>OU426897.1:4800000-6000000 GCA_911387775.1 Thymelicus sylvestris | reverse complement strand
TACATATTTTATAAATTTAATTTTTTTTGGTAAATAAATTTTATTAAAAAGGAATATTTTTTAGAAGTACATTAAATAACACAACTAATATATATTTACGGAGTAATTTAAGATAGTGCAACAGCTCTTAAAACATCTTTTAAAAATGTCCTACAAAAAAAAGCAATACCGGTGGCGCATTTTGTACACTTCATATCTTGTTACGAAACGATTTGGAAGACACCTTACTGGCTCTCCCCGCACCGTTCAGTTGTGCTCTTGCAAATTGCGTATTAGGATGACCGACTGGCTGCGTAATTTTCCTGCCAAACACGTAAGTAGTCACTGCGGTGGCGCAGGAATACAAAATCATCCAATTCCGATGTCATGTATATTAGTAAAACTACAAAGCAGATTATCAAGAAATTTTATGGAGGCTTCCATTAAAGGTTTTCGGCCATAATTGTGAAATAAAAGTTAACCTGAGAATAACGGTGTTCTTTAAAATTCAAGTTTTGACTCTAATTCTAAGTCCGGTGGCCTAATCTCGGTGGTTCCGGTGGCAAATCAAAGCGCATAAGGACGTGTATAGACCAGTGCCGATAATTTTTGAAACGAAAAAAAATAATCGTAGGATGAAACCCATTGCAAAAGGAAGAGAATATAACGAAAATTAACGGAAAAATAATTTACGGGTGATCTGAGCTCGGGAAGTGGGGGAGGGCGGGGATTAAGGGTAAAAAATAGTTTATCTCAATTTCCGGCAAAACTACAAGTCCTGTAGAAAAAAGTTAAATAGCAATGTTGTAAGTAATAAAAAGATCTACAAATTTTTTATTTACACTTTTTTTACGTAACCTCAAAATTTATGTGAAAAATTCAAATAACCAAGTTTTTGGTTTTTTATTTTTATCTTTTACAAAAAAAAAATTTTTTCCACGAAATTTGGTGAAAATGAAACGACAACTATTATCGCAAAAAAATTTCGAATTCGAGTTTTAAGTTTTTTTTTGTCATTCATTGTGTACAATTTTGAGCTATTTATCAAAATTTACACTTTAATTAATCGAAAAACGTAAGATTTCATGTTACTTTGTTAGACAAAACAATTACAAAAACATAAAGATTGCAAAACACATGCGAAAATAGTTGTCGTTTCATTGCATTTTCGGAGAACATTTACCGTAGTAATTTATAGTTAGTAGTTAGTAGTAGTAGTAGTCGTTAGTAGTTTATAGTTTTTTTATATACCATTAGAAAGTAGAGATTCCAACGAGCAAAAATCTCACCGTTTTTTTTAAATAGATATTTTGACGTGAGAATTTTCGATTGAAAATTAGGTTGCTTTTTCGATGTTAAGTCAAAATAAGGTGAAAAAAGAAATATTTTAAATCAAAAATATTACAGTATGTTAAGGACATACAACGGTAAGTTTTCACTAAACTTCGTGAAATTTTTTTTTGTAAAAGATAAAAATAAAAACTTGGTTATTTGAATTTTTCACATAAATTTTGACTTGTAGTTTTGCTGGAAATCGAGATAAGCCGTTTTTTACCCTTAAACCCACCATCCCCCTCCCGACCTTAGATCGCCCGTAAATTATTTTTCCTTTAATTTTTGTTATATCCTCTTCTTTTTGCAATGGGTTTCATCTTACTATATATATTTTTTTCACTTTTTACCGTTTTTGAAGCTATCGGCACTGGTCTAATAGGCCACAGAAACACAAGCGTGTCTAATCACCGCTAAAAAGAGTCCGTTCATCTAGACTTTTTAAAGTATTAGATGATCTTGCCTTTATTATTCCTCATTGGCATAATCAATTTCGGTGGATTAGATTCTAATTCCAGTGGTTCTAATTTTGGTGGCATTTGATTATGTAATTTGAAAATATCTCCGGAACTAATAATTTTTTTTCGATCTCTACTATGTGACTAATTATTATTACTATTTACATATTATTTATGCCAAATAAAATGTATTAGAAACAGCAGGTTTAAATTTAATCAATTTCGGTGGCTCGGATTTTAATTCCGGTGGTCCATTAATAATTTCGGTGGCATTTGATAATTTCAAATGGAAATATCTCATGAACTAATAATTTTTTTTTGATCTCTAGTATATGATTAAGTAGTACTAATATTTACCTATTATTTAAGCCAAATTTTTTTATCAAAAACAGCAAATTTAAATTCGCCGCTGTAATTAGGCAAAATCCGTGTTTGTTGAAATTGACCCATATCCTTGTATATTTGCTGACCACATTATATTTTGAGCATTTGAGCTCTCTAGCATTATCTAGGCCTAAGTCATGAGGGCTTAAAAATACCACGAAACATTTCGAGAAAAAACCCGTTCGTCTTAGCACTACCGAGCCTCTAGATTTGTGACACATAACAAAACACTGATTACTAAATAGTTAACAAGATTTGGTATCCTTGCAACCAATAACACATTCATCTAGAATCTAGAACGTCATAATAAACCACTGCATTACTTAGTACACAAATAGCAGCTTACTACAATTGGAATTAGTTCCACTTGTTTAAACGGGATGCAGTTTACTACAAAGCTCTTTAGTGCAAGGATTTGCGTGGGTGGTGCCTTTTGTTACGTTCCATTGAAAACTGTTACACACCTACGGGATTGTAACAATAAAATCTTCATCATACAGACTCGTATGAGAGCAACAAATTAGTAATTCCTCACTTTGCAAAACGCCTACTGTGTGAAGGTGTTTGTTCTACAACAGTATTTGAAGCTAGTGCTGAGCTATGTTTGTTAATTAGTATCTACCACTGTTTAACTTTTTCGAGAGGCTGTGACCGCAAGTTATATCGAGTATCAAATTTTTACCATACATAAATGTAGACAAAAACTTAATAAATCGTATTTAATTCTTTAAATTACAATGTATCCCCTTTCATTCTATCCAAGGAACATTGTAACCAACCATTATAATTACTTACATTTTAGGCTTATTAATATCACATTTCATATATAATGAAATTACCTCATTGTACTGCTAGAATATGAAAATCAGCAACTTAAGAAAAGAACGATTAAGATACTGAAATACCGATAAGTAGATACGTATTTCGTTATTAATTTTATACGGTTAAATATTGTTATTTATTAAATAGAACGGCTGATCGCTTTTCTTTTATCGATCGCGATGCCACAACTCAGTTAATATGGTCGGGTATTTTAATACCTTTTATGGTTCAACTCTGAATAGAGGATTATGTTCCCAGCCAGACATTTCTAGGCAAGATAAACAGTGGCACTGTTTGCTAAGATTAGTGCTAAGAGCACAGGCTGTACGTCTTGAATAGTTGAGATTTCCATTCGTAAATAACCTAAATAGTTTGGCTAGGTTTGTGTTCCGTTTATAATATACGAGTAAAGCTTAGATAAAATTATTATGTTGTTCCTTAGTAAAATATCATATTTTTTAAATCGAAACAGCCGTTACACGAAATTTCATGTTGTCTTATTGAAACTGGTAGATAGTTCGTGACTGTAAATATTAATTGGCACACAACGCTTGCGACAAAAATTTCATAATAATAATAATAAACAAATTGCAGTTTTCTCCAGTACCTATAATATTTTATTTATTCGCACATTCAAGGAAACCTAGGCTAATTAACTCTTTGTTTCCCCTATTTTTCTTACTGATAAAGGTATGTATTTCTTGAACAATGACGTAGTCTATGTAACTATAACGTCATCCACTTTAACACTTAATAATCTGGTAACTTTATTAATAATAATCTCAAAATCAGATTATATTATCAAAAAACAAATTTTTCAAGAATGAACGCTAAAGAAAACTTTACTTTTAAATTCCATTAGGTGGAAACAAAGCACTAATTTCCTACAAACTACGCACAACGGAGAAGGCATTGTTACTGGTCTGAGAGCTAAGAAACAGACCGTCTTAATCTGGCCCACGAGCTCACTCCGACTGCCCTAATGATATCTCGAGACGCTTTTAAGAGGCCATACATAACACTCTATGAGACGTTTTTAAAATTTAAGCCAACGTTAATGCTTTCTACCCTGTTTACTGTAAATACTTATTCAAATTTGTTGCCCAGTCCACAATACAGTCTCATGCCTTTGTGATGCTCGAATATTAGCATAACACGAGGAGTATTTCAATGAACAAAGTAACCGGTATAAAATAAAATTTTACGGTTTAGCCTTATATTGAAAAAGGGAGGTCGTGTTAGGGCATAATAAAATAGCTACGTGTTCTGCGGCGAGATTATGGGAACGAAATATTTAAAGGTGACGAGATTCCTGGACCGGTTTCGCTTTATATTCCTGTGTTTTTAAATTCAATGATCGAGTGTTTTTGGAACGTAACGTAAGGTCAATTTTGCACCAGGTTTCGTTTACAATAATTTTTATACGTACTTTAGGGGTTGATACAAATATTTGCCTGTTTCTATCTCAAAAATTGTCATCTGGTAACACATTGACGAAAAAATTATTGTGAATAGGACCAGAAGGGCTATTCAGTTTTGTAACTTGACAGCGGAATCTGCGATAAGTTTCAAAATTTAAGTTCGAGTCCGAGATCTTGATATGTGATTCTCTAATCATCTGGTAAGCACCTGCGAGGTGAAGGGAGTCTCGAACTCTAACTTCAATTTAGAAACTCATCGTTTATGCCGCTGTCAAGTTACAACAAAAGCGAACTTGCATCATATTGACATGTCATTATCTAATCATCTAATAAGCGCTTGCGAAGTGAAGTGATCCTAGAACTCGAACGTCAATTTTGAAACTCCGCTGTCAAGTTACAAAACTGAATAGCCTTCCAGGAGCTAAAAGAAGAAGTGAAGCGCAGAAATCAGAAGCAAAAATAAAATAAAAGTAGAAACTTAACCTGTAACTAATTAGCTTATCCTTCGACATGTCTCTCTGAGAATATGTCCAAACATCTACATACTTATTATTCAAAATGAGCATAATTATCTTCAACTGTCATGGTTTGAGTAGGCTGTGAATAATTCAATAGTAACCCAGTTTAACGATTCATAATTCTAGTAACTTTTGAGTAATTAATATGAAATATAAAATATTATAAATGTGAAAGTGTGTTTGTTTGTCCGTCTTTCACGTCGCCACGAAGCTGTTTTATGGTATGGTTTTTGTGTGTGGAGATAGTGAGGAGGGTGGAGAGTAACGTAGGCTACTTTTTACCGCGGTAAAACATCCCCATGGGGAGATCGATATTTTGTTAGTTGCTAGATATTTAGTTCCGGATTTTGTTAATAGATGGCGTTAGTAAAATTCATTTGCAAGTTCTGAATCCCGATATCAAATTATACATATTGTAAATTACTTAAGTCATAGGCAACTAAATCTAACTAAGTAAAAGTAAGTAGGATTTTAAAAAAATCGATCTCTACCGCTAGTATGAAATATAATTATACTAAGACATGTACTGAGAATAAACATTCTAAATTATTATTATTACATCCAAATCAAACAAAACTTCTCAGCCAAGCAGACAAAAATTCTTAGAACTCTAAAAATAAAGGGACCTTATATTTTCATTTATAAATATCGTCAAAAACAGAATGTACTGTAAAAGTTGCGATCATAATTGTGCTTCGATCTACTTTCGATACTTTATTTTGTTCCACGCTCGCGGGGGTTTTTGCTCCATTATTAAAACGAATTGTTTTCTCAAGTTTAATATTAACGGCCGTCGATGTTAGCCTTTGCTTGAACTTATTTTTTGTTCATTGATTGCTTACACTCTTTACGCTTTAAATATAACTTTGATTTTATTTAAGAATTTGCTTCTCCCAGAATTAAATTTAAAAAAACACATTCAAGTCAATAGTAGAAGCAAAAATAAAATTCATGTTATAATTTTTTGTTCTAACTGTTAAAACTGTTTTTGGTGGAGCCATCCCTGAGCAGGTAGTTAGGTTATGATCACAGACATATATACCTAGAGTAGATGAGGCATGTACCTCGAATTGTATGAAAACCAAGCGTGTCACTTTTTTTGACACAATGTTATGTCACAAGAATATTTTAGTGATTGTTATACCTCATCCTAGCAATACCAATACGTAACCGATTTCTTACCGATTCTCGATATCGATAACCAATTATAATCAGTCTGGTTGGTTGTTATTGTACGTATAGGTTATAGTGCTGAATAAAACCAAATAAATAATTTTCTTTTGTTAATATTTTGTTATTAAATATCATTGGGGTGAGTTTGATTTAACTTGATTATTTATTATAAACACAAATTATAAAATTTATTAAATTTTTATTAAAATTATAAACACGTTTCAAAAATATAAATAAACAGATCAATATCATATTAAATTCCTTACTTCAAAATTTTATGCAAAATAAAAAAAGAGAATTAAAACAAAATATAATCATTTATTTATTGAAATCAAAACCTTTGTAATTTAATAATCAAAATAACAAAAATGTACCACCATTAATTTAGACCGATTTGAAAAATTCTTTCGATTGATGAAAAACAACTGGTCAAGAGCTTGTAAGGCCATGCGCAATGTAGGGTTCTATACTTGTAAGTTGATCGATTATTACTCGTTAACCTGCAAATATTTCGTAACCGTGTGAATTTTTTCACATGTCGAACTCCACCTTTTTAGCTGGCAGGGGAGACGGAAACTTGAACCAATATTATCACTTTTATTAGTTTTTTTTTTTAAGAAAATTAGCATTTTATAATTTTAGCTCGTTTTCCTTAATAGAATTATTAGTGAAAATGAAATTATTCCACATATTAGTCGAAATTGTTGTATTCATATGACAATAGTGTTCTTTAAACCGAACCCATAATATTTTTTTAAATATCTTTGCAACGATACCTTACACTATCTGTATTGGGTAGCCAAGTAAAAAAATCCATCCCCACTTGAACTGCGGTAAATAAATATTTTTAATATTTTATTCTACGACTTTGTAGTATTAATAAATAATTATGTACATCCATGCCAAATTACACCTTTCTAGCTCTTAGGTTCTCAGCACTAAGTTGCGAATGGACGGACGTACGGGCGAACAGATATGACGAAACTATAAAAAAAAAATACAGTTAGTTACCTTTGGAATAAAATTCGTGTTACAAAATATATGTCTATGAGAATATTTATTTATTCGACGATTCTCAAAATCGATTAGAATCGAGACAAGACAGGGTAAATGAAAAACACTATATACTATATTTGACCGAAAAACGACAATATTGACAGTACCACGAAGTAAAGCGTTACTTAGCAACGATTGATAGTAACGATTGTTGTATTTTCATTGCATGTTCCAACAAAGAAACCCTAAATTTTTTAAACCAAAATGAGCAATGTATTGTGTAGTATGTAGTACATATACTCAGTAAGTGCTCGTCATTGTAAAACGTGGTAAAACCACAATAAACATTAAATTAATTTATTTTAAATAGATAGGAACACAATTTTATAATGAAATTACTTAGCGATGAAAGAAAATGTTTTCTTTATCTTTCCTAACTATATTTGTAGATTTTCTACAGTTTATAACATTAAAATCAGGCATTTTCGTTATTTCAGTTGACATCTGTTGCCAATAGCAATGAAAGTCCGACTAAATGACACGGCGCCTCATTAGGATTTCAAATCCTAATTGTTACACGTGAATTGTATGAACTTGCCGTGTCTACTCTGGGTATACATGTTTGTGGTTATGATAGACTTTAGAACGAACTATCATAATTCGTATCTCATGTTTACAGACATAAAATGTTATCTGTAGAGGAGTTTCCTCTTCTGCAGCTAACTCTAAGCGTTAAGCATAAGGTTACCATTTTATTTCGCAAACAGACTGAATCGAAAAATGATATTTGCAGACCCATATGATTTTTGAAAGACCCTTTCGACAATGACAATTATTATTATGAAGGAAATTTGAAAATTCTACGACTCTATAATCTGTAGATTTACGACTTTGTATATGAATGCCAAACTGTTTTGCTATGCTGTGATGCAGACGGACGAACGGACGGTCGACATAAAATGTCAAAACAATAAGGGTTTCGTTTCTACTACGGAACCCTAAAAATGCACATGATATGTGTACTATATGTATCTTCCGTGTTGTCACTTTCGAATCGAATCACTCGTCTATAACAGTTTTTAGAGTGAAGCCAAATAAAATGGAAACAATGTTATGTTTCCTATATCGTGGAGTTTAATGAACTCACTTAATTTTGCATTCGAATCAGAAACGACCCAAAGTGCTCCGATTGGAAAAACATTTTCCAAGTCCTTTCAACTCGGTGCGCTTTTTTTAATATTTTATATTGCATTTTAATTGAGAAACACTCGCAATAATTTTGTTCTTTCCGTTAATGAGGTGTCGTTTATTGGAAATAAGGGAGTAAATTGTTAACATTGCTTCAAATGGTTGCATTTGAAGATTTGTTGTGTAACTTTAATGTACGGTATTGGAATTTGTCAAATGAAATGAAGAAGAAGAAATCTTAATCATAATGACATTTTAATTCACATTTTGAACACCATTATATTTGTATGTATTCCTATAATATTATTACATTTCTTTTTATATTAAATAGAATTAGTTTTCAACTTTAGTTAAAAGAGTTTTTAATGAACTGGAGTATTGGTACTGTGAATACTGAAGCTTCATAGCTACCTTAAGCTTAGTACCTGCTACCTACATTGCGTCGATTAAAACAAGAATCTGAACCCGAAAGTTATTGGAATTCTCTCTTTGTCCGTTTGGATATGTGACGATTTTCTACGTTATAAAATTAAGGAACAAAAGCAAGATGGAGTCAATAATTCTACTGCACATGACACTTTATAACTGGGAAAAACATGCATAAAAATATTTCCCATCTCTTTTGTGGTTATTGCAATTATCGACACGTCCGTGGTGGCAATTTTCTAAACTAAATTCTTTTCAAGGAATTTTTAATTTCACCACCCGCTGTGCTTCGTAATACATGTTCTATTATCGCGAGGTCGCGAGAAAATTTGATGCTTATATTCAAATAATAGACACTGCTTTTGCTATGGAGTTTCCATATTCCAATCCAAAATACTTTACTGAGACTAACTTCTGGTTCAGTCCCACGATTATGACTTAAATGGAGTAATGTAGTTCTAATGGAGACTTAAGAATAGGATGCCAACATCCTCCTGATAGGTATTGATAACTTTAATCAACTATGTTTAATAATCAGTAATATCTCAGTTATTATTCGTTAATGTGTGTGCTTTTTGACGAATCACATATGCTTAGATTAAAATTAATTCATTAGCACAAGGCGTTTTTGCAGAACGCACTGAAGTCCTAGTCAAAGGATTGACGACACTAGACGGACACAATGAAAGTACTTATAAGACCCTTATAGCGTAACCATCCCAAACCCAAAGAACATTCAGTCAGTCACAAAAGTTTATTTGACTTTCAAAACTACTGACATTTGCAATCAACAGAAAGATTTTCATTTTCAAAACAGAATCGTTGCCAGAATTCAAAGCCGCGCGTAAAATTACAAAGCATGCCGTACGATCGACTTGCGACAGAATTTTTCTGCGTGCCTTATATCGCAATTGGAATATGCAAAATGCAGGAATGGGGAAACTTTATTCCGTACTCAGCCACTGGCCAGTCCCATTCCGAAGGCCCGATACGGTTTGACAATGCACATGCAAATTATCCGACTGCAAAGAGCGTTTCTGAACGGAAAGTTTAATGGGATAGCGCTGGCTCAACTTCCGCGATCCTTGCAACAATTATTTCAGTACCAGTATTCCTGTTTACCGGTTTCCCTATTTTGACCAAGTCGACTCTTTCAATGAATATTTATGCTGAAAATGCAAGCAACTAAATATTTGTTCTGTTCAATTCTCTGCAACCTGACGAAGAAGGTATGTACCTACCTAATTTGCTTTTGGCATATTGAGTGCAAACGTCATTCTCTCATTTCGTTTCATTCTAAATTCTTTTGATAGTATAATTTTTAAATCAAGTTTGCTCAATTAACTCGCTTGTTAAAACACACAAAATTTTGTCTTGGTCTAAAATGTTCTTTGTGATTCCTTAAATTTTTTAAACTTATTATAATTTTTAAGAAGATTTTTTAAAAATCCTGTCTTGTAGTGAAATAATTTAAATTCCCTTGGGACGAAGCTATCATCCTATAAAAAAGTTACGGCTGAAATTAAGGATCTTCTAAATCAAGGTTTTTAAGTGAGTAAAAAAATGAAAACACAAGTATTAATGAAATATTTCAGAAACAAGGTAATATCCTAAATCCAATATTGCGAAATTAAGTTTTTAATTAATTTTCTTTTGGAATTCACGGCAGTTGGTTTTCTTCCTCGCCCGGAGCTACTGTCCCGAACACAAAATTAAGTTCCTTAGGGATTTTATATCTGGAATATTGCTATTGTATAGATTATTGGGATGATCAATGTTGACTTTATTCCAACGAAAATATATTGTAAAAAAACTGTAGCAAATATTTATGAAGGAAATTGAAATGATGACGAATGATGATATTTAAAAGGGTTATAGAGATTACTATATACATATATAACATACATATTTCAATATCATGCCCTTATTATTTGACGTTTCTGGATTAATAATTCAGACTTCTGAACATTAACAGAATAAAGATTATGATAGCATAATTATTGTTTTTACAAGCTTTATTTATTAATTATTGTTACGCTGTGGGGCTTTAGAACCAATTGGTTACCTTGCCGGACCGCTGTTGGAAGAGTCCTGAGTTCGAATAACAATGATGCAGAAAGAATGATTTCTTTTTTATATCTTGGTGTGGGTACGTGTGCTTATCTTTGTGTGTTGTCCGTGGCACGATACAGATAATCCTAGTGTGGGGCTATGAGTGTGTAGCGTTATTTATTTATTCTTACATTCAGTTGTACTTTATTCACAGCTCCCTTTAGAGGAAGTGTGCCAAATTACATATTGTTCTGCTATATTATAATGAAACGTGGGTACGGTCTGGTTGTTTAGCGGAGCGGGTAATTGCCGAAGCAGTCATCTGTGTAACATGCGTCGATGATTAGGCCGATATCAGCGTCAAATCGACGGGAAAATTTTTGTTCCATATGTAAAATATTAATATGTATAAGATTATGCTACGAGTCCTTTATGCTTAGAGAAAAATCGAAACCAGCATTCAACAAAAATAATTCAATAACATTGGTAGGTATTGTTTTTAATAATGTTATTATTTAAGCTCCATAAAACTATATGAACTATAATGTGGACTTTCATCGTTGCAAATATCAATGAATTGAAGTAGCTACCTATTTGTTCACAAAATGCATCCAAGAAGTAAAATAAGATATTTAAGACTATTTTTCCTTTTTCTTTTTTTTGTTTTGTTAAATTTATGTACACTTTTTGTTTCCTATTACTTTTAAGATTAAGCACCTTGTTTTTTTTCTCTTTTTAAATTATTTAAATCTGTGCTCTTTAGAGTCGTAAATAAATATTTTCCTTTCTTTCTTTCTTTCTATTTTAACTCTTAAAGTAATCCGACTAATACTAATATAAACCGATGCCGCCTTATTACTCTGACGATAAACTCACACCCGAACTATCGCAACCCTTCACACATGCGAGATTTATGAGGCGTGAACTGCGCAATAAATGGTCCTTGACAGATTTTCGCGGATTCGGTGAAATAAAGAAAAACAGGACGTTGTGAACCGATGATCTCATAATTTATGTGTTTGGCTCACCAACCATTTGTAAGTGGGATCCAACCTTTCATTAGAGTTTTTGTGTCTAGGTAAGGTTTGGATTTAACACATTAAGGGCCCACTACTGAGCACGGGCTTCTCCATATGAGGAGGCCTACAGCATATTCCACCACGCTGCTCCATTGCGGCTTGGCCAAGACCTCCATCGTCTTGTGGTGTTACAAATATGTATTATATTATTATTATATGCTGATTGCATTAAAACTTTCATACAGAACAAATTCACGCAACGAACTCCTAATTCAGTCGGAGTTATATAAGTTCGCTAACAAATATTATTTTCCAATCGCACTCTAATTGGCATGGACAAGTGTGAAATGCAATTTTGTTAGAACATGCGCAAAATTATGTAAGAGTATGGTAGGAATACAACCCAAAAATTAAATGGCTATTAAGTATTTTGTTAATAATTATAAGCAGATAATATTATAATACAAGAAAAGACCCCACAGGTCACTAGTCTCTGATCTCTCTTTATAACCGAGGAAACCTAGAGCGTACTTCACTACGATGCGGATTGATGAAGTCGTCTCTGAAGCACGTAAGCAGTCGGGCTATGACCGTCAATTTATCTGTAAGGTATGCATAGAACATACCTTAGGTATCTTACTTAGGTACCTTAAGGTATCCGTCTTGGGCTTACTTCCGCTACAGGACCGCTACAGGTGTGAATGTCCATTTGGACATTCACACAATATAATGTTTTGTTGTTCCTTAAATATATTTTGATATTTACTTAATAATACTACTTAATAATTGCTAATGTACTCTTACAAAAAATATTTTTTCATCAATCTAATATTCTTTCCGTTTTGTCTCCGCACAACTGAAGACAATTATACTTTCTGTTCCAAAATTTATTTTTATTTTTTCACGTAAAATGCAAAATAAAAACCAAAGTGCTCGCAAACCAATACTTACTGAGCCAGAGAAGGCCTGATTGAAAAACAAAATAACAGGCTCTTTTACTTCAGCGTATGCTCTCAAACCACGTGTTCCGTTGTACTTTATTTAACGGAACTAAGACCGTTCAGCACGATGCAGCGGCTTTCAGGCCGATTGGTAGCGATGCTATTCATGGCCTTTGTAGCTTAAACATGAATGCACAAAAGCTAACTTGAAACTCCTGCTTTTTTAAATCGTATAGAACAATTTTGTTCAAGCATAGAAGAAATAATAGTACTTGGTTCTAGCTAATTTATTTCTAAACAGAATCATGAAAAAAGATACAAGTTTTTATCCTATGCTGTTATTTTTATTTTTCATTTAGTTCACTCTCTCTATTATTTAACTAGTTATAGGCTTGTAGATAAGGTGTATAATTATCTAATTGATAAATGAATCACGAGTTGGCAATAGTAATTTTGAACGCACACAAATTTTCAAACAATGAATTCAACTATCTGTTCAAAGCTACGTCACTATATTTACACCAGCTTCCACACGATAATTTCAATTGCACCTATTAAAAACCCAGCCAATGAATCAAGGAAGAAATCAATCGAATAGAAACTCGGATAATTGATATAAACCACTCGTCGATTCATTTATCACGCCGACAAATCATCGATGTGTCCGAGTAGAATTCCTATTTTGACATTTAGTTCGCACAAAAGGGAAACTAGAACATTGTTTGTATCATCATGACGTGCATGTTTGGGAGCTGGGGAGGTAATATATCTTTCATCTAACATGGGAAATTCACCATGAATGCCAGGACCCTACTAAAGGTTTATTGGAATTAGAATTTCGATATCTATTATCCAGTAAGTCTCTTTTATCCGCTATTTCAGCTACATAATATTAATTGTGTAGTTGAAATAGCGTATAAAAGCATTAGAATATCTTCCTTTCTTTGTACTTAACATTTCTTTGTATTTAACACGTTAGACTTTTGGAAATTAATACTTTTCCATATTCAATGACTAACAGTGATTGAAAGTATCTAATCTACAGTTTAAAATAATTGTTGATTTTCTCGATGTGGAGTGTTTGTTACTATGTCAGTAGATACAAAATTACAAAAATCTTGTTATGCGTTCCTAATTAAATATGTAGTACAAACTTTAGTTTATTGAGTTATTTACTTTCTTCAAATATTATCATGCAAAACATGATATGTAGCCATTGTAAAAACGATTTCTTTGTATTTATGTACAAATAAAGAAATTCTTTAATTTTCTTTCTATCATCAGTGCGTCTATTTAACTTACTTGCAGCCGATACCGATGTTTAGTTACAAAAAGATAATACAAAATCCTAAAAACGGACTTCTTCAACAAAAGGCAAGTTCGTTCGTGACGAAAGAATAATTTCATTTAATGATTATCTCGTCAAAGGCGGTGATTCGTTTCATTCATTCAATAATTATAATTTGGTTACCTGTCAGCTGATTGATCGAACCTAAGAATTAATTCTATTTATACCAACGGAGAGTTATTTTTAGTTACGGCCAACTTTTGTTATACTTTGGAGGTATACAAGAAATCTTATTCTTAGGTTTTAAAATAAAACACGTAAATAAAATTTCATAAAATCGCGTTATTTGTACGAGAAAAAGAATGAGATTAGGTTTTAGTGGGATTAAAAGTGACATAAAATCGCATTTCTTTACGAAAATTATTACTAAAAAGTATGAGGCAAATAGTTTTTATCATAATATTCTCGTTATAACAAAGTTATAACAAAGTCCTGTTAATTGTTCTAAGGCAATTAAAACATTGGATAATATTCTAAAATATATTCAACAAAGATATTGCAGTGCAGGTACATTAATAAAATATATTCACTGCTACTCAAGCCATTAAGGCGTTAACTTCTTAAAAATATAATTTACTTTGTTCATAATATTGTCACAAACCAAGCCAGTGTATGATATTTACTACGTAGATGCAGTCGTTGAAGAAAGAGGTAGTTAAGTAAGGAACTGGATTTCTTTTTGTGGAATGCCTTAATGTTATCGCGTAACGTTTAATATAATTAACAAGGCCACGTTGGCCACTATTGGCCACTATTGGCCACTATTGGCCACTATTGGCCAAACCTGCATAGTGTAATTCTTAATAATTTTAGGCTTTGAAAGCAGATGTGGTAGAGACAAAACATAATTATTATAAACACAGCACATAAACATGACACGCACGGTACACGACACGTTCTTCTATGAGTCGAGTCGGATTAGAATTGACATCGAGTTCGTGTAATCTACAAAGAAACCTATGAAAAACTCTAAACTCATGTTGTTCTTTCATTTTTTCGACTACATTCACTTTCATTAACAGTTTTGTGAATAATGTAGAGACCCATTCCCTATTATAGGTGTTGTTGAAGTTAGTTACTTATATATTATCTTACTGGCACCTATGTTTAACCTATCCGTTGTCTAACCTATTCCATGTCTAACCAAACCTTTGTCTTATTTCCGATCATGGTCGACCTATGTGTTAAATATCAGTAAAATCCGTTCAGTAGTTTTTGCAAAAAAGAGTATCAAACATCCATACAACTTTGTCATTTATAATATTAGTGGGATGGATTAAATTTAACTTAATTTTACTAAGTTAAATTAAGCAAACAAAAGCCGCTTCCACTACATGTAGCTCTAACCACTGCCGTAGACGGTAACACAGTGCCGTAGCTTCACATTACAGCTCCCAGTCCCGGCTGCATATAAATAACGAGGCTTTACTGATATCATACCCTTATTTTATCAGTTAATGAATAACACTGATAAATAGTTTGAAATTAAATTAAGTAATTAAATTACGATGATGTAAAATAAACTTCAAATGGCAACTTGGTAAAAAAACATTGATCACCTCCAAACCGGGTGGACTGATGACTGATGATGACGATAAAGAAAACAGTGGAAATCTGCAGGATTCAGAGTCTGTGTGCCAGCAATAGATAGCGGACTTCAATTAGATAGAAATTTAACAAGTTAATTAAAATCAAGAAAGGATATTTAGATGCAACAATGCTCACTTTCTTTTTATTTTAATAAACGCTCACATGTAGGTACATTTGAAGTAAGATTCTCCGAGTTGCAGGTAGTATGGATACACAATTAACACATTATAATCATCCACTACCCGAGTACAAACACAATCAATGTGTAACATAAATGGGAGTCGAACCCGGGACACAGCCCTCGGCAGGCAATGCCTGTAATTCTCTTTGATATTACTGATTTGCATGCGGATAAGATAATGAACACTTTCCATAAAAATATCGCTTACACTTAAGATTAAGTACCCATAGTATCTTTATATTAGTAAAAGTTGATTTTCATTCAATAAATTTATTAATAACTTTAGGTAATTACATCGAGCGGCACTAATAAGCGAACACAAGATAGTTGGCATAATGTTAAAAACATGACAAAATTATTGGACGCGAATGCTTTTTCCATTTTTACCTACATTAAGGTCAGACTACGGTTCATAATTAAATTATTTCTGTTCTAGTTGATGACAACGACAATCTTCTTACAATTAATTTTGAACATTCGTTCACCGCAGACGACTGTAATCCGATTATCTTAACATTCAAAGTGCAAAACTGTTGTGAACGAATTAAATAGTTGTGGAAGGATTTTTAAATATAGTGTATTAAATATTATATAAAATAATTATTGTAGTTAAAAACAAATATTTTTCTTTGTGTTAAGTTTTGAATGGTGTTTGTACATTTAATTAGTCTGTTATGCCAATTTTGGCTTATATGACTTAATTTTAATAAAACTACAACAGAAGATAAAGTTATAATTATGTAATTTGTAGTTGATAGATGAACTGTCAACCTAGTTTCACAAAAGAGACCTTTATAGCTTCCGGAAATCATCTGATTAGTGATCAAAATGGCTGCGAACATCGTGTGGAACGCTAATATAAAATGTCTCTCTTCAAACTTTTCCTTTTCGACACATCAAAGTAGTTGTATAACGAGATTGTCTTGATGAAATTCTTTCAAAGACTCGCACGAAGAAAATTTATATTCTTTTGGGTAGCCAAATAAAAACACGGTAACACGACAAAGGTCAATAAATCTAGAAATACCCTTCTGAAACGCCCACCGCATTGATTTAGCTAACCCTACAAATTCTCCCTTTATGCAGTTGCTCGAGAACAAACAAAATGACCCCAGCCTAAGCAAATAACGTAAAAGAGGAAGTCGAACTAATTCATTATCGTACGCGAGAAACAATAAAAGGAAAGACAAATGAGATTACAGACGAATCTAAAAGGGATTTTTCTTTTCAGCTTATCTACTTTACGTTTTGGGAATAACTACGGATTTCTGCAATGTGTACCGTGCTGGACTAAGTCGGCTATTGTCTGATGGATAAAAAAGGTACACAGTAGCGTAAGCCGCGGTCTCTCTCGTAATCTTTTTATTTACTGCCAGTTTTGTTACTGACCCAATAATTTTGTTGCGAGGCAGACGGACTGATAAACTATTAAATTATAGTATTTATTTTGATTACTAAAACTAAAGTATAGAACTAGTTTCCTTCTGTTGATAAGAAAGAAGCTAATAGTTTAAACATTATCTACAGTTAAGAGGTACTAAATTAAGATAAAGTAATTACTATTTTCCTATCTGATGATAAGCTACGAGAACGGGAACCTAATTAAGGTAACGAAGAAAAAAATTGTGTTTACAAAGTCTGATAAACTATCTTAAAAGCCGTAGAAAATAACACTAAGGATACATTTACATACATTGAGATATCTCGAGATATAATTATTGTGGGTTAATTAGCTATTGAGACTAATTTGAATACACAGATACGAACTAAATGAGCCAGCAAAAGAATTAAGATGTGAAGTTTAAAACAAAAGGTCTGATATAAAACCAAACACGAAAGGTGCCGCTCAGTTAACACTTTGTCATTATGACAGGCAATGGTGATATCTCCAAAACGATTTCAAAATGTGCCACCGCGGCGTTTAAGAATTAAGTTACAATCCCGTAAAGGAACAAATCGAATCGAGACTCGGAAATCTTGTTCGAAAAGCAAGAGATTATTTTATTCATCGACTTTACTGTTTTCAAACAACGTTATCGCGGATGACAAATTGTTTTATTATGCTACCTTGAATTTGATTTTAATATCGTATTCCCATTTGTGGAATTTGCAGCTAATTTATTTAGATGAAATTTATTGTTTATTTGAAACCGTCGATATTTTAAAAATATTGCTTTTAAAAAACTCACAAATTGCCTGCAAACACCAATTGCATGAGTTCCACAGCACGTTGTGATACTCGTATATGTCTATGCTATATTTATGAAAACAAGCGAAAATATGTTTTATTTTATGGAAATAGCCGACAAACGAGCTGACGATCCACCTGATGGTAAGTGGCTATCGTCGCCCATGGACATCAGCAACACCATAGGCATCACTGACGCGTTACCGGCCAAGAATGTTTCGCTGATGATACTCATATGCATAATTTACTGACATAACCAACATTTAATTTTTAGCTTTGCTTAACATTTTTTTTCTAACACTCAAACATACAAACACATTAAGATGATCAACGTAAATATCAATCAAAACAAATATTTTTGAATGTAAAAAGTGATAAAACAGTAAAGAAAAAACCGTTTACAAAGTTGATGCACAATTGCGCCATTACGGGTGTGATGGAAACCAGTTGTGCTCGCGTCGTGTGCTAAACTCACTCGAATATCGAATTTAATCGTCCAAAGCGCCAGTGCGAATAATGGCCACGACAAATTTTCCATTCCACCGAGCACTTTCCTCTGAATTCACCTACACAATCGATGCTATTGCCGACAAAATTGTCCGTTATTAAGTGACATTCTAAATATATGTATCCACAGAATGACGTCGAGATAGCCAGTTTAGTTTTACCCCTGTGCTCTGTATCTACTACAACGGAAATTTCGTTACACAAAATTAAACCTTGTCTCCAATCATGAAGATTGATAAAAAAACAAGGAGGTTAATAATTTGTGATGTTTCATTTCTGGATTGGAGGGTCAAATGATGAAGTGTAACAGTTACACATCTGCCTTTCGTCGATTGTCTCGTAATGATGATTGCTGCGTGCGGTCTGAAGACTTGCCCGCGGAAAGTGGCGGCGTGTTGTATCAATGTTCTGACGTTAATAATACGGCAAGCGTATCGAAGGAAGGATAACTTATTATTGACAGCATAATACAGGCTCTTGACATATCGTCTGAAGAGAAAGTCTACATTTATAACAATTATTCAGTAAATAGAGATATTTCCGAATACATTCAAGCATTTATGGTAAATTATTTGTTATTACCAAATTTTTTTCCTTGAATTACCACCTCAATTATTTTGTAAGAAACTTAATAAGCACGAGCAAACATTGCAGTAATAAATAAATCGTTATTCATAAAATGTATTACTTATAAGTATTAGTACATTACGATACGGTAAAGTAAGAGCCCGAGTAGCGATGGTGCTAATTGCCATCTTAAAGTCACGAGTTTTCGCACCATCTAAAAAAGAGCTACATTTCGCACGGAAAAGTGTGACCTACGAACGGGTTGGTCACGATGTGCTATAACAATTCATACAAATTGATCATTTTCATCGCAATAAATACCAAGTGTCAGTCCTATTCGAACCAGTCATTTATCGGCACACTGCATTCATATCCTTTGTACCTTCGCATTTCCTCTAATTAAAATGAAACGCATACGCTTGGTTACGTCACCAGTCCCCAACGTGGATTTAATCAGCCCCATCAACAGTTTTACGACTGTCTGTCTGTCATAAAGGGAACCAAAACGCCGACGTTGTTTCGATTGATAACACGTGTATACTCTGCCATCAATGATTCCGTTAAACTTGTAACACGTCTACATTATTTTTAAATGTGATTTATTTTCTAAATTTTATTTTAACGTGTATTACGGTTACAACACTATCAATTGTCAAAAAAATAATAATATGATGATTCGTTAATAAGATTAGGTTAAAATTTATAATTATTTAATACTGACTGTTAATTATTCTTTTGGACACTAATAATAGGGATCTAATAATAGGGACTTCATGCATCATAAAAATCGGTTCAGTAGAAAACGTTATTACAAGATCAGAAATAAAACCATTGTTAGGTAAAATCGTTTAATACACAGGCTTTGTAAACTTTCTGCTTCTTTATAACAACCACATGTTATTGTTAAATAGTTTTTTTTTACACAAATAAGTTAAAGCTTGACCAGGATCCCACCTGATGGCTTACCATGCCTAGGTTCACTTATGAAGATGTGGTCCAAGGTGGTGAGCACATTAACTTAATAAAAGCCTATTCACTCTCTTCTTGAAGACATCCACGTCATAGGCAGGCGGGAACACCGACGCTAGTTGCATAGTAGGTAAGTTATTAGCGGTAGTGTTTCATCTAATCTATAACTTAATTATCCGTTAACACAGATTAACTTGTACATGTACAACTGTCCATGTCTGTCCAATTCCATTTACACGAAACGGCGGTTGAAGCGATTGACCAATAAACCGAATATGCGCTGACGACATTAGAGCCGGGTCCCAGCTGCGAACTCTCCCTGATTACAGGTGTTTCGTGGACCGAATTGTATTCACGGGAAATGGTACATCGTACTCCATGTTCATTAGTATACATTGCGATTGTATTGTGGAAATTAAATTACTGAATGTTAATTATACAAAAATAGGTTTGTACAATATTTATTTATGCTAATTGTGTTGTGTTGTTATTATAGAATTTAGAATTTTATTGTTCAACTAGAAAACACTCGAAAAAAATTAGACAGGTTTATTTAATTTATAGGGATTATCCGGAACAATCAACAAACGCAGAGACAAACAGACATAAAATAAAAAATATTGTTTTTCTCTAATATCTTCCATGTTGTACAGATGCAGATCAGTAACAGTTTTATTTCATGTATGACGATGATTCTTTGTGTTATACTTATTGTAAGAATACAATAAGTATACTCAGATGGATTAAAAGGCAGATAACGTCGCTCGAATATGACGTAAGCCTACCACGAATAATACAAAATAAAAAACTAATACAATCTCGTGTCACTACTAAAGAAAGCATCAAATTGCATGAACGTCGCAATTGTCAAATTGTATTAAATAATTTTATCAGTTATAATTATTCCGTCTTGAATTTTTAAAATATGTAAAAGTAGTTCGCAAAATCAAAGAAAAGAAGATGGAATGTCTTTTCAGAGGTGTCTGTTCATTATTTTATTATTTATTTATAATAATATTTTTGCGGTTTACTCGGAACACAAAACCTCGACAATTATTCATTTCTATACCAGCTTTATGTGAAAATCGGTTACCCTAAATTTGGGGAAATATGCATGAGATATTTGAACAGTGGTCGATTTATAATTTAACATCGAAAAATTTTTATTAAAAAAGTAAATATTTGTATTTATTTAAACCTAAAAATCAGGAAATACAGCCAATGCATAAACACCTAACGCTGGGATATTATAAACACAAGATAGATAGTACAAAGGCTTAGAGGGATAAAATTAGCATTTTAAAACATATTATTATGCAAACCGGGTTAATTGAAAATGTCACATTTGCCCACGATAATATGCATGATTGAAAGATAATATTATGTTATATTTTAGTTTCTGTTTTTAGTTTAGCCTACTCACTAAAATGATTTTAATTATAATTTTGCAGATTGCCGACAGATGCTATTACAAGAGAAAAAAATGCACTTTGCTTCGTCTTTTATTATGCGTACCACAAAGGACTGAAATTAATTATCCGCGTGGGTGTTCCCGTCAGATTATAATGTGGGTGTCTTCAAGTCAAGAGTGAATAGGCTTCTACTAAGTTAGTGTGCTTTACCATCCACGATTTCATTACCGCTTACCATCTCAGGTGGTTTTGTGGTCAAAAACTAACTTATTCTGCATAAAAAAGTCCATAGGTTAATTAAAACAATTAAATATATTGAAGTATTATTTTATATTAAAAGAACATTTACATATATTTTGATAAGTGTACTTTTTGATAACTAGTGATGAAATTAAAATCAATTATGATTATCACATATAATACAACTTAAATTTTTGACTGTTTTTCTATGCATTTGTTCCACCTTATCTCAGGAACGGCTTAATAAAAGATTCGGTTTTCACTGACGTATTCTAATGAGCTTGGGTTAACATTTAGTGTTTGTTTTATTTGAATCGGTTCACAAATAAAAAAATCACGACAATTTAAAGAATACCATCCCTACATTTATCGACTGTGGGCTTACCAAAGCGAAGCAAGTGCGTTCACTAGTAATTTAATTTAATTGTGCATAATGTGTTAAGTTGGAAATATGTCAAACAACATTTACAAACTTGCGGGAGATTGTGACTTTTCACTTGGCATCCTCACACACACAAAGAATTACGTGTCCATACGGTGCCACTGCTAGTTGACATTAAGGTTGTCACGCACACATAGCGAAAAAGTGACTTCACGTCATTCGTTACATTTCTTTGCGAATGTTCCATCTGCCTTTTATTTCATCTGAGGTATACTCAGGGTAAGTATAACACAAAGAATCATCGTCATACAGTAGAAACTGTACTATTCTAATAAGTATGCATGATGTCACGAATAAAGTAATAGTTTAAGCTCATCTCATCATTATTATAAATCTAATTATTCTTCCTCTATGAGTTTTTGATTTCAAGACATGTTCCCCACCAATCATATTGTTACATAATAAAAGTTCACTCTACTATAACTACTGTATCGACATCTTCAATTAACTGTTAAGAATATTTTTTCTTGAAACTTCTGTCAGTTTTTGTAGCATTTGTAACATTAGCAAGATAAACAAACTTCACGTACAGCAGACAGGTAAAACAGTAGACATAGCCTTAGAAAGGCTTAGTAAATATTTACAAGTTCCTCAAGTGGCTTAAAACAAATTCTCGAATAATCTTGGCTCGACTTTATGCTATTGTTTATGCATCAGATTTATTTCAAGAGAATAAGCGAACAGCGATTTGCCAATGAATAAAAAAAATGTCAAATATGTTAGAAAGCTATTTTTGATACACGTATCTGTGGTGAATTAAAAAAATACGTAATTTATAGATATGTTATTATAAATGCAATTTATTTTTGTATTCTAGTAAAAAAATCATATTTTTTATTAACACAAAAATTTAGTAATTTTAACGCTACTTCCACAAAAGAAGGTGATATGAATCTTCAACAGATATCCGAATGCAAAACAATTTTTTCTTTATTTCCTATAATACGACACGATTCTTTACACATAACAAACTTTAAGGCCCATCAAACGTTTTAAAGTACCTACTTTACATTTTATCGGCGACAGTAGAACTATTGCCTTACGTCAAATTCCCCTTCTACCCCACCTCTTGTTTTGTGGAACGCCACTCAATTCGTGTTTGATTTCGCTAAACATAAAGCGTTGGCAAACATTCAGTGGCAAAAGTCTCGTATCGAGTTACGGGGTTTCTTTTGTTCGTGGCATTTTAGCGAAATGTCTCTTATCCATAGTCCGATAAAATGTTTTGCTAGATAAGTAACTGTTACTATGTTACAAAATATGTGACAATTGTATTATTTGATGTTGTCTTCAAACATTTTTTAGAGCGAAGGTACAAAGTGCGAAACTAACTTCCTTTATTTTTCATTTTCCATGATCCACCTGATGGGAAGTGACCACCGATGTCCATAGATATTAACAACACCGAAGGCATTACCGATGCTAATCCAAAAAGAAGATAGAAAAAGCTCCCAAATCCCAGCTGGAACGCGACGAGTCGTTTGGCGACTGACTTAAGCACGATGGTAGTTAGCAGGCTTCACAAAAAGATAATAGTACCAGTGATATTAACGTTCCTAATACAAATATCTACCAAATACTTGACTGTTTCTTCTTATTCTTAGTTTAGTCTATCTGTAACGGTGTTACTAAATAGATTAAGTTGAAACTTACTAAATAGTAGATATTAAAGATTACGATGTTAACATTTATGTATGACGCCTTTAACGCCAGGTGGCCTGAATTGACCTCACTACTGCTATTTTAATAAAAAAACTGTGAACGCACGCTGCGAATGTAAACAAATAATCTGTCTGTGTTTCGGGGAATCCTGATAATTTTTCCAGTCACCGCCGAGTGTTTACATCGTCGCCTAACAGTCATTAGTCGTGGATGTTCTGACTTGTATCGCCACTTGTATTACTTTTAGTAGGACCCTATCGTCCTGATTATTAATGAGTGACACGTGAATTTTGAGAAATATTACATGTAATAATACCTTTGTTTACTAAGAATCTTTAGGAATATGTATAAATAAATAAGTACATTAATAAATATAAGGGGCGGTTAGGTATAGGTTTTTGTTATTGCACTTTTCTTCTCGTATTTTATTTTATTTTGTTAAGAAGATAATCTAAATTTTACTAACAAAAAATAACCGACTTCAAATTCTCAAAAACTACTCGTCATATCTCGTTCAAATTTATGTGGGACCACATGACAAGCACCAGCTTTCTTTTAAAAAAAGAATCATCGAAATCGGTTGACGTGATATTGAGTTATTCGTCAATTTGTCGCGCACATCTTAACACAAATTTACGACTTATGTAGTTTTCTCATGGATTCCATTGTCAAATCTCAATAAAATGTATGTGGGACCACATGACAGCCATCAGCTTTCGATTAAAAAAAGAATCATCAAAATCGGTTCGCCCAGTCCAAAGTTCTGAGGTAACAAACATAAAAAAAAAAAAAAAATACAGTCGAATTGAGAACCTCCTCCTTTTTTTGAAGTCGGTTAAAAAATACTTTACAATTTGTCATTGTAATTTAGGACAAGTTGTTATTCAGGAATCATCAAAGAGATTTGATGTGCGTACTATGGTACCTAATTACTGTGATTAACCAAAACCATTATGAGAGAATTTTCAAATGTAAATAAAAAAGAATATGTCAGTGCCAATTCCTTCAAAGAATTTTAAAGCTGAGCCACTTTGGTTACTACAAAGGATTGCGAAACAACCGGAGCACTCATTAATAAATCACAATTCCTCAGCGACAAATTAAGCCTTTTTCAGATTGGCAATAAAACAACGGATCCCCTTAAAAGAGACTTAGGAAGGCAATATTAAAATCACAAAAGACAAAGAGCGGGCCGACGCGAAGTATCAAACGTAATAAATAATTCCAACGCCTCGACAAATGAGGTCATGTGTTTCTCCTTTACGTTTTTTCTTTGACTTCCCGCGGGATCATGTGTCTTCTATTTCCGTTTGAATGTATCGAGCGATTTGCTTCTTTAAATTTAGAACATGTTCGCTGTTTAGTATATTGCGCCTTTGGGGACCATTAAATTCGGGAGCGAAGGCAGATGTCAACTCGACACATCTGGCAATTGATAAAAAGATAATTATTTCCTTGGATCAGAAATCATTCAGATTTTACGAAATTCGTTTGGACTGGAATCTTTACTTTTTCAGACGTAACCATTTTAGAGAAATAATATACCTGAATAATAACTCCGTAGTTCAGTTGTTAGTATCTAACCCTGTCATGAGACTGAAATTAAAATGACAATTAATGGCGGACTCGACTAAACTTGAATTAAGTGTTATCTTTTGAATAAAATGAATGAATAATCTGACTGTCATATCATTCGTTTGGATTTCGTCATGGTAATGGCGGACGATGTCTTCTCCAGCAAAATTAAGTGCAGTTAAAATATTTCGTTGCACTTTATAGACAATCACAAGATTGTTTGTTGATGTCTATTCTGTCCCATCGTAAATAAAACTACAAAATCTACATCTATAAGTAGTTTTAATGAATATATCCAAGGTTAATTGTCCATTAACATCACAGGATTTTATGTTGCAAACAAACGAAACAAGATAAAAGACTGCGTGAAGCCGCGAACCACAAACTATTTGTTCAAACCTAAGTTCCTACGAGTATTATTTCTTTACGAGGTCGCTGTTCAAACGAAGTAGTAAACCATCCATTAACTTATCCTATTGTACGTCGACCTATTTAAACCTAGTTAAAAGAAAACAGGATCGTGATCTCGAAACATTCGAAATCGCATTTAGAACAGTTCGAATATTTATACGGAACAAACTTCACCTTGGATACAATTGTGAGCTCGTACAGTGTAAAAACACGTAATATCAAGTATGCGTTAAAGTTAAACGTTACTTCTATGAAGCATTTTTATCTATGACCACTTACCATCGGGACGTCCATCGGCCTAATTGTCGGTTTAATTTGGGGATTTAAATGGAACTATCTTCTTCACATATAAACATCCTTCAGAATCGATAAACGTCGAGGTAAAAGACGTCAACCACCAGGTAGAAGCCCTTCTGGTGGAAGTTACTGGACTCTAGCACCTAGCTTAATCCAGTCAACAAATTAGAAGAATCAAAATAATGGGTTATAATTACGTTTGCCCGTGAGCATAAGCTGTTACAGCGCAAATAGTTACTCGTAGCTTTGCCACCCAACAAGAAAGATCCGAAACACTTCTGAAAACACCTCTTTGATACGGAAACCGAAACGCATAAAAATATTTTGCGATTTATTCAGGATAGTTGCAGTTCAACAAACATATAGTTCTAGATATAATATGTAGTAGCAAACTGTTATACGAGTATGTGAAAGCTTCAAATATGAACATGCATACCGTAAATCTTGTAACAGAATAGTTTTAACAATATGGTTTCATTTCACAGAGACGCGTTACTCAAGGTTTGTGGATGCCTAAAATAATATGGAGATATGAATATTGAAAATTCATTGAAGGCCATGATTCTGTGAAATGCAATAACTATGAAATGGAAAGCCGTAAAGAATCTCTTACACAAATACACATAGATGTGTTTGGAAACCAATAAATACAGTCTTGTTTCAGAATGAGTCACTGTTTAGAAAATTCCTTTACACTTGTTAATAAGTAGCGGTAAATCATAGGAACGAACTAAACATTGCTGCATTGGAATATTCTACTTAAAAAAATCTTTTAACAAGGTAACGATGTGTGTTACGTCATCTACAGAATCTGAACTAATAGATTTCTTATAGGATCAATGATTGAGATTTCAATAACGAGTAATAAGGTTTGAATTAATGGTGTCATGCTAAGATTTGGCTGATAGACTTGACATTGTCGTGGCCTCATTAGATTTTTATTTGAGCTGGTGCCCGTGACTTCGTCCGCGGAAATATTATATTTATATTCATATCAACTTCTTGCCTTCATTCTATGTGCGCTTTTAATTAAGGTAATCATTTTCTTTATCAAATCAATGACATTTTGTGGTTTAGAAAGCTTAACATTTCTGTCACAATTTATTCCATATTTAATTATAAATACGCTTTGACATACATTGAACGTATTAATTATTTAACTATCATTTATTATGAAAAAAAATGTTACTCATTCTGTTATTGAATCTATTATTGTTATTATTATGTTGTTTTCTATTGTAGGGACATTTGTATACTACAATCGTTAGTAATGATATCGATTATTAACGTATGAACTAAATATTATTTCCAGTCATAACAACTGCAGAAATCTTACCAATCTTAATTGTCTTCTATTATAAACTTTAATAACTAGGTCATAAAGGTGATATAACAGGACTTTATGAAATGCAACATCTGTAATAACCTGCGAAGCTTGACAGAATTATTATCCCGGTTGAGTGATATGTTTATTTCAGTGTTCCTGCGGGTACGATCTGTTGTGTTAACGATGTATGGATGCTGTTATTGAAACAAATACGCGCGAAGTAGGTGGCGTAAATATTTCAATGTTTGATTCCAATTTACACATCCATTTGTAACTAGGGATACGTTATACGGACTTGTTATTTAAGAGGCAGCTCAATGAATCTAATTGTAATGATATTTACATGTGCCGCAGCCCGCAACTACGCGACAAAATGTCGCACGGTGACTTTAGCGGGTGAAAATTTGTATGAAAATTCAGTTATTTTCCACGTGCGTCAAAACGAACTTGTTATTTAAGAGGCGGCTCAATTAATCTAATTTGTAAGTAGATATTTACATGTGCCGCAACTACACGACAAAATGTCGCACTGTGACTTTAGCGGGTGAAAATTGTTTCGCAGCGACAATATTCACACGTAAACGTCAAACGTGTGAAATACTAAATTACCTAAGTCTGCGGGTAATTGTATCTTTAAGAATCCATACTAATATTATAAATGCAAAAATGTGTTTGTTTGCTTGTCTTTAGTCGTAACGGAGCGATGTTATGGTATACTTTTTTGTGTGGAGATAGTTAGGAGGCTGGAGAGTAATATAGGCTACTTTTAAATTTTGGAACTGTTATTTATTCTTACACCAGGTTAGTTTCCTTTGAACACGCGGGCGAAGCCGTGGGTAAAAGCTAGTAATCATAAAACCATAACCCACCTGACGTAACTTCATAACTAAATGGAAATAAAAATGAAACGGCTGACCCAGAAATTCGACCCAAAGACCTCTTAGTTTTGAAGTCTAATTTACCTATGTAAGTATTACAAAATATTACCACTTGCTTTAACTACAGACAAAATTTTGATGAGACTTGCAAACTTGGGAGCTCTTAGATTAGAGGTTTTATTAGAGGTGCGTGCCAGGGTTTGAACTCGGGCCCCTTCGTTCGGAAGACCAACGTTCTACCGCTAGGCTATCACTGCTTCAGGTCGTTAGCTATAGATAAATTAAATTATGATTAGGTATGTTTTACCTATTAAGCTACCTTTAACCAATTAATGTTTACACATTAATAGATAGGTATTTAGGTTAATTAATATACCAACATATACCTATTAATCATTATTCGGTAGTGGAACTTTTATTCAGCCGAATCTGTCTATATCATTTGGCTTCGTATTCAACACGACGGCGACGCTGTGACGTATCAAGGTGACTTTTTATCATTTTTGCCGATTATTTCCACGTCAGTCGTAATTGTGTTGACAGGATTTGGTCAGCCTAATACTATAATTATAATGGTAAAAGTAAGCTTTATTTCTATAAAAAAACTTTTAATTAACTACAGCTTTAAGATGTTACTTTTACTCTTTATTTCTCCCTCTCTCTCTCTCTCTCTCTCTCTTTCACTCTTACGAACCACGTCAGACAATGTCGCTGCGTCGAGTAATATGTCAAACATTGGTCCAATAGAAACAATTTAAGTGCTTCGTTTTGATAAGGTGTTGGTTTGGTCGTGTCCTTACGCATTTATATTTTATAGGTATTGCTAATGGGTTCACTGCTTCTTTTTTGGCCCTTGACAGAAGATTGTCTGAGTCATCTGGTGACCCAACTGATAATTTGTCGGCTACTCAGATTTTATTTCTATCAGCTTAAGATGTAGAACAAAGAAGCAATTTGTGAAAAAAGCGGCCAAGTGCGAGTCGGACTCGCCCATGAAGGGTTCCGTAGCAGCAAGTAACATACCTAATATAAAAGTTCTTGAAGTTCGTTGTAACTTTGATCGAGGTAAATTGCGGTTTACGATTTATGACGTATTAAAAAAAAAACTACTTACTAGATCTCGTTCAAACCAATTTTCGTTGGAAGTTTGCATGGTAATGTACATCATATATTTTTTTTTAGTTTTATCATTCTCTTATTTTAGAAGTTACGGGAGGGGGGGAACCACATTTTACCACTTTGGAAGTGTCTCTCGCGCAAACTATTCAGTTTAGAAAAAAATGATATTAGAAACCTCAATATCATTTTTGAAGACCTATTCATAGATACCCCACACGTATGGGTTTGATGAAAAAAAAATTTTTGAGTTTCAGTTCTAAGTATGGGAAACCCCCAAAATTTATTGTTTTTTTTTTCTTTGTTTGTGTGAAAATCTTAATGCGGTTCACAGAATACATCTATTTACCAAGTTTCAACAGTATAGTTCCTATAGATTCGGAAAAAAAGTGGCTGTGACATACGGACGGATGGACAGACAGACAGACAGACATGACGAATCTATAAGGTTTCCGTTTTTTGCCATTTGGCTACGGAACCCTAAAAAGGAGAGACATTTTGTGCTTCGCGCTTCAATTAAAGAAGTAACCATAACTGTAAGTTATCATATGATCGTTGGAAGGTATGATTTATTTTATCTAACTAACCAGATTTCAATTTCAGCAGCTTACGCCGTCAAAAAACATCAACACGTAATAAAACATTATTTTGAAACGAGAAAATCTTTTCGTTATCTTCAGCATCTATTTCTCACTGCACTAAAACACTTGTCTACTTGTCTACTTGTATGAGAACATTCACATACTTGATTTCGCTGGAACATCTTTATAGCCGTTTTATAGAGGAAGACTGAATATTACTTTAAGTGTACTCGCTTCAAAATGTTTCATATGCACTTGTTTATTGCAGTAATTTCTGAAGAGTAGTGAAATAGTAGGATGGGTTTGATTTTCAGCATAATTCTCAATTGATACGGGTACGAATCTGGGAATATTCGAAATGACGCCTAATAGAAATTCATGGAATTATAATTTGCACTGAATCCTTCTCATCCATTTTGGTGGACTATACTAGTTTAAATCTTTTGATAGTAATTAAGCAATAGTCCACAATCGATAATACATATTTTTCACGTATCGTTGATTTTTTTCTTTTGTACAATTGATTTTATGACCTTTCTCCAGCACGCTGCGCTGCTCCCATATGGATTGGTGGAGGTGTGGCCAACCCAAGTGTCAAAAGGTTTCAAACGACCGAAACGGAAAACTATGAAGCATGGAAGTACGCTAGAAATTTTTGCCACTAAATGAACCCATCCAACATCCGATCGCACTCGCTGTTTATTTACTTGGTCGATCACAAATCAAAATTCGACGGGCTATGAGCTCTTCTAACCGAAATCTACACCTTGTTAAACTTGTCACTGAACCAACAGATATTTATAAAAATATTACCTCACTCTACCCAGTAATCCAAACTCGTAACTTATCTGATATTATAACGGAATTTATTAAGAATTTAGTACAGAATATTTAAACAGATACTAATAAACACATTATCCTTAAAGCATGCGTTTAGTTAAATTCCCATCCACAGTAAATTTAATGAAAAAGTACTTATTAAAAATTCTATTAACTTTAAAATGTAATAAAAATATAGCGTTATAAAATTCCCAAAGCTCGGAGACAGTTGCAGACTCTTCTCTTTTCCCTCGGAAATAGACGTTGAAATATAAAAGAATGTGTAAAACAAGACTCTCTATAGTTTTATGAGCGCTCTCTGGCAACAATCGAGGCGAGAATAAATAAAGGGAAAAATAAAAACAGAGTATATGTACCATTTAAAGTCGCTCAAGCCAAACGAATAATGAATATTACAACTGGCGTGGCGAACACGCCAAATTGCCGAGTTGTACAAGAGATGAGCTGTAAATAGTTAAATTATTGTAGCAAGACTTTGAAAAGGATAATCATGATGTTATAGATATTTAAAAAACATCGGTTAAACTGAACCACAAAAAATTTGGGACTATCTGACTAATGATGCTGACATTATTATGATTTTTTATTTTTTAATTTATTAAACATTTTCGCACAAGAAAAACGTTAATTGCAAAAAAAAATATTAAAATGTTACTTGATATGATATTATAAAAAGATAAAAATAAAATGTAGTAGATACCCGAAAAATGTTACGTTGAACCTATGTCCATCTCAAAATAGCATTCGATTGCTGCCAATTTCATCTATTCTAACATTGTCTCCAGTTCGTAATATTGAAAAAAGCGATACATCGTTCGAAACTATGTTTGGATACAATGGTTGTAAAAAGTTCATAAAAACTGCAGTTATTCGCTTGTTACTCGCAACGTTTGAACATGATAAAGGTGGTATGGATCAATATGTGGATCATTGTGACAGATTAAGTGCGGTGGCAAGGAAAAACATGGATTCAAAATTTGTCATCTAAAATAGTGTGGATATTATACATTAATCATCCAAAAATTTCAACAATGACTTAAAAAATAAGTTAAGGAAAAAACAAGTAGAATTTACATGATCATTTGTTTGTCAAGAGATTTCACCTCATTATACTTTGCAATATGGTTTCCTACATTCCTTTAATGTGGATTTTTAGGCGAAAATAAAACATGAAAGAAATTTAATATTCTCGCTTTACAAAGAAGGTGTACCTACATTATTTACATAGGTGTACATTAGTAGAAATAAAGTGCACAAAGACTTAGCGACTAACCATCGTAGAGTCAACTTACCCTGATGATGCTCCGTTTCGGGGCGAAACACGTGTTGGTGCTGGTGTGTATGTGGGTATATACGTTTAATTATTGTAGTGCATGTTTCCATTGTGGGAGGGAGGGAGGTGCTACGCATGTTTTAAAGTATATACCATCATACATGTTAAACGCGGATTGCTGCAAAGTAGACTAATACTAACTTAATAACAATGGATTTCCGCAAAGTAACGCCTGATACTATTAACTATAAGGTATACATTACTTTATATATTTTCTACAATTTGATTGTACCATTAATGTACCAAAATTGAAGGATAACCTCATAATTCACTGTAAACCAAACTTGTATTACTGGAAATAGTTGCTATATTCATCCATCGCTGTACCGCTCATCACCTTACGGCCTGTGTTACTGCGGTCTTATTTTTCTTTATTTCTAAAACAGTCCACGACAGTTTCTTGTGAACAAGCCAACTGACGGACGATCTTGTTTACAAACCATTCCCTAAAAACTAATGGCTCATTTTGTCACATACCTAACTCTGTAACTTGTTATAAATCCTTGTGAAGGATGAATCATTATAATGAATCAACATATCCAAGATTAAGTGATAAATCGACTAGCTGTTATATTAATATTTCACTTTCGCAGATTAACTGTAGAACATAAATAACTTGTTATATATGTTGTGTTATTTCAACGAATTTTAATGCCGTCGTTAAAATGTTATTCATCGCAAACATAAATTTAAATACATACACATTGGTTCTACTTAAGTAATAATTAAAGCAATTGGGATGTGAGAACGTTTTAAGTTGAATATCTTAAAATTCCGTTATTTGTAAATTATCAAAATATAATCTTTGAATATTTTAGTGAGTAAATTCTAAAATTAGTATTTACTTATTGGTGGACTCAATGAGAGTAACGCAATTAAGTTCGCCAATGTAATAAATGAAAATTCAAAATTTTTATTAGGGCAAAATCGAAGAGTAAAAGCAGGTATTTCAAAATTATGTGGTGTACTTCTTTTTTTTCAGAAGCATAATTATTACAATTTTGAATTTTATTTTAACTCGTGTCGTCGTGTTCCGGCTGGGGGTTTAAGAGCCAGTTCTTTCTTTCTTTTACTTCATTCTTTCTTGGCCGGCAACGCATCTGTGATGCCTTTGGTGTTGCTGATGTCCATCGATGACGATAGCCACTTACCATCAGGAGGATCGTCAGCTAGCTTTCCACTTTTTCCAGCTATTTCCATAAAAAATAACTTCAAAAAACTTATATTTTTTTTCAAACTTGAAGATAATCAGGTATATTAAAGCTCTTATTCATAATTGCTGCATTAGGTAGGTACTTAATTACTAAGACCATTGTGGAAGGTTTATCTAAAATAGATCAGGGCTGTAAAAAGAATTTTATACTCAAGCATACTTATACGATCTTGCACAAACCAAAACAGGAGCCCTGGTAACAAGCTACTGCGATTCCAGACATATCCCAACTCCCGGAATCCAACCGAAAAGGCCATAAACACGACAAATTTGTGCGCGAGACCCCATAAATTATTGTTCATTAAAACTCAGTGAAACCAAATTTGAATTTTATTTACTCAAAAATGGACTCTAAACCGTCAGTCGAAGATAAATCCGACCTAAAAATATTTTCACATGAATTCCGCTACCGAGGATTTCTTTAATAACGATTCCATTTATTTTTAACATGGGAGAGGGATTAATACTAAAATGTTTGCGAAAGCCATGGAGTTAAGTGATATTCTAATTGCCACATTAAGTGCTATTATTGTTATCGAATTGTACCAACGTACCCTTATATTATAATGTGTTCCTAATATTTTTTTTCATTTTCTTTTTTTCCTTCCTCTCACATCTTTTTTAGGGTTCCGAAGTAAAATCCCCCTTACTGTTTCGTCATGTCCATCCGTCCGTCTGTCTGTCCGAAGGAAAGCGCCGAGACCATTAGTGCTACAAAAACTATTATTTGGCATGGATAAATGTACATATTTATTAAAATTCTAGAATGGTGGAATATAATATTGCAAAATATATTTTTTATATTTATGTTTGATTCATCTCCGCAGTTTTTTTTTTCTGGTGTCACTAGGTTATCTAATGAACCTCGTTTCTTTAGATTTATACTTGTGAGTAAAATAAACAGATTCATGTTAGATTTGTCCTTATATAGGTTACACAAATCCAGGATCCTTAGTTCGGCGGAAAGATAATAATACCAGTCACAGTTATAGATAATGACTTAATAATAATATTGATAATACATAATAATATTGATAATACATATACATTATATGTATTATCAATATTATTATTATGTATTACTTATTATTAAGTATTATTATGTATTAAATATCATCCTTAACACCAAGCGGACCAACTTTTGTCGCTTTTTACAACGCCTTAGTATGACGACATGAGATTGTAGTCAATTTTCTAGGCTGCAATACGGCAATTTTTTATTTTGTGGACGAGTCACAGAAAGGTATCCTTATACTAGCTTTGCTTCTGAAAGTAATTTTAGCTACCGTTCAGAGTTTTTTCAACTGACAAACGAGCAAATGGAACACTTGATTCTCATTGCTTTCCGTTACTTATGTACCTATCCGTAATACCATCCATCCATCCATCCATCCGTGCGTGCCAGGGTTTGAACTCGGGCCCCTTCGTTCGAGAGACCAACGTTCTACCGCTAGGCTATCACTGCTTGCAAATGCTGCTGCTGTTCAGTGCAGTATTCTGAAAATTCACGTTTGTTGTTCAGATCTTTCAAGCGTACGTACGTATGTTTTCTTATTAGTAATCTTCAGCTTGAGGAAATCTGTGCGGGAACTTTTATTTTGTTCTCACAACTTTGGGCTGTGTGCCCGTGACACATGTTTTCCGCTTTTTTTGCGTAGAAAAAAAATTAGAGGCGGCCATCACTACGTAATTGAAGTGTCAAAAGTTATCTGATTTTACTTGCAAAACTCGCGGAGATATGAAATTTTTCGCGCGAACGAGATCGTTTGGCGGAAAAAAGAGAATTCGATATGAGCCGAGTGTCTGTGCAATCAGCATTCGGCCTACATTCCATTTGGTAATACATTGGTATGTGCATTCACCGGGTGACTATGATGAACTGTTTTTTTAGCTAATAGGTAAACGTTGTCCGCACATCTCATTAACCGCGCGATTTTTTTTTTCTGACGATTTTTAAATCGCGTACTACATTGTATACATAACCAACACGATTTTTTTCGCAAGTGCGTGCCGCTTCATACAATTTCCATATCTCAAAGAATTTTTCGAAAAAAATCGCGCGGTGAAAAATCGTAATGCGTGCTATGCCTAATACCTAAAGACACTAATATTTCTTACGCGTTTGATAATGCTTGCTGTGATAACAAGTGGAAAGAGTTTTCAATAGGTACATAAAGATTAGAAAAGGCAAGCGACACGAATATTAACCTGAACAAAAGTTGGCACTGAAACCATGATGAAACTATAATATGCATAGTGTATTGCAATAAACGGTACTCATATTGTTGAGGAGTTGTTGAAGAATACAAAATATAATTTTCTTGGAAAAATATACAACGTCAAACACCACCTTTATGTGCCGGAGTATCTACGCAAAAATGGTACATAAAAGATCCAGTTGGTGTGACTGAAATTAGTTGTAGATATTATATTTTATGTACGTAGTGTAAATAAGTATTTTAATGAATACTAAATATAAAATACGGTTAGTTGTGGTACTTTACCGAAGGGCGTTCGCACTAACACCTAATTAAAACCAAAAAGCATAAAAACCGGCTGCTAAATGGTCAAACCGTTGTAATGACGTCATTATCAATGCCCTAATGAGCATTGTGGGATGCAACATGCTCCGGTTAATTGTAGATCAAACAGAACAATGGAAACGAGGTATCATTGCCGTGTGAACATTGTTTGAACATAATGTCTAATTTTGCAATTTGTTGGCTAGTCGAGCCTTTGATCTTGCGGTGTTTCATAAATGAGGTAGGTATATGTTTATTTATTTATTTATTTAACAACTAACATAACAGGTGTCCCCAATGCGATAGAGTAGTTAAAAACGTATACAAATTATAACTTAAAAAGAGAAATCACACATACATTATACATAACAGATGTCAGTGTAATATGTCAATTTATGATATTAAATGATGTCAAATTATTTATAATTAAATTAATGTCAAATTATTTATAATTAAATCATTTATTTGTAAAGTTATTGATGATACTGACGTAATAATAACAATAAAACGCTAACACACTCATACCCCCGCAGTAGCTTATTACTTGTGTCACGGGTGGCATGGACTACATAATTATAGAACACATCACAATCACACTCATGACCCAAGAACAAATATTTATCTGCCCAAGCCGGGAATCGAGCTCGGGACCCCTAGCTTCGCAGGCAGAGTCGCTATCAATTAAGTTGACGTGATTTCGTTACTCAATAGAAAAAATATCTTAAGGAAATAGTCTGAAAATATCTGAAATTTAGAAAAATCCGGTACACACTTGTCTTCATTAAAATTTCTTCCTTTCTTTTTCTTCTCCTTTCTTGGCCAGCAAATCTTCAGTGATGCCTTTACTGTTGCTGATGTCCATGCGTAACGAACGCCCCTTACCATGAGGTGGATCGCCTGCTCGTTTTACAGCAATTTTCATCTTTATAGCAAATCTGTACAGGTAGGTAATAGTAATAACTAAAATAATAACTATTATACTCGTAGTAGGTAATAACTTTTAGAATTACTTGGCGGAAGTTACCTACTTGTAAATAGGGGGTACCTAATCTGTGTTTGTAAATAAAATTCTTAGATTGAGAACAACACACTTAACTCTTGCCTCTCATTTAAACAATACAGTCACATAATCCCTATTTAATTGCGGAGGGAGTAAAATAAACAGAAAGCAGATGAGTAAATAAAGAATAAAAGTAAAATGACTAGAATAACACAGATTAGAGAGTTTATTTACCACTGTTGCAATTTTCTATAGACGTCGTTTTTAATTCAGTTTTTCAGTGAGCATTTGGCTTCAACCCATTAATGGCCCACTACTGGGCACGGGTCTCTCCTCTTGAGGAGGCCTAGAGCATACTCCACCACGCTGAGAGCATTTTCAGTGAGCATTATTTTTGTTTATATTTACGCAGTATCACACGCAGTTTCTTGGTAGGAATCTCGCAGTTGTTGTCAAACACGAGGCATGGAAAGCGAGCTGTTGTGGGTATATGTACCTACCTAGAGTAAGAATTAAAATTGAACCACAGTTTGTAATGGTGAATGAGTTTTGTATGCTTTTACTTTATTTTTATCAAATCTCGCTGAACAGACTATATGTAGATCTATTTTTGGGCACCGAACATGTACTAGTACCACCTTGTTTAGCCGTAGAAGCTTCATACAATCGATAAATTGCATGTACGCCAGTATTAAACACTAGTAAATTAACCTACTCTCACATTGCTTTGGATACTGCGTACCGCTAAAGCCACTCTTGCCTTATAGCCAAAAGCCTTCTTTATGAATCTGGCTATCTTACACAAAAGTATTTATTAAAATCCGATTACCAGTTTCAGATATTAGCGCGTTCGAACAAACAAACAAAAAAAATCTTTAGCTTATAGATGGTACTAGTTACTAACCACTTTCAGTGCCAGTAACTGGTGCCAGTATTGTACCCGACTAAACCAACAGCAGGTAACTCCCGGTTCATTGCAAGGGTTGTGCAGTAATAATGCGCGGCGGTAAATATTAGCGTAGCCCTAGAACGCCTCATTGACGCAACGACTGAGGTCTGAGTCAGACTTTTTATAAGCCGCCGGTAAATAAGCGATTCAATACGACGGGCAATGCACGGTTAAATAAATAAGCACGCGTACACCGTCATCTGTTTATAATATATTATATCTATCTAATTTCTATCTTAATGTGTTAACTGTTACACAATGTAAATTACTTATTAGATTTCATCATCATCATCCTGCCCATTTCCCAATTTTATCATCATCTTTACACTAACTCTCTTATTTTTCATATCATCTGTCACACAATCCATCCATCTTTTCTTTGGTCGTCCTCGTCCCCTTCGTCTTTAATTACTTATTAGATGTATTACAAGAAAAAGAAAATGAAACAATTAAGTAAAAATATTATGTTCTAAGTTTTATTTTATTCTAATTCATTAATTTATAATTATTTGTGACTATTAAGACTATTAACATGTGTGTTGGACATGTGAAAATATTCATGACAGAAGGCTGGCTTCAACCCATTAATGGCTCACTACTGGGCACGGGTCTCTCCTCTTGAGGAGGCCTAGAGCATAACATGACAGAAGCATATAAAATAATTAAATTTTAAAGAAAACTACTTAGGGTAGTTAATGAGTAATAAATAGTCAATGAACTACGGAACCTCACATTGTGCATGGCCTGACATGCACTTGGCCGGTTTTTTTTTTGTTTAGGGTGATTATGACTGTTTTCCCTTCTCTTTGTGGTTACACTGTTTTCGTTGGATGCTAATATCTTACTTGCATTTGCTAGCATTTGATCAAAGTTTTACAGCATTTATAATTTGATGAACTCACAAAATTCTTGTCCAATAAATTTTCTAAAATAATATAGTAAGTATACTACATTATTTTAGAAAATAATATAGTAAGTATATACCTATTATCAAAATTATAAGTTACCTTGGTTTTATTTGGTTTTATGGGCACATGTTAATTTTTAAAAGCGGTTTTGAATACTGTTCTACACCTCAAGAGGAGAGACCCATACCCTATTAGGTCATTTTAATACTTTTAGTTTTCCACCTCGAGCTACAACAAAATATCAGCATAATTTATCTAACATTATTACAAAGACTTTTTGACTTGATTAGTTCTTTAATAGTTTAAACTTGTAATTTGCTACAGTTGCAGAAGATTACGCGAAATGAAAAATGCGCGCAATGTTTGATTTGATGTCATCTCTCTCATTCCAATCTGCATGCTTTGTTTAGTTTCGCGGAAGGCTTTAAACAGCGAACCCTTATTTTATTTTATTTTAGAATTTATTATTGACGATTTAAATTGTAATATTTCTTGATTTATCATTGTTCTACGATATCAGCTGTACATTATACTATAGCGCTTTATATTTTTCATATTTTTGTTTTATATTTTTGTTCAGTTCACAGAGAAACAATGCCAAAAATATAAAAACAATTTGATTCGATTTGATTGCTTGCGGGAATTGGGTTTTATTTTTTAAAGTTGATATTTGTCTCTTCTAAAAGTGACATCCTAGCTGATTTAATTTCCGGTACACAGAAAGGGTTCCCTAGATTTTATATCAGATGAATCAACCATTCCATTCCTGATAAGTCAATAAAAACAGTGTTGTGATAATTATATCGATAAGCATTTTGATTTGCTTGTGCTAAATTGTGATTACCCACGATGTTTTAAAGTTAGGTATATATTTTTTTCTCTGTTCAACCAGGTTGATAAAATAGATTTTTAAGGTTTTAGATTAATTATTAGATATTTCTGTGGATTTATCTAAAAGTATACAAATTATACAAAATACTTGTACGGAACTTTGTTTCGAGCATGCAACTCTGGTTTTATCAATTTAGTTATTTTGAGTTTCATAGTTCCTAGTCTGTTTTATTAACTGACAGTTCATACGACAAACTTCCGCATTGTCTTTTTATTTACTCTCTGTCGTTTTAAATGCGTTTATGAACGAAAAAAAAATGTGTTTCATATTCGCAAAATTTTAAATGTAGCTTTAAACTTTACTTTCACAACCCATAATCTCTTTTTTGAATTCACTAAGACAATGAGCAACGTAACTATATGTATTGCGAGTATGAGGTACCTACTTGTGAGACCTTCATCAGGCGATGGGTGACCGCTAGTATCAAATTATCCGAACCATTGTGCAGTAGTGCAGTACACGATAAAACATTGATTTCGGTGGCGTCAATGAGATAGCAGTTATTAAGCCATGCTTCATACGCCATGCTTTCGGCCTTGAGAACATTGACATCATTGACACTTGCTATTAGCTCTTCCACCAATTTGCATCTTACCTGTTAAATGTGAGAAGTGTGGTACTTCAATGGGTCTATCGTGTGAAAGCCTGTTCATTAAAGATGCCAGCATCATCTATCTACCTGCTTACGCTTTGGTTCGAATATTTTAAGGCCAATAAAACACACGCCAAGCCTCACATTAGGATTCCTTGTGTCTTGGGAACCAAACGAAATCCTTACACACCTAGACACCGTATAATATGAATCACGAGTATCTCGACCCAACTCGTACACAATACATTAAAATTGAAAACAGAAATTCAAACTTCATTCAAACTATTTTGAAGGAACTGGAATCGGAATTAGAATCAAAACCAGAACTCTTCAAACGTCATAGCATTCTGGCATGGTACCTAATCATTACGCTACAGAAGTCGTCGTGTGACTACACATCTCCTCAGAGGAATGAATATAGTATCAGAATTGTATGACTTTAATAAATAAAGGAGGTATGCAACGTCGATGATTTCGACTTTAAACTTATCGTTACGACTTTTAAATGAACCCATAAATTGTAACTACCTATTTATTGCGAGTACCTAATCACAATGTGTATTTATGGCTATATTTGAACTAAGTTATGTTGATCATGGTTACGGCCAAACTGTTATAGAAGTAGGTAATAATTATACATATTTATTATTACAAAAATTATAAAATAAGAAACAAAATATCCTAGCGACATCTGTGAATCAATGTCTGAACCATTTAAGTGGTAAAACGCTTGCATACTACTACATACGTGTTGGTGCATATTAGTGCCAGTGCAAGTACGTAAAATATACACTAATTAATATCAAAATCCCACTATCGTGCCTTTTGGATAAAAGTAAGCCCTAAGCTTCTTTAGTTACAAAAACACACCCGTGTCCTGAAGAGGAGAGATATTGTATTGACGTCAGTCTTCGGAGCATATTTTCTATTTTTCTAAAAACACTTTTTCTATTATATGTATAGGTTAGTATGCGTTAAAACGCAATTAAGTTTCTACTTTATAACGCAAGAAAGTGCAGTCTTGGTATCGGAACACATTTTTACCTTCTAAGGAGGCACGATAACATGAGGCAAAGGATTTTATGCTCGAAGTTTCAGGTTCGTTTGACAGTCTTACAAAGTTTATTAAGGCTCCTTAATTAGATACTGCTTGTGGAAACCCGATCGTAGGTTTGTTTACCGACATTTTGAATACGATAGGATATTGATGAGGACCATAAACATAGAAAGGAGATTGACTAGGTTATTGCTTTGTTTTGCTCGGTTATCGACTAGTCATTTGTGGAATGAACATTTAGTATAAGATGTAGAAACGTCTACACCTATTCTGTATGTAGCAAGATAATTATCTGACTGCACAATATACTGTTAACATAATTTATTTACAAAAAAAAGTCACATTTCGGAAGATTGTATTAATTAGTATCGCTAGACAGTAATGGGTGTCGGCAACCTTTACAGCTGGCAACGCATTGTTGATGTATTTCGGTTTATTAGAGGCAACAGTGACTCGCCATCAGATGACTCGTCTTCTCGTTGTCGGATTTTGAAGTGAAATTTCTTTAGTACGGGGGTGACTTGAAATTTTATGAAACGAAACTGTCCAGTAAAAAGAGACAAACACATAAATTCTAAAGTGAGATAGGAAGCATTGTACAGGGGTAGGGTAGGGGAGTGTGGGAGCGGAGCGGGGCGGGGCGGAGCGGGGCGGAGCGGGGCGGAGCGGGGCGGAGCGGGGCGGAGCAGGGCGGAGCGGAGTGAAGTAGATTAGTGAAACCTACATTTATCATCTTCCCGAAATTTTACATTCGTCTCATTATCTTGAAAACAAAAATTTTGAAGGTTTCACTTCTACCACGTGTGAATTGCACACATTTTAATTTTAAATATAAGAAAAGTTACGCGTAATCCGCAGCAATTGTTCTTGTCAAGTCAGTCTTGGAGTTGTTATAAGTTATCAAGAAATGACGTAAGAACTTCTATGAGGGCAAATAGGAGGTAAAGCCACGTATAAATATCAATATTATGTCACATATTTATGATTTCCACGTGGACAAATAAATCATACCTTGGAACATCATAATTAAATTCTTTGTAGTGTTTCCTCTTAAAACGAATTCGTTGTAGAGGAAGTGAGGAATATTTTTCGCCTTCTGAAATAACAAAAATGAATCGAACATTATTTTTAAATTTATTAGGAGTGAACATCTTAATAGAGGCAGGCCCATCAAAGACTTAACGAGAAAGTCTTTATTACACTTTTGGCTCTAGTCCAACTAGTGGATAACGAACCGCGTCCCTTACTATGCAGTGTTGTTCAAAGTTTTCACATGTGTCCATAATAAATAAACAGAAACTTCTACTTCTGCATTACGTACACATTGAATTGGTGTACCAATGCTCTTACAATGAGCACAATAGAACTGTTTGTCTGTATGTTTATCATTCATCTATTACTGTCATTATATATTGTTGCTGATATTTTCGTTACTCGTTATTAAAATATTGATATTTATGTTAATTTTTAAATCATGTAGGATTAAAATAAAATTAGCACTGAACATTACCCTAAGATTTTCAAATTCCGTCAATGAATTGCATAGAAATCGGGTAAGATTTTTCTAAGATTAGCTGGAATAAACGCATAGTCGATCCATCCAAAATTAAAAAAAAAAAAAAAATCTAGCAAAAGCGATTTATCTTTATATTTTTCATCTACAGGAATGGAATAGTTACAGTCTTATTATACATATGCTGCTACACTGGTAGCTGTAGAACTTTGAGAACATTTCTCACAGATGATTGATAGCATCGTCTTAGCACCTCAGAAGATTCGTCATGATTGAGTGTGGGCTTTTTGTTATGTTTGATCAGCTAACCGATGGCCTGCTTGATTGGCCGTCTTCAAAGTTAATTCTTAAACAAGACTGTATTGTGTTCCTTTCTTGTCTATGCACGGTGTCATACGGCTAGATAGTTTGATGAGCGAGCACAGCAAATTCTACGAAGCAAGCGTTTAAAGTTACTTGTTGATGACATTCGTACTTTAAAGTTGTAAATTGTAGTTTATGTTCTAATTAAATAAATATGATTATCGATTTACTGATACGGATAAAAAATAAGCCGAAATTCAGTTAATAATGATCTCATATTGTTATCATTAAGGCCATTTGCATATATTTTAAGGTTACTTTTTCTTCATTTGTTCGCTTCCCGTTCTTGTTGGCTATGAGTAAAATTGTAAGTGAATGTAATATACGAGAAAATCAATAAATCATTTTTATTACACCGACACGTTTGATATGCAGTAAACGGCTTCAGTTGCAAATTATTTATATTGGATGCTGCAGTATGTTTGAAAACAGTATCTGTATTCAATGGATTTTTTGTTTAATAAAGTTTTTCTTTAGATGTATAAAATGATAAGTAATCAGTTTGATATTGGTAATCTTTTGACTGATTCTAATCAATCCAAGCCAATTCAAACGAAGAACTAAGTGACTTGACCTTTTATTTTGTATGACCTTTTATTTTGTATCTTCACTTAAATAATTTTAAAAGTTCAAAACTTGTAGCACAATTTGCCATTCATCATTTTTGACCATCTCCAATCTTGCTGATTCTACATCGATAAATTAGTTGACTCTCTTCCTGTTCATTGACCCTTTCTATTTAATATCTTCTTCAAAACTTGTTTCTTAGTTCATGATTAGTTGTACAATAGAGTTGTCATGAATAAACCATTAATTATATTACTCTTGTCTGCGCCGTCTCTCTTGAGGCGTAAATTAGTAGGTACATTGTTTTGTATTGAAACACCTAATAACACCTTGCTTCAAAATATGGAATGTAGTTTTTTAGGGTTCCAAATAAAAATCGGAATCCTTATAGTTTCGTCATGTCCTGTTTGCCTGTCTGTCCGTCCATCCAAAGCAAAGTGGCAAGACACTTAGTGCTAGAAAGCTGTAATTTGGCATGGATATACAGTATACTATACGAAAATTCTAGAATCGTAGAATAAAATATTGAAAAATATTTTTTTTTCAGGGTAACCTCCCTTAACGTGAGGATATTTTTTTTATTCGTCGCGTACCCTATACTGTGGGGTATCATTGAAAAGGTGTATTAAAAATATTATGGGTCTTTTTAGACCATTTTTGGAATTAGGGGTCCATTTACGAAATATTTGGCTTTAAAGTGCCTGTAAACTTACTACTTCGGAACCCTACATTGCGCGTGGCCTGACATGCACATGCCGCATTTTTATTCTTAAGTATCAGGTGTTACAAACGTAAGTGACAGTAATTTAGTTTCATGTAAATTACAATTTTAAATTCTTAAATATACGTAAAAAATTTCTACATAATATAACAATCCCGATATTTAGGCGGTGTATTCTCTATTAATTCGCATAAAATAATATAAAATATCAAATCACTCAATTTAGAAACTTGCAAAATTACAAACATTTCTTGGAGAAAGCTAAAAGCCATCCATTAAATAAATATAACCCCCAATCCAATCAACGCAAATAACAGCTTAAGAGAGAAACGCTCGGCAGCCAATAAAAATAGTCAGAAATCAATACTAAATAATAGCAGGCCATTCGGAAAGTTAGCTTTGGAGCTGGGAGCTTGCTGGCTTTGTTTGATTGATTGCAGCACAAACAGATTTTTTATTCCATCACAGTTGTTTGCGTTCCCGACGTTCCGAGACCCTTTTGTTACCTACCCTCGCGGCATTAGCTACCTTGGGTTCTTTCATATTTCATATTATGTGAAACAATACAGTTGACAATTGCTTTAAAGATGAAAAGTGTGGAAGGAAAAACCTATGTCCATGTCTGATTTGGGTTGCCCAGGTATGTATATTTTGGCCTGAGAGCTAGTACATACCTACTTTAATTCTTTCTTCTCATTTTTGGCCGGCAACGTAACGGTGATGCCTGGAGTTACTGGTGTCAATGAGCGATGGTGACCACTTACCATCAAGAGGATCTTCTGTTCGGGTACCGGCTATTCACATAAAATAAAAAACTTGACAAGTGCGAGTTAAACTCGCTTGGAGTGGGTTCCGTACGTTGATTTATGTACATATTTACCGTAATTTTTCTATTTTATTCAAATTTGTCCTTTTTTAAGACCATAGACTTCTTATAGGTTTTCCTGTAATATATTCTAAGTAAAGAATTATTTTCTGTATTTTTCTCAAAATTGTAGTCTCAGTAGTTATGAAGATAAAAAGGGGGAATGGTCAATATTACTATTCAAATTTCGTTCTTTCATGAAAGATAAACTAAAAGTTTTGGTATAGGTATAAATTAAAAGCTTTGAATATAAGACACGCAAAATATTTTTTTCCGACGACCCTATTATTTTGTAGTGTCCCTGCCTACGAATCAAACGTCTGAAAGATTAGAAAAGTAAAAAATAAACATTCTGTTGTCTCATTATCTTGTCATTTGATATATTATGTAAACAAAATGAGATCACATTTGCATCACCGTCGAAGAATCTCCGCTATCCGTCGACGAAGGGCAATTAAGAAATTTATTGTAACAGCTATCTAGGACGGTCGTTACACTAACGACGGGTAATTCAGCATGTTCAACGAAACCGAATTAGGTTAACCTGACAGTTTCACTAGTTTAATGAAGATAGGAAAATAACATATTAAATAACAAGGCTTGTTAGTTAAAACTTCTTTCTCAATTTACTTTGGGTAACGTTACTTTCAAAAATAGCAACCGCAACATTAACTGAACGGTTTTTTTCATTATGTATTTCATAATGTTTTATATCCTCTAATGTTTACGCCAAACACACTTCCTCAATCATCCTATCTATACCTAGGCTTCAACCCATTGATCGCCCACTACTGATTACGGATTTCTACACATGCGGAGGCCTATAGCATACACCAACATGTTGTGGATTGGTGGAGGGGTTAAACGTTTTTAAATCTCTAGGTTAGAGCCCAAAAGTATCAGCAGTTTTCATGCCGAAGGTCTCCGACATAACAGCCGGAAACGCTAAAGAATTTTTTGTCGACCGCTGTTGCTTATTAGTAACAAGGACTTAAAGATTGCAGCATTGTTTGATTGATTACATACGAACTATGCTTGGCTATGACTTTGACTAAATATGTAGTGCAATTTTATTTGGGTAACTTGCTACATTAAAAATAGGAGGTTCATTTGGTAAGTTGAAAAGACACGTTAGTACATTGAAAAGACATCTCAAATATATTTTTTTCTGGCTGATTGAAATAGGTAAAAAAAGCAAAGCAACAACCCATAATTGTCCCACTGCTGGGCTCGGGGTCTCCTCTCACAATGTGAGGGGTATTAGGCCATAGTCTACCACGCTGGCCAAGTGCGGATTGGTAGACTTCACACACCTTCGAGAACTTTTTATGGAGAACTCTCCGGTGTGCAGGTTTCCTCACGATGTTTTCCTTCACCGAAGCAAGTGATAATTAACTTGTAATACGCACATAATATTTGAAAATTAGAGGTGCGTGCCAGGGTTTGAACCCGGGCCCCTTCGTTCGGGAGACCAACGTTCTACCGCTAGGCTATCACTGCTATTGAAAATATTGAAATAGGTAAGTAAAATGAAATGAATCTTAAGTGTTCATGCATAATAATATTATTCAAAGTACCACATCCTGGAGCACAAAAGCAAGCTGTGCCAATTTTTTAATAAGCGAAACTTAATCAATAACTACTTAGGCCTTAGGGCAACGCATTGTATTGTCTTACAGTTGGTCATTGGCCAAGAATTCTGCATAACAAGGACTTAATACAAGTAGCCCATAACAATAACAATGATACACAATTTACAATTGAAGTGCTTCAATGCACAATTCACGAGCTCCACAATAATATGCCATAAATGCCTTATGTACGCTAAAATATACGGACGTAACGAAAAAATTATAATAAAATGTAAAAACTGAGAAATGGACATTATTAAAATTGATTCCGCGAGGCAGTCGCGACGACTGCGCGTCGAGAAGGGCCACGTATAAAGATGATTTGTTTAAAATGCTGCAACCACAGCCCGTGTGATGAATATCGGGGCCGTATATTGAAATAATGATCCCGCCTTGCACTGCATTCAATGGCATTTTGCATACAATATGGTAGATGGATTTATATTAAAATATGGCAAACGTCAGTGCCGGTTGCTCACAATAAATTATTCATTGCACACAGTCAATTTTCGTTCAAGATAAACAGAAGTATGGGTATATCAAATCCACGGACGATGTAAGGTACACCTTCATAAATATTCAGATTACATATTGTTGTTCTCGGTTTGTCGGTAATTAGATCGCCCACGAAAGGAAGCTCTTTAATCAGTTAGTAGCGACAAAGTTTGTAATAAATTACCTATGCAGCGATGCTACAAGCCCCCATTCTGTTTCATACATGTAGACTCATTAGGGATGTCGTGCACTAACGTGATTTTTCTTTGTGAAGTTCATATAATAATGAACTAGCTGACTGACAGTACATGATTTAAATACTAATTCTAAAAATAATGATTCTATACTTTACAATATTTTAATACCATTTTATTTTTATTTTCCATTTGTATCAACGAACTTTTTACAAAATGTTCAAACACAGTAGTTACAATTTTCTTTCTTTAATTATGGAGTTATATTTTTGTATGTACATACCTCTTTATTACAGTAATGAAAAACTCTATCTTATATGTTTTATCGCTATGCAAATAAAGTTATTATTATTAATTGTATTTCAAATTATAATTGGACATCCTATTGACCTCTATAAATGACAGTTAAACTACTTAACTAATGTTATCAATGATAATCACGAATTAATGCTAGACAAAACCTAAACCTAGACTAAAACTAAACTATAACGATAAAACCAGTTAACTAACCGATTAATGAAAATGATATACACTTTATTGTCATTTATTCAAGACAATTGCGTGCCAAACTTAATTTTAATGTCTCAAAGAGAATGAAAAGTAAAATATCTAAATGATTTCATAAATAAATCAGAAAGCATTTATCTATCTCCTAGAATAATAAGGAGTGTTACAATGACCAAGTATAATCACGGTGCGCAAATTCTGAACGTCGATCTTCTTTTGTAAAGTTAATCTTTGCCCACAAAAAGCACAATTAAAAAATTACCTGATGGCAGAATACATAACCTGCCTTTGCTCATTAAAAACGTTGATCGTTGGAAAAACAAAACTCTCGGTAAAACTAGCCGCCTGCATGACGGATGCCAAACATGAACCTACAAGTACCTCTTACAATTCATATCCCTAACTCATAAATCAAGACAGTGCCCGATCAAACCTGACACGATCCCGTGTGTGTGACCACTCGTCTAAGGCACTTGTTTTACCACTTGACGACACATACGGTATGGTATGGTATACGACATGGTATATGGTTTACTTACTTAAACTTAATTAATATTAATTACTTAACTGAATCTCTATTTATATCTGTATGTCTGTATTATATGTGTACACATTATGACAACGTAACCATAAACAAGTTAATAGTTTAAAAACTAAATACACGCTTTTATAGAAAAAAAGTATCGTAACCGTTAAGGAGTTGCCTAGTTATGAGCCAAACTAGAGGTTCGCGGGATTTGAACCTGAATTTCATCGACAGTCGATCCTCATCGCTGCTTCCAATGGAGACAATAACATAATAATTATCAACATAACCAATATTTAGTGTTCTCGCAGCATGCTGTATGCAATTTTATAATAACGATCATAAATTAATATATTTTTAATAGGTATACCTAATATTAAATTAAACAAAGTTCATCATTATTTGTTTTATTCGATGCAAACCGATTTATTGTCACATTTTTTTGTACACCTAATTAAGCAAAGAGATTGTGTCTTTATATTCTGATTATGATATTGGAGGTAGTTTACTATAAATGCTAAAGCGTCTTGTTTTGAAAAGGGGATATAGCGTAGGTACATCTGTTTCAAGTTAAATCAATAACAGATCCTTAGGGAAATAAATTCCCAAACAAAGTTATTCTACCGTTGTGAATGAATATTTGTTTGGCCTAAAATAAACAAGTGCTAGTGAATTTTTAACCGACTTCAAAAAAGGAGGAGGTATCAATTCGACTGTATTTTTTTTATGTTTGTTAACTCAGAACTTTCGACTGGATGAACCAATTTTGATGATTATTATTTTGATTGAAAGCTGGTGCTTGTCATGTGGTCCCACTTAAATTTGGGCTAGATCTGACGAGTAGTTTTTGAGTTATATTGAAGTCGGTTTGTTATTTATTCAATACACAATAACCACAACTGTTAGAACTACAAGTATAAAGGTTTAGGTACCTAGCTTTGCGTAAAATAATTTTTTTTTTTGCTTTATCATTGTTTAACTGCTACAATTATACAGGAATGACTTAATGCGATTTAATTTACAGCTGCATCTTATCTGCTACACTGAATTGGCTTCTATAATATTGACGTACATACGCATCAATATGATGCTTTTCAGGGCATAAAGAGTATTGGGAATTAATTAAAAAGAAATATATATTTCACCAATTCCGTACCATCATGGGGCATACTAGTGGGACGGCCCTCGATAGCTTATCGCTTGTAGTTTATAATGTTTTAGTGGAACACATCGTTAACTAACTTTTCCCGAACTGTAAGTGTTTGCTGGATGAATGGCAATAAAAACTTTATTACTTACTAAAGCTTTCACGTAAATAAAATCGTTCAATCGGAGACATGAATTTATGAACTTAATTAAAAGGATCATGGACACGTGGAGGTTGCAAATATAACATCCTTAATTTCAGATACCATTGCTGTTTTGTCCGGAGATAAAAATAACATGACCAAGGTTTGAGAAGTTACAGATTTTTACATCAATTTAATTTATTTATATTTGTTTACATGCACCTTTTACATCAAATTCAAATTCAAAATCATTTATTCATGTAGGTATCATTGATACACTTATGCACGTTTTAATATTAAAATGTTGTCATATTTTTTGTGTTTAGCAGAATTCTTTTTATTTTATTCATTTTATTTTATTAATTTTATTTTATGTTAAGCAGTTTAGAATTCTAAGAGAAATATAAACTGAAACTGGGAAGAGCAGTCTAATAAAATACATCGAATGATTTGAATAGCGAAGATCTGTCTCATGGCCGTGAAATCTTTTTGCTAGCATTCCGAGTCGACACGGGGTGTACGGGAATAAATTGTATAGTAACAAATTGGCGTACGCTAAACATTGATAGATGGGCCTGCGACGTGTGCGAAACAAAGAGCAAAGTACTTGCAATTATGCTGCCTATTGAACTAAGTGTATGTAAAATGTGAAGAGTATTTAGAATAATTATTATTATAATTTTTATTTAACTTCTAGAAAATTATTTCAATATAGTCTTAGGTAAGTAATGTTTTAATGAAAGTTGAAGATTTTGATTATCATAATAACTGTCGGAATGCTTTTTAACTTACATAATATTTTCCAAACGTAATTTGAAATAACAGTTACTAATTACATTGATTTTATTAAAATGTATCTATTTGAGAGAGTCCCTCTAGGGCTTTTCTGTAATACAAAGATTGACTCAATATCTGAAGCTGAGCCCCACAACGAAAAACTACCTGTAGGAAAGTCGTCGTATAAATTAATGTATCTAAAACATAACATTTTTCTAGTTAAAAGATTTAAGACTGCTAGAAAACATTAATAAATGATAACATTAATAATGATTTCACATCCATGCAATATTCAAAATGACGCTTACCACATTGAAACGTGATGAAAAACCATTCAGCCAATACGCTTCATATAACCAGGGGATTGCTCGATTGGTCGTATACATTTTCTTCTATTAATATAATGACTCTTATTTATATAATCCATTCTTTTGAAATCATCGTATTCATCATGTTTTTTTGGGTATTGCACTGAGTTAGAGACGCAGGAACGCCAGTACCCTCAATATAAACTGTGTGCGGTCAATTCAAGTTTTAATGTTATTTAAGATCATGAAATAGTAAGGGTACCTACCAAAAAAACAAAGGCAGATTCCTCATGTTTTATTCTAGCACTACAAAAAGTAATAATTATGTATCTTTTAACAAACATATTACTTTGAAAAATCTGCATAACCTATTTAAACCACTAGTGACTAGGTCATCGATATAGGTCGATTAGAAATTATAGTAATAAAATAGTTAAAAGTTGTTAATAATTTTCCGAATTGTTAGATAAACAAAAAGGCCCACAGGGGTGGACACTCCTAGATTCGATCATGGTTAGCAGTGATGCAACCAATCATCGTTTGACACAAGTCCAATCTTGGTCGTAGTTGTTCAATCTGATAGGAATTAATCGAGGCCAATGACTGATTTATTGGTCTCAGATACACTCAGAGATCGTGGAGACTAGTCATGGTTGCAGTTTCTCTTGTGAATAGCATAATATTACTTTGGCATGATATGCATTATGCAATGATATTTATAATACAGTCTACACTTGGGAAGAATATAGCTTTTATTTATACCCGATTAAAGTTGGAATCGACCAAAGTCTTATGATGTAAATAAAATCATATAATTACTCTAGAACTAGCAATCTGCCCATATTTTCCAGGATAATACATATCCCTAAATTTTATTCCAAATCTAACACCTCGTTTACATTCAGCCCCTACCGCTGCTCCTCGCGCTGTCGGCAATAATCCCCTTGATACTGCCGTGGCAGGATCGAGAGAAGTGTAGTGTTTACATACTGCCCTACCACTCACATCGCTTTCGACTTTCGGCAATGGCAGACGTCGAAATATTACTGCGACGGAGCTGAATGCAGTGTTGCCAATGAAAATTTTTGGAAGGCCGTGTACATTATGGGCGCCATTGACGATGCGATCGATCGGTGCGATCCGTCGTTGCCGACCGATCGCACCGACGGATCGGTAGTGTATGTTACCGCTATGAGTGGCACTTTTGAACCGATCGATCGGTGCGATCGATCGCATCGTCAATGGAGCCCATTAGATAAAAAAAGCCGTGTTTATATGGGAAAGGATCAAGTGTGGGCCGTAGCAATCCAATTACGCCAATATATACCATCGGTTCAGCGCTCGAACTAAAAAAAAAGGTCATCGGCAGTGAATTTGATGCCCACAAAACGAGTAATACTTTTCATTAGCCTACATTAACATCAATATAAGCCTGGTGGCGCTGTTTTAAGGGTTTAACATTCGTTAAATGTTTACAAAACAATAAATAAAATTGACTTTGTTAAAATGTGCGAAAAGCCGTAGAATTTGCTACGGCAATAGGGTTCCAGCCGTAGCCCGTAGATTTTGTGATTTTTTGGCCTGAAAGCCGTAGAACACGGTAATTGCCGTAGCATTGGCAACACTGGCTGAAAAACCGCTCTTTTGGGGAGCGCCGGGCAGCGCGAGTAGCAGTGGTAGGAGCATGAGAAGTATTGTGTTCACATACTCGTCCTGCCCACTTCCCTACCTACTTTCCTGCTCAAATGAGCTGAATGTAAACGAGGTATAATCTACCTGCGTGCTCAATTTCATGGAAATCCATTCAACAGTTTTTGCGTTTCATCAGTTATAAATACAATCATATTATTTTATTTTTTACTTTCTGATGTTTTCGGTTACTATTTTATGTTCCTTTCTAGAATATAAAATTTTATTGTAATTCTTCTAGTAAGTAATAAATACTCATTTCTTTCCACGTAGGTGTATAAAAGTGAATGTGTTTCTCACTTTTATACACATGTTGTTAGTTTAAAAACCATGAGGCAAATATTTCTATAACATGGGTTTGATGATAATTGTTATGAGTTATGACAATGTATGGAGAAAGTTATTGTCTTTGTGACGGCACCACTTATAATTGCAGTTCTTCACTTTCATTCAACAAATACATATTTGTTACGAACTCAACATGAAACGTAAACCATTATGTTACGTCATTATATTTCCTCAGTTATTTTTATAGTCTGTAAAGGAACTAAAAGGTCTAAAATTGTAATTTTATGTGACAGGGTTATATTTACTAAAAACCCCTACTATTATTACTTACCATCAGGTGGATCGTTAGCCTCTTCTTTTTCAGTTAAAGCTATATACATGCGTGTTCCTTTTACAGAGTAAGTTATGAGTACATTTATCTCAACAATAACTTTCTATAATAACATTGTCTATTTTGTACTAAGAAAATTTTATGAACTAAAATATCAGTAACAGCAATGTTTCCTAGAAAATCCGGCATAGTTTGAAATCTGATCTTTGTGAGTCCAACTTTGTATTCTCACATCGTCGTTTTACTGACACGTGTGTTTTCAGTAACGTCAATATTCCCACATTTATGTCCCGTGATATTTAGAAATACGTTTTCTAGCTTATTGATACTTAAATATTAAAATTACTTAAATATTATAATACTTAAATATTATAATATTCTATAGAACTTATATTTTTGTAATGTAATGTGTGTACTGCTGTTGGTGTGCTAATAAAATAAAATAAATAAAAAAAGAGTTTAAAGATTATTTAGATATTGATTTGATTTTATCAGCCTAAAATTTGGTTTGGTTTCGAATCTAGCATTCAATACAATTACACTTGATTCTGCTCCTCAATATCGGTTGACCCATTGATGGGCCTCTACTGAGTACTCTCTTTTTGAAGAGGTGAATATTACATTCCACTACGATGCTGAATGGTGGAGGGGTTAGGGACTTTTATATATTACGATAACAATCGGGACTGACGGCTTTACGTGTCTTCCGAGAGTCGACGGTGGTCAAGAAATCTTAGTCACTGACGGTCACCCATCCAGCTACGGTCAACTACCGACCGTGCCCTCACTGCCTGCTACACCAAATTCTTATTAACCGCCAAACAACTCATTGTGCTCCAGTCGAGTACTAGAGAACCAGAATTTTCTTTCTTTCTTTCTTCTTCATCGGTGATGCCTTTGGTGTTACCGATGTCCATGAACATCGATGACCACTTATCATCTAGTGAATTCTAGTGGATCGTCTGCCAGTTTGTCAGTTCATTTAACAAAATACGGAACCCTAAAAACATTATCTCTTCATTCCAAACCAAGTATTCAAAATCAAAGACAGCTGTTAGAAAAACATGGAATTAAAGCTACAAAAAATGTCCCAGTGTCTGTTACTGTACACAAGGCCAACTACAAGTTTGAAAGTTAATCACAAGTGTTACACTTACACTCAATTGGTTCCCACAAAACAGTATCCCCTCCCATAAATCATACCAAAACGTTTAAGATTAACAAACCCATGATCCCTATCATTACATATAATGAACGCAATAGATAAGATATTTGCGTCGAAGCATATTAATGTGTGTCGCGACGAGTTGTTGATAATCAATTTATATCAATATCGCCAATAGCCCGCTCTGTTCTTGTTAGCAAGCATTAATATGAATTTTAACGGTAGGGCTGCTAAAAGCATAGAAATACGATATTAAAATTAAATAGTATTTCTTAATGTTTTTTAGTCAAAAAGTGCAAAAAAGAATGTGACAATTCTATCTTAATGAAGAAAAATGCAGCTTATATTTATCGCCTATATTATGAGAAGTTTATTTTTCGAAAAAATCTCATATTAACTTTTTAACTAATTTAAAAGTAGATAGATACGTTTTTAGTTATATCTAGCTAGTTATTTAGGCGTATACCTAGTGATTAAACAAACAGCGATACAAACAGAAAGACAAAGAATGAAATATTAATAAGACTTGATATTTATATTGATAACACAGAGAATAGGTACTCTAATAGAAAGTAATATGTACCACGTATGTAGTAAAATATACTACTCTATCATAGACAAGACTTGCCCGGTGTACCTATAGTATAATTTGTCAGCTGTTGTCTCACATTAAAAATATTTTTAAAATAATTCATTTAAAAAACGTATTGTTCTTCCGTATAAACACTGTCACAGCACAATCGTATCGTTTATAACTAACATTTTAACTACAATAATCTCTAACCTGCATTATACGCATGTCTTGAAGCTTTTTACTATGCCCAATATTACTATCTACGACGATCGATGACAAAATTCGAAAGTCAATGCCGGTGGCTGTCATGATTCGTTGTCTCGACTCTCGATTACAATAAATCATCTGATAACATAATTAGGGGAGCGGGGGGCACGTTGTTGCACGGGTAAGAAGTTACACGCCTTTTTTACCGGGATTTTAAACTCTTTAGTGGACATAATTGGACTCATTTGTTTTCTTATAACATCATGCATTACATAAAAACGATTAATGACCCACCAATCGCCAAGCAGCTAGGTTGTGTGCATGTGTCTCGATTTCAACCAAGAAAGTAAAAAAATCTTTTACGAAATTTTTGATTCCTGATGTCTATATTTTTTATTTTCTCAAAATTCTTAACCTTGAACGTTCATAATATATCTACCTTTAATTTGCAATATTGTTTTTTTCTACTATCGATATCCATTAATGGTGACCTCAATTTATATTAAAAAACGTGCCATGGGGCAGGTAGTTACAATTTTTTGGGGTAAGTTGTTACATGTCGTATAGGCGTAGTTGAACGCAAATTCCCTGTGTTAACCGGCACACCTGAAAAGACTCATTAAAAAAGGGTATGAAGAAAAAGTGGCCAAGTCCTCGAAAATGAGCGGAGAAGAAAAAGATAAGGTGAATTTTGGATTCCGATTCAGATTCTGATACTGATGAATGGTTTTGTTTAGTGTGTAGCGAAAGTTACAGCACCTCTAAAAACGAAGATTGGGTAGAATGTTTAGAATGCAAAATATGGCCCATGTCAAATGTGTAACGGGAAACGTTCACTTATTCATTTGAATTAATTGCAATTCTGATGAAGACTAATTTAATATTAGTATGTTATGGATATCATTACCTACCTCTATATAAATAACTATATATTTTCTATAATATAAGTGCCTTAAAAATTTTAGAATCTTAAGTATTTTAGTTTGCTAAAAGTTTATTAAAATAACTAATAAGTATAAATAATTTACGTACTACAAGTTGTTATTTGCAGACGAAGTTTCTGAGCTTTTATATAAGATTTAAAAAAGTTCCTGCGAAGTTATGTTATTATTCTACAAAAAAAATCTTTAAAAGTTACGATATAGAATTATAAATTACTCATAAATAATAGAAGGCTGTTTAAAGTGATCTCTTTTGTTTATAACGTTTTGAAATTTAAAAAAAATGATTTATCATTGATGATTTTGTTTATTTATCTACCGTAACATCATGCCCCGAAGATGTAACAACTAACCCCGAATCGGGGGTAAGTTGTTACAATCGACTTTTTTGGTTAAATTGTTCATTGTGAAAAAATTACATACATTTTAATAACTTTTCAATCATATTTTAATAGCTGAATAGACATACTGACGATAAAAGCAATCAAATGTATAAATTATTTGATAGCTTTTGTCGTATTGACAATTGTCTAAAAATTGTAACAACGTGCCCCCCGCTCCCCTATATTCACCTTGAATGGACGCATTTGTGAGGTAATTGTATGCCTGTTTAATTAACTGGAGGTCAAATTGATAAATATTGGTCCTGTGTACATATTTTTAAATTAATTTTTTTTTCCTAATTTCACATCCAAATTACGACTAGCCAAGTAATTTGGAAGAGATGTAACTATATCCTGCTTAACTTTTTTCAATAAAATTTATGATTCATCAAATGTTATTTTTATTAAGACATCGTGTTTTGTGAAAAACAAATGCTGGTAAAATAAAAATGTCAAGCCAAATTACTTATAATTGAAAATCATCGTTCCAAACAGTTGCAGCCCTATAACCCATCTATTCGAATGAAGGCAGAGCATGTGCGGCATCTGCCTATATGCTGCGCGTCGTAAATACTCGTATATGCTAACAGGGACATGCGACTACGTAGCGGGGTGGACATCCTTATGTGACTGAGCCTTTATTAAAATAATCATTAGTGTTTGTACGAGGACCGTCTGGGAATGTTAGGGGTTTAGGATTGCTACGCTTCACAAGGAAAGTAAGTTTTTAATATTGTGCAAGTTTAATATTTTTCTCTCATGATGTCACTGCTTTATATGCAAGTTACAACGCTACATTATTAAGTTGACATTTCTGTGCCACCTTACAGGGTTCTTGTCTTTTTTTATAATAGCAAACATATTCATTTTTTATAATTAACTCTAAGTTGAAACCCATTAATTACACTTTTTAATATTAATGAAACTGCTCATTTTTTATGTATTTATTTATTTACTTACTTTATTTATTTTTATCCTAAAAACAAAGTGGACTTACTGATAGTCAAGTAGTTTAAAAGTTTAGTGCCCACTTAAACGATGATCGCAACGGATTGTGCCTAAATAATTTACGTATCATCAGAACATTCACAGCTAATGATAATACATTATCAAACCGATGACTTATCGGATCTTTGGCTGCCAAGAAATAGCTCAGAGTTCACACATTTAAGAAAATTGTGACAGGAGCTGTGCAAGTTTCAAGTTTCGGGTTTTTCGGAAGCAAAAGACTGATACGATATGAAACTTATAAGATAAATTTAATTTCTAAAATTTCTGAAACACTCATAATGGATGAAATACTATATGTAGCGTTTATACTTGGATCTTCCACCAACAAAATTCAAACCACGTAGCTGACGCATTTAAAATGATATACCTACCTATCCACTTACAAAAAATCCGTTCAAACAACATTAGCTGTTTTAAAATTAAGCAATGATTATAATGGCTAAAATTCATGATCGCATTAACTTCGTCCTGATGTCAAAACAAATCATCATCAAACTAACTGGTATGTAGCTACTTAAATTATAAAAAAGTATTACATGTAGTTATTGACCTACAAACTAAATAGGCAGCGAATAATTCGCCGGGCCATTCCATTGAAAGCAATCACAAAGTCAACTAACATCAATAAATTGCAATTTAAATCACATGCGCCTTAATATGAAGCAATGGATGATGTTAATGGAGATTGAAATACGACAATTAGCGACCAATTTGGAACTATGTTGCGGGCTTGTTGTATTGAAACGAATAAGCGATAATAATAACTCCTTTTGTTGAAGATAGAATAGTATTTTTATTGCGATTACATTATTGAAGGATGGTTTAACGTAAAAGTGTTTATGTACAGAAATAAATGTATAGTAATGTACAGATTATAAGAATACACAAAGGAAAACATCGTGGGGAAACCTGTAAGTTGTGTGAAATCTGCCAAACCCCACTTTGCCAGTATGATGAGTATGACCTGTGCCTTTCACATTGTGTGATAAGACCCGATCCCGGTAGTGGAAGAGGTATGGGTATCATCATCATCACTACCCGGCGTGGGTTGTGATAATGGTGATGATTATGAAAATAATCAAGTGCACAAGATATTTATAAAAAGGAAGTACATAGTAGAACAAATATTTTACGTCCCCTTAAAAGTAATCTCAAAAAATAATTGTAGGTACAAATTAAGGCTTTTTTCGATTCTTAAAAAAGTTTTAGGTGTGTAGAGTTGAACATTTTTTTAAGTGGAAATGAGTTATAAGGCCGTAACATCCTTATTTGTATGTATACACCATAACATAAACGGATGCAACTGAGTTTCACCGATCAATAGGGCCTTAATTATTTCAGACTTTATCGGGACTAACGAAGGTTTACGTAAACCGATAGACTATACGCATTAGGGTTGCCACGTTCACGTGAGACGGGCTACATTAAAATAGCATAATTATGAAATACCTGTATGATAATATAAAGTGTGTATTTTATAATTAACTCTCGGTGATGTTTTCTCTCTGTATACGAAAATCAAACACTAAGAGAAGCGAACATTGGAACATAAAATGGATGCACTGTATTCAGAAAATGATGTCACTTACTGTGTGTGAACTGTGTCAGGTCAGGAGCTGTAAGGAGTTTCATCCATGGCTTTAGCGCTCCATGCTGAATATAGGACGAGGATATGATGAACGGTCCCTTCTACTGGAGACCATACTGTGTAAGTTGACTCATGTATTGCGGTAGAGTATCTTAGTAGGTAGGATTTATTGGCACGATAGGCCACCTGGCTAACTATAACCTGTCGTTGATCATCGACCGTGTATTTTTAGGAGTTTTGAACGCAGTATCATAGAGCCATAAATAATGGGGGTCTCCACATATGAATTAATTATTAGATCCCCTAATACCGCAAGTGTAACTTCTATCGTGCTCAGAAAATCACTTAGGTCATTTGTTTACTCAATTGCTCAGTTGTATGTCAATTCAATTTTCAGTAAATGCGACGCAAATACATTGTTTTAAATTCGTAAAATTTTATAATGATCAATCTGTAACCCTTTGTCGATCGAGTTAAGTAACCATAAAGGATTGATGGTACGATGATCAGATATATTATCTACAGCCGACCTGACCATCCAATGGTCATTAATCTGTTGCTTGCGTTTGAATTGGACGAACGATCTATTACAACTGGACAACGGTTATACACCTTCTGTTACTAATCTTCATTAGTGAATGTAACACGTTATGAAGATATATGATGGACCCTGGTTTAGATAATTTTCATTTGTTCGGTAATGGTCCAGGTATGTAAGTTGTGTCGAAGGGTTCTAGCAATCTTCTTAACTAAACAAGGTGTGTAAATGTAGTTTAATTTAACTCAGTTACTAAACTCAATGGTGTTTGAAAGGATATTATGTCAACTTCAAATGAGATAAAAGATTTCAAATTTTCATTTAATTTAGTTCCTCATTTTATTCTGATAAACTTATAGCTCATAAGCAAAAATTTGATTTTTGAATTGATACTTGCAATTTTCTTTGAATAAAATTTGATGTAATAGCTTAACTGAGTCAAGTTTTTTTTTTTCATTTTGAACAAAATATTGTTTCAACAGTCTATAAAGTTGTTTTAAATGATTTGCATACGGATACAAAATGTTATTGTAAGATCTATCCTTTCAATTAATCACTCAGCGATAGGACATCCTTCTCAACTCAATATCTCTGAGAGATAAATGACCACTAACAACAGAGGTAGGTACTAGAGTCACGAGATGGCCTAGATTTCTGAAGTAATTTGATTTTAGTTTACTAGCGTGCACATACCTCCGCTTGTAAGTCTAGCTTGTCCTATATGAAACTAAACACGTTCTTATATCTACATATTTGTTCTAAACGACATTTTTAAAATTGACTCTCCATTATTACTTTAAAGTTTTACTTTTAAAAAAACCAAGCAAGTGATTTGCGAAATCACTTACATGGTGAAGTGTAGCGTTATTATAAGTCATCGAAATATTGACCCTCTGATCACAATATCAAATTTTCGGAATATTAAATATTTAACCGACATTAATTATTTTTCTAGCTATCACAGCAACAATATGTTGTCGTTTGATAAAACAAAACAATGAACAATATTCATTAAACAAGAAGCAATGACGCGTGACGTTACGTCGTGAGATGATACGTTGATATAATGTCAGCAATAACGAGATCGTTAACATTGATTTAATATGCAATAAATTTAATTCAATCAAGTCATTCATGTGTAAGTGTTCTTATCGTGTATAAATGAGAAATCGTCACTTTACAATACGTCTCGAGTACGATACAGGTTTCCTCGAAATTAAATGAACTACATACTCGTATTAAACGCTGTACGCGCTCATAGCCCAGCGGTTTGTGTCGATCGAACGTGATGACCGAGTTAAGCAACAGCACCTATTGCTTCTGTCGGTAGTTGGACGGTTGACCGCTAGTGGCAAAATTACTTGAGCACTATACCGTGCTTTGCGAGGTACTTAAAGTCATCGGTCCCGGTTGTTGTAGTAAGATAACAGTCGTTAAGCCATGTTGGAGGAATTTGGCTGCACTGGAGCAGTGTGGTGGAATGCTTTAGGCCTCCTCAAGAGGAGAGACCCATGGTCAGCAGTGGGCCATTAACCAGCTTTATGTTTATTGACGTGCAATGCGCTCCTATGGCTACGGCCGGCTACCCCCTGGTTGTGGGTGATGATGATGGTGATGTTTTTGTGTTATGGGTGTCCATTAACAGCGGTGACCATTTAACATCAAAAGTTATAACAGTTGGTTTTTTATCTAAAAATAATAATTCTCTAGTAAAGATAAAAGTATAAAAATAAACTAACTGGATACTAAAATATCATCAAAATGGTTTAATGAATAATTTGATATCAATAAGGTATATTAATACAAAATTAAATAACAACAGAACTGTCTTCAAACTGAAATCTTTACCGTCCACGATCAGTTTACCAAGCTTATTATATTGTACAATATGATATATTTGCTTTTTATGTTCGAAGATGTTTCCTTAAACAAACCACCTCTTTAATTTTTTTCCGGCCTGCTCCTTTCAAAATAAGTCTTGAAGCTAAACGTTTTAAGATTTAAATTCGATTGGCCTCAATACTGTATTATTTGATTGATCGCAGACGGTATCTCTTTAAGGTATGTTGAATATTAAACGGCGATGACTAAGCGCAAACAAATGAGTACAAAAAGTTTAAAGGTGTGTGCACACGGACAACTTGAACCTTAAAGTGCGTTTTTACACATTCCAGCAAGCAGACCTTATGTAGCATCTGGGACTAAAGTTGTTACATCAGTATCTGTTATCGATCGTAAATGTTTGCTTGATGTTTGTTTGTGATCTTAATGTACCTTTCACACGTCAAAGTCACACTTATAGTTATACTTAATGGTTCAGGAAAAGTAATTATTATTTTATGTCAATTGTATAATTAAGTTTGTAATTCGAATAAATATTATTTATGATTCAGAAGAATCAGGACAAGTTAGGGAGGCCTAAGTCTACTGACTAGTCTGACTGTTTTATTTACACTAAACATAGCTAAAATCACCTTTCAAACAAAAAATACTAGATCAAAATCGATTCATCCGTTTGGGAGCTACAATGCCACAGACAGACATAATATCTACTGTTTATTATTATTCTAAGTAGGTATCTACTGATCCACAGATCATACAGAGACACGTCAAACTTATAACACCCTTCTCTTTGTGTCGGGGGTTAATAAGATACTCGTAAAAGTAAATTTGTAATGGTGAGGTTTAAACATGTTACAGAAAGGTACTCACTCTTATCAGATAACACTAATCAAATTTTAAGAGGTCTAACACCTAATGGTTACTTTAATCGCTCCTTAGTAAAACTAAAGAATCACCATACAAATTCTGTACTAAGGAGCGATTTAAGTAACCGTTAGTGACTCTGAGTTGGGGCGTAAGCCGGTTATATTAAGGTAAGTATTTGGAGTATATTGCAATGCCAAAATTATCTCGAGCGTTTAAACTTTAATCCTACTAATGTAACTAATATTATAAAGAGGAAAGATTTGATTGTTTGCATTGAATAGGCTCCGAATCGATTTGAAAATTTCTTTCACTGTTGGGAAGCTACACTTTCCCCGAGTGACATAGGCTATATTTTCAAAAAATAGGGATCCTTAATAAAACTCCAATAATGTAACCCTGATGTAAAAAAATAAGAAAACCGAAGCATAGCGAGGGTGGTTACTCGTTAAATAATAAATGTAAATTTTGTACAGATGTTTGTTACTCGTTCGGGTAAAAACTACTGAATGGATGTTCATGAAATTCGGCACACAGTTAGCTGTGTAATTTCCTGAACGAGTAACAAACCTCTGTATTATATTCTCTGTATGGTCTAAACCATGATCTGGAATAAGATATATATATATATATATATATAGGGTACTTATTGTCCCGGAAAACGGCCAAAGCCGCGGGCAAAGCACTAGTTCATATCAGTCTGTATTTCTTGTCAACATTCCACGCCGCATGTTCATGTAATTTTAGGAACGCCCCTTCGTATAGGTGTCGAATGTTCGTCTTTGTGTTGGTCAAACGTTTGTCTTGATTGGCATTGTTTGATCGGAATTTATTGATAATGACTACATGTTAAATAACACTAATGGATTTCAGAGGGTTTTTACGTTGCGTCATTTACTAATAGCTTATATTAAACGATCGATTATAAAGTTAGGGAAGATTATTTTTATTAATAATATTGGCTAAGTCGTTTAAATGTATGCTGTAAAATAAAATTTCCCATTTTTTAAAATTCTTCTTATAATTCATTGCATTATTACTTTTCGTCAATTAAATATTCAATTTTTCATCAAAAATTTCACAATGTAACAGAAACTAAGAACCTATTACGTAAATGTAAACTGTAAAGAATGTAAGAAAAGATCTAAGTAAGACAGGCAATGACGATATAATATAAATAAACAAATAAAATAATAACAATAATTAAAAACTTATTCAAATTAATTTAATGATTTTAATTTTAATGATTGATTGATTGATTAATTAAGAACACAACTACGATCATTATAAAATACACTTTCTTAAAATTAAAATATTGTAGGTACCTACAATATAAAGATATAATGACGAACCTATCCCTAAATAGGTTTGCAACGATAGCATAAAAATCTATGAGTCGAAATCAAAGAATGGATCGGAAACATTAGCCTACTTAATAAGGGTCAAAAGTTCCCTAACAATGTTACTGAGAAACTGAAGGTGCAGAAACGAGATTCCCAAATCCTCTCGATACCTTCTTAACCAAATTTACTGTTCCATTTAGTTAGAGGTACATTTTCTCATTGGTCCCAATAGGATGTAATTCAAAGATCCTGGGAGTAAGTAGTTGTTGATAAAGTGTATTAGATACTTCCGTTGTAGTTATGCTGTAAGGATTAATTGATTTTAGGACTATATCTTCGATTCTTGGTACGTACTCCTTCGAGGAAATAAGTACATGCTTGCTGTTTGGGTTAATTCACACAGAGATTGTATATTATACTTCTCACATAATGCAGTAAGTTTGGGTTAATTTAGTTGTTTTTTATAGGTCGTTATATTTTTTTAAGTATTCGATGAAGTCAATTCATGCATCGTTTTGAATTTACTCAAACAACTTTCCTATGATATTCCTACTTACCTACGGATTATTTTAAGTTTGAAATTGTAAAATAAATCTTTCTTCTCCACTACAGCTGTTTCCATGATACTTCTTATATTCGTATTATTGTAAGATACGATATAGCTTACAGTTTTATCTTAAAACATTCAAAGTAATTGAATTCTGAGGCTTAAATCTAACGGGACATCACTATTTTATCGTCGTTATTAAAATGATCCTAATATAGAATATGTCGAAACAATTATTATTAAAACAACAATGTATTACTGTCATGACACTCATAAAGTGAACAATGCAATGAGTAAACTCATACTTCGCGATGTATCTGACAATGGACCTGAGGAGGCTGCCCTGGTTCTTGAATCTGCGTGTTCATCTAATCTATAATTTGTCTTTGTAAATGTATGAAAGGTTCGTAAGCAGATGTAGTTTATTTAAATGTTACAATACAGATATTGAACGAGATTTTTAATTTTGAGCTCTGATTTATATATATTTTAAGTTGACAAACTGGCAAATAGGCCACTTCATAATTTTCACCACCGTCTACGCCTCTAAAACTTGGTAATTCACTCTCCAATCAACATTGCAATTAAATAGACTAAAAAAAATTTGAAAGCATGGCAGTTGCTATACTACAAGGGTACAGATGATCCAACCGGTGTGTTTTCAATGGGACTCAAAAATGCATAGATAAACTAATCAAAGCAATCTTGGGAATCTGTATGATACTAACGAAACACAGATTTTATGAACCCCGTCTTCTTTATGACTGAGATGAATCATCGTTACGTAAATACCAGAGCCAGACCCTTGACTAATCAGTAGTTCATAATACCACATTTTGACAATGGCTTCAGGACTCGCCTTGTTAGTTCAAATCTGCGGTCTCATCTGATCACTAATTTGTCTTTTGAGCTGTATGGGGTAGCATAAGTCATGGCTGTTGTTACGGTAATCATTTGCTCTTTACGACCACGACTGACGATAATACCCAAACGACCATTTTGCTTTAGTCGTTACGATAGTAAAATGCATAAAATACGGTAAAACAGACGAAGTACGAGTTATACTAAGAGAACGATGAATGTACTTTTTTATTTTACAAGGTTATCTATTAACCAGTCTGGGTCAGCACCGACATATAAATTACAAATAAAGATAAGGAAACATTACGGTCCTTGTATTTTGTTTAAAATCCATTAAATGTCAACTAAATGAGAACTTAAATGATCTTACTCGCTTAATACATCTTATCAATTTATAGTAAGGACAATGTAGTTTCACGATCTTATAAAGTAAAACTTTTTTGTATTGCTGTAAAACGTACGCATAAAACGTCTCTAAAAACGTACAAACCTTCACATAGTACAGCAATACAATGCCATGAGTCGTGGACTTAAAGCAGTGTGTTCATCTTGAGCTGAACTTGAGATGCATAAGTTTTTTCGAGTGCAGTCGCACCCACCCGTTCTGAGATATCGGCGGGATCTCGCCGTGTTTGTCTAACAAGCGACGTGTCCGAATATAATGTACTGTTTTATCCGTAACGTGTTTTAAGTTGGTGTCATATGGATAAGCTCTTGCTTGCCGTTTGTCCATTTTGATTACTTCTTTGTTTACACACGCTTCAACATCTCATTAACAGAATGTTCCATTGTTTTTTCTGATAATATAAGGTATCAAAATCATAGTGTACCATGCTGAACCACATTATCGGATAGCATGATGAAAAATTTGTGGATATCATTGCTCTGTGTTATCCTATAATAAAAGATAACACATAAGCTTTATATTGAAAATTGCAGGTATGATTACGTTCAGGATTCAAATACTGTCCTCTCTCTACTCCTGGTTCTCCGATCATAAATACTAGTCTGTGAGTGTGTACGGTCGTGTTTCTATTCCTGTCCAAGTCACTATCAGTCATTTTGTGATAGGTAAAATGTTAGTTTTAAGGTCGTCTCATCTTATTGTATATTCATATCACTTGCATTTTCGCTATGCAATACAAGAATAAAATTATAGTGCGTAGTGATTAGTGACTATCTACTCACAGATTACCAAATCCATTACTCATTCTAATTTGGTGATCGTTTATATGATAAATTAATACTAAGACTGTGCAATAATGACTAGTGATTAAACTTTATTACTGAATTTTGTTAATTACGTAATTAAAAACTCGTTGTATGTTAATTTGGAAGGTAATTTTATGAATTATGTTTTTAATTATGATAAAATGCATACAATAAATTGAGGAGTGACTAATCAAAAACCAATAATTCCAGTTTCTAAAAAAAATACTTTTTTTTTCTTATCGTGATTAAAATATTGAAATTTATTAAATACTTCATTCCGTTTGATTCAAAAATCAATATTTCTATACTAAAAGAACCCTTAAAAAGTCTAATTCGGATCAAAAGCCAATAATTTCATTTAAAATACTGTATAGTAATGAAACGTGTTCAAAAACCAATATTTATTTACAAATTTTGAGAATGAAATAAAGTTTCCTTCAAAAACCAATAAATACTTACACTGATTTTTTAATTGACTCAATCAATTAGAATCGTACTGTCAATGCCTTATGGCAACACTGATGCATTAAAATACTATTTTCGAATATTTTGACAGGTTGGGATCATAGACTAAATTACTGGAACGTGTTCTGTGCACTAAAAACATAAGTACTCTGTGCTGTGACTGAAAAGTTGAAACTTGGAACAACCGTTGTTTAGGATATGTGAATTTGTATTGTGATATAAGTTAGCTTAGCTGTTTCTTGTTGAATTAAAACGTTTATTCATGTTCAGAAGTTGTTAGAAAAAGATTTATAATGGAAACTCAGACTGTACAAGAATTTAATTCTGGAACAAGACGTAAAACACCACGGCAAAAAAGTAATACAAAATCGTAAGTATACGTCGTTTAATGTTTATTTTATTTCTTGTGTATCGATGTCAAAACATTTTGTCATTTAGATAAGATAAATTAATTAATACTATTCTTTATTTCAGGTACGCAGACACCGATCCTCTTTGCCTTGAATTTCAGCGCCCATGTAAACATTCGAACAAGAAAAATACTAAATTCCAGTGTTCAAAATTACAGCTACAAGATGTAATTAAAAACAGGGAAGCATTTTTTTCAAAGACTTCCAAAGTTCATCAAGACACATACTTGACGCGATTAATTTCTTCCTTTGAACCTCAAAGAACACACAAAAATGTGCCATCATCATCAGGTAGAAACAAGAATCGTAAAATGAGCTGTGTTTATTATCTTTACTTAACCTTTAACTACACGCGTTATTTAAGGTAACGTTCAATCACGCGTGGGGTCCAGAAGTATCCCCAAAAATGTGTTGCATGTATTTTCAATATTTTTAAAAATAACTTTAATTTCAATTCAAATTACAAGAAAATACATAATGATGTTTATGAAAAGTATTTAATATATGTAAAACAATCAGTCTTTACATATTATACGAAATATTTTACAAAATAGCATCTCATATATAAAGTTTTTCCAAAGGCCTTAACTAATTTAGTGAAATTTAATAAAACAGTCAACTTCTGACCAAATTATCATTATTTTCTAATAATATAGGAATCAAAAACATGTAATTAGAAGAAAAATAAACAACAATCTTAATAATAACAAAATTGACAATGCGTCAACATTGCTGTACTAAGTTACAAAGAATTTCTCCAAGTGTACATAACTAATGTAGTGAAATTTAATAAAACAGCCAACTTCTGACTAAATTATCATTATTTTCTAATAATATAGGAATCAAAAGCATGTAATTAGAAGAAAAATAAACAACAATAATAATAATAACAAAATTGACAGTGCCTCAACATTGCTGTACTAAGTTACAAATTATTTTTTGGGTTGGCATGGTAAATTATGGTAATTCGCTATGAGAGTCACTAAAATTTTGTAGAATTTGTGCTGTGGCGTAATCTTATAGTCGGCGACTCATTTTCGGTTTTATTTAACGCTAATCCTAAAAAAGAAGTAAATCCAAACTTAAGTAATTTGTAAATATTTGCTACGTAACATCACGGGCGGGGTCTCCAGGTATCCCCACATGGGTAAAATATGTACTTACCTTAGGTGAAGAGCGACGTACGTCCACTTGTCGAGAGCCTCTGCAGTGCCATGAGATTAGCAGAAAGCACGCGATCGTAGCTTATCAATATGAAAAAATATAGTTATAAAATAGCGCGTGGGGTCCGCTCAGACCCCGCCCGTGATGTTAAAGGTTAAAGAAAAAAGCAGTGCGTGTTTGCCAGGGATTTTTTATGGCAACTTTTTCTATAAAAATTAACCGCTTAAATACTGTTAGCCATCGTGTACTGTCTGGAGATTTACCCAAAGAAATGAGAGGAGGAGATAGAAAATCGTCAAAAAATCATGAGAAGAAAGACAGCCTGCGTAACTTCATCAAAAGTTTGCCAGCTTCAGAAAGTCATTACAACAGAGCTAAATCGAAAAGAATTTATCTATCTTCAGACCTAAATGCCACAAAATTACTAAAACTATATAATGACAGTGTTGATTCCCATCTAAAAGTCAAACGCTCCATGTTTTATGATGTATTTTTTAGGGAGTTTAATATAGGGTTCAAAGATCCAGCTTGCGATGCATGTAACACCTGTGTATTAATGAGTAATAAAATTAAGCGCGAATCAGATCCACAAAAGAAAAATATTGCTATGACTGAGAAACGTGTACATAAGTTGAAAGCTAATGCTTTCTATGATTATATTCGAGCAGTAGATACTGAAGAAACCTATTCATTTTGCTTTGATTTACAAAAGGTATTTTCTTTGCCACGTACAGCCATTCAAGATGCTTACTATGCCAGACAAGTAAGTCTGTATAACTTATGCTTTGTGGATGTGAAAGGTAAGAAACCAGTTTTTTACAATTGGGATGAAACACAAGCTCCAAAAGGATCTGAGGCTATTGGATCATGTTTAATTAATTATTTGGATTCCTTGCAGCTAGACAACGTCAGACTCTTAAGACTTTTTAGCGATGGATGTGGTGGCCAGAATAAAAATAGTCACGTGCTGCATGCCATCATATTTTGGTTAATGAATAAAGCTCCAAACCATGTCCAGGAAATTCATCTCTATTTTCCTGTAAGAGGCCATAGTTTCTTGCCAGCTGACAGAGTCTTCGGCAGAATAGAAAAACATGTTAAACAACATGCATTTTTGACAAAAAAAGAAGATTTTTTTAGTATCTTTTCCCAGCATGGGAAAACAAATAACATAAATAAAGATTGGAAGTTATTGGCTATAAAAGATCTAGAAAACAGCTACAAAAAGTTAACTGCAATTCAATCCAGAAAACGCATTCAGTTTAAGAAAGTGATTAAAAAGGGCCGTCCTTTTGATGTCAAAATAAGGGCATTAGAAAATTATAAATTTGAAAGTAATTATGAAACTTATGAAAGCCTATTAAAAAGAGGAAAACGTCATCCAAGTGTACTTAAAATACAGACTGATTATCAACATGGCCTTTCAGACCTGAAAAAAAAAGACATAAGCAATCTTTTGAGTAAACAATTTGGAGATCAGTGGCGAGAACTTGAGGAGTTGAGATGGTATAGAGACATATTAAATGGGCAAACACCAGCTCCAGAAGAGATTGATGAAGATGAAAATGATGAAGCATGTATATGTATAGAGGTTGAGGAAAATCAGCTCAGAGTTTAGGTTTCTACTTTTTGTAATTTTCTTTTAAATATAACAGGTATCCAAATTCATCAACATTTTATTTATTTAAAACAAAAACCAATAACTTTAAAATGGGTTGAAACAAAAACCAATATTTCCATTTTGTCTAACCAAAAACCAATATTTTCATTATGTCTGATCAAAAGCCAATAATTCCAAACAATCAAAATCAATAGCTCAAAAAATAGGGTTACAATAAAAAAGTAATAAAGTAGGTATTACATAAATAAGTATCATCTACAAATCTATTGCAAAAATGTGACTAAATTAACCAGTGCCTTCTTGTAATAAGTTTTTTGCTTTTTCTCTAAAATTACTTAGAATGGAAATATTGGGTTTTGATTAGTCACTCCTCAAATAGAAATAAACTGAAAATTTAGAGAATAAATAAAACTACACATCACAAGACACTCTATTCAAAGAATTGATAGTTTCAACAAGTTTGATTTTCTCATAAAAATCAAGGTGCATCCATAGTATTCTAACGACAATGGCAACGTGATTTTAATAAGATTAAAATAATTGTACGCGTCCCGGGAGATTGACTAGGCTCAGTCAGGTGCCGGGAACAATAACTATTAGCTCCTTACCATCCTGCTCACTATCTGGAACAGAGAGGATATAAATGACTCTTTTTTGTGGGAATGTGTTTTATTATAATTATATGAATTTCATATTATGTCATATTATTGTTATGAATCTATCTTCTTTCAAGTGTTGAAGAAATTATGAAAAGCAGACCCTAACAAAAAACAAATTCCAATATTCATATTTCAAACGTACTTTAATAAACTCGAACATATTACACGTGTCAAGAAACCTGTATATGATTATTGATTTGACCATGTCCACGTCAATCATATTGTACATTGATAAAATCGCTTTGGACTTGTTTGTTCAGGATAATAATGATGACTTTTCAATACAACTCAAATGTGAGTACTTGAGCAGTACTTTGTACTCGTATGATATGCCGTTTGTATTTATAACAACGTGATTAGTTTTATTTTCAAATAATGTTAAATCAGACACTGTTAAATAAGTAATTTGTATGTATTAATTTGTCAGTTCTTTGAACTGAGTCTTTTGATGTGTGTAAATAGCATATGTATTATTATAATAAATAAAAGATTCTATTCCTTTGTTTTCTGTTTTCCTTGCTTTCTGTTAAATAATTTCAGATGTTTTTATTGTTATTGTGACACATTAGCACATAAGCAATCTATAAAATATAATTATTATGTTTATTAATTATTATTAACTTTAACATCAAGTGCTAATGTTGCTATATCAAGGTTATCATGTTTCATGATAACTTTGAAAACCTTTCATCAAAGTAGACACGCCTTATGTCGTGTATATAGTTACAGATCGAATGGCATACATAATGCAGTCTACTAATGCACCTGTTAATTACGTGTGCTTAGGGCGCTCACTGATTGACAATTTGTGTCGCTGTGGCTCCTACATTATAAATGAATCACTTTATCGACTGTAAACTATACTCTATTGTAAGATCTAGTATATCGAAGTATATAACAATAGATAAGATACTACATCGATACAGCCTGATAGTAATCCTATCGTTAAATTATTTCCAACAAATTATATGCACCACAAAACAATGACAATTTTGCTATAAAATTTTAATAAGTAATTTAAATAGGTACCTACAAGTACGTATATAAATAACATTATTTAAGCGAAAACTAAAGGATGGAGGGCATAAGTATTTTAATCTACTCAGCAAACGCAAAAAGACTAAAATAAAGAGTGGAGGTTGGACATTTCCCGAGATACATTTTGTGTAAGAAGCGGATAACGTTTTTATTGTTAACAAGCCGAGCCGTGGCTACGGCGCGCGACGATGATATCTTCTCGTATGAATGATGACTTCGTGCGAAGCCTCAGAAGCGGGATCCAACGATAGACATGAAGACGAGAGACACGGCACGAATATGGAAATACCTATCATAGATATTCTATTTGGAGAAATGCTTGAAAGTGAGAAATAACGTGCGCCTTGTTTATTACCTACAATAAAACTGATGCATAATTTCGATTGTGCGACGCAAAATTTTGTACTCGGCGAGAATATGAACGTGAGCTCGTGTCGACACTTATATTTTATTTCTATTGTTTTCGAGATTCCACTTGCATAAAATCAAGCATTTTTTTCATGATTTTCGAGTAATTTTAAGCAGAATGTATTTTTTCTGTTGCATACTTTGTATAGGTACTATTATTATAAAATGGGAACACCAGCCTTATCTACTTATTCAGAAAATATTATTGTAACTTCCTTAATGTTGAAAATCGTAATCTTAACCTATTTAGTAATTATGGTTCTAATTAGATACATCATTTAAATTTGTCATTTAATACAATTTTAGTAAATTCAACCTGCTACCTACCTACCTATATTAATTATGTAGGTACCTATCTACCTATATTAATATACCGCCATATCGTTGTGTTCTCACTATCCGAAGGTTGACTGGGAGAGAATGCTATTAGCATTAAGTCCGCCTTTGCTATTGTACAAATTGTATGGTGCAAAAAGCTAAATAAATAAATAAAAATAAATTTTATGTTAATGATAATTACTTGAACTTATTAGCTACTTGCTCAAGGTATTCTTTGTAACCAATGAGTCAAGGTAAGTATTTACTAAAAGTCATCAATATTACAGAAAAAAAATTTGCTCACTTAATTAAAAAAAAAGCTTTTCTCAGTATACAAAAATCTCAATGTAGTATCAAAATTTATTGTAATACAATTAATACATAAGAAAAAAATCATCACTAACTTTTTCAGTACTCAATAAACAACTAAGGTAAAGATCTCTAATATACTTGAGTCTATGGTAACGACCCATCTAAGGAAGATAAGGGGTCGACGTTTTTAGCACAAAGCGTTTTCTGTTTCGGGCCCTTTCTTGCAGGTTATTTGACTCGAAAGTTTCCAGTTGAAACGTGCCTTGGGAGTACCTGTTCACGACCGACCACCAGGGCAAGCGAAAAATAAAGCGGTCTTCTTGCAAAAGTAATATTCTGATAATGGTATCTTAATTAGTAAGTTAGTTGTAATACTAACAATTACAAAGTATAAATGAGATATTTGTGAAAACTGTGAAATGTTGTCGTGTAACAAATTGAATACTTAAAGATGTGATTCGATCTAAATTTAATATTTATATCTAATATATAAAATTCTCGTGTCACGCTTTTTTGAAGTTGAACTCCTCCGAAACGGCTCGACTGATTTTCGTGAATCTTTGCGTGCATATCGGCTAGGGTGGATAATCGAACAACATCTATTTTTCATCCCCTTACTCCTATATTTTTGCCAGAACAACGTTTGCCCGGTCAGCTAGTGATATATAAAAACTGCAGTTAAATTAGTGACAACCAAATTTCTTAACGTAACTTTATTTTATAAATGTATTTAAATATAAACAGATACACAAATTCTATCCAGATTTAAGTTTTTGCTTAACTTGGCTTAACATAAAGAATTGTCCCAAATTAAGGCGATGCCACATGTTAAAGACAAAGCCGAGATAACCACTTGAGAAAAGGTAAAGATGTAATAAATTAAGCGTAATAAATAAGACAATCGATTAGTAAAGTCGTTTCCGAATCGTGTAACTTTTAATGAGGTGTGTTGTAACAATAAAGTCTTTGACACAAACAACTTTTTACCGTTTCAACTTATGTGTTTATTTGTTTATAGTAGGTATAGAGAGTAACATATTTATATAAGCTAAGTCGCTCACAAAAATGTTGATTGTTTTACAACTTCTTCAATATGCGGCTACCCAAGATTTATAACGAACAAGAGTATTAGTTTGGAATAAAACAATTATTTCTGGTGTTGACAACCATAAACTAACCAAATGTACAAACTAAAATCAGTTGTTTCTTACAATTTATGGCAGCAATAAAGTAATTGCGGTAGGATTCTTTTGTTTAAGTGGTGACGGTATTTTTGGTTCCTTTATTTCTGTTCGGGAAAATTTTCGGAACAATTTTAATTTCTCTTTGCTGGCTTAAAGTTCTACTGGTTTCTTTAGAATAGTTACAAAAAATCCTTTGAATGCAATTTTGAGTGAAGCCAAAAGGTTTGGTGGTACCTATTGTTCCAAATATTGTTTGGTTTCAATTTAGCTGCAGTTCTGCTGCTTTGTCTAAGTTTCACGTAGAGCTGTTTCAATTACCAAGCTTCCGGACACTCCGATTCGGCTCGGTCCGCCGGTCACTGAAATGGCCGAAATTTGGTAGCGATAAATTAACCAGTTGAATTAAAAGACCGTGAAAATTTGTTCGTTTTCTTATAACTCATACCTTCTATCTGGTAATCTTACAATGTTTTTTGTGCTGGTCAGTGTAAGCTTTGTGACATTTGCTTCACTTATACCACAGAATATTGTAATAGTACCTACTTATAATAGTACTAAAACCTAAAATATTTTTATAAAATAGAAGCTTTAACTGTATACCGACCACGATACACTTATTTTGATGGAACTCTTACTACTCTAACAATACGCAGTGGTGCAGCATGTTGCACTGTGGTGCAGTAGGTACGCTCAATTCCAACTAAATAAAGAATCGAGCCCTGGAGCGGACTACTAATAGGTTACAGCATCCCGATAGAAATAATAGTAAAGAGAAACAAAGGCCCATTGTAATGAAGCCTGTTGAAGTCAGCCGACCGATATCTGACAGAACAAACATTTTGGTAGGCAGAACCGACACATACAAGGTTCCTTAAGAAAGATAAAGATAGGTAACACGTTCGAAGGCAGTTGTTACAGATAAGTGGTAATATTGTGTTTGTAGTGTGTTCGTAAATATTGGGTCACACTCGTCACATAGCCACGTGAGTTATTGACTCTCAGTATTGACTGAGAATATTAATGGACCAGTATGTAAGTCGATAGATCTCTTTCTTAGAAAAAAGGCTGGCTGTTTGAGCTATGATGTATTTATGAGACTGGACAGCTTCGTCAAGTTTACAATTTGGTTTAGTTTATACTAAATCGATAATAATATTATAATCAGAATATTACTTCAATGCGACTGTTGATTCAGTAGTAGTAACTTTAGTAAAATTAGGTCAACCCATCCTAAGTCCACAATTAACTAAATTAAGTAGGTACATAGTAAAATAATAGTCCTTATTAAATAACTAAAATGAGATACCAAACTTGTAGGGACTTTTTTACATTACAAGGCGTCTGACAATACTAAGCTGAAGCACTTTAACCTTATCAAAAATATTTAGTATCATGCCAAACTGTGTCAAATACAAATTGAATTAAGATTAAGTATAAAGTGGATCAAACTTTGCCCCTCTTCGCAGAGGGGCAACTTAATATAAAATTTTCTTTGTAACTATTCAATTGTAAATTAAATTATATAAAAAAAAACTCTTATTATGAGTTCTCATATCAATTTTCACAATGAACAGAGCTGTTATCTCGCAGAATCTAAAAAGGAAGTGCACAGCAATAATACGACCACGTTAAATTTTGACGGAAGGGCGGATACAGCGTTCAATACAAAATGATTGACAGCTTAGAACCAGAATACCACAAAATGAACAGTGTTAAAAGATTTTGAATAGAATGTAATAGGTACCACAAAATTAACTTGAAACTGACTACATAGCCAACTTTATAATTATTTAGAATTATGGTATAAATTTAATTTTAATAGTGAACAGGTACTTAATTATGAAGTTAATAACAAATTAAACGCCATAAATACATTAAACAATTATTATCTTTGGTGAAAACAATAGTATGCTATTTTAGAGATCTAATTTATTTTCACCTGTTCCAGTATGTGTAATCAAATTTTGCAATTTAAATTTTACCCACTACCCGATGTTGGATTGAGCTGAAATTTTGTATACGTATGTAAATCGGATGACAAGGTTGTCTGGTGAAGCCAGAAGGTGGCCCATAGGTACTCTGAAGTGCAATGTTGCAACCCTATTGAGTTTGGGCACATCTGATTGCGTTTGAGTAACCTCCTTAATAATCATGGTCTTATGATATAGCTGAAACTGGTTACGATTAAGGTTTGTTTAAAAACCTATACATGTTTTGTTTTATATCGATTTATAAACACCTTCGTAGTATTTATATGCGTAAACAATTAGGAATGATATCTAATGCAAAATAACTTCAATCAAAGTATTGGATATGATTCATCTATTTTCCATGATATTAGTGTAAGAATAAAACTAAATGATAATAAATCTCCATATATGTAGTTAGTAGATGCACCCCCTTCAAATCTATCGCCTGTTATTGTTAGAATCGTATGATTCCAACACGTTAAGTCTTGCATTATAATAAATTCTAATCCAAATTAGTAATTAAAATATCATTAAAAAGATGTTTGCTGTAAAAGAAGATGAAATCAAGTAAAAAGTCCAGCAAAGCCCACGATGCTAGTTAGCCGAAAAAACACGTCTTTCTAAGTCACCGCGGCTAATCGGAGGCCATCGGATGCCACAACACGCGCGACGAATTGCTTCTACCGTGGGAGATGCTGGTCTTGAGCTTGAATGAGACTCCAAGGAGCCTGAGAAACTTAAGCCGGATAAATCTTAATATATATAAATTACGTGTCACGTTGTTTATCCACGATGGACTCCTAAACTACTTAAACGATTTTAATCAAATTTGCACACCGTGTGCAGTTTGATCCAACTTGAAAGATAGGATAGCTTAAAATAACATCTCAAAATAAAAATAAAAACTTTTGACAGAATGAAGTCTGTCTGGGCAGCTAGTACCGTATAAATATAAATAGTAGATCTCCTAAAGATTGGCTATCTATAATGTTCTCAAAAGATGTTACAGAGTCCAGATAAATTACTATCAAGATTCAGAATTTCAGATTGATTTTATCACTAAATTCATCAAATTGAATTCGTACAATGTAGCTATTATTATAAAGCACTTTTTGATCTAGGTTCATGGATTACGATTAGTCATAAATATGAAAATTTGCATTAGGTATAGAATTTTGGATCGATTTAGGAATTGAACCCCGTCATTAATTCTCAGTTATGCTTACTTGGATCTTATCGTACTTTTAAATCTCCGAGTTGGTTTTTGTGAATACAGAAACGAATTGTAAAAACTGGCTTTCATTCACAGATTCGTATTCTGTTGATAAAATAAAGTTAAGCCAATGAGTTTTTTCTTTAGAAAACCACGTTTAACAAAAATAGGATAGCATTTTACAGAAAAATTGTCGGAAATCTTTAAGCACAGTGTTGCGATTTATTAGAGTGTAGGAGTATGAAACTCAACATCACAATTTCAAATGCAATCATTCTAGAGTTCTAAACAATAAAACACCGGAGTATGAAGTGGGCATCTTACTTTTTAATGCTCTGTTGAACCCGTCCCGGCAGTTTACACGGCTGAAATAATTCATATGTGAGTAGGTAGGCAGGTATTTGAATCGTGCAATGTTGTGCCATGCGAATGTCCACAGCCCACTACGTATGTTAAAATCGTGATGAATGGCAAATTATTCATACTGTAATACTTACAGCCCACACTTTTATCTTGATAACCATGCTATCAAACATCTTCATACCAGTTTGATATTGTGTCATAACAAATCTCGTGATGAAAAAGTGGAAGGGTAGATAATTTTAGGTTGTGTAATTTTAATCTATGAATTGGTTATCTATGGTTGCCTTTAGTAATGACTTTAGATGATGCTGATGCTTTAGACGATGCAACGTTGACCACTTACTGGCAGATGACTCATCTGTTCGTTTATCGGCTATTTGCAAAAATTTAATGTTGATAGAACCATGATTAAGTTAATATAATACTTTGCTCGGAGTGATTGATTAATTATTTATTACCACAGTTAAAGCTCAAAAGCTTGTGTCGATCGATAAACGTCGAGCAATATCGGGCGTGATCGTGTTAGGTGGGTGATATGATAAGACAGGTAGCTGCAACATTACTTATCTTTGATTTCGTGCTTAGAAGGTCACGTTTATCAATCGGGCTTCGTGATTATCGTACGTAGTTACATAAAATAAATAAAAGCTATATATGTATAAAGGTATATGTATCATATTAGAATTAATACAAAAATGTATAGACTAAAATGAATAAAATAAGACACTAACAAACTTTGAATGCTCGACTACACTGGTTAACAACAGTGCTACTGTGTGCTTTGTCATAGCGACCTCCTTTGAGATGAAACTTGAGGAGGTGCAGCCAACGAATCACGCAGGTCTAAGTCTTCAACGCTGCATAACCAATATTTTTCAAGTGTTTAAAAACACGCGTGCCATCTGTTGTAAACCGATGCAGTGCGGGTCCCACTCGACGACTTCAAGACCCTCCACGCCCCCCGCTCCCTTTTCGCCTGACACCCATGCGGCTTTCGTTCGTTCAAACTTACGTAGGTCAGTTACCGCCCGACCGCAGGGGAGCATGGCTGCGTCAAAAGTTTTACCGCGCTCTCGCAATCTCTGTTTACATACGCTATAAAACGAACTGTGTTCATCGGTACAAACTTTGTTACATCGAGTAAAAGTATCCAAAAGTTTTGAACTATACTTCAGTGATATATTAGTGACAAATGAACTGTGTAATTGTGAAATTATGACCAAAAACTTATACGGAATGATTTCGTTAAAAGTTTGGATGTGTTTGGTTGTGGTGGCCGGTGCGCGCGCACGTTCCGCGCCGCCCGCCCCCGCCGACTGTCAGTGGGACTATTCGGACGCAAAGTTGAGTGAATCAAACTTTCTCACGTGTAACATCAAAACCATTGGCTCTGCTGACTTCTTGTTTAAAAACGTTACCACCGCGCAGGCGTACAACATCAACAAGTTAAAGCTCACTTGTACGGATCTGCTTTTCTTCGAAAGTTCTCTGCACATGAATACTGGCAGCTTTTTGGGACAGTTGCGTAAACTTGAAGACCTGCGCATTGAATACTGTAAAATACGCTACGTGCCTGCGACTGTATTGTCTCCTCTGCGTGACCTAACTAGCTTAACGTTACGCTCTTACAACACTGATTGGCCAGCAATGACAATGGAGTTCCATGCTGAAAGTTTTCGTGGTTTGATGGAGCTACGGTCACTAGACATAGGAGATAACAATATTTACATGCTGCCGTCGGAAGTTTTTTGTCCACTTTTTAGTTTGGAAATACTGAACCTGACCAATAATAGAATACAAGACATTTCGGATATAGGTTTTTCCGATTGGGGAAAGGGACCAATTGCTCCAGGTAAATCGTGTAACACTGGATTAAAAATGCTGGATTTATCTCATAACAACATTTTGCGGCTGCCTGATAACGGATTATCTAGTCTAAGATCATTAGAAGTTTTGAAAATTCAAAATAATTTAATTAATGAAATTGGAGATAGAGCTTTTGTAGGATTAAATTCGTTAAAAATTCTGAACTTGTCTGGAAATAAATTAGTGGCAGTCCCTCCTGAACTATTTCAGTCCTCACGTGTTATCAAAGAAATCTCATTAGCGAATAATTCACTTTCTGTACTAGCGCCTGGGTTACTAGAAGGACTTGATCAGCTTGAAAAATTGGACATCTCGAGGAATCGATTAACAAACGATTGGGTTAATAGAGACACATTTGCAGGTTTAATTCGGCTTATCATTTTGAATTTGTCACACAATGCATTAGCTCGTTTAGATCCGAAATCTTTTCAAGATTTAAATAATTTACAAGTTTTGAACTTGGATAATAATGCAATCGAAGTTATCAGTAATGGTGCATTTGCGGAATTAAAGAATTTACATCAACTTTCTATATCAGATAATAAAATAAAAACTTTAAATGAGCATATTTTTTCTAATTTGTTTGTTCTTAGTCAGCTCTACCTGGATAATAACAAAATCTCTAACATTCATGAAAAATGTTTTGAAAATATTACTTATTTACAGGATTTAGGTCTAAATGGAAACAGTTTAAACGCAATTCCTGATGGCATAAGGAGGTTAAGATTCTTAAAGTCTCTTGATATTGGCAAAAATAACATATCTAAAGTTACAAACACATCATTTGAAGGTTTAGAAGAGCTTTACGGTTTACGCCTTGTTGATAATCATATTGTAAACATTCCTAAAGACACATTTAGTTCGTTACCTTCTTTGCAAGTATTAAATTTAGCCTCTAATAAAATTGAGAACATTGAACAGGATGCATTTTTATCAAATCCAACTTTGAAAGCGATACGTTTAGATGGAAATAGATTGAGTGACATTCGAGGTGTATTCAGTAAATTGAGTACTTTAGGCTGGCTTAACATATCAGATAACAATATTATTTATTTTGATTACAGTTATATGCCCGAAGGGTTGGAGTGGTTGGATATTCATAGAAATAATATCACTAAACTAGAAAACGAACATAATGCGCAACAAAACATTCGAACGCTCGACGTTAGTTTTAACGCTTTAGAAAACATTGATGAAAAATCCATACCTGACTCAATAGAGGACCTTTTCTTAAATAATAATAAAATTCAAACTATTCATCCAGGTACATTCATTCAAAAACGAAACTTACAAAAAGTAGTCGTCACTGACAATAAATTGAGAACCATCGAACTATCGGCCTTTACTTTACCCCATATATCAAAGCACAGATTATTGCCAAAATTCTTTATAGGAAACAATCCATTTGTATGCAACTGTCATATGATTTGGTTACAAAAAATTAATCTGTGGAATCATATGAGGCAATATCCAAGGTTTGCTGATATAGATTCCGTTACATGTGAGGTTGTAAATAATAAATATGGCGGGAACGCAAATTTGATGGATGTTCCTGAAACGCAATTCCTTTGCTCCTATGAAACTCATTGTTCTTCTAGTTGCTTCTGTTGCGAATTTGAGGCTTGCGATTGCAAAATGACTTGTCCTGAAGGTTGCTCATGTTTTCATGATAGTAACTGGAATTCAAACGTAATTGATTGCTCTAATGTCGGGTACACTGATATTCCAGAGAAAATACCTATGGACGCTACTGAGTTGTATTTAGATGGCAATGATTTTGTTTCCTTAAGCAGCCACTTATTTATAGGGAAAAAGAAGTTACATAAACTTTATTTAAACAACAGTAATATTGCTGCGATAGACAATGATACTTTTAATGGACTTCATTCGTTAAACGTTCTTCATCTTGAAAATAATCATATAGTAGAACTGTCAGGAGGGGAGTTCTCTCAAACAAAACACTTAAGAGAGCTCTACTTAAATGATAATCTTCTGACTACTGTAGCAAATAAAACTTTTGAAAATTTGTCATCTTTGAGAGTCATACATCTTCAAGGCAATAAGATTCTTAACCTAGATAAAAAATTAGCACACATTGGTCACCTAGAAAGTGTAAACGTGCGAGGAAATATATTTACATGTACTTGTGATAACATTTTGCTATTGCAAAACTGGTTCAAGAAGAATTATGAAGATCCTCTTGAAGTGTTTTGTTCAGATGAAAATGGACTAGGCACTAATTTGACTGTATTTGATGTTCTAGATAAGTGCCGTGACTCAAGTGTAACATACAATACTATTCCAACTGAAAATCAACCATATCAATACGATGAAGTAAGCACTATTAAGCTTAATTTTGTGCCACTTTTAGCTGTAGTATTAATAAGTGTAATTTTGATTTTATTGTTCGGTGCTTTAGCTTTCTCGTTCAGACAAAATGTGAGGTTATGGGCGCATTCAAAGTATGGGGTAAGACTATTTAAAAGTGCTTCAATTCAAGAAAGCGAGCTTGATAGAGATAGGTTATATGATGGATATGCTGTATATAGTTTATTAGATGACGACTTTGTATCCAAAATAGTAGCGCCTGAAATGGAACACTCCGGTTATACAATGTGTTTCCATTACAGAGACTTGCAACATGCACCCGATAATTACTTATCGGAGCAAATAACAAACGCCGCTGAATCGTCAAAAAGGTTATTAATATTTGTATCTTTTAACTTTTTACAAAACGAATGGTCCAAAGCTTCATTTAAAGCGGCAATAAAAGGTGTCATCACTTCTATTCACCCTTCCATTAGACGGCACAGAGTAGTGTTCATTCTAACTACAGACGTAAGTGCGCTAAATTTAGATTTGGACTTTCAAAGCTACTTAAAGTCTTGTAATGTGCTTTTGTGGGGTGAAAAGAAGTTTTGGGAAAAAATTAGGTTTGTTATGCCGGACATTTCTAATTTACAATGGAATAAAGATTCAATAAATTACAACCACGGCGTCTGTCCAAATGGTAGGCGTCATCCTTCTAGATATACGGCGTCGCCGACTGCGCCTGAGCACTGGTACAAATACGATGCTATTCCTATTCCGCAAACACCAACGACTGCTAATGTTGGCATAACTATCGAGGACGACACGTCAATGTTGACTAACACGACATTGACGAGTCAAATTCAGGAGGGTGATAACCCGCATCATAGTTACATTTCTATTGATACTCAAAACTATGAGCAGCCATATGGTGGTCGACCCAGACCTCCTAACACGATGCGTAAACATCCCGGGCACCACTCCCCTTCGATGCTCGACGAGCAAGGTTACTTACAACCTCGTTCCTCTGTACACGAGTGCTTACCTCAAACCCATTCGGCCGTACATAGATAACATGTTTCAAAACTCGTTATCTCTGATAGATATTTCTTAATGGATCGCTACATTCCAAGCACATGTGTAGACTAGGCAGTACTTTGAGTTGGCCATGCCTTATAAAGTCGTGATAATAGAATGTTCGTTTAAATCCCTGCGGCCAAATATGTATTGTCAAATTCGTTCCTTGAAGTAGAGAAGCCTAATAATAATGTTACGAGTATGTTATTAAGAGACTGTATTGTTACAAAATTGTATCCCATACGTATCGTAGTAAACTAAAGCCTTATAACTTAGATTATGTATTAAGAAGTTGATCTTTGAAATGTGTGTATCTTATAATGTAAATCATTGAATTGACTAAGGATATTTTTGTCCACTAAGACTGATAAATAAATAGTGCTTAGGTTTACGAATATTGCCAGTAAAGGGATTGAATAAACTTGTAATGAGTATTTTGGTATAGTTTATTATATTATCTCATTGTTACCAAATATATTGTGTAAAGATGTAATTACGTATTGTATAAGAGTTATCGATGTCTGTATAGTTTTACTAGTCATTAGTTAAGATGTGAATAATGTTGACGATGTAAATATCTGATGTATTAGATAATATAAAATATCGTTTCTTTAATAACTCGAGTGTTGTACACATACGTTAATTTGTATAACATCAGATTGTACGATGATAATTTGAAGTATGTTTTACAGGATTCGTTCTTTGTAACTATTCAAGTAATAGTTGATAAATGATTGCATATAATATTGTCAGCCATTATTTTACATGCTACTAACTTAAAAATAAATAATTTATGAAGATTATGCACTGTTTTTGTTCATGCCACTGAGAAACCCCCAATATTTATACATATACAATGTATCAGATATAATGAATCGTTTAGGAAAATAAATTTTACTTTTCCACAGGCAATAGGTAATTAACACATAGATTACTAATAATAATAACCATAGAAATACATTATTTTAGATGTATTATAAGAATCAATAAATACAAAGTAAATTAAGAGCGATAATTTAAATTTATGAGTTTTTCTACATATTTTACATAATGTGTAATAATTGATGACTTTATTGTTAATAAATTACTCCTAATTTGTTATAATAAGATGAGTTTTAGAGTAAAATCTTAAATAGTTTTTCATAGGCATTAATTGTTGTTTCTTTTTCTGTAATACAAAATGCAAATCAAACTCAGAGCTATATTAGAAATGAATAATTAATTATTTAAAAATAGTTTTGAGCTCATAATATTCAGGTACCTACTACAGCAATCTTATGTAGACTACCACGCATCCTTAAAACATACAACATCCAAGTTTTACAATGAGACTTTTTACTTCGCAATACTATAAAGAAAAAGTAATTATTTCATGAAATCAAGTGAGTCATTAATTTATTATCTACATTGACTCATGCCAATTAATATCAAATTAATTTTCATTAATATAAGAATTCCAATTTCAATTTATGACAATTTCAATCAATAGTATTAGTTAAGTAATAAATCGATCATATTTCATCTACTTATCTCCGCCAGTGTAAAAGAATTTGTTATACATGATTGCTTTTAGAACTCATCCCGCCGACTACAATGCAAAAACTGTAGTCCTTTGTAATGTAAACTTTCGTTGTTTCTCTTCTATAATGTCGAGAAAATCCCGCACAAAAAGCTCCGAATGACTTCGTTGCCGACAATGATTGCAGGCCATAATGATGGTCCCAGTTCAGGTAGAAAACGCTCCCAAGTAATATTTCAAACGTCACGGATACGCCATGGTAGCTATAAAAGAGATTTACAATGTATTCTACGGAATATTCGAAACTAGTTATGGTTTTGTTTGACCTTCTGTCAGCCGTGGTCCGAAGAGTCGTTATTGATTTTTTTGTTAGTCTCCTAAGTGTCGTCGTGCGACATATGGTGTGACATACTTTGAATGACCGCCGGTCGGCTGTTTTTAATTTTTTCATAACGATACACATCATAAGCTGCAGTTGACGCAACTGGCTGTGTTTGCTTTTAATTAAATCCAAAATTCATAAGCGTCATTGAAGGAGAAAGTTGATGCAACTTATTGAAAAACAATATGTTGTCCAGAATTTCTTCGTTATTAATCTACTGGATCTTTAACAATATTAATTTAAATTAAAACTTGTACTTAAATACTTATTTAAAAACAAACATTAAATATTGGTGGTCACCCTCTTTTTATACATATCATTGGTGGTTACAAAGTAATGGTCAACTGCTTTTTTTTATTAATCACCAGATCGATTTCTAAAATATATTAGTCTAAACTCCCAACTCAGAGTCACTAACGGTTACTTAAATCGCTCCTTAGTAAAGAATCACCATACAAATTCTGTACTAAGGAGCGATTTTAATAATTGTTAGTGACTGATCGTTAGTGGCTTAAGTGTCACAATCTGAATGGACTGACATGAAAAATATTCCTGACATCAGATAAAATTTTATATTAAAAAAAAAGACAAGAATTTCACATAATAATTCCAGAATCAAATAATTGGACCTCCTTGTAAAATCCAAGTTATATCTCCTCTCGCACAAGATATAACCAGTTATCGGTCCAGAATCAACCTGCGAGAACCCACAACGCATTTTATCTGTAATGCGTTACCAAAACTATTTCTAGCGGAGATACCTGCTATCAATATCCGGGGACCTCGAATCTGTTCAGGGTTGCCACATACAATAAATGTAACGGACTATTAATGCTAAATTAATAATTTACATCTAAAATAATTCGTAAAGTAACTGAATATTTCGTAGTAAGTTATTATTTTATTCAATAAATAAATTGCACTAAAATGTGGGCTTGTATCTATATTCTAGATTTTTTAAATGGAAATAGCCGGCAAACGAGCTGACGATCCACCTGATGGTAAGTGGCTATCGTCACCCATGGACATCAGCAACACCAAAGGCATCACTAATTCGTTGCCGGTCTAGAAAGAGAGAAGAAAAAGAAAGAAAGTACTGGTTTTTAAGATCCCAGCCGGAATTTCAGCTGGACCCCACAGATAAAATTAAATAATTATTGTAATAATGGTATTAATGAATTAGGTATTAAAATTAATATTACCAATGTAATCCCTCCGACGGGCTCCACCACCAGCAGGCCGGATTTAGTCGCCTCTTATAACATTTGGCGAGGGATATTGTTTAGAATATTGGTTTCTTAAGTTTTTAGATATTTTTAATTGACTCTTATTGACTTTGCAACTTATTACTTTTTGAATTTAGTGAAATTGAAGTAGGCATAGGTTAGAATGAAGAAATTGTCGTTCACAGCCCTACACTTATCTCTGTATTTCACGGTTAAACGCACCATTGGCTCCCTCGATCATCTTCATGTCCCCATGAAAAGATAAGAAATTGACCGCAGATACCAAACGGAAACCTTTCTGTATTACCTTTGTTGCCTAATAGCTTGTTGCTTTATCTATCAGTTGATAAACTCGGAGATATATCCATTGAAAGCTTCATACGCGTCACAACGCATCAATAAACGCAATAACTTTGAGATCTTTCTTATGTAATTGAATGCTTATGGCCATGGAATATAAAAATTTCGATTAATAACAATGCTTGGTTGATTCTTTATCAATATCTTAATAAATATGTTATAAAGTACCACTATTGAAAATTCCTAACATTATTTTGTAGGTGTAGGTATTATTTTGTATATGTTGTCCTATTTTTTAGAAATCTCGGCGCCACTGTACGTCAATATTTCAATAACATTTTTTACTTCATTAACAGTATCGCAAATTCCTTGTAGGTAGTATAAAATAAGAACTAATAGAATTTGTACAATAATATCATGGTAATAAAATCTTATTGGTATTTAATATTCTACGTTAGTCACGAGTTTCCAATCAATCTATCCAAATACTTCAAACATATCAAAAGAAACACTTAGGTCATACATTCAATTTGTTTAAGAGATCTTTATAATTTTATTTTTTGTTTACTCAGACATCATACGCAACAAAGGAATGACTGATCGCGGTCCAGACTCGAATCAAATCAGATAGCATTTCAGTGTGACGTTTGATCGACGTCTTATATCCAAGGTCGGATAACATTTTTCTGTTTTCAACAATAGCGAGGACAAGAGAATCACCTCACTTATCAGTATTACGAGTGACATGGTATTGGGTTTGATAATGTTGTTGGTACAACAATTACTCCAATGAATGAACAGTGTTATTTTATGTTATTCATACTTTTGATATAATTTTTTTCTCTTCATTATAACATTTTAGAATTGATTGATTGATTTGAGTTCATCCGTGACCACGGTCCGTGCAACTGGGTCGAAATATCGGAATACAAAATAAATATCGTGAGTACTCGTATTATAGTAAAATGTGATTTTAGAAGAAAATAAAAAAGATTATTCAATACCAACAATTCTAGCTATCAGTATTAGTCTAGCTCTCAGGGAAACGCAGTGAAGTAAAAGTCTGTGTCAATTAACACTATTATGTAACGTAAATTAACTTATAATGATTAATTGATTGCAATAATCATAATTTAATCCAAACCAATGAAGTCTTTAGTAGTACTCTGTTGACAACAGACGAAGAAATAGGACGAAAATCGTCCGATTCAATACCGACGATTAAACGAGACGAAACCCATATTCGGTGCTCGGTCAATCCATACCACCCGCTGGCCCGACTTGATGTTTCACACTTCAAGTCGTTGGAGCCCACCAAAGGTCACGTCCTCTCACTCAAAACCCGACCAGGAGCTTTCGGAATTGCTTCGTGACAACGGAGAGATACTTATCTTGATTTTCTGGGCAATTCCGATACATCGTTCCGTTGTTAGGACTCGTAATGGGACCATGAGAACACAGGCGAAACTGGAACGAACAAACTGTGGCAAAGTCAAATATGGAGTGTTTATGGAACAATTATGGTGCCGTCCGACTGTTTTGATTGTGTTGTAATGTTTGTATCGATTGATGGTATTCTCATGGCTTTAAACAAAGGACGCTTTATAGTATGTTATTCTTTTTAATCCAATCTGAAAAAAATCCATATTATTTTATAAGTTCTATTAGTTATTTCAAGTTAATGCTTCACGAGAATAGCAAATGAAGGTATGACAAAAACTTCAGTATAAATAATCATAATAAAGTTAATGATAATTGGTTACATTGTTTTATAATTGAGTAATTATTCAAAATAATTATATCATTACTTAAATGGTTGAATAATAAAGCTAAATTCATACTGCGACCTTATTTACTTGAATGTGGATTGCATTATGGTAATTACGTATCTAATCTCCGTTCTCACAAGTCGCCGTTTGTGACTTCAAACGTTATGCTTATGAAGTAAATTACTCATAAGCAATATCAGTTTAAACGACATCATTTCAATACAACAGCTTTTATTATACAGTTTTTATGCTATCTTATTGCCTCACAAAGATATGTCTGTTTAATTATAATGTACACAGTCACTTCTTTTTGAAATATTTACGTAAAACGTGTTTTGTAGAGATAAACAATAATTGAATTCGAAGGTATGCTTTTATGATTATATATGTATTTTATAATTAATGTCAGTATAATTCAGAAACGTTTATGTATAATTTAATGGCATTATTATGATGCATATTTATTTTATAGCCAATTTAATTGTCATTCATTAAGAAATAATTATAGTCACCTACTTATAACAACTATAACGACCAAATGCTCAATATCTATGTATCGGGGTTCATACTATTATTGCAGAAAATCTGCTACTGAAGTTTACAAAAAATCCTTTGAATTCCTTTGCTATTGCACTTAATTGATTCTTAGCTTAATCATTTTATTAGCTTCATTAATTTTGTTTAGATACATTTTCTAACCTTCAATAAAATAATCCAATAAAGAAATAACCGGGTTATGGGAATCTAAAAGAAGATAAATCACATCGAAAATACTGTCACGATGCCACAAAAACTCACTGAGAAGCCACGAAACGATTTCATTATAGAAATGTCCCACCAAGTGAGCATGACTGACTTTTATACTCTGTGAATGAAAGTTCTTTGACAGGAAAATAAAACTATTTGTGCATTCAGGCGATGATAGACGGTCGCTTGGACCAATATCGCTGTCCACGCTGAATTGGCTCCTAAGGATAAATGTATGTTTTTTATTGATGTAGATGCTCATATTTGGAACCCCCCTGGAAAGGCGGGTGCCACAGACAACACACAAACACAAGAACATACACCCAGATCGAGAACAGAAATTCAAACTCATTATTAAATCTCTGGCTTGCTTGGAATCCGACCTTGGAGCCCTTGCCCGGCCGCAGCATTATTATTTATTATTCTACTGGATATGGTATGAGTAGAGGGTGAAGACCCATCATGAGTCCAACTCAAGCTCCCTTGCTCATGGTGCACATTACTGAACCATAACTTCATGTTATGGCGCTAGGACCTAGGTCTCTTGGCCCTCGCTTGGTTTTGTACAGAGTAATCTTAACTCTACTTGCATGGTGGTAGAGCTTCCCTGTGCTACCAATGACGACTGCAGAGTACCTACTACATTAGATGCTCTGTTAGATATATGGCTATTGACTAGGCTTGCCAACATTCGTCACGGTTATCGACTGGACACACCTTTTGTTTTATTGGTTTATTGCGCCTTTTAGAACATGGAAGGGTTTATGAAATCGGATTACTAAATGTTCCTTTTATTATTATAACCTGGATTTACATTATTGTTGTAATTCCAAAGGATAACTGGCCTTTGTATCAAGATAAACAATAACACTATTATGGTAAACCATCGGATAGAAACAGTAATTTACATCTCAAAAGTCTCGTAGCACTTCGCATCTGTATTTGTATCTTTGAAAATTGAGGTTTATGGGAAGCTAACATCTTCGTGCTTTCATTATAATAATATTTGCGTAATAGTCTACTCGATAAGTTCAAAATGGTTGAAATTAGAGATACTGCTCTTAAAAATACGTGCGATAGCTCATTCTGTTCGGAATGATGTCTAGAAAAATGTTTCGGAAGCGTTTACCAGCACGTAAAAAATTGCAAAAGTTATTGACAAAATAAAGTTGAAAAAAAAAAGTATTTTGTTTTTGGTAATCACTTCGAAACTATTAATATTTAAGAAATTTTAAAACAAGATTCTTAAAGTAGAGGAAATTTCCAAACAATGACTCGCGACTCTCGGAACTCTATCTCCATTATTTATAACTTTAATTTAACGCTGAAAATGGGTCTCCACGCTGCATTTTTAGGTTGCGCGTGCGGCGTCAAAACCGAGTTCGTCACACTCAATAATTTTTTAAGGTATTAATTATTAATTTAAAAAAATAAAAAAAATATGGTGCATTCGAAACACTTCAAAGAATTTGCTCCCGTAGGAAATTTTGCTTAAAGTTAATTTTTCAACAAGTTAGACGATTGTTAATTAACTAAATTTTCTCGAACTTCCATTTTCATTGTACATTAAAAAAAATGTTTAAGTAATTGTCCTATAAATTTTTCGCTTCGTGGAGCCCTTCTTATATACATGCTTAATGAGATCACGTCATAAAAGTTTAAAAAGTTTTAATACTTTGTGTATAATAATTTTATAAGTTGAACAAACAATTTTTTCGTTTTTTTATCGAATCGAAATTAAAAAATTGAAAAATGTTTTTATCTGTACTTTGTTATACATCGTTGTTTTTTTTATTTTTAGGTGTTTCAGAAAAAATATATAAAAAAGTTGAGAATTTGTTTATAAAAAATTTTTAAGTTAAAAAACAATGAAATTGTTGATAAAAATTTTTTTTTTATACATTTCTATTAAAGATGGTTAATTATAATTTTTAAGAAAAAAAAATTATTAACTAATTATTCAAACAATAGAAATATTAAAAAACAATTATAAACAATTAAATATCATTATTAAGAAAAAAATTTTTTTTTCAAAAATCATAATGTTTTGTAAAGAATAAGATATTAAGAAATTTTTCTTGAAAGCATTGAAATAGTCTATTTGTTTATAAAAAAAAAATTATAAAAAAATGAGGGAATTTTTTTTTCAAGTCATTAAATATCTTTTATGAATGCCAAAACGATTATGTAATAATAAATTGAGAAAAAAATATTTTCAATAATATTATTTGGATTTTTCATTTTTTGTTCAACTTATAAAATTATTATACACAAAGTATTAAAACTTTTTAAACTTTTATGACGTGATCTCGTTAAGCATGTATATAAGAAGGGCTCCACGAAGCGAAAAATTTATAGGACAATTACTTAAACATTTTTTTTAATGTACAATGAAAATGGAAGTTCGAGAAAATTTAGTTAATTAACAATCGTCTAACTTGTTGAAAAATTAACTTTAAGCAAAATTTCCTACGGGAGCAAATTCTTTGAAGTGTTTCGAATGCACCATATTTTTTTTATTTTTTTAAATTAATAATTAATACCTTAAAAAATTATTGAGTGTGACGAACTCGGTTTTGACGCCGCACGCGCAACCTAAAAATGCAGCGTGGAGACCCATTTTCAGCGTTAAATTAAAGTTATAAATAATGGAGATAGAGTTCCGAGAGTCGCGAGTCATTGTTTGGAAATTTCCTCTACTTTAAGAATCTTGTTTTAAAATTTCTTAAATATTAATAGTTTCGAAGTGATTACCAAAAACAAAATACTTTTTTTTTTCAACTTTATTTTGTCAATAACTTTTGCAATTTTTTACGTGCTGGTAAACGCTTCCGAAACATTTTTCTAGACATCATTCCGAACAGAATGAGCTATCGCACGTATTTTTAAGAGCAGTATCTCTAATTTCAACCATTTTGAACTTATCGAGTAGACTATAAGCTATTGAGCTATTATTTAGTATGAGAGCGAGCTCTGAAGTTTTATTTAGCGGAAATATCGCTAAGCTATATTTGCAATAAGTATTTGTGATGTCGTATTTCCATCTCTGTTTCTTCTTCCATTACTAACAAACTTTATTACTTACTTTTAACCGACTTCAAAAAAGGAGGATGTATTAATTTGAGCTTGATCTGACGAGTAGTTTTTGAGTTATAAAGTAATACCTTCAAAAGTAAATCTAGTAGGATTTTTTTTTTAATTTGTGAAAGAAAAAATATTACAAATCGTCGAAAAACTTTTTTTTGTATTGGAAAACATCGCTACTAGAACGTAATAATACACTCCGTACTCCTGCTATTGCGTATGCGCATATTATGCGTTTGCTAAATCTATTTGTAGAGTGTTCAACTCTGTTGCATTGTACGATACATAAACGTATCTAGTGGTGTGTTCCACTTTGTCTTTATCGATGGCTATTTATCTTCTTTCGCGGTACGTCTCGAGGCAATACCACCTGTTTTGTAGTGCACTAAATCAAAATTCAGTCGATAACTACTTTCTCTTTGTCTGTCCAAATCTTATGTAGTTGTGGTTTAAGACACTAGGTTCTTATTTTATAAATACTAACCAAACCTTAGTGAAAACAAGAAAAGCAAATAATCAATAAAAAAATGTAAAAGCCGACTTCCGATTTCGGTGGACATCAGATGTAGACGAAAAGAAGAGAAAAGATAGAAGAGAAGATAAAGAAATATCCCACATAATTTTACTTAATGTATAATTTTACTTGTTACGAAAATAAAAATATCCTATTTATAATTTTTACAGAGATTCTTAAACAAATAAGTAAGTAGGTACATCAAAAATTGCAAGCTTCGAACAAAAAAGAAGATTAGTGAATAAGAAGCACTTACAGTTTAGCTGAATAGTGATCTATTAAAAAACAGAAAAAATATTAAACAAGAGAAAAATAAATTAATAGTGTCTGTGATATAAGAAATTAAAATAAATATAGTCGGAGGACAACATTACTGGTTTGAATGCCATTCTCAGAACTAGCTATTTCCGAATTATTGACAGAAAGTTTTCTGCGAAATCGAAAAATACGACCACATAATACACCTCCTTAAAATTTAACCATTCGTCATTATGACCGACAGAAAGACGTACCATTACTGGTTTTCGATGAAATGACTGCACTCAAACAGCAATACTGTAATTTAGCTGAGTCACATCTTCCCCCGAATGTTGACTACCATCTTCGATTGTTCTTTTGAATGAGCCTTCGCAATTAAAAAAATGTTTGTATTAAATTCTTTTGAACAGTTGTTCCTTTTTCAGTGAGGAAAATACATCTTAACGTCATGTTAAAAGTTTAAAAGCGCGGATTTTATTTTAGCTGAGTTCTTAGCGGTAGAACTATAGACACATACATACTTATATACTTTTGGGCAGATATTTTAGTAAATATTATTTACAAACTTTTATAAAAAGAGTGTTCTTTACTATTCAACTAAAGCTTATAAGCAAAACTTTTAATATAAACATACATTTTGCAATAAGCAATAATGTACCTGTACCACTTTATTCTGATTGCTTAAATTTTACCTATTTTAGGTAATTCACGAATTGAAAAAATTATGCATGCTTCCATCACAACTTATTTAGGTACATTAAAATCAATGATATTGTGTATATTAATATTGAATTAACATTCCTTTTCATGTATAATTATAGTTATTTTCAACATAGGTAATCATAAACCATTCCGTTGGTTATAAAACAAACTAATTGGTTATCTTTATGGCGATGAATAGTCTATAATGTCTATTTAGGTTTCCGATAATAACAGGTTCATAGAAGCAGTAAACAAAGAAGATGGCATGTTAGTTATAAATACATTCTGCGATCCATTTATAGCCAATTTATTATGACAGTGATTAGAGAGATGAATGAATTTGAATTAAAAAGCTTTATCGTGAAGAATTATGTTTATAACCTGTTGAACCATTCTTGTATCTGTGTGTCTCTGTTTTTTTCTGCTGTTTACATCTGATAAGAATGGTCTCAAAAATGGCTACCTAATTGACACCTTTTTTTACTTATTTAGATTAAATGACTGTTTACCTGTAATTGGTTTTACATGTAGCTTAAGACGCTGTTTTTGTAATAAGGATATTTATTCATTGTAAAACTGTTGGTAAACCTATTAAATAAATAAATAAATGACACTAAAATCTAATTAAGTATACGAAGCTCAAGACATTCTAAGTTAGTAAAATTTAGTAGATTCTTAACTTGAAGAAAATACACCCTAAGAACATACTAATTATGGATAACTAATTGGTAAACTTCAAAAGCATAAAAAAATATACAAACAATTTTATTACGTTCAATACTTTTCTTTATTTACGCCACAAAATACTGATAAACGATTTGTAGGCCGAGAGGTTTTAAATAGAAGGTCTGAATTGTCGTGGTTGAGCGTTGCTTAATAACGCCATCTTCAAGGAATTAATGGAACTTTTAACAAAGGAAGCTTTACAGCTAAATTCAGAGCTCGGCCTATAACTTGAAAACGAAACTTAAGAATGTTAAAAGTTAATTATACCTTTTTCTTCAGTATTTGTATAAAAATATTAGCTTTTATTACCGATTTTATTGTATAACGTACACTGTAGGTACGTGGCATTTTATTGTATTTATTATTTTAATAACATTTTATAATTTAAACGATATAATTAATTAAATATGCGATGTGTATTCAAATCGATGAAACATTCAAAGTAAAATAAAAATAGTAATTATAAGTTACCAGGAGGAAAATGTTCATTTAGTTATTCCGCCTCCGGCTGAATGCATTTTGAGCACAGATTCAGTAAGTGCATCCGATACAAACGGTTCCCAAGGAGATTTCTGCTCCATTAGTCAGCAAAGGCAAAACTTATAATTATGAGAAATGAGTGTGGTATGTAAAGTTTTTTATTTATTTATGAAGAGTTAGCAAATAGAGGAATGGGTCGGAGGGAAATGCCTTTGATGGTACTGATCATACGGATGTCCATGGGCGATCTCCACCACTCCATAGAGAGTAGTCACTATAAATCTAACAATATAGTAACAATATTTTTTTTATGAACATAACCGGCAAACGAGCGGACGATACACCTGATCAGCAACACCAAAGGCATCATTGATGCGTTGCCAACCAAGAAAGGGTGAGGAGAATAAAGAACTGGCTCAAGGGTGGTAGCTATCCAGGCGAACCCCATGGAGAAATAATAATAGTAATAATGGTATTAATTAACAATTAAAATCATTACCACCAATATAATTCCTCCGAGGGGCACTACCATCAGCGTGGCGGATTTAGTCGCCTCCTACGACATCCATCCGGCGTGGGATTGGGAATAGTATTCGAAGCCGCCTCACTGCGACTAAAATAATAATAGCTAGAAAAGTGAATTCTATCCTACTTCTTTCTTTACTTATCTACTATTAAGTGCTTCTTTAATAAAACCTGTAGGTACCTGGCAATATTTCGTAATAAATTCGAAACCAATCACATTAAACTAAAATTTATTAATATTGAAAATATTAATAGATTTAAACAGTCCAACAAAACGGGCGAGAGTCATTAACGCGGGGTTCCAGTTCTTTGTTAAATTTAATAATAACTGGTAATGTGAGGTGTTAAAAGAAACCGCTGAAGTTTACGACGTATTGCCAATTCGGGACGCAATAAAAGCTTAACGAATGAACAAGACACAGTAGGTAATATTAAATTGTATTGAAATATAAGAGCGCATTTACATTACTGTTAGCATATAGGCATATTTATTTCTGAAGTAGGTAGGTACCTACTTGTAGATAAAAATGTCTTAAGATAAAAATAGACTAAAACACATTCAAATACGTACTCGTATGTATAAGCAATACATAATATCTACATTTCGAAAAGGTCAATTATTACTTCAGAAAATATTTGAGTAAATTTTATGTTCATTGTTGCAAGAAATAAGCAAAATTACAGCAAATATGCAAAATTATATAATTATGAAGATTTATGTTAACAATTTTATTACAGTACGTATAGTATTTTATGTATTACATGTAGTAAAAAAAAGGAAAGGCTGGATATTTTCGGACAAAGGAACTCGAGTTTATAACGACATCATTTATTTCAAATATATTCGTTCACGGTCCTCATTACACTATAAATCGGCTTAACCGACTGCTACAAAACCCACAATATAAAATATCCTTTTAATGGACATCCAGCGATAAATTGTCCTTAATAACCGAAATATTCTATTGCCCGGAATAGTTCTAACAAAAAAAACCGTTTGCTTTTCAATTTTTACGACATAAGTATTCCTAAAAAAGTGCTGCCCTTTGCCGAGATCCGATCAAAAGTTTGTGTCAGAAAAAGGATAAAGTTGCTATCAAACTAGCGGGTGCTCAATTTTTTCTTTGTAGTGGACGCCATGTTTTTTTTTCTCTTTAATAATTCCGAATGACAGATGAAGATGGCCGCAGTCGGAGGTACGTCATAGTGTCTGACTCGATTTTGATCCACAAAAAAACTATAGCTTAGGAATTAGATGTAGTTTGTTATGTCAGTTTTTATACAATGATATCTACTTTGTCAAGGGCGCATCCTTGTTTTATAATTGATTGTAATACCCTCCGTAATCAGCGTTAAAATGCCGTCTTTACGGAATTTACCTATGATACGATCTTAAGTTAGACAAGATTAATTTGGCCATTAATGTATATTATATCGTTTGATATAAACAGACAGTTATAGTCTAATATAAGTAGTCCTTTGTGCCGTAGGTACACTGTGATATATCTACGGTCGCTGGAAACAAGATTTGGTCTTATGCATTGCCGTATTGAGATAACATAAACGAAGTCTTTGTAGAGAGAGCAAGATAGCCGCGGTTAACAGAGTAAGATATTTGAAATATTTGTAGTTCAATTAGTACGTGTGTATTGAAGGTATGGAGTTGTTACTCGCGTGTATTTACACGTTTTGAAGCAGTGATAGCCTAGCGGTAGAACGTTGGTCTCCCGAACGAAGGGGTCCGAGTTCAAACCCTGGCACGCACCTCTAATTTTTCAAATATTATGTGCGTATTACAAGTTAATTATCACTTGCTTCGGTGAAGGAAAACATCGTGAGGAAACCTGCATACCGGAGAGTTCTCCATAAAGTTCTCGAAGGTGTGTGAAGTCTACCAATCCGCACTTGGCCAGCGTGGTAGACTATGGCCTAATACCCCTCACATTGTGAGAGGAGACCCCGAGCCCAGCAGTGGGACAATTATGGGTTGTTGCTTTGCTTTGCTTTGCTTTGAAAGAAATTCCTGGATAATTGGTTAGTAGGTAAATAGTTTCTTTTTCAAAAAAATCAAGGTTGAATTGACGACCCCGTAGCCTAATTAGTACTTGGTACTTCTGAACCTGTAATAAAAAAAAGTAAAGTAGTTCAAAATTTTATAAAAATTCGTATTTATAAAAAATATACTTACCGATAGCGTTTATAAACGCTGCGGATGTTGCGGCAGACTTTCACGAGCACCTCATTGTTAGAAAGAATTCACTTATTTCTTATTTCACGATTCATCTGACCCTTGTTTGTAGAGGTCGGCGAGCTATCTGATCGAAGCTCGATCAATCCGATCGATTCCGTGAATAAACAGACGGAAATCGGAATGCCTATTACAAAATATTTTCGTTGGTGCATCAGAAAACTAATCAAAGGTACAAAATAATTATGATTAAAAAACCTCGCCTTGTTCCTGGCTCTTTTAGTAGCTGCTAATTATTGCATTGTCGTTAATACGTCAGAAGGTTTTTTAATGTCAATGAATTACTCACTCCGTCTAATTTTCTCTGGTTTGTTTTAGACAATTTGTAATTTATTTTAGTTGTTTTTAGTGCAACGATTGTAGTCTAGATTTTTGAAATCATACTTCGATTTCTGAAGCAATACTTTTTACTATAATTTTATCATAGACAATAAATACCAATTATTTATTGTGTATGATAAAATTATAGAAGCTTCGACCTCGGCTTCAGCCGGTAAATATTACTATCCAAATACTGTTCAAAAGACTATCTTTTATGTTTGCGAGCTGTTCATTAATAATATTATAAGACCGTATCTTTTAATTTTTAAAATATTCATCAATCATTACTTTAACAATTGGTTCAAAGTTAGAAGAGCAGATGCTGGGAAGATCAAAAGGTTTTTGTTAGTAAAAAATCTCCTTAAAGTTATGATAAACAAACAAGGTGTTAATACAAACGATAAGGATCGAGAATAACTCACCCCTTATAAAATATTGATATTTAATAGTCACATCACAGGCTGTGTAATGCAGGCAGCTCCTCTGGCATAGCTTTGGCATACCAGATTACCACATCAAGTATTCCCTTTGGGGCGAACGTTCAAAGGAAATAAACCCATAACCCAGTAAGATCTAAGCACAAAATGGTGTGACAGGATTTTTTATAAACTGAGTGCAGGTGGCGTCGGATCACATCGCATCGCTTATCTTTACTATCACATCTTCAAATATTATACTTTTACTTTTATAGCACATTAAAATGCAAGTTGTGTAAGTAACGGACACCCAATAAAATTCCCGAAAGGGTTTTTTGGCACTCAATTTGGGAATTTTCGACGCACAGGTGGCGCGCATACATTGTTAATTTAATGTCCATTTAATTTTCGCCTGTGTAATTTTGTGCTGTTCTGTATCGATTACAGGCAATTTTAAAATTAAGTAATGCATGATAATAAAATAATAAAATGGGATACTAAAATTACGTGATTTCACTAATGATGATTTGATTGCATGCTTTAAATCTGTAATAATATATGTACATACATTGAAGTCTTTGATGTTATCGCTGCCCATAGTCGAGCATCACCGGTATGTTGGCTGCCAAGGAGTAAAAAGAAGAACCCGCGTAATTAAACTCTTATACAAAAAAAAAAAGACCAGCACAAAATATTAATAGAAATTTATGAGTTTATGTTGTGTCAAAGGAGTTAAAGGTTTTTTAAACGATGTATCATGATCTGTGATTTACAGAAAAAGGAGATCTATTAATTCATCAACCGCATATGCTCGTGGTGAACTCTGACGAAGAAAGTGTAAGTGTGATTCCAGACTGCTTGCTCTCTCTCTCTCTTTATTGTCTGTACCCAGATTAAATCTACGATACTCAAGGATGGCACATACAGGAACACCAAATTATTTCTAGACCGGCAACAAGCCTCACATTGGTTGCTTGTTACCTCAAAGCTAATGACCAACTATAACAAAAATTTTTGCTACTTGCGTCTGATTTATTTTCATTACATATTATACTACATTCATTCTCGTATAGGATTAGAGTAATAAGTTAGAGTAACTAGAGTAATGTTACTAATTATGAACTTCAAAGCAGAGTACAACTTCGTGTCACTTGACATTCATATCAGTCAACATGGTATACAAACCGGTCAAATAGATTTATTGTAAACATTTCCGAACAATAGCTGTCGTAGTTTATATTTTAATTAATAGAGGAATAGAATACAATGGTGTCTATTATCAAACAACAGCCTAGGTTGTATTGTGAAATTAATGCTAGCAAGAGTACCTATTACTAATATAAATATACAACTAATTGGGATGTAGGGGTCTCCATCCATTTTTTGGGTTCAAACCCACCTCTCCTATCCGTGGTGCACCTTGCCGAAGAACGGACGAGGTATACGGTTCCAGTTTAATCTTTTTGGATGTTTTCATAAAATATTGTTCTTATTCATAAACGCATAATAAACCTATTTTGGCTGCCGTACTGTTATAGTAGTGTTTTATTGTTTTTCATAAGCGTGAAATAAACAAAACATTCTACAAGCCTTTTTTAAGTGTTTTGGCCGGCAGCACAATAGCCTTTTTGGTGTTCCTGATGTCAATGGACGACGTTGACCACAAGACGTCCGGAAGCTCTTCCGCTCATTTGATGGCTATTTACATCAAAAATACCAACATCACCATTACATTGGAACTTATAGTTTCGTCATGTCCATCCGTATGTCCGTCTGTCCGTCTGTCCGTCTGTCTGTCTGTCTGTCTGTCTGTCCGTCTGTCATGGCTACACATGGATATACATATTATTTAAACTCGAGAAACGTAGAATCAAAATTGAAAAACATTTTTTTTTATCAGGATAGGTACAAAGAAAAGTGATCCATCTGTTAATAAACACGCAGTAAAAGATGGGTTACTTTTCTCTGCAGGTGACTGTACCTCCTCTACAGGTAACGTGAGGATGATTTTTTTTCCTCGCGTACCCTACTATAGTGTGGGTATCGTTGAAAACGTCTTCTAAAAATATTATGGGTCTTCTAAGACCATTTTTGGAATTAGGGGTCCATTTGCGAAATAATTAGCTTTAAAGTGCTAATTTTGGTTAGAGTCAAGTTTCCCCCCCTGCTGGCTAAACGGTTGGGGTTGGACAAGTGAAAAAATTCTTAAAACAGGTTATATGATGAATTTACAAATAAAACTACTTAATGAGTAATAGTCGATAAACTTACTACTTCGGAACTCTACATTGTGCGTGGCCTGACGCACTTATCCGGTTTTAAAAATCTTACCCATTTTAAGGTTAAAAAACACATTGTAGTCTACATTTCATTGGAAGTCATTATTTATACAAGGATGGTATTTAAAAAAACATTAACTGCTGGATATAAAGTAATTAGTGAGGTCTATACGTTCGGAAAATGAAGGGTTGTAAAAGCTTGGAGCAAAAAGGTAAAAAATCACGTTTCGTCCGAGCGCCCACCAACACTGTGGGTGGACTTCACGTGTCAATCATCGGGGCTCTTACCTTGTATTGCAATCTATGTAACTATATTGCATCTCTTAAATACGAATAACGACTTTATAGCCATGTGCACAAAGCTTGATGTGTTATATCTCTGTAAGTCTCAACTATTCATAATAATGCGCTATTTGCTTAAGTATCTACTGTTTATATTGAAATTAAGCAGTTTTTGTAACTATTTTAATTGAATAACGTCTATTTTCCAGGATGGGAAGTTATAAGAAGCACTCGTTTATTTTTACAACGCCTTGTAATTTAAAACGCCATTTTTTGCTTACAAAACTTAGGTAGGTACTATTTTTGTAATCCTGCAGCTTTTATAAATGCGAAAATTAAAGAACACTAATGACTTTTTTATTTAAAGATTTTTTACTTTTTTATATTATATAAATTATATTATATTAAATTAAAGTCATATTAAGAAAGACGTGACGGAAAAATTTCCTAACGGATAGGGAAACAAGCTAATACAAAAACTTAATTATTATTATTTATTTTTAAACAAACAAATCCATGCTCATCAGTTATATTATAATAATATCACAATCAATAAATTTGTTATAGGTTTTTACATGTAACTATATTTCATCACATCTAATTATATTTGTGTCCAGAGAATCAAATCGACATCAACTCGTGCCGAGACGGTGAATTTCTTCTCTATTTGTTTAAGACGGAGTTAGGTGCATTAACTTGAAGTGGCCGAGTGTTCTCACGAGCACTCGATTGTTCCTCAACCTTTTAACTATCCGAGTATCGGGTCCCGACCCTGTTTATACCATAAAATCGGTCCGAGGGTAAAGATTTGTGTCCATTGATTGATTGATATATCTTGCGGTGATTATTTCATCGTATTATTTATTTTATCTCTACATAATGGCATTGTTATTATGATATTTAACATGTCATGACCTGTTTGTATTAGGTATCTGACAATATATTATTTATGTAATATTGCGGTTTAAATATTATCAAATCGTTTATTTTTGGCGATTTAAATACTTAATTTTATATTGATTGCGTAATTTGTATGCAGTGTAGTATCTGATCTTTATAGTAGTGATGTGAAAAACTAAAAATTTAAACCAATAAATGTGGCTTTAATTTATTTCAATATGGAGTTGAAAAATAGAGCTAAAGAAAGTAAAAATAAAAGGTTAACAACTTCAGATATAGGTCAGAATAAAAGGTCAGAAACTTGTCTGTGGAGACAGATCTATAAAGTTACCTGCTTGACGCAGGACGAGCTATCAAAGTTTATTATATCCTGGGATCAAAGTATTCAAATGGATTTCTAATCGATTTGTCTATCTTGCTAGAGTTTATAATCTCTCGTTGGAGAATAAACTTCTGATAGGTATAGGGTTGGAGTTTTCTACAGGTTAAAGGAGAAATAAAATTTTGGCCTTTAGGAACAATCTAAAGATATAATCGTAGTAGGTATTGTAGGTTGAGCGCTTTCAAAATAATTATACCTATGTAGCATTTATTTTCTTATTACATTCGCCTGTTATAGGTACATTTATTTTCCTCCATAATATTGTAACATTTTATGTTTTTAACGGAAAATAAAGTTACATAAAATAACTGAAAAAATATTCTACATAAATAAAGAGCTTATATATTATTAGAATGTATGATTCGTTCCGCCTTCACTCCAGCGAAAGTTCTGCTTTGACTCCGGTGAGGTCGTGCGGTGATATCGTTTGAACTTGAATGTCAAATCAATTTGATACGTTATTCTCTTATGTAACAATAGCATCCCAAGAGTTCCGTCAATACCGAGATATATTTTGTTCCCTTGAGTTTCGCCTTCTTCACATTTTATTGCGGTATTGCTGTAAAATGTTTTATCCAAAGGTATTTCAGAAATATACTTATTTTTATCCTCTCTTCTTTCTTTAATACTATAAACAATGACACGATCGATGAGCTGATAATGACTGTAGATATTAATTAATACTGATATTCCCCTTCAAATATAGGTAATTAACATGTTACACATAATATTAACTTTCTATCTTAGGTATCTATAGGGCATTAAAGTGTGGCAGATGTACATACTAATGATCCTCTATGTGTACATTTTTCCATAAAAAGTTCTCGTCTTTTTAATCCTTCGTAGACAAAGTATGTATTTCTAGACATAACTAAAATAAATTATATTTCCTTACTGCAATGAAAGTCTGTTATGAAGTTATTATCAAAACAACAAATTAGAAGCGTATATAACAAACATACAAAGCATTTACAGTTTACACATCGTCTACTGGTCCTCAGAGGTCGCTATACGATATCGTCTGAACTTGAACGTCAGCGCAACTTGATACGACGTCTCACGACACGCCATTTCCTTTGTGAACTATTATTCATATCATTTGATACTTGTTATTATGTAATTAAATCCGACTTTTAACAAGCAAGTTCATCAAACATTAAAGTCAAAGAGATATTAATATGATGTCCGACATGATTCCAATTAAAAAATCCTTAATAGTGACGACTCAGTACCACAGTTCGTAGACAAACTGCGTTCAAAGTGAGAGGTCTCAGATTCGATTCCTGGCCGTGGCAGACATTATGTGACAGATAAATATTGGGCCTCAGGCCGTGGGTGTAGTGATGTCTTGCTTATGTCCATGCCACCCGCGCACACTGAGCATAGATTCACCCACGACACAGAGAATCCGAAAGGGTGAACGTTTGTTTATTAACTGACTTCAAAAATAGGAGGAGGTTCTCAATTTGACTGTATTTTTTTATATTTGTTACCTCATTACTTTCGCCTGGGTGAACCGATTTTGATGATTCTTATCTTAAACGAAAGCAGGTGCTTGTCATGTGGTCCCACATAAATTTGAGCGAGATCTGACAAGTAGTTTTTGAGTAATTTTGAAGTTGGTTATTTTTTTGCTACTAAAATTTTGATTATTTTGAATTTAATTTTAGCGTCAAACTTTGAACCGAGGTTTCTTGTAAATGTAACCCTCCAAAACCTCTGAACAAATTTTCATATTGAGCCCTAATTTGTATTTTTTTTTTATAGTATTTAATAAATAAAAATTTATGACTTCTATGTTGCTTTCATTTTAAAAAATGTTTGTAATAATTTACGCTGAATTATGACAAGTAACTTTACAACCTCATTTTAAGACGCTGTCAGTCAGTTTTCCCATTACAAACACTTCAGACATTGTAACTAATTACTCACAAAGCATCTTAATATCCCGATTCGATTAAGATAATTGCGAGGGGCGATCAATGCAGTTTTAAACACAGGCCGACATTCAAATGTCCGAAAATTATTGATGGACGTCGCGAAAAAAGAGCTAAGAAATCCATCGCTAAGACTGCAATGAACCTGCAATAAAAATTATTAATACCCATTCAAACGAAATATCCAAAGCCGCTACGCTTTACCCGGCGTGCGACAAACCTAAAGAGCTGAATTCACCTTAATTTCCTTCAGCTTAAAGTCCAAAGTTGTGCTTGAAAATTAAATAAAGAGTTCGAATGAGTGGAATTTAATATTCGTATTTGAGCCAAGTCCGCGATCCAAGTGGGAGTGGTTCAGTTGTTCGTGCCTCACCGGAAAGATTTATATTACATGCAGTTTCGTATACCAGTGATCTGAAATTGTCGAGGCCTCAAGACGATAGCCGCGACCATTGTGGCCCACGCCCATTGCGCTTAAACGACTATTCAATACTCTTGAATGAACGATTGCTTTTTGATATTATAATTCGGGCGGACAACGATCATCGCAGTCCTGCTAACGTTATGAAAAAAGTTGTAAAGTGATACGACCCGGTGTTTAAGAACTCGGTTTTGCAAGGCACGGATAATACGAGACGTATTGCCTTCATTCGTGAGAATACCCGTTAATTACAGGACGAAATTGAAAGACGATAATAGTACTACTTAGCTGTAGTGGACTTTATATCACGTTTTGCATTCAACCACCTTCTATCGTGTTTACCTGAGCCCTAGGGGTTTCTTATACAATTATTTATGTAAATTATTGTTGTCCGTGTTTACAAACATTTTAGATTCTCTATCAATTAATCGTTTTCACGTTATATTTATTAGGTGTAGCGTAATTATGATATTTATTATGGCTTAATTATTAATGATATTGTTATGATTAATCTTTTTTATACTTATGTACATATGAAAATGCTTATGTATAAATGAAAATGCAACAACTTCATAACTATGACGGATATAAATTATGATGAACATTAATAAATGTTTGCGCCTAAAAATCATGGGTTGGATATGTCTCACATACAAACATTTTTCACATACAAATTTTTGTAAACGTTTTTTAGTTTTAAATTTTTGTAAACAAATACAGATTCGTATAGAATTGATGAAACGATAACTTTCACATGCTGAGACCCAAAAAACGTATCCAACCCTTTCCATGTCCGACGTTCTAATCTTCATACACTTGGTGGCGACAAAAAACAACATGTGGATCGTTCCATTATATATTTTAGAGTTAACCAAGTCCTGCCAAGTTTCTGGTTGAACAATAAGGCATTTTAATAAATTTCATTAAGATTGATGTCACTGATTAGACTTCACTCGAACCCTTCCTCTTTCTTCAACTGTCATAGATGAACATGTGATTTCGATTAGGACAAAACGAACCCCTTATAAGCTAAGCATAGACATAGAATAGGTAATTATTATTAACCCAGAAGGAATGAGCAATGCATAGGATATAATAATATTTTAATATATAATTTTCCATCTGTTAAACAAATAAAGAAAAATAAGTTAAGAACAGAAGATCTCTTTTGAATTCGCTAAATTATATTTGGAATAAAACTCGTATATGCAAACAATTTCTTTACGGTGATTGTTTATAAAACTCCGCTAGAAGATTACTTCAAGCTCGGTGAATAACAAAAGACTGTTGCGGTGTTTTAAAAGCGGATTAAACGAGGAGGTAGCCGTATCATCTCCTCTAAGAGCTTACTTAAGTTTATGGAAAGTGTGTCGGCTTTAAGACCATGACTTCCTTTAAAAGGGTTGCGCTTTTTGTTAAATCACGTTTAAAACGCCTTACGAGTCGATCACACGCTGTTGTGATATTACGTGGGTTTTTTTATGCCCTATTTGAAGCTCGGACTTCGCATCGTGGGGGTTCTGAAGGGTATTTTATAGAGGTCGTTTTGTTTCATTGTTCTACACTTTAATTAGTGGCTTTCTGCCATATTTGTTAGCGTTCTACGCGCAGAGCTTACCAACTTTTGTTGGGTAAAGAAAAAGAGACACGACGAAGTGCTTATAACGTCCGATTTAGGAGTTGTAAAAAATTGGATATGTTAGAGTTTGAATTGACTATGGAATCTCTCCCCAGTGGGGCATTCATCATTTTTGCTATTAGACTGTCCAACAGGTAACAATACGTGGAACTTCGAAGGAGTCAACGGCTGTCTGACAACAGCAAGCTATATTATAAAGTCCCAACTCCCAATCCCAACTGAGATATGTACCGATTTAATTGGTTGTTACGTATGTTCGAATAACAATGTAGTCGTTCTAAACAGACTGACATATTTTAAGTACATCATGATATATTTATTTTTTAAACAGTTTCGATGCAAATTAAATTTGCATTACATTTACGTCTATCTATTCGGTAGTTGTGCTCGTTCTTCTCTGCATAAAATACAATATAAAATATCGTATCCTATCTCGTCACGAATCTATAAAAAACGGAAAATGGATTTTGGTCAATAAATCTCTGATTACTACGGATCCCTATTCACTCAAATCCAATTCGTGCTTGCCAGGTTGTTTTTAAATAAATCTCCTGTTAACAACGTCATTAAAAGAAACTAATCGCTTTTTGTGGTTTGGCAAACATTATACCTATTTAAGTATAGTATAGTCTGTCTAAGCCACCGCTTGTTTTTAAACCACAAGCAGGTACCAAGCACTGTAATTATGAAGATATCTGTTTACCTGCAGCTAAACTAAATGAGGTACTTATTTATGCCTCGAAAAAAGATGAAAAGATGTCCTATTGTTAACGGAGTCCTATATGAACGAGTTTCTTTACGTTATGGCCGGTCAATGTGGCAGGTGTAGGTAACAGGTGCAAGGGCTAAAGGGCATTTTTAATAATAACCTACATATGATATGAAATAGCCATACTCATCATTAGTTTATTTTGTGTGCATTTCGTGTTTGTTCAAACCATTTAAAGTCGGTCATGCCGCCATTTTCAAAAACAACACACCGTTCCGACACAATTTGGCTGACGTCATTAAATTGTCCGATTTTAGATTAGTTTTTTTGCTTCCAAGGGATGAGGTCGGTTCTTGTAAAATTCTTCTTTAATAGTATGTTTGCCTTAGGGACTCGAAAATGGATGCTCACAAAGGTTCGGCGGAGATAAAAGCGATAATTATTTTATCGTGGGGAGTTCCTTGTTTGTTTCTCTAATAGCTACTTTAATGGAAGTCTGAGAGGTCTTGTCGGAATAACAATGCGGGTAAAACGCATAAATTAAACACAAGTTATCTGACCGATCAGTTTCTTACATCGCTTTCTTTGAACCGCTTAATTTATCCATGAGCTTAAAGATTATTTCCACACTTATTGTTTAATTGTGTTCATTTAGGTGCGATTCACACGGCCTTATGATAAGAATATGTCTGCATTTAGGTTGTCTGTATTAGATGGTTATGAGTTGATATAATTAGGTATATCAAATCAGAGATATTCCGGAGAGTAAGTTAATGAGCGGCTTTCTTGAGATATTTTGGCAAGTCGTCAGTGATAAGTGATAACTTTGTTTCGAATGTCCATAAGTGTATCTCTTTAGAGATACGAATGACGGTGGGCGCGACAATGTTATTGGTAATTTGTTATTGAAACCAAAAAAAATTAATCAGATACAACATTAGACATAGATACGCATATCTTTTCATTTTCGCATGGAAGCAAAATAAATCTTGGATTTCATAACACATTAAAATCCATACAAATACAAAATACCTAGTATTTCTATGTCTACAGATATATGATACTAGACTCAGCGATTTCTCTGTAGGTAGGTAATATTACTTTTATAAACTAGGGTAGAATACCGAGAACTCAGTCCAACTACAACCCGTATAGTGCTGGTTGAATAATAACTTAGAACTATTATATTATTATAACACAACAATGTGAAGCGTTCCTTTAAAATTTCTAGTAATGTAGAGTTCATATTGGCTGCAATTGAAGATAACATTTTCTCTTCTCATATTCCACTCTGCTCAGTATACCTACCCTTTACCCATGTATTTGTATTTTTGTGTTCTAGACATACAACAACAATGTCTGAACGAGATTATTTAAATACATTTTTTTATTGAACTCCTTTATTCGATTGAACAAACAACAAAAAAAAACAAAGCATTGAATAAACACAATGATTAGTACAATAAATTCGTAAAAACTGCATCAAAATCAGTATCACCAACATGTTGCTATGAGTGTATAGTTTAATATTCCTTATATTAGAACACCTTTAATCTTAAACTGAAACCATATTATTAAGTTTAGTATGTTAATTGAAACCATATAAATTTTCCTAACATTTAGCGCAAATTGCTTAACGATAAAAATCATCAGTTCGCGAAATCGTTTACCATTGCGTGTCACGGACCTACAAGGACTATTACCATATTAATTGTTACAAAATACATACATTATGTATAGTCGCCTCGTACGACTCATACGAGTGTAATGTACTGAAGATAAAACATCATTTGCATGCGGCACTTCCTATAAAGTTTCCATTTTCAAATGCCATGACATGTAAGCTGTTTTGCATTCAAATACATACATGTCACTGCGATACCTCCTAAGTATACTGAGTCATCTAACGAATTTAGGTATTTTATTATTTTTATACCAACGTACATAATAAACCATGATCCTAATGTTACTATTTGAAAAAAATAAAAAACAGCAATAATTATCGAGATAATTTCACGTATACTAAATCAATTTCAACAGCAGTTAAAATCGTACATTGTATACTGTTCTAAGTAACATCTGTACCAGTGTACGCGGGGCGTGAGGAGGGACGCATTGATACAAGTTTATTTTGGCTCAGTATTCGATGAATGGCTGCGAGAGTGAATACCATTTTAGTTAACAGTTTTTTTCGTGAATAAGTTAATAAAGTAAATCTGCATGTATGTGTCTTATATTGCTTTATATATTTAATTAATATTAGTTACAGAATGCAGTCAAACAGGGCGCGAACAATTTTAAATCCGATTTAAAGCCATACAAAGTTATCGAAGTGTCTCAGGATTTAATAAAAGACTTTAAATCGAAGCTTAAATTTATAAACAACTGGACAACTACTAATGATGGATCTAGAATTCCTTGGAATAAAGGAAACGGAAGTAGTAGTTAAAGCACAACATCCATTTAGGGTGTTTTATAAAACGAGTTACCAAGATGATGCTTACAAGTGGATAGATTGTGTGAAGAAACCTAAAGCTACACGAAATCGAAGAGAGTTGAATATTAATATAGGTATAGATAATATTTCTTTAGCTTATCAGACACCCATTCCTATTGACCAAAATAAGCACAAAGACTTGATGGATCTTTATAAGACTCTGGTGATTCCTAAGGATTATCATTTATTTTTAAGCTATTGCATAACTTTTATCGCGGGCTTGAGCGTGGTGACCGAATCAAAAAATTCCGTAACGAAATAAAACCTGACAACGCCCACTTGCAGTCAGTACTAGGATAGCAAAAACATGCAAGCAAGTGTGCCAAAACAAAGCTGGGGTAATAAATTTCTCATCGGATTTGTTCACCTAGTAGCAATTAATTAAAGCGAGTACTAGGCGCACAGAAGTCTTCGAGGATGCGACATCAGTGATACTGTTCAGGCCATAGTATGGTGCCGTCTTATTTACTCTTCGGTATTTTGCATAAGGCATAACAGTGATGTTTATATTACGATCATGCACATTAGGTTATTATTGCTGTTTATCTTGTCATGCCGATTATTATGCGGAGGATAATAGATTATTATGAGGAGTGATAGAGTGAATCTATCACTGTCGCTCTGAAAAGTTATCAGAGTGCTCTGACATCACTGTCAAATCCGATGAGAAATTTAATACCCCAGCTTTGTTTTGGCACACTTGCTTGCATGTTTTTGTTATCCTAGTACTGACTGCAAGTGGCGGTGTCAGGTTTTATTTCGCAACAAATGCTATGCAATAGATTTACCGCGGCAGTCCCCGAGTGCCACACGTTTTTTAATAATTTGATTTCAACTAAGTCTAATGGAGCTGACAGCGACTCAGACTGAAATTTGAAAGAAAGAAAGAGAAAAATACATTGTGATTCTTTAGAATGCGTTGTTTTTGTTTAAGATTCTTGTTTTTTCCACATTTCATAAGGTATTAGAAATAAAATAAGTAGTTAAAAAGCCTCGGTAAATTATATTAGTCCAGTATACGTTGAGGTTTCAAATGCTAACATAGCTAAGTACTTTCCTAGTATAATGAGTCAAGTGATGTAAATAATACGTTTTATTATTAAATAAGACAGAAAATCATGAAAACGACCAAAAGTAAGATGATATTATTAAAATGACATTCATATTTCACAATATGTTGGTGTAAACTATGGATTTTCATGTACAACGTACATGAATATAAGTGGTAGTTATACCATTCTACTATTAAGTCCCGCCGGCGTAAACCCAGTTATGTACATAAAATGTCATTTAAAAACAAAAATCAGCAAAATCATTTAGTACCAAAGGAAGAGCTTGCAATCTTTATTAAAAAAACATTTAATATATTTTGAATTAGTTTGTTTTCATTAAAATATGAATGATTTGCCTTCAAATCGCTCTCCTGTAAAATTACTACAATGTCAGTTGACTCATTATACTTAGGAGGTATCGACTGTTATTGTCCAGCATTGTACACAATGACGAAGATTTTGTAATTGAAAAATAGAAATTAAAAACATATGGATGCCTATTGCTTAGAATATAAGATACAGTTTCGTTTAGCATTTGAAGTTCTTGACCGCAGAAATAACTGGTTTTGAAGGCAGTATTCGCATTCGATATTTTGTATGCACATTTAAATGCGGTCATCTACAAGTGTGTATGCTGACCGTATGGTTGGCTGAAATCTTGCGAATTAGTAGAGTAAAATCGGATTCCATCTGAAAAAAAAAATTCATCGTAAGAATCAATTAAACGATTAAGAAAACGTATTCAAATACTTGTGTTGCATTTCATTACTTTATATTTTTTTCAAAAGTATTTTTAATAACGTAATTTAATGATAATTTTTGGTCACTGATAATATTTTGTTGTTGTTGATGCTGTTGTTGTTTTGTTGTGGTGTTGTTGCAATGCGTTGCTGGTAATGTCAAAAGAAAGATTTTCCAATTAATTACCTCTGCGATTCCACATTCAATTTATTTCCTTTGTTTAATTTAGATACATAAATATATATAGATACTCCTGAGTAATTGGATTACTATTAAGGATAAGTTTTTTTAGGGTTCCGTAGTCATAACGGCTTTTTAGTGTGCGGTATGCTGCCGCCACGGACAGACGGAAATAGCGAAACGAGTTCCGTTTTGTCTACAGAACCGTAAAAACTGCATGATATTTTCTGAAGTAATAAACGTTGTAGGATAGCATTGTAAAGCTTTTTCTTGATCCGGCTTATGGCTCCAGAAACTCCCACAATTCATTGGACCGGCAAAACCTTCACCATATTGCAAATGTAATACGATAACTACATAATTATGGAACTACTTGTTACTTTACGAAACACGCCCACTGGCAAAGCGTGACTGTATCGATATTAACGAGTAGGTAGCTGTATGAATAAGACATCTGTTCCACATATGAAACGCTGTATTGTCTTCTAAATAGACATTTAAAACATTTTTCTTGCGAGTGTGGTCTTGTTACAATATACACGTTTTAACAGTACTTAATAGATACGCGTACCTACACGATACGAAATTGACAAGAGTTGCCAAAAATAAAAATGTTACATAGCTTATCTATAAAGTCGCTGATTTATTAACTATCAACAATAAATAATTGTTTGAAAGAAATAAATAGAATCGTGCACGGATAGTAGATTTATTTAAATTTATGTATGTCTACTTATATTAAATAGTAATGTACCTTTTTTCTACATAATTATAAGTAATGAAATAAATGCATTTCCTTCTTGATTAAAAAATGTCTTGTGTGTATAACTAGTCTGTTTTAGCAATCCAGTAACTTTTTCTGTTGAAACTATTTTCTTACTGTCTGTGGATTCATTTATTATTCGCATGTCGTTCTGGGATCGATGAACGAAACGAATTTGTTTTACGGGCTACGCAAAAACAAAGTGGATTGACCCGATGTCTTCGCTCTTGTAGAACTCGAATCGCGTGTAATGTTGCTATACGAGCGCTTTATTTGGACGAGCCGAGCGTAGCGGGAATCTGAAGAGTTGTTGTCTGTATACACTAGCGCTGTACCCGTAGCTTTGCCTGCGTTTTTCGGGATGATAAGTAGCCTATGTCCTATTCCAAATCATAGTCTACCTGTGTGCAAAATTTCACGAAAATCTGTTCTGTAGTTTTTGCACGAAAGATTATCAAATATTAAAAAATTTCACAATGTATAACATTAGTAGGATTTAAGAAGTTATATTAAATAAATAAATCAAGTGCAGGTATTTCAAATTACATCAAGGAATTAAAGGAGAAATTTAGTTAAATTATAATTATACAATCGTAAAACAAATTTTACGTATCCTTTCAACTTCTAGTAGGTAATATATAAGTCCAAAGATTAATTATTATTATGTGTTAATCAACATGTTGAGTGAATTCAACCCAATTTCTAAACTATCACTTGTGTTCGTATTCCAAGTAAATATTCCTTACTCATAATTTTGTTATCTCAGCAAGTGTTTAGAATTATTCACGCTTACTGTTTACTGAGCTTATCTTGGCCTCATTATTTTAAATTAAACAGAATTGTACTTGTTTGATCTACCGCGGAGGAATGATTAGCGACTTCAGCGTGTGGCAGGACTATAGAATGACATCATTTGATGATGATGATAAGAAGTGTTTTGGCTACTTCATTATTTCTTTCTCATATCACTTCTACAACGATTAAATGAAAAACTACAATACAACTCCTAAATAAAATAACTTCTTTTTCACATTATAATATTATCTTAAACAAATTAGTTACACACAATAAACTTTCCATTTAAATCCATGCATTAAATTATAATCAACGCCCTGCAACGTGTCGACCAAATTTACATAATCATTTGAAGTAAATTATTCCTTCATTAGCTTTATTTCTTATTTAAATCTTTGTTTTGTAATACAAACATACTATGTTATGTTTCCGTCCTCGTTTTGCTTCGTGAAAATTACGAATAATAGTACCTGCACCTCGAAACACATTGTAATATTTAATTTTTATCTGGCGTAAAAACATTTCGTAATTTTATAATTTTTGATATCGATTTTTTTTTCTTTAAATCTCCTATAATAATTTATTCTAATAGATACAAAAAATATACTAAACCTTTCGAGCAGTAATTTTCACTACCATTTAGAAGAAAATAATTTCCATAAATAATATCCTGTAAGTATGATGATACGTGCAGTAAAATACAATTTTCTTTAGCACAGAGGCATGACCATTTAAACCATGTTCATATTACATCTAAATTTAACTGTTTCGTGAACACTCGTACGTGACAAGTCATTTTAAAAGCAAATTTAGTTGTAAAGGCGCGAAATACGTAAATTTTGTGAACGGAATATAAATACGAGTAGCTTGATGCCATGTTTAGCCGTAAGGTTCGTATTACACTCGCGAATAGAAAGTTAATTACTTCATATTTACAAGTAGGGGTTTTAAGTAATGATTTACAAGAATTTTAAACATTACTTTTAACTTCTTCATTTCATCATTTTGGACAACATAACTATTCGAGTACATATATTTATTTTGTAACAGTCGAAAGTTCAAAGGTAACAAACATATATAAATTCAGTCGAATTGAATACCTCCTCCTTTTTTAAAGTCTGATAAAAAAAGGAGAAATTGGAAAGATGTTAGATAGACTTATTGTTAGTTGCAGTAATATGACACAAATGTATAGTTTATTTGAATAAAACTGCCTTGAGCATTTCAAATACAGCTATCTAGTTACACATCGACACATACACCTTTATTTGTTTCTCTCACATTCTAAATCATCACCTCTTGCCTTTATTATAAGAGAAAACCAACATAAAATGACTAAACTGGTCTTTTGAAGTGGTTAACGTCAAAAATTTTACCCTAAAGGATAAGGTTACTCCGTTTTAATTAAATCCGTGACTTTGTTCGGTTATCCACATTTTCTTAGTATCAACAAATCCTTCAGCTTTTTGTTTATATTTATGAATCGTGTTATTCTTTGCTTTACTAATAATAAGCACCAGTACGATTTAGAAAAAAACAGCTGTACCGCTGCTTGTGTTAGTGCATTTATCATTAAATAGCTTACGTTAATCTTAACACAAAGTAAACTGATCGTTAATTTACTTCATCGTTTAAGATCAGTTAAATATATTATTAAAGTCATAGTCTACGGGCAATCATCCCCTTGAGTGTCTTGCCTCAAGGATCAAACACTCCTCCCCTGAATCCTGATGTCGCCGCAACGAAGCGTAATGCAACCTTAAACTCATTGCTAACACGCCCACTAATATTCAAAGTTTCAATGGTTTAATATAATGGTAGTTATACAAATATTGCTCCTTCCAAGTCTATTAGGAATATAGTTGAGAACTTTAACAAGGACTACTTTAACTAGTTTGTGATGTGAACTAGGTACAGTATTTACAGTAATAATAAAATGATATTATTACAATTATAATTATTGTTATGGTACTTTCCATACATGCATAGATAATAATAATATCAGTAAAGGCAATAAACAAGTTCATTCTATAGTTTATTTTAACATAGATCTTTATTTTCTTTCATCTCGAAGCAATACTGACTGTGGCCATATTTAACAATAGCATGACTGCTGAAACGCTTATAAAGAACTGATAATTGTAGTAAGAAAAAAATCCATAATATAATGTGCGAATACGATTCAAAAGTAGAATTTGCAACCAGAAAAAATCAAAACACTAAAGTAATTTGATGAATTTATTCATAGCAAAATAATCATAATACCTAAATCAATAAACAATTCTTCGTATCTACTGCGGCAACTAAATAAAGCATAGATGAAGGTATAATATTACAAGTACTAAATCTTATTATATTCAAATCGCGAGTCCGACATAAGCCTTATCTAAGCCTGTGTAGGTAAACCAATTAGTTGTCACTGGAATGCTGAGGACGAGATCCTTTGATCGTATAAAATCAAAGCGTCTACTAACAAGGACTATGACAGATTTATAACGCATAACAAAGGGTTTCACGGCCCTTGAACAGTTTTAGGCGACTATATCGTTTATACCACAGATTATATTTGGTACATTTCTCACAATTTCATCTATTAATACACTGGTTTCTACTGGGACTTCCTCCGCGTGCATTAAGTGTTACTCTACACATAATAAACTGATGACAATTTTATTGATACATGTACATGGAAGATGTTTGAGAAAAAACTATGAATGTACACAGTAGAAGCTCATGACAATATTTTTTTATTTTAAATCTGTTTATCTATGCGTTTATGCCTGTTTATATCAGAAACTGCTTAATAGATTTCAATGCGGTTTTCACTAATTTATTGTAGCATGCTTGAGGAATTGTTTACTGTTTCGTTTTTTTCAATAGATTTACAAATAAAAACGTTCAATTCAAACAATTCCGTCGAAATATTTTTTCCAATGTGGCTACGAAGGCATAGGTTTGCTGATCTGGCTTTAAGTCATTAACTCTGGGCATCTCCTCATTGTTATAGATAGTATTGTAATCCACCACGCTGTTTAGTGCGGATTTGTGGAGGAGTCAGTAAGCGACGAAGGTAGCTTTTGGACAATGCTAATGGCTATTATTTTACTATAACCTCTGAAACCAAAGTCTTTAGTCTACTTAAAGTATCTAGCTTTAAAGTACCTTGCAGGTTCATGGTAACTAGAAATAAAATCAAAAACATTGAGTTAATTTTAAAATGATATTAAACAAAGAACTACTACTCAATCTTATTTCTAGAATTGTACATTATCACGGTTCTCAGTCAGTTCCCCATCATTTAGCAAGTGCGGTCATCGTACTCAATGCTCATTGCCGTTTGATTGAGACAATGCTATGGGCCGTCACGGGTATTCTAGCGTCCATTTCCTCGACTATCAACCAGAACTTCAATAGCCTTTACCGAACTAACAATGAAAACCCACCGTTAATTACTCGTAGTTGATTACCGCTATTGCAATTGTTTTTACGCTCTTTTGTGACCAATACTTCTTCGATTTTGTTTTATTCGTTTGCTACAACTATGAAACCAAGCGATGATGCCATGAAATGAACAAAAGATTACCAAAGCAAAATAAATACGATAAGAACTGAGTGTGAAAATATCTTGAAAGGTAATAATAATAATGGATCCAACAAAGATACCACATGAATACTTTTTAATGCGCCAACGATACGACCAACATTTTATTGTGTAGAACGTTCACAATAGGCGAATATTTTTTTCGTGAGACTTAATTTCTTGAGAGCTCATTCTTTTTGAAGAATTCACCTAAACTGCATTTATATGAAGTCGTATCTGTAAGAGGACAAAGGGGAGCTGTCGCGGTCCGAGATATGATGACAGCTGCAAAGTTTCCGAGCCAGCGCCCCGAATCTACCGTGAAACTTGCACGCGACGGACAATGCCCGTTAGATGCCCAACTATACTTTCATTTAAATCCTGAGTTTTTGACATTTAACGTCCATATCCACAAAGTGGAAGCCACACCTACCGTTGAAAATTACTATTGAATTCGCATATTCGTTTCTGATGTCATTTAACAGATTATGGAATCGGTCTCAAGGGTTTTTAATAGTCTTCTACAATTTACACGGTTACGGTACATCAATCACACCTACGGAGTTTGTAATTATCTTCGGTGCCGTATCAATTTAAATTATGCAAAATTTGTTGTACACTCAGATACCTAGATAAATTCCTGTGTTAAGATCTGTGCTTTTAAGTTTTTGGAATAATGTTTTCTTAGGATCAGAACTATTTTAATGATTTTATTCGAGTCCTATTGTGCTACCATCTGCGCTCTATCAATCAATGTCATAAGTTACTGTATAAAGTTGAGTGTGGTATTCGATCAAGATATTTTTGGGATAAATTTATTAATTTTCTATGACGACTCGATATTTTTTACAGTGAGCTTAAAAAAATAATGCATATTTATGTGTACGATCATGTGCCCCGACTGTTTGTTTCAGCAGAATTAGCGTAGAAGAAAGTGATTTAGTTAACTGTGAAATGAATAAAACAGTCCTAAAATTACCTTGAATAATGTTAAAAACTCCACATGTACACGAAATGTGCATTACCTATAGGTATTACTATAATGAAGTGGAATGGAATGTAGACTTAATTAAAATTAATTCATAACAATAAATAGTTCACTAACATTAATTTAGCTTAAGTATGCTTCTAATACCTTCTTGGATGTTTGAGTTGTTATATATTAAATGTATAAGTTGATGTACAAAAATAATTAATATTTAATATAATAAGATTTATTTTTATATTATTTTATTTTATAACTTTTTAAGAAACCTATTTAATAATTATTTTAAAATTGTTTTATTACCTTTACTTTATTAATCTAATGTAGGCAAGTTTATAATAAATATTCAAAACACAGTGTTATCTTTTGATTTTATGAATTTTATTTTGTTTGCTTAAAATAGCTGAACAAAATCAGTTTATTCAGCCAATTTGCTTAACATGTAATTGGGAGGATGCATGAACAGTTGAACACAAGCTACCATAGATCGGTGCCTCTATGACATAGATAAGCCTATTCGAATCTCCGATAATCATCAGTATTCAACTTACAAAGAATACAGAGGCAATTGTGCGGAATTTTTTGTCCAACGTATTCAATAGAAAGAAAATATTCAATTGCGTTTTAGATGCAATATTCTACTATTTTTGCTGTCACAGTAACAGATTCTTAGTCGCTTTCTGTGTCCACAAAAGATAAATTGCGTATTGATATTCGATATACCTGATGTTTTTCTTCGGTATTCTTTGTGTGTTTCGGGGACACAAAACCTTTGTCTCTTATCATAAGATGTATTGAGAATAGTTTTAATGGTAATAATTTCACCAAAATAACGTGAAATAAATAGAGTGGAAGAATGGCCTTAATCACAGGGGTGTATTTCAGACTTAACAATTTGGAGATACATTTTGTGTTATTGTGTACGACAATACATCCTGTTTCTTTTCTTATATTCCTTGATCGATTACGTTTCGAAAACTTGGTAAATTCAAACTCAATCTTCTTCAATCAGTCGATCAAAAAAGAAGAGAGAAGACGGAGTTCATTTGTGAACGAAAAGTGTAACAAAATTTTGCCCGAGAAAACGGAATGAAATTTTCTTATTTCTAACTACCTATATTAAAAGTTTTGGTTTCTTAGCATGATCAACATAGGATGATTTATTTATGTATTATTTATGGTTTATTAGGCTAGTATAGAAAAGTATGTATAAACAACCACAATCATATTATTAAAACAAACTGTCCTCTTTTATATTGTTTCGCGTAAAATACGATGTTTGGCTGCGTCAAGAAATAAAAAAAACATGAAAAATTGTTCAAAGTTATACATTGTTCTAAGAATTGAAAGGCTCAGTGGGTAATCGATTTTAGTAAAGCCCAGGGGCTCCAAATATAACAATGCTCTTCAGTAGTCGTTGTCATTATTAAATTCTACGGAAGCCGGACAAGAAGCAAGAACTCATTGTACCAACCACGTTTTATTGTACATTTGTTATCTTTAGAGCAAACATAATAGGGTTAGGTCCAAGTACCATTGTTCCCATCTGTTGGTTACCTTCAATTATCTTGGAACGGTAGCAAAATATTGTTTGTTTTATTCTACAAAGAACTTTTAAGAGGTGACATGTGGACTATTTCTGTTTGAGTGCCTTTAGATTTATGGCTCTATGACCACCAACGGAATTAGGTTATTGTTTAAAATTAGAAAGTCGATTCTTGCTAAGTGGAGATTCAGCTATACATCTCCATGGCCACATACCATCGCTAATTTGTTTACGGCCAGAATTAAAATAAACTAACACGTTAAGATAAATTGCTCCTTTAGTAGTAAAATCACAATTAAAATATCTTCGGGCGTCTGAGCCGTTCTCATTAGGAAGACTGGTTTACAGTTTTATTGAATGTTAGGTAATATCTGAGAAAATGGTGATGAGTATGATGACTATAATTAAGGCAATATTACTTATCATTGATTATAATCATTTTTATTCACATTGTGACAAGGGCTGACTTAAGAATAAGTTTAAAGTTACTAAATACATATTAGGTAAATTTTGTCTGGGTAAGTTGGTTCCATAGAGCAGGAGTGATTTATCATAATAGTATTTAAAATTGAATCATTTTTAATTTTCAAAAATTTTCAAGTTTAAATATACCTACATGTTTTCTTTGAAGTTTATAAACGACAAATTGGATATTTGCGATATAATAATTGTTTTTTTTTTTTTTATAAAAAAAACATATCTTTCAATATAACTTTTTTGCACATACCTAAGTTTTAAATTCTCATACTACAATCCTCAGTGCGCTTTGGAATCGACAAGCGTGGATGTAGAAAGTTGGCTCCCAAAGCAATTACATAAATGACAGTAATTAAAATCAACAGCGAACTGCGTGAAGTGTGAGTGAGCACATAGCTTTATAGCTGTGAGAAACAATAAAATTGGTCATTACAAACCTTCGATTAATGAAACGATTGATAAAAAGACCACTTGAGTCACCGTAAGCAAATGCGGGGTTAAGTACTGCTCGTGATTCGGCGGATATCAAACAGATGTTTGGTTTTATTTGGAACTAGTGTTCTGCCTGCGGGTTTGCCAGTGTTTTCTGGAATAATAAGTATCCTATGTATTATTGCATCTCGTGGTCTACCCGTGTATTAAATTTCATTAAAATCCGTTCACTAGCTTTTGCGCGAAAGATCGAGAAACAAACATACACTGGTACATCCTCACAAACTTTGACATTTCTCTTTCTTGACCAGCAACGCATCTGTAATGCCTTTGGCGATGATAGCAACTTACTATCAGGAGGATCGTCAGCTCATTTGATGTGAAACCTTTTATTATACCTGAAGAAATATTACTTTTTTTATGGAAATAGTCGGCAAACGAGCTGTTGGTCCACCTGATGGTAAGTGGCTATCGTCGCCCATGGACATCTGCAACACAAAAGGCATCACTGATGCGTTGCCGGCCGAGAAAGAGAGAAGAACTTATAATAATTTTCTAGAAGCGGTTATATTATATCTCATATTTTGTCATATGACATACCTTCTTATGATTCCCTTTAAGTATTGAACCAAGAATGTCTAATGATAAGAAGAGATATTTATTGAGTGTGAGAGAACTACAATGTATTCTGAATGTTAAGCATTCGTTTTTATTTGAACAAATTATACAGTCGGCGGCCGAAGTGGTGATTACCCTAGTCATTCTACGAAGGTACATTTACGACTTAATAGAGCAATTGGTATAGCAAACATGCAAATTACCTACATGTGTTAAAATTTACAATGCTATCATATATGTATAGATGGATTGTATCGTCCTTATTTATATTTTATTGTATTTTAAAACATTTTTTACCACGGGAACATAATTTCTTGCGTCTTGTACAAAAATTCCCAGGCATAATTATAACTATACAGCAACATTATAATTATAGATAGATAATATAAACACGTACAATAAAATAAACACAAATTTTCATTTTCTGGTAACAATTAAGATCCATTAGTAGTAGCAGAAAAAGTTCTAAGGAAATAATAACCTTCTGATACAGATACAATTTACAATGTAAAAACAAACAGTAAAATTTGTTGTCATATATTATGAGCTCGTGCAGGCGTTTATTTACATAAATGGGACGTAGTTTCTGAAAAACGTTCCAATCCACAATCATGTTGAAATTGAATTAATACTTATAATCATTGACATAAATTATAATTTATGTCAATGCTTATAATATATTATTAATACTTAAGTAATTAATAGATACTTAAGTATTAATAATAAGTAAGTATACTAAGTAAGGAAGTATTATTAAGTATTAATACTTAAGTAATACACTTAAGTATTATTAATACTTATGTATTAATTCAATTTCAACATGAGTGTGGATTGGAACGTTTTTCAGAAACTACGTCAATTATAATCTGTTATTGGTGTTTTTAATTAGGTAATTAAGTATTAAAATTAAATGCCATAAGGCGATTTGCAAAGAAATTTAACAAATTCACCTAATATAATGCAGACCTATTAATTATCTTTTCAGTCCAATATTCAAGGAAGCCGCAATTAGGTAGGTACATAATCAAAGTGCCTACCTGAGGGTACAAATGCATCTGATTTCTACAAGACGTCTCTGTTTCAACTTAAGCTGCCGCGATGCCGGGCCCTTTGTACAGTAGAGAGCTTAACGTTCTTGCAATGCAAGTAGGTAGGTACTGTACTTAGCTTAGAAACCTATGTTTAAGTCAAAATGAGTACAGTAAGAGTTATCAAATGAATTATTATGAAGCGCTCATAGCCCGGCGGCTTGCGTCGATCCTATGTGATCGACAAAGTTAAGCAACAGCGGGTGCGGTCGGTAGTTGGATGGGTGACCGCTAGTGGCAAAAAATTTCTTGAGCGTTTCCGTGCTTCGGAGGGCACGTAAAGCCGTCGGTCCCGGTTGTTATCATAAGATAACAGTCGTTAAGCCATGTCGGAGGCCCTCGGGCGGTTTGAAAAACTTTCGACACTCGGGTTGGCCACTAACCCCTCCACCAATCCGCACTGGAGCAGCGTGGTGGAGTATGCTCTAGGCCTCCTCAAGAGGAGAGACCCGTGCCCAGTAGTGGGCCATTAATGGGTTGAAGCCAAGAGTTATCAAAAGTGTACTCCAGCGTCAGAAGTTTAAAAAGTAGATACTTGAAAAAAAAGTCCTTAAAAATAACCATCTTACGATATTACTTATTATAAAAATTTATTCGAATCTTCAAACTTTGGTGTTACCTTGTCATTCAGTACCTAACCAAGTTACATAAATACGGGGTGGTCATGCAATCGTAGGAGATATTTCACCCCCCGCTTCACCTCGCGATTCTCTGCCCGAATACGTAAAAAAAATCTGACCTTAATTTTTACCCAAATTATCCTTTAAAATACATTAATCATAGACACTGCGCTCGAGAAAGCGGTGACCTAGTAACCCACATATTGCAAAAGAACACCGCCGCTCTGTCGGCACACCACAAAGGCACGCCGCGCCGCAAACGCTCGCTTTTTTCCATTGAATCATGCCGCCTAAGGGTCCGTTCACACAGACCAGCTCGGAGAGGAGAGCAGATTTTTATCACGTTGGAAACAGAGTTTTGAATTTTAGTAAAGTTTATTTTTGCATGTGCACCTTTTTTGTCATCAAGAATGCTTGAACGCCCTTCGTGTGAAATAAAAATTGTGTGCTCTTTCTCGATCGTGCAGCTTGTCGGCTCCGATTGCGTGCTCTTTCTCGCTCGCGCAGCCTGTCGGCTTCGATTTCGTGCACATGAACACACCGAAAACAAAACTTGGACTGCGCGGAATACTGATACTGCCTTTGTAGTGTATCCACCCGTCTCCGAGCGCATCTGACCGGCTCCGAGCACATCCGACCGCATCCGCTTTCAGATCTCTTCCAGCCGGTCTATGTGAAATAGTTGGCGGCTCCGTTCCGGCCAATTACAAGCGTATACGATCCGGTCTGTTGAAAAGAAAAAAGCAGGCCGATGCTCTCCGAGCCGGTCTGTGTGAACGGACCCTAAAAGTCGCACCGCCGCCGCACCGCTTTGTCGGCACGTCGCAAAGACACTCCGCAAACGTCAAATAATCGTAACAGGTCATTCACCTAGTGACCTGATAACGCGAGTTCAACGCGCTGCTAAGGTGTCCACACGTTTTGAGATTTTTCGTATTTAGTTTGATATTATTATCTTTGTGATTTATGGATGTTTTTATTATTTCTTTGTTTATTCGGGCAGAGAATCGCGAGGCGAACCACCCCCTGAAATATCTCCTACGATTGCATGACCACCCTGTATAAATTATTACATTTTTATTCAACACATGTAATAAATATATCTACACATATCCTGACAAAACAAGTGGATACATTCATAGTAGATTTATAGACGGATAATAAATAACTGGAACATTGATTTTTCAAGCCCCATAGTAAGGGTGGCGGGGGAATCCCATAATGTACGCCGTTAGCCCCGAATTCCAACAATTCGAATTTTGTGTAGGCGGCACCTAATAACATAATATCACTGTTAAAGTTTTTAAATTATAGTCATAAATTTATTATTTTGTTCAGTGAGACGTTATTAATAAGACATATTAATAAGACAAAATAAGTAATAAAATTATGTAATTTGACTTCGACTTCTACTCTAACATCTCTAAACTAACTCTAATTCTACATAATTCCTAGCTGTTGAAGGTGTTGGTCGGTGACGGAACGGTCTAGTCTAGTGGGAATAGAGTTACACTTTTCAATACAAAATATTTGTTGTCTGAAACATTTTTGCATGGTCATGGTGTGACGGTATAGTGGCACAGAAGACACAATAAGGCACTATTGTAAAGAAGAGCGACTCTTGCTCCGACACAATAAAGTGTAATTCAGGTCGCACAACGCTAATCGTCAACAGGCTAATCGTCAGGGTTGTTTTCTTTTTTCGTGATGACATGTGTGACAGATTACGTTACGAATGTATGACATGACCAGTGCGCCGCGGCAGCAAGTGGCAGCCCTTCTGAAATTGGCCCGACACGTCGAACGCGGCACTTACTTGTAACATCATACTAAAAGTGCAGAGTGGGCCAGGCCTGACAGTGGGCAGAAAGATTTAACATCAAATATTACAGATGTAATTGAAATGGATGGGGAAATACAAGAAATACTTGAAAGCTCATAACGATCAAATTCAAGGAATTGGAAGTAATTGCTGCAGTTAAAAAATCTCGGAACTCTAATAGTAGCGCTAATTATAAAGCAATCACCTGTTTAAGGTAGGTACTTAACGTACATGGATCATGCATCAATGTTTTGTGTGTGGTCGTAGACTTTAGTGGATTGTGGGTTATTGTCATTAAGTAGTTAAGGCATAGAAATTTTAGAGTAAGTTGGCAATATCTTTGTTCTAATTCTCACTATAGATCCGTGGTTTAATCCTCCCATCCCTACCACCAACAGTCACGAGAAGAAATTTCTTTAGTCAATAAAATGAGATAAGCCCACCGATTTAATTTGTTGAAAATGTTGCCAAACCTGTAACTTTACATTGTAACTGTTTTTATCTTCGCTTGGGGTAAAAAGCCGCCAAGTTCCTTTATAAGTCCCTAATGTCTCTATAAATGTTTATCTCAGCATACTGCATGTTGATCTACGTTGTGGGAGTTTTAATTAAGTAAATTGCTTTATCTCAGAGACAATGGGGCAATGATGAGGGGGAGTTTTATTAACACGTACTGATAGGTATCATTGGCCACATACGGGTGGCCGCTCATTTACTTAACAAATAGAATTGATTTGTTTGATTTAATCTGCATTGCTCTATTTGAGACCGTTTGCGTTAGATTGGCGGGATTAGAAACGTCCGTTTTAATTTCCTTATTTGTGAGACAGAATTTAATGGTATGGTTTTAAAGTAAATAAAAATATGGAAGAAATGAACCCTCGGTGGCTTTTAGAGATCCGTAAATAGTGTTTGACCAAGTAAAGCAACAACGGGCACATTCAGTACTTGGTGTTTGGTAATTTCTTGAGCGCTACCGTACGTCGGAAAGTACGTAGAGCCGTCAGTCCCGGTTCAGACGTTTAGTCAGGCCTTCGAACAGTATAAAATAATTAATTTTTAACAAAAAATAAAACCAACGAAAAAAAAAAACTGAAAAGCAACAAATAAAATAAAACATTTAGTATTATAAATTAAGATCCAAAATTAACAGTAAATAAATAATTTTGAGACCGTGCTAAATAAACAACCAAAATTAATTACGTAAAGTACATTTTATGAGGGCAGCGGCATGCGATGCACACGGCAGCAGCAGCGCGGCGCACATCTTTTCACCGTTTGTTTTTTCATTTGTTTGAAACTGTCTCAAAATTATTTTTTTACTGTTTTTTGGATCTTAATTTATAATACTAAATGTTTTATTTTATTTTTTGCTTTTCAGTTTTTTTTCGTTGGTTTTATTTTTTTTTTTAAAGTAATTTTTTTTTTTTAGTTAATTACTAATAAATTATTGGTGGTAGATTCATTTACCAGGTAAAAATGTAGTAGGTGAAATATCAATCATCCCCTATTTTCGTACCTTTAGGGGTAAAATTTTGTTTCCAAATTTAAACAAGAATTACTTCAAGGTATACACTAACTATTCAATAAAAAAAGAATCATCGAAATCGGATCCTCAAGTACAAAGATATTGGGGTTAACGGGTAAAAATTCCGGGTGGTGAATAATCCATCATCCCCTATACTACTACTACTATACGTGTCGAATTGAGAACCTCCTCCTTTTTTTCGTTTTGTTAAAAAACAATTTCCACTTGAGTGGGCCACTAACCCCTCCACTAATCGTCACTGGAGCAGGGTGGTGAAGTATGCTGTAACCTCCTCATGATGAGGGACCGTGTTAAGTAGTATTATGATGAGTTCATGCCAACAAAGGAGGCAATGGGTATTATTGATAACTATACGTCTGAGCTGAATTAAGAGTTTAGACGCTTCCCGTAGGTACATGGCTCTTTATCTGCCGGAGTTGCAGCAGACGAGTTTCTAGTTTTCTACTGTACTTCTTCTAAAGAGAAATATTTTTCAATCAACATGTATGATGTTAGCATCGAAAATTTTCCCATGCAGTTCGCAACATATCGGTGACAGTTTTGGTCAGCTTTTGTTTAAAAAATATTTTTTACATTACACTAACTATCCGGTGTATTAGTTCTATGTTATAATACGTAGTAGAGCGCATCGTGAGAAATGCACGTGTTCGATTAACATCGTCAGCAAAGCATTGACATATTGTATGCCTTGTCATTATTATACATCCATTACTAGGTAATGATGTCGTCGTCTAAAAACAGGCTAATAATGAGTAACCACTCACACATCATGGTATACGTGTATTAGGTTAAGTAAAAGGAAATTTCTCGCATATTTTATAGCTAGTGAATCACAGAAGAGAAAAGATCCCGGTTGTCCAGTCTTATAGAGAACTTCTAAATATGCTGTATTTTGTGAAAAAAAAAATATTTTGTAACGAAAACTCTTAAAAGGAAAATTCCGGAACAGAAATGCGAATGATGTCAAATTATGTGTAAATCTAAAATGCTCGAAATTTTCCATTTCCCCGAGAAATTGAGAATAAAAAATAAAGAAGTATAATATAAAACACTATTATTATATTATTATAACAAACGATTAAATTCCTATTTCCATCAAATCCACTATGTATTTCATTTGTTTTTTTTTTGTGTTTTTTTTTGTAAGGAGTCTACTGAGCTGCCAGTAGGTATGCTACGGCCAACACTGGAAATTGGTGAAAAGAACGCTTCTTTCTCGTCAATTAGTATTTTCCTGCGCCTTTTAAATAAATCAACAGCGTACCTTTCATCTAGATAACACTATTAACAGACATTGAGTGCATTGAAATAAAATAAATTCTATTTAAAAGGATTTTGCAAAAGCTTAATGTTATGTTTCTACGACAGTTACTGATAACTCAAAAATCTCAAACAGCATAAACAAAAAAATTCCAAAGCTTGCTTTTAAAAAAAAATGAATTTAATTTACAGAATCCCTTCAAAGCGAATCGGTCTCTATCCTCTATGGAAGCGGTAGGTAGATGGTTCTCAATATAAATGAGAGATTTAGAGAGAATTATGTACTTATTTCTTACATTTACTCAAAACTTACATGAAATTAACGGCAAAGTTATGTTTCTACATTCTCATAGTAGCCTTTTGCCCGTGGCTTCGCCCGCGGTAGTGATAGAGTTTTTACAAATCCCGCGGAACCCTGAACTTTTCCGTGATAAAAAGTAGCTTGTGTTAATATGTTTGACGATATATTATAATGTTTGACGACCCGTGTGGCGCAATGGTTTCCATGCCGGATCACCACACCAATGGTCCTGGTTTCGATTCCCAGCGAGGCAGAAATTTGAATGATGAGTATGAATTTCTGTTCTCGGTCTGGGTGTGAATGTCCTTGTCTTGTGTGTTGTCCATGACACTCACGACACTGGGAATCCTAGTGTGGGGCTATGAGTGTGAAGCGTTATATTATATGTTATAATAATCCAGAGTATAGGCTATCTCAATTACAAATCTCAGCCAAATCGGTTAAGCACTTGTGGCGTGATTGAGGAACAAACATCTAAACATCCAAACGTCTTCACAAACTTTCACATTTAGGTATAATATTAATAGGATAATATGAATATTCACAAATTAATGACCCAGTTACAATATGTTAATCGTTGCTTTATTTACATTCAAATTCCTTCAATTACAAGTAGGTACCTATCTCCACCAATATTTTTCTTACACTTGTGTACTCCCGCTAATCAATGTTAATATTATTGTTACGGTCGCTACTGATTTATCTATGGTTTCTTAGAAATTGGAGTTGTTTGAATTACCTAAGTTGACTAAGCATGATTGATAATTAGCTGTTTGCTATTTAAACATACACATAACATGATAACATGAATTATATTTTGTAAATATTGTTCTTTGTTGCATAGTCTGCAATACACTAGATTAAAAATGATAGATTGTGGCAGATTTATCTTTCGAGAAATAAAAAAAAACATTAAATTTGACCCGGAAAACGGCAGCTCATTCGACCATATCCGGATCAGTGTACACGATCGGCAAACAATGGTTACAAAAAGAAATCTAAATCAAAATAAATTGTACACCTGTGTTCATTTCATTCATTCATACCCATTGAAACTAAAATTGAACTTATTCTCACAAATCAGCAGGTAGGCCACAGTGCAGTATCGAATTAATAAAACTAATATAACATACGACTGAAATATTATGACAAATATCGGATTCAAGGTTCAAGTGGTATAATATACGCCCATTAGTTATTATGGCTATACAGCTTTCTATAATTTTACAATGCAGTAAAAGGGGCCCATTCATTCGTATTAAACACGTAAACACCAGTCCGTATGCGGTATTCATATTTATGTAGCAGTAAATTGCTATCAGGCGTAATGTAATAAAGTTAATTTACATAAATTTTCTATAACATTTACATTAGGAATAAATGAATTGCGGCTCAATGGACTCTACCGGCAGAGGCCATTTTAAACAGTTCATTTTACACCGGTGCGTGCGAGGTCTTAGAATAATAATTTACACCCACGGAACGTGGGTAGAAAAAAGAGCTGAAATAATAGAAGATTGGAGAGTAATTATTGCTGAAATAAGAAGCAGCCTATTATTTCACGGCCTACAAATAGGTAGGCTTAATATGTTAATTAAATTCCAGTAAGATGTTACCTAAGTACTTATATTTTTCCTGTTTTCCTCGTGTAAAAGTAAACCATTTTTTTAATCGGCCGATATTTCTTATGTTCTCAATAGAGGAAAGCGAGAAGTACCTAATAGGTCTCTTAGACTATAACGTTAGAATATAACCCATGCATTGGTTATATTGTCGGTGACATGGCCACTTTTAAGAGGCTTTATTGCTCGTTTATCAATTATGGCTTGAAGCCGTCAATGGCCCACTACTGAGCACGGTCCGGTGAAGAAGCCTAGAGCATGCTTCACCACATAAAAACTATACAAACAAATGAGTAATGAAAATGAACTGTTTGGTTGTTTGTTTTCAAATTCTTAACAGGTAGAACATTAACAAGATTATTCTCTTAATAATTTCATATTCCGCAATAAAAATGGCAAACAATAAGACATTACAAGTTTACGATCGACTAGCAACATGCAGTTCATACATACATACTTAACCAAGCTTTGTACAGTCTGTAATTACAATGGTCACGGTTGTATGCATTTTAATTAATCGCTAAATTACACGGTCGCTGTTTAATGCACTATCGGACTCTTGTCGCTGCCTGCCGAGCACTGGTTTAAGGTTGCGCATTTCCATTGATCGTTAAATCTGGAAGGAGAAATTTTATTTTGTTAAAAGAAAATTTAAGTAAATTATATTGAAGGAAAGAGGACGATAAAAATATTTTATAAAATTTTAACAATAATAAATATTACAAGCAATGCACAGTTATAAAAATAGGGGCCCCCTTACTTCATAAACCCTGCGTCAAAAATGACGTGCTTATACATACGTGCTAAAACTGCTACTGATTTTTACATTGACACCAAATTATCTGTGAATTGAAGGGATACGCTGTACAGACGCAATTCAAGAGGTAGTAACTGACAGATGAAGGACCACAAAGTAGTTATCAATGACTTTTAAACATGCGGTATTAGTTCCAATTTTCGCCATTTCACAGATAAGTTGGTGGTACACAAAATAATTTGTGCTGTAGGTTTTTTTCAGTTTTAAGTTAATGGTCCACTATCATCATCCTACGTACTTAACGGTAATTGGTGAGGTTTTCTCTTACATTAAGCTATATTTTCTTTTCTGCTCAAACATAACTCATTATCTGTGATTTTTTGACTACTTTTTTGTGTGTTACCTACACATATATAAACAGTAAATAAAAATAATATGATAACTTAGTAAAATCGTAATCCAGCATGATTCGAAGTTTGTGATGATCGATGATAATACTCGTAAGTAAACAGCTTAAGTAGACATCCATAATAATTCATGCAAATACAGCATTGAAAAAATGACAAAAGTAACAATGCATCTCTATCAAGTCACAATAAGTCTTAATACATTTACTTACATAGATATTTAAACAAATTTAAACGTGCAGTGGAAACAGTTCCACAAATCTACTGAGTTTACCAATGTGTCGAAGATAGTCAGATAAGTGTTAGTGACAGTTGCAGCAAACTCTCGACAAGAATCTTATTTCGACTTGTTTAACAACATCAAATGCATAACGATTACGAATCGATTTAAATTATGCAACCGATCATTGACTTGAGATAATGATCGTGATAAAATCGATTGACTTTTGATGTCTCTTCGTTATAATATTGCAATAAAACTGAGATTAGCGTAAGTGGTTAAACATAAATTAATAATTTACTGACTAGTTTTATTAATTAAGTTAATCTTCCGTGTTCTATTCGCATTGCTTTAGTTTCATAACTTCTTTTTTATTTAAGACAGTTGTAAGCCATAAAAGGCCTAGACGTTACTAGAAACCTCTATGCTGTACCCCAATACCGGGTATTTATCTATCTAACCATAAGAATTCTATTATGCAATTAAGAATCTTGGCAATCTTGGTAATTTCTTTAAAGTGGATTCAGTTCGATGAAAAAATTCATGCAAAATGTCTTTCCTACTCACGCATAAAGTTACGAGTAACTATCTTGGAGTTAAAAATAAAACTTTCGGAATTTAGCATTAAAATAAGTATAGCAATTGGGAAACAAATAGTATCGTCATAAATGGTGGTCCCACATTTCAAAACCGATTTTGAAAGAAAGCCACCTCCCACTAAAAGTCAGTGGATATTGAACAGAAACGCATTTTTTAATAAACAGTAACGTTACTTTATGCATTTAATGTTTTTCATAATTATCTTATCATCTCGTAACCTGTATGGTAATCAATGATTACATCCGGATGCTTGTCTTAACTTAATCTAACTATCTTAACTGTTTAAGATAGTTATGCTAAATTAATTAACTAATAAGTTGAACAGTTTATGATCATTGGAAACCCATTGCAAAAAGAGGATAAGTGTTAGATTTAGATCGAGCTTCAATATCCATCGAAGTATTAGAAGGGTTAGAAATATCGACTGTAGTTCTAAAAGGCTCGTATAACTAAAATGATGCATCATATTCCTAGAATTCTGCAACAAATTAGTCACGATACCGTTATCGGATATAGATATTAGTGATGTACGAATTATCGGAGCGTAAAGTCTGGTCCCAAATTACGTCAATATCTGATATACATTTTCCACTTATAGTGTAATACTTTTTGTGCTATATTTTTGTAAATTATTTTCTGCCTTCCTCAGGCACTTCAAACTAATTAAGTATTTCTTCATTAATGTGTTTCCTTATAGATGGTACAGGAAACAAAGGAAAGAATTCAAAGAACCAGTAAAGGGGATGAGTATAACAGGAACACGACAACTCTATTAGAATATAAATAGTCGGCCAGGGACAGATAATTATTCTCAGACCTGATTTCGCTACAAAGAAGTAACATGTATTGTTCCACTTATTAATAAAGCCTGACATTAAATTGGCGATGATTCTTTTGCAATATCTAAGACACTAGCGTTTATGCGTTACGTAGTTATACAAGTAATAAAAAATTGCGGAGTTCTTTGCCAGTCAGTTAAAGCCTTGGTAAGCGGCAAGGAGACCTGATAAATGTTTTTATTGCCACCGCAACTGTTGGTAGAACGACCAGAGAAAATTTCTTGTGCATAACGAAGCAACTAACAATGGCAGGGAGTAATACTGTGACGAATCAAGGTGCTCGGTAGGCTGGTAGGCTTTGCCTTAAACACCGTACAGAAAAAGAATGCCCTTACAATGAGCAAGCCTCTTGAAGCCGTCGACGCAAATATGTCCAACATTTGCGACGCTACCCCATAAATTAAAGAGATAAATGGTGGCCTAACAATGGCAAAATAAACCAGCGTTCCTTATGACGAACGAAAATAAGCTTTGTTCGGTGTTTAGTAAAAAGTTGAAATATCCATTCGTGTGTCTGATACAATGGATCCGAATATTAAGGGGAGTTTAATGCTGGCGTTGGTATCAATTTTCGCAAAAAATCTGGAGTGCTTTATTATTGCACGATTATAGGATAGTCATAAAAATGAAGTATCCGCTTATTCAAAATAAAACGTATCAATCAATATTTATTGAATTTAATTTAATAATAAAAGTTGTTTTATCGATAAAACGAAAAAAAATTAATGTTTTCAAGGATTCAGTTATTTGAAAAATGCCATAAAACTAAACTCTTCCACAGATTTTTGGTTAACTTTGGAAATGATGAGTAGGTACTGGTAAAAACTATTCAACTTCATCCATGGTTTGCTCAAAGCATAATACAACTGAAACTATTCAAACATCAAGCTGGTCGTTGTTCCCATAATGGATGAGTAGAGTCCAAATTGTTTAAATTGAACGCACGCACCGAATCGCCTGTCAATCAATATGGACATACATTCCAAACAAAATGTTCGAGCAAGTCTTGAATCATGTAGGTACTTATCAGTCATCTAACAATAAGTTATATCAAGAATAGATTTTAATATAACAGATAATGTCATTGGTAAGTTTTATTGGTAAGTAATAATAAGTAGAGAAATAGCTATCAGCCTTTAACATGTTATTAACTTCACTATTATCATAGAACATTGTCCCACATTCTCGGGAACTGTAATAGGCGTAATAAAATTTTAATCAGTAGTGCAATTTTTTTTTTCAAAATACTAGAATAAACACGACACATTAGTGTGACTTTGTTTATAATTATACTATGTAATTAATTTTGCTATGTCGTTATCATGTTAGCTTTATTGTTTCCCAATGATTAGTTTTCACTTTATGATTTCCACTTCAATATACCAAACAATAATTAAGATTTATATTTATCAGTTTTTTGATGATAACCACAACACATCCTTTACTAAACATATCGGTAATTTAAAGTCTACTACAGACAGTTCCCATAAAAGCCATGCGTAAATAAGATTGTTCTTTGTTGAATGCCGCATGGCTTTGAAGTGGTCCATACTCGGATTTGTTCGTTATTAGTTATTACTATAACATCTGTAACTCTTCCGGTAATATCTGTGAATATGTAGTGTACATCTTATGGTTTAAATATTAATTAATCTGCTGTTATTATTAATGCGCTCAGTGATGTTTTTTAGATTTTCGAGATATTTATTTTATAAAAATCAAATAATGCAATTTAACATGAACTTATTAAAGATACATATGTTGTAAATATTGTTATGTAATTAAACTAATTAATATTAAAGTTATTCAAGCCAATGATATTATTATTTTCAGGAATTAAAAATATCACGAATATAACAAAGTAATATAAAGCATGCTAAGGCTAAATATTGATAATTCTTAATATGAATTTATTAACAAAGCAAATCGATAGGTACCCTTGTTTTAAATTAACCCCTCTACTGATTGAGACCATGATAGACAAGAAGTTCAAACTTAAGTTTTAAATAATGCTTCATATTTTAAAGATACAAGAAAAAGAGAAAATATTACTCGAGACATTTTCACAGAATTCTTTTGTGAAGTTATTTAGCTTTACTACATATTTACAAAACGAGGAAAGCAAAACAATGTCAGTGTTCTTTGCATATTAATTCTTATACATACGGGTATATTAAATCCTTTATAACACAGTCGCCCGCAACCTAGGGTTAAACAATTCGTAATTTTAGAACAGTCTCTTTACAACAGATCTTTACAATAACTAGTCTATAGGGTTCGGCACAAATAAAAGTCTGTCAAGAAGGGTTAAGTTAAGATGACACTTAACTTTTTGCTTAGTGGTGACATGGTGGTAGGATGAAAAGCTTTTTTTATAAGGGTTTGAAGAGGATAAATTATTTTAAAAACTCGTAGGAAAGTTGATGTAATTTTTAAAAATATTCTTGACTTTAACTCTGTTTAGTAAATTTTATTTCCATAAAACGGTTAGGTTTGCCATGAGCTTCAGATGATTGTAATAATTTTACCGTATTTACTAATGACGAAGCTGAAATAGGTCTTCATAAAATTCTAAAAAACATAATATTTGATCAAAGACATCTAAAATTTGTCAAATATAATCGGACATTTAATTAAATTCCATAATTAAATAGATCGGACTAACTTACCAAGTGACGTCCGATCCTCAATTATGTGAAGTAATCTCGTCCTCATATTTTGTACTATGTAGTACGTGCTCTGTGCTACTTGCCGTCACAATGTTTAAAGATAAGCGCATTCTTCATACTCTGTGGTTCACCCCTAGCTCCATCCGTCCACCACTGGCAATGTCATTGTTTCAAAGCTCTACAACACAACTTTCGGAGAAGGGGTTAGAGTAGGCAATACAGATCATCATGAATGTAACTTACGGAATACAAATTATTCTTTAAGGATACTAGCAGTATGTATATACTCTTTTAAGAGTATTACCTGGGAAGGGTTGGGTCTCGGATGAGGACGAGATTACTTCACATAATTGAGGATCGGACGTCACTTGGTAAGTTAGTCCGATCTATTTAATTATGTTTTGTAATCTCGTCCTCATATTTTGTACTATGTAGATGTTCAAAGAAGAAAGTTGTGTTGGTAATAATTCAAGGTTCACAAATAATATTTAAGTATATAAATAAAGAAACATCCACTTCTTATTGTACTGTACATAGTACAGTTTGTAAAAACCTAAAATAGTGATAATAATAATTTTAAATTAACTATTATTCTTATTAATTAGTAACTGGATTCCTGTTGGTCTCATTATGTGTCAGGAATATCTATATGCTAATATGCAAAGAGCATACGAGCTTCAGCAAATTGATTGAGACCACTAACCACTGGTTTTTTACAAAATAAAGCAAATGTGGCGGAAAAAGATGAACCAACCGGCTGCTTTTCCTTATAACCTTTACACTAATGCCTGCGTTTGAGGCTTTTGGAGTAAAGCATGTCTCTGATCTATATGGAAGAGTCTATTTCACTATTAGTCTGAACCTGTTTAAGCTATCGACTGATAGTTGCAGTGGAGGTTGGTTGGTGTGGTTTCTATATAGTTAGAATTAATGATTTATAATTTTGCCTCACGTCTGTTGTTAAATTTAAATAATATAGTAGGATAATATAGTAGCCGGTCAGATGTCTGTATTTTGTTTGAAAAACTGTAAAGTTAAATTAAGTTGTGCCTATTCTATTAGGACCAGAAGTTTTGATAAGCTTTTTTTTTTTTTTTTTTTGATAATTTTGATATTAATATAATCGGAATTAACAGTCCTCAATGCTGAAATAGGACAAGGTTTGGATCCTATTTGCAGCCAAAAAGGGCTATTAAGGTTAATTTATTTTTTGAGAGTAACTTATAAAAATGCCATGACTAGCGATACTCGACCTTCCAAAGGATCCACATTTCACAATGTTTGGTTTGGTAGTGTGAAATCCATGCACCAAGAGCAGACTCGTATATATTTCTTGTGTTGTCGGATAATGAGGCTAACATTATATCCATTGAGAAAGCTGGTATTACTTTCCTTAAAAAATGCTTTCCTGACAATATGGCTGCAATCAGAATAAGGGTCTTGTACAACAGGTGCGAGTCTCTGGAAGGAGATAAGAGTAAATTATATCGAGGTTTAAATCTAATTTTTTCAGATATAGCCATGGAGTTGAATAGTGGATACCAGGGCTGTGAGGGCCACATATGAAATCATAACATTTGGGCCTTGTCTCTTATAATTTTCTGCAGCACTCTACTTATAAGCGTGAATGGGGGAAATGCATAAAAGAACATCTCATTCCATCTCAAGGTGAAGGTATCTATAGAATATGCATCTAGATCTGGAAGCAATGTTATATAATCCTGACATTTGGCGTTATTATGTTTAAAATACATTCATAAACAATGTCACACAGATGCCATTCCACTTCAGATTTTGAATTTGTCTGAATTCACTATTTGCGAATTGAGTTTTCTTTTGAACTGATGTAAAATGCATACACCCATATGACGTGTCTTCGCTCACTTCACTGGAACAGCTCTCTCGCTAACTTGTTGAGGTGAGGAAAAACCTCATTTTATAGACACGCTATAGCAGCTTTGCTATCGATCCTAAGCAAAAAACCTCGCAGTAATTTACTTTAGATGTAAACGTTTTTAAACCTTAAAAAGCTACTACTAATTCTACATAATTAACATGAAAAGCTTTTCTTTTTCTGTCCAGTGTCCGTGACTCCTCACATTATTAGAGACAAGTCCCCAACTTGTTTGCGAAGCATCTGACAAAATCTGAAAACTAAAATTAAATTGTATAAATTTTCTTGTTATCACTTTGGATGTATGATGTCCACCATTCATTCAGATGTGATTGGATCTCTTTTGATAAGGTTATTGTTAAATTATAATTTCCATTATATATATTTTTAACCGTTGTATTGTAGTTTTCTAAGATTTTCGTATAGAGCAAACCATATTCTATGGATTGACAAACAGCTACAAGAAGGCCAAGTAATTGGGCAAATTCCAAAGTTCAATCTCAAAATATCAAAATTCCAAAGACAACTAGGTTTTTTATTATTATTATTATAAATTATTAATTTTATTTTATATCATCAGTCAATATACATATTATAATAAAACTGTAATTTTGTCTGCTTGTATGCGCGTTTATTCCGGCTCATCTCAGGAATGGCGTTACAGACTTGGATGCAATTTTCATTGCTGTATTGTATAGTAAGCTTGGATTAACGTCTTGTTTTATTTAAATCGGTTCATAACTAAATAAAGTTATGTGAATTTAAAAAATACCGTTCATACATTTACTCAAGTGTGGTTACCGAAAGGCTTACCGAAGCGAAGCAAGGACGATTAGTAGTTGTTAACAAATTCGATAACATGGTCCCTCTTCTTCTAAGGAAGAGGATATTAGATATGGAACATTGAATTAAATCTAGCATACATTCTAGACAAAGAAAACCCTGATTTGGTTTTAGAAAACTTTTTTGAGTTAATTATAAACTTTAGATTCCCCAAAACGGATTTAGTAGTCAATGCATGCTGCACACAATCCTCATAGGAGTCTGCAATGCACAAAGTATCCTAGAGGTGACAACAAATTCATTAACTTTCATAATGTTAAGCATAAATCTTTATGTCCCATCTGACTAAGTATTATGAGGACAAAAATTGTCCCTGAGCAGGAAATACATGATTGTATAGCACCTAGTTCCAGTAGTTGTTTTACTTCGAGAGCAATCAAGCTATTTTCTTTTTTAGAAAAAATATTGTTCTGTGGGAAAAAAACAATTTGTGTGGGCTCACTTTTAAATAACATTGTATAACCCCGTTATACAGACAATAATGGTTGGATTAGATGTAATATCATTTTCACACCATTTGTTATAAAACAACCTTAAATCACCGCACTGTCGCTCCTGACCCCGATGTCGATGATGATGACGCCTCGGTGGAGAACGCCTCAATCGCGTTGGTTTTCAGACCAGGAAGAATAATTGACCTACGCGTAACCGAATTCTCACGGAATATGTCAAAGAGCAGCCTTGCTGAGTTACTTTGCTGTTTATTATTCGGTGACGCAATCCTGTCGTTGAGGACTCCGCCTACTGAAAAGATTGATGTAGATACGACCACTTATTGGTCACTGATTCTTTTGTCACATTTGACACCACCGTCATTCATCGCTGCAATAGCTTCCCCATTTAACTTGGGTGATATTAGAATACTACAGTTCTTATAGGGGTCGTGTGTCTGAAGGATCAGCATGGTAGCTTTTACATTTGCGATTAGACAATTAGTCAGAATAGTTGACCAACGTGTAGAGCTATGCTCTCATATAATTGTATAGAATAACACGTAGTTTGCTTACCACCCTGGCCTAAGAGCCCTTCGATGTCTGCTGGCAGAGAGCTATCGTCCTTTACCTGGTGTTGTTGTACTGGCGAGGTACCTACTCTTCTGTTGTGGTCCTCCCCCCTCTTTCTGTCATGACTGCGTCTCTGTCAGTCTTGGAAGTCAGAGTCGATGATCAGCTGTGGATATTGGAGCTGGAAGACAAGAGGCGGCGCCTGCTTCTATGACTTCTCGAGCATCAGTATGATCGACTTCGACCGTGAGGCGAACGGCTTTCGGTTGTGCGACAAGAGCCTGTTTCGTTCCGTCCTCAACTCTCGAAAAAGCTCCATGAATTACTTCTCGTCGCGTAACATGCGGCACCACTAGGTAACCTCTCTTGAAAGCATGTGTGTGGCACTGCGTGGTACCTATTTGTTATAGGTGGTCATAAAATCTTGTCGCGGAACATGCGACACCACTAGTTAACCTCTCGTGAAAGCATGTGCGTGGTACCTATTTGTTATAGGTGGTCATAACATCTTGTCGCGGAACATGCGACACCACTAGCTAACCTCTCGTGAAAGCATGTGCGTGGTACCTATTTGTTATAGGTGGTCATAACATCTTGTCGCGGAACATGCGACACCACTAGCTAACCTCTCGTGAAAGCATGTGCGTGGTACCTATTTGTTATAGGTGGTCATAACATCTTGTCGCGGAACATGCGACACCACTAGCTAACCTCTCGTGAAAGCATGTGCGTGGTACCTATTTGTTATAGGTGGTCACAATATTTTGTCGCGGAACATGCTGCACCACTAGCTAACCTCTCGTGAAAGCATTTGCATGGTACCTATTTATTATAGGTGATAACAATATTTTGTGCTGTAAAAAGCGGCACCATTAGCTAACCCCTCGTGAAAGCCAAAGCATGGTAGTTACCTATTTGTTATAGGTAGACACAACATCGTTCTCATGGTTAACCTCTCGTGAAAACTCCAGAGACTAGTGTGTTAATAAATTCGTCGAAAGGAACCTCAGCAACAAAAAACCTGCGTTTATTGAAGGTAATAGAGTTACCTATTTGTTATAGGTAGACACAACATCGTTCTCATGGTTAACCTCTCGTGAAAACTCTAGAGACTATTGTGTTAATAAATTTGTTGAAGGAACCTCAGCAGCAAAACCATACCGTCGTTTCTAAGACGGGCCCGCTGTTCATACGTTTTTCCAACTCTAGAATCCATTGATTCAATTCTTTGATCTCGTCATTCAGTTTCTTCTTTTTGTATTTTCCCATATTTAATTCGAATAGGGCGTACTATAATAACTGAAAAATACTGCAAAAAGGATTGTAAAAATGTTAGTAAAATTTTAAAATAAAATTAATATAAAATTTTGTGACAGCACGTTTTGCACAAAAAAGCACAATGACATTGCCAGTGGTGGACGGATGGAGCTAGGGGTGAACCACAGAGTATGAAGAATGCGCTTATCTTTAAACATTGTGACGGCAAGTAGCACAGAGCACGTACTACATAGTACAAAATATGAGGACGAGATTACAAAACATAATTCTACAATTCCTAGAAACAATGCATTTTCTATCAATTTTGTGTAAGGTTCGTTTTTGTGTTCATTACAAAACCAAGTTGTTACTTCGTCAGCTTTATTTTTCAAATCTGAAAGATAGATGAGTGTCCCCTGTACAATTACATAAAGCAATTCTGGGTGCAATCTTAGCAATGACATTACTGCGACGGAATCTCGCCTACTACCCGCGACGCCACTCTGAACTATGACTTCTGTTATAGAGTTAAGCATGTTTAGAGACGAATAATTATGTTGTTATTTCTCATTAATTTAATTTTCAAGGATTCAAAAACTATAATATTAATAGCAATCGTTACCTTTGTGGTTATTGTGGGATTTTTATTTGTCGTTGCTTGAAACGACAATAATTAGAAAATAATATTTTTAAGATTCATAGGGTGGGAGAAACATATTTTTGTGCCTTAGCGGTTGAAAAGAGAAACGGCGTTCATTGGGTTTCAACTAGAATATTTAATAAACAGCAAAATTTTATTTTTAATTATTATCGTGGCCGAAATTCATAATAAGCCCATTGTACGATTTCTTTTTCATAAAAAATGCATTATTATGCAAAATACTAAAATAATTATTTTAAAGTTAAAAGTACATAATATGCCTATTCACTTCGTTCCTTCTACAAGTTTCAGCTCAATTGCAAGTCCCCAAAAGATTTAGCCCACGCATCGCATCCCACCCTATTCTCTGTCCCCATGAATTTAGGGGAATGCAATCATTCCCTTTGATTCCTCTTCCGTCCTGTTCAATTAGAGGCATCTTTTGCTCTGCTTGTGCGATCAGAATCGTTTCCAAAGCTTTTGCACTAATTACATTACTTCTGTCTCCCTTTTTCTCTCCTTTTTAAGTTTCAGACACTTTACATTTTACAAGTTTCATAGTATCCACAGTGTAGCCTTAAGATTTTTCAACTTGATATCGTTTGGAAATATGATTTAGGTACGTACCACTTTGAGATCTTTACATTTAACGAGCGGGTTTTCTCGCAACTTGAATTTTAAAGGGCCCTTAAAACTAATTCTTGCATTTAAACAAGCTTTGATGTTATGTACCGCATGTATATTATACTTTATTTTTTTGATCACCTTTTTAGATCTTCTTCAAACATACATATTTACATTTTATAACCTTTGATCATTTTGCATCATGTGACTTTATTGCGTTAAAATGTTTATGTTAAACGTTCAATGACGTAGCAATATTTCCCTCTAAAACTCGCAAATTAGTTCACCCGAGTTGCTTCCTTCCGCGCAATTGTTACTTTTGTATATCAGTTAATTCGTTTTATTAAGAGAAATAAAATGATTTCCATCTATAAGTGTATAAGGCTCAAACTGCATTATACGTGGATGCAGATGATTTGTATAATAGTCCTATGCCCTTTAAAAAAATCATACTAGCACATTCACTTCCTGATATCTGTGAGCCGTATTTTATCTCGCGAGTGTGGCAAATTGGGTCAGTACAATATGAGAATTGCGACAACGAAAGCTACAGACCTCCATATGGCACAGTCCATTGTTATGAATGTCCGTGCAGAATTGAAATAAAAATATTAGGCATTTTGTGCTTTAATGATAACTATGCATTGTTTGCCCACGAAAAAAGTTTCATCAAAAAAATAAATGAAAGAACTTTGGACAAAAAATCTGCATAATTGTAATTCACTGTACATAAAACACCTAACTATTATTAATATTATTTAATATACCTATAATGCTTATAAATTTTATCATTAACCCAATTATAATTTTTAGTTTATGATTTGTATTTTTATTTTTATTAGTGTTAGTATTTTTATCTTTCTCAGCAGGCACAATCACTGTTAACTGTTCAAGAGAGTCATCTATTTTTAAAATTAAACTGTTGTTAGTGACTTCATCTACACACTATTATAGACATATCCACATACATATTCCTTATCTCATAACATTCACTGGGACAACATTTCCTTGACATAATTGCAGCTAGTGCGTTACTTCCTGCGCTTCCTTAGTGGTTCCGTTAAAGCTGTTGTGAACTGTGTACTTAATTGAAATAGCATATTATTTATTTGTTTAATTGTTACATTTATTTTAAGGTAAGTTTTTCAACAGTTTTTCTTCTTTGTTCTTATTTCATAATTGATAACGTATCGGTGATAGTTTGAGTGTTGCTCATTTCCATGGGTGCCTTAAGGCAAAGAACAGAACCTAATTGTAAAACTTTTTTTACCTTAGCAAAATAACTTTTTTTACCTTAGCAAAATACTTTTTTCGTGTAGAGTCCTTTAGTCACAATTTTAAATTCGAAACCAAACTCCGCGTAATATGTATCGCTAAGCACGTATCTACGTCACGTACGTACGTAGACTGCTACTAGATTTTGTTTCTATACTAGCCAATCTAAAACTAGTTACAATTTCGTTTTTAGTATACTATCATATCCAAGCACAATGCTGCCTAAATGAATCTCAAATTTGAATTCTTCACCCATCTCCTTACAACCAACGTATTACATCACGTAATTTATAACAAACAAATATTGGTGTACGCATTATTTTTGTAAAAAGCCGAGGTTCATATTATAAGCACAAGGCACAACGTATCCAAGCCATACACAACTTTGTTCCGGCTTAATGAGGCGGCGTCATTCATTGCGCAAACGCAGCTCGCGACGACAGCGAGCGCCGGCGCATTCGCCACGCCTCCGGAACGAATCTCAACCGAATACGTGCTTACGCATGATATTTTTTTATAATTAAAATGATCTCACAACAATGTGCAATGTTATGACTGGATTATATGAACTCACACTTCGTATACTGTTATGTTATGTGATACACTTTAAATTTATCCATGGATCTTTTTATTTTACAACATTTCTTTATTCATTGTAACCCTGGACGTATTATGTTGCAAAACTACAGTATTATAAAATGACTCTAACAAACTTAACAAATAATCTTTAAACAATAGCCAGATCTACAAACAATAAACAAAGGCTTAAAACGGCAGCTGAATATCAATTTTAAATGCAAATGAAAACAGCTGTTTATCACAATCCCGATTGAATTAAGTCAAGTCGCTGCAAGCTTAATTACAGCATTGAGTGGGCGAATCGAGATGTTCGGACGTACGCCAATCTTACGCCAGATGACAGAATTACGGCTTGTTCGAACAAAAACCGGTATTAATTAATTAGATGGTCCGATAAGACGAAAAAAGGAATAGTTTCTGTCTAATGGCTGCCAGTTCCTAGGACTCTAGTTAGAGCTTAATTGTATTGAGTTTTGACATGATTCGTATAATGTATCACGCAATGATATTTATGCCGTTTTGATAGATCTGGGAAGCAGTTTAAAATAAACTTGTGCTAAGCAAATGTCTACAATTCATTAGTTTAAAAATAAGGTGGCTTCCAAATGAAATGCACAGTATGTTTGTTTGATATTTTTATACTCATATAACACCAAAATCAACACTCACTCAACTCAGTTGGTCTTAAAATGTGTGTTACGCCACCACAATAAAATAAATCAAATTATATTTAATAAATAGCTTTCAATTACATCTAAAAACAATTATATAAACACATTTCTGAAATATTTATCCAGGTACCTGACATAATGTATGCATCCGTATATCAAACTATAACTTCCTAACTACGGTTAGTCAATAAATCAATGGAAATTAGTTCCTACACGTACATTTCAGGTCACGGTGACATAATACTAACAGGTATTGATCATTATAGCAGCAGTAGTCGTTAAATCCAATTGAAAGCTTTTAGATGTGACGATAAAACTTCTAATGATCACAGAGATGGCCGTGAACTCAATAACTCACGAAATATTATCCTACAAATGGTACGCAGAAAATTTTATTCCAACTGTAAGCATCCTTATGCGTCCCATTCGTTTTGGATTTAAATAGTTTGCGCTTCGACTGCGCTTTCTGAATTTTTAACAGTTTTAAATCTGCTGGCTTTACTTGTTTTTTGAACTTTATCTGCATTTTGCAGTGCGCAACAATGGGGAGTATTGAAAGTTTTACTGAACTAACTTTTTAAAATAATTGTTACAAATAGTTTGTTGTTTAGATCCTAGAAAGAAAATTATTTCTGCAGCAGAAGTGGAAGGACGGAAGTTTAATATAGTTTTTGTATTTCTTTAAGCGTCGAGATGCAATGCAACATATCAATATCTACAGCAGCAATAATGCACTGTTAAAAATAAAAGATATTACAAATTAAACCGCATTCTTGGTGACATAGTAGAGATAAACGCAGCAATTAAAATATGTATTATACGAAATGTTAACTCATTGAACTATAAATCCTATCTCTCCGTGATTAAGCCCACATTCCCACGACAATTATCAAATTAGATTTTAAAAAGCGCCACCTCTACATAATTTTTGATACTTCATCTGTGTAATGATACACAGATAATATGTTTAACGGCATGGCTTTTTAACATAAAGTAATTTTAAAACATGTGGGTACTTCATTTTAATAAAAGTCACTTGATAATATGCATTTATGGGCTGAATATTTTTTATCAATAAGCCACTTTATTATTTCAATGGGCCATATTTTTATAACTGATGACTCTCACGCCGATTCGTCATACTTTTTACTTGAACTTTATGTCAATAGCATCGTGTAGGGAGTGAAACGATTTTTTAACAGAGTAACAAAAGGATTCCAGGCGTGACTGCCTCTTGTTATTAATGTTTTATAATGAAATTTAATATGCTTCGAAGTTTGATCTATAACGGTTATTGGTTACTTGAACCAAAATAAATATGTAGAAATACTTATGTATGTATGAAAATAATGATTGTAATCAGTTATTCACTTAAATATGTATTAAAATTTACTATTTATGTCCCTTACCTAGGTTTGAATCATCATAAAAAGGTTTTCGTAACAAACGCATTGGATTTATACATCCTTTATTGATTTAAAAATTATGCCATGAAACCTTATGATTTTTATTTTATTTATTTATTGGCAACCAAATGACTCTTTTGACAGTACACTAAGTTTTGGTATATAAAAAACCTCATAAACATAAATATCCATTGACTCGGACACGTGCGCCATATGTTTATTTAATTTTTTTCTTCTATGAATTTTGTAATTAAAACCTATCGGTCTGTTAATCTACTAGTATTTTATTTCTCCACGCCTACACTAACACGCCCACGTTATCAAAGTAAATTAGTAATTTTACAAGTTGTTTACGCAGTGCCCTGCGGTTTTCGGTGCTAGTAATGAGTTTATTTGCTTATCCCATCAAAAACATAAATGTAAAGTGAGAGTCAATTTCAAAAAAAAAAGAATTGAGATCTAAATGGGTGCCAATTTCTGTGTAGAAAAGCCTAAAATTTTAGTCACAAGAACATGTAATTCAAGCTCCACATTTGACTTGGTTAGTTTTCACGTACCTACCTAGGCTATATTATATCTATGTAATTAGCTTCGTCAAATCTGTTAGGTTGATGGCTTATGACACTCTTCTCTAATTTGGTTTGTTGGTTGCTAACTAAAGAAAACTAGCCAAGTCAAATGTAAAGCTTGAATTACATGTTCTTGTGACTAAAATTTTAGGCTTTTCTACACAGAAATTGGCACCCATTTAGATCTCAATTCTTTTTTTTTTGAAATTGACTCTCACTTTACATTTATGTTTTTGATGGGATATCATTACTTTTTGTATGGAAATTATTAGTAAGTACTTATTCATAACGTTACTGATTAATTTTAATACATGAACTGTTATAGTGCTCTTTAACTAAATCTGTAGTTAGTGCGCCGTGGTCCGAAATACGGTACCTATTATTTCATTATTTATAAGTAATGATCTTCCACTATTGATGTCCGCTAAATATTGAAATAATAATTAATACTAAATCCCAATTATACTATCGTAATAAATACGAAAGTCGACTATACTCTTATTAGTTACGAGTGACCGCCCTCGCTTTGCTTTGGTTTTCTTATTTTTTTACACCTTGGGTTACGTTATTGGAGTTTTATTAAGGATCCCTAATTTATTGAAAATATAATATAGCCTATGTCACCCGGGGATAGTGTAGCTTTCCAACAGTGAAAGAATTTTTCAAATCGGTTTAGTAGTTTCGGAGCCTATTCAATGCAAACAAACAATCAAATCTTTCCTCTTTATACTATTAGTACAGATAAGTTGTTTATGTTCGATGACATCGTGCAACAATAAATTTTGAAACAATACTTCGAATTAGGTACTTTAAACTGGTATAATTACGGAAATAATACAAAATTTTGTGGTGTAATCTTGTAGATTAGAGAAAAATAATTTTCCACACATTAAAAATACGTAATACACTGGAAATAACGTCTCCTGACGAACCACTGATCTTCACGTAAATGTATATGTGCTGTGCACTTCTCACAGGCACTTGGGACACTGAATATCTTCCTCCCGTTGAAAGCTTCAGAAAGTACTAAAACTGATATGTTTCGTTATATATTCACCTTGGAATCCACATAATGACCAGATGTCATCAATTTTGATCGCTACTCTTAAATTTCAGGCATTTTAAGTAAGTGTTCCTAATAGAATCAATTTTTTGAAAAATTATCATAAATTGATAAAAATTTACAACTTTCAGATTTATTCCTTTGTATTCACCCGACTACCTATCTGCATGCCAAATTTTAACTTTCTAGGTCACCTGGAAGTTGGATATAGTTTTGATCTATAGGTCAGTCAGTGTTAAATTTCTCGATTTTTGGACGTTAATATCTAAATAACCGTTTGAGATGTGTTTATGAAATTTGAAATACGTATGTATTTCGCAAGTCTTAATAAATGAGCCAAATTTGACAGGTTTATGTTGAATAGTTTTTGAGTTATGAGGTGGTCAAAAGTGGCTCCAAATGGTTCGTGTAATATTACACACGGTGCTGCTCGTCAATTCTGTTAGCTAAGAAATTGACTTGACACGCTCCGCGTGTCTAGATATGAAATTTAGTCAAGGTGATAATTATGATGTCAAGTAGTAAAATTTATTCACTTTATCAAGTAATATCACCTAAGTATATTTACTAGATAAATAGAATAGAATAAAATATTACACTCTTCCCCCCGTACTAAGATTCCATCTTTTACGTGGCATAGACAAGACAAATAAGATCACTAGCCTTTATTTGACACATGTCCCGGCCAGAAATCCAGTCTAGGACCATGCTTCGTAGGCAGGGTCCCTACCAATTAGGCTACGGGTTCGTTAAACTGTGATTTTTTTGTTTCATTTATTATTTCACATTTCAATCAACATTACTGTTAAAAATTAAGTTCACAATCGAATAATTTAGTACCTAAGGATATTATTACCTACCAATTAGCGAAAAATTATCAAGATAATTATTTAATACTAGCACTTCATCTGTTAAATGTTTATGTTTTGTCATATTTTTATGTGAATGTTTGAAGCATACAGATGGTTAACAAAAAAAATTTGAAACCTATATAGCAAACTATGTATATAAATATTGAATTATAAAAACTACCTGCGGCTTATACTAAAAAAAAACTAAATAGTAACTAAATTTATACAGTGACAAAGCACACACACACGACACACACACACACACACACACAAACACACACACACACAAATACATAAAAACACACACGCAACAATTCATGCTGGACACAAACCTTATCTTTTAGTTTAGTATTTAAGTTTCTCATTTTAAGTGATGTTACGATCTTTAAGCCGAAAACGTATCGCAGAGCAAGTACCTAGATGAACAACGTAGACACACTCAGCATAGCTCTTTACTATACACAACCCTAAAAAGAATAATAATTTGGCATCGCTCCCTTTTATTCTTCCAAATAAATAATGCTGCTAAGTATGCCAGCCTAATACAACTACTTATATTTTAAGAGTGTTTTCATCTTAATACCTACCGAGGGTCATAATTTTCTTTTTGAATCCCCTTTTGTTTCGCAAGCCCTTTTTAATCAATACGCGTCAAGCCAGCAAACATACGTAGTTAGGATACCTAACAATCACCGACCCTTCATATACATGGACCCCCTAGAATCTATTCGTTTTATAAAGCCCCTTTTACACTTACCTAACAAAAACACTAGAATTTTGTGAAGTTATGTAATGTACAAAAGACACGTAATAATATGTAGGTACTTGATAATTAAAAATGAAAACGATCAGATCAGCAGTGATGGTAGGTTTATAAATAAAATCATCTATTCTAAAGAATAATCCGAGCCTTGCTATTTTTTACTTAAGAACTAAATAACTACTACTATTAGTATTACTATTTACTTACTATTATTATTTCTCCATGGGGTTCGCCTGGATAGCGAGCTGGTAAGCGAGCATGAGTCAGCCGCCAAACGACTCGTCGTGTTTCGGCTGGGGGCTTGAGAGCCAGTTCTTTCTTTCTTTTTCTTCTCTCTTTCTGTTGCTGATGTCCATGGGCGACGATAGCCACTTACCATCAGGTGGATAGTCAGCTCGTTTGCCGGCTATTTCCATAAAAAAAAACAATACACACTTACAACACTATAGGATTCGCAGTATCTCACTGCACTCGTAGATATATTGCGCGCTCACTTGCACTTACGTCTTATGTCTACGAGACGAGTGAATGCGCAATACGTCAACGAGTGCAGTGAGATACTGCGAATACTATAGGTATCCATATTGTTTGCCTGTCTAAATATTATCTAAACGGTTAAAAAAATTAAAATAATCTGAATGAATTATAAAAAAATATTAATTATCGTCATGTCATCACTGTATGTCATTCAGTCAGGTATGCTATACGAAAATTCCCATACGTACATAGAAATGGTTTCAAATTAAACTCAGCCCATTTTTATAATGGAATTATTATGTAAGTATAATTGACTTGTATAGTTCTATAATCTCAAAACCTGAAGTAGTTATGGCATAGAGTACGTAAAATTGGAATTATATTACGGATCTGGTGTAAGAGACTGCAAAAACGAATGCACGGATTTTACGCAGCTTTGAAGCAAGTCACTACTAATTTGTGGATAGTGTAATAGCGGTGTAAGTCCTAGCAAAATATTGGTAACTCAAACCAAACGCACTTGGGGGTCGCTAAAAGCTTAGTAAATAGACGTTTAGTTTAGTAGTAACGCGTCAACGGAACAAAGAAGTCTGTTTTCACTGACACGTGACGATGTATAGAATGACAGAATGGTAAACAAGTTATAGGTATAAAATTATGTGTGGGTAAATAATATCTTTAATAATATATTTAAGTTTAAGTATATAGGTACCTAATACAGTTATAAGAGTACTCAAATATCAAAAAGATTGTAAAATATTATTTCACTCATGTTTATGGTTTTAGACAGTAAAATTTGTCAATTTGTATTTGATGTTTTTAATTTCTGGGGAAATCTTTTTCTACATTGCTATTATAAACGGGAAAGATTTGTAATTTTGTATTTTTGTAAGGAATAAATTCAAAAACTACTGGCCGGATTTTAAAAATTATTTCACATTAGAAAGCTACATATTTTAACAAAGATGTAGATTTTGTGAAGTTAGGGCTTGTAGAGTTAGGATAGGAGTATATAGGAATCCTCCTATACAAATTAATTTAAAATTAAAGCAGCGAAATTTTTATTTTGAAATTTTTATTTAATCATAAAAATTTGTTCAGACATCGTTATTCAGAAATATGGAGAAGTTTAAAAATCGAGTTTTTGGGAATGCTGCGGTATGACATCAACATTGCACTTGACAATCAAACGTTATGTTGAAATTTTAAGCCTTGCGAAGTTTTCCAACACTGGCCGAATATGCCATCTGAAAAATGGAAATGCTCATTTCAAGCACTATCTATCTAACTCGAATTCTTGCCAATAGCTAAATGAGAGCTATGATTGTTAACATTTTTTGCCCGAATAGGAAGGGTTATGGTTTTCGCACGTATCTTGTATGTATCTATGTAATATTCTTTATAACCTCATATCTTCCAAACTGCTGGACGCAGTGCTTTTATCAATTCCAGACAGAGTAGGTATAATAATTACATAAATACTCTATTGCTTAAACATAGGATAGGAATCAATTTATCAGTGTGAATGTTAGTCACAGTATATTTGTACTTTGTAGAAATAGTCATTAAATCATTTACAGACAATTGAATGTCCCTTCTCACTATTGACAAAGCGTAGAAGGATTACGTTCAAAAGTAACGCGTGGAATTTTAACGAATTCAATGAACGTCATTTCCCGATATAACCGTCGTTGAAATTCTATTCCGTTGCACAAAATTGCCATTCTCGAAGCATATTTTGATACGGTTAATAAAAGTCACATGAAAGCAATATAGGTTTTAGAACCTAAATATGTATTTCGTTGAAGACAATTACGTAAAACTTACACCCGGCTTCTTATACCTACTATCGACCATTTCTACCGTAAATATCATAATGATGTAGGTATGTAAGTAAATAATAATTATAAGTTACTTTTTATCTTTACTTTGTTTTTATTACATGACCATTGAAAATACATGAGCTTACCTTAATGTGACATTAAAATACATTAACAACCTTGTAAGTCGTAATTCTTAACACGTACAGCAACGGTAACATACCTACAAAGCGGAACTTAAAACTATTATAAAACTAACGAAGTACCTTAAGTGGTAACTATTCTTTATCCGTCACGCTCTAATAGGTGCGTCTAATTAATCAGAACTCAAACAAGGAAATGCCCTAAAACTAATTCAATATATCTGTAAGCAAACAGTTTATTTGCTTTGTCGTGACTCGTGGACTCAGGCGCCAGCTGTGCGGGCGAGGGGACTGCCGGCGCACAGAGTAAACAATACAGATGCATTATTATTAGTTCTGACGTTTACTTTTATACTTTCTTTGATTTTTTATTAAATGCCAGTATGTATTTTTATTGGCCTCAGTTTATTGACCACAAAATTATCCTACTAATATCGTAAATGTGAAGGTTTGGATAATGTTTATTACCTTTTCACGCAAAAACTGCGGAACGGATTTTCATAAAATTTAGCACGTAGGTAGACCGTAATGTCATATCTAACTATAAATAGGGTACCTACTTTTTGTCCCGGAAAGTGTAGCTTAGGCGGTGGGCAGAGCGATCCTACTGTTAATATTATTATAAATATTTAACCAAATATTTATATAAAATTATATATAGCACAAAATATGCCTTAATATGAAGTTCATTATCTGCAAGACGGTCAATATTCGTTATTGCATTCCAAAGCTGTTAGAACTCAATCAACTTTAAACCTCATACTAGTATCAAATAAACAATTGATCATCATGTGTATCAGAAGTTCACTTAAGCAATGTTATCTCTGTATACAACGTATTTAAATACGTATAGCCAACTAACACAACAGTTCAAAGCGGTTGCCGACTGGATTCGGCTCGATCAGTCGATGTCTCTGATCGTATATTGTCACCAGAGATCACCACGATACGGTATAAGGTATTAGGCATATTGACTGCTTGCATTGTCATAAGCGGCGCGATAGCGATAAATGATAGGAAATAATTTTGTTAGGGGAAATAGTGAAACTAGTATACAGTAGTAAAATTAAATTTCTTATTATAAAGTATGGTTAAATTTATAAAAACTGCAATAAAATTGAAATAAGCCTTTTAGTCGCTGAAATAATCAAAACCAATAAGCCAAGATTGCTAACTTTATCATTGGTTATTTAGATGTAGGTAACGATCTATACCTGTGTGTGTAATGTGGAATTAGCTCAATAAGTGCACTAAGTAACTTAAATATAAACGTTATAAATAACTGAAATTTAAACTAAAATGTTTATTTGCAGATCCACGATTTCAACATTAGACTTATAACAATGCTGTGCTTTAATAAAAATTGAGAAGCTTATTCCATGCCGTGTGTCCTCTATCTTATCTGATGTCATTTATAGGATTACGAGTAGATGAGACAGATATAAACTTTGATGGTCGGGTACCAAGGAATGTTTGGGAGAAATCTTTCAATGAATTTCTGGCTTTGTTTTTATGTTAACGAAAGAACCTGTTCTACGGGCAGTGCTCAAACTTCCGTTGCAAGTGTTTGAACTACACGGGCTATGTGCATAGGTAATCAAAAAATCTGAGCGTCTATTAAGCGATGGGCGATGAAAGATATTTTGTCCAGATTTTTAAGCTCTACCACTTATAAAGCAAACATCTGCATTAAGGAAAAATAATTGAATTGATACAATTATTAAATAATCTGCTTTGTTATAGTCATCTTTACTTATTATCATCTGTTATATTTTATTAATTGAGTTTTCTAATTCTACAGTGACATACAAAAATTTCATGAATTCGTCACAGTTTTATTATTAGGTACTAAAAGTGTAGCGGGGTCATTCATCGCTAACCCTCTCTCAGTCGCGATGAATCCTTACCAGCGTTGTTAGTTCATGTTTTTTCAAACAATCTCTACTTAATAAAAAGATCATCAACACTTTACCTATTACCATTCTGGGTGAGCTGATTAAGAACACAAATTGGTGTTAATAAACAAACTACCGATATAACAGAAAATTTTGAATAAAGAGATGTTTGTTAGGCTTCGAGATCTGTTAATTATCAACTTTAACTGAAGCATTTGGAAGCTTTTCTTAATTTTAGACTTAATTTACTGCTGTAACTGTGTGAAAATCATTAACAGTCATCTAGTAAAGGTTATTATCTATCTTCGTTAGGTCTTGTCAAAAGCTGTTCCACCAAGAATGCTTGGATATGAATAAGCAAAGTGATGGAAATTGTCATGCTCTTTTTAGACAACATGGTAATCTAAACTACCTACCACAATCTGACAACCTAAACCGAGACCCAACCAACCGGATAGATATTTTTGAAACACAGAAGCGTTCATAAAATCATGGTCATTCGTTTGTTATATTGTTTACCTGCATATTGAATTTTAACTCTTCATTAACTTGCACTTGCGTAGAGAGTCCCTTAAAAAACTTGGTAATCTTAACACGCTACAGACTATATAAATTCCGTCAGTAATAAATGACTGCTTTGCAATTCAGTTAGCAAAAAGTTTCTTCGCCAAAAAGTAATTTTATTTTTAAATTTCAGACTCTTGCGTGTCACAAAATCAAGCCGTGTCAAAACATTCACACGATTTTGCAGTACCAAGAAACTTAATCCTTTTAGATTTTGACGAACTGCCTTCCACAACGATTACAAATTAATTTCACGTTATTTCACAGGTGATGGAAGCTGATATTCAAATAAAAATAGCGCGAACAACGCAGGTGGCAACGATTAGCGAAGCAGAAACACGTACAAGACAGGCAACACGTTCGTGATCAATATCGTTTCGATCATGTTATTGGAACAGTTTCGTGGGCAACCCACCGACATTCGACACTTCGGTACATACCTATTGATAAATTAAATACATTTTCCGCGGAATCTGTGTGATCGGATATTTGGGTTCTTTTAGTTGATGCCGATGACCGTATACCGTAAATGGCGTAAACTAATAACACTGCTTACTAATAATAACGCAAATAATACTTTGTTTCTCTCTCTCTTCTTTCTTGGTCATCAACGCATCGGTAGGTAATACCTTTGGTGTTACTGATGAAAATGGCAATGAGAACAGTCAGAGTTATGACTTCAATCCCACCTGATAGTAGGTGGTGATGTGGCGATGCACTGACTTAGTAAAAGCCTATTCACAAAAAAATATGACAATGAGAACTAACGTTAGAAGAAACGAAGACAGAGACACACGTACACCAACCGCCGGATTCGTGACTGAAATCAATTGGGGCGCGGCGGTCGCAAACAGTTCGCCGCAACCGCAAGTCCCATCGCCAAGCTCGGAACGTGATTGTGACGAGATGTGGTCTGATCAGTTAGGTTGTTTTGTTGGTTTTGTAAATCAGTAAATAGTTAGGAAATCTACAGTACACTTACTATCTCTCTAGAAGATCATCATCATTATCAACATTGAATTGCTGTATTAACACTAAATACTATACGAGAAGGTACTTGGAGCATTTGTGACGAGATTTGTGATCTGATCAGTTTTGTTGGTTTTGTCAATACTGATTAACAGTCAGGAAATTATGTCATACAAAGTCAGTCATATTAATAGTCAGGAAATCTCACAGTGATCCTGCTAGTGCTCTAGTAGATTGTTAGCTATTATTTACCAAACGTATGTCATACTATGTCATAGCATCAGCATTGAATTGACGTATTAACACTACATACGGTATGAAAAAGTAATATGTTTGTTAGCATGTAATGCGAATATCGTACTGTTTACTTTCATTGGCATTTGTTTCAAATAATACTTTTCCTCGTATCTATTTTATTAACTTTAATAAAGTATCAATTTCTTTAGGAATCAGAAATTACACAAAATGCATAATATTCCTCTTTCATACTTCATTTATTATGTAATAAGTTCATTATGTTATAATTATCAACAAGGTTTATATCGCGTCTGCATCGTTAGTATGTCCTTTGTGGTTGTTTCAGATTTCACTTTTCCCTTGACACTGTCCTGATGCATTTTATACTGTGCAGTGTCCAGGTAATAAATCAATTATCGCTTTAAAACTTACAGTCACTTTTAGACAATCTAGACTATTTCGTTTCAGAGGCAGTCTTTTTTTAGTTTTATTAAATGATCATACAATTAAGATGATGATGATTATCTTCGTAGATACGACAAAAAATAAAGGTATTACCGTTGTCGTATTCGATAAAACAGGTATAAATAACCGATATCCTGAACCTACGAAAGCAACAAAGATGCTTCCTGCTTCATTGGTTTAATAAATATCCGGTGGAGGCGCGTGCCCTCTACTGCGGTTTGAATTCTTTTTTAATGGTCTTTGTTCCTCGGTCGGATATCGAGACCAACCGCATTGGAAAGCTTTAAAAAAGCAAGTAAAGATTTAGTTCACTGGTTTCAGAGTTCTTTATAAGAACAGGAACTTGAACTTTTGAAATGAACAGGTGTTATTGTTCATTGGTTCGGTCTTGATTTAGAAATTAGAATAGGTGGACCACGGACACCGCCTGATACGATTGCCTAATGTTTAGTGAAATTGGTAATGTAAATCCTGATGTAATAATTTAAGTTATTATCTCCGCTTAAACGAAAACATTCACAACTTTTCATATAATAATCCGTAAGCCATTCAAAGATAATTCGGTTGAGTGACTGCTGTTAACAATAATTTGTAGTAAGCGTATCCGTACTTCGAATAGTAGTTATGTTAATATGTACTTTGATCCCAATTATCAATGTTTTATTGAAGTCAGCAAGTCTTAAAACTGTAAGTCGACAGAGTAACCTTTCAAAGTCATATTATCTGCTTCATTTGTCAATACGTTTCAAAACCTCAAGTGGGAGTAACCTGTTTAGTTCGCTAATAGTTATTTATCTCATAATTTATATTCGTAGTTTTATTTTAGTAGTTTTATTTACGCTTGGTATACTCCAACAAATACAGGTACCAATGTCATAATCGTTGAAGCATAAATGATGGCCAAGAGACTATTATTAGGCATGTTTTACTTTTAATTAGTATGATTTGATATTTCCGCCCTAAAACAAGCTAGTCTCATTGGGAAATTATGATCATTAGAAGTTTTTGTGAGGGTCCCAGAATACATTTCATTAATTGTGTTCCGATAAAAATACTTAATTTTCCTTTTAATGAAGGTAGGTCTACTTTGACTCATTAATCCTTGTTAATGACTGAAAAGGTAACATTGTCTTGACGTGCTAATGACTTGATGTAGGTACTAATGACTTGATGTTTACTTTCAGTTCAACCTGTTTTTTAAAAAACCACCTGACAAACGAGCTGGCGATTCACCGGGTGGTAAGCAACCACCGTCACCCATGGACATCAGCAACATCAAAGGCAACACCGAAGACAGAAGAGAGAAAAAAAAAGAAAGAACCTAGCTCCCAAGCTCTCAGCTGAATCACGATGCGGCGACAGACAGACTCTCCGAACTTTTACAGCCCGATAGGGATTCGAGTATTTCGAGTTATGTGAGATCAATTGATCAAGCCATCAATACCCTATAACAGTTTCACTCAATAACAATCGCATTGTGATAGTGTGCAGTGACATCATTCTCCTCGTACGCATGAATGGTGCGAAAGTTGGGCGCGTCGATCACGATCCCCATACATTATTGCCATCGTAACATGCATAGAATATTATTATATGTTAAAGCAAAATGTTTAATTATATTTGTATGATAAGCACGGTGATGCAATTCACCTGGTCAGCCTTTACAGTTAGTGCAGTGCAGTTAAGTATTGTTTGGTCTGCTGAATGAGAAAGCAAGAACGAGAAGAAAAAATATGAATATTTGTTCCTATGTCTTTCTTGCGTAAGCCTTAAGAGTTCTATCAGCTAATTAAGACTGCGTGTGGATGCTTAAGTACCTACATCCACATACCGTGGTAGTGCCTGGTATAGATGTTCTACTTCCGTGGCAGTAAAACTTATTAATCGAATCATGGATAAAAATGTTGACGCAATATTAAGTGACGCCATTCAGTGGTGAGTAAAAGTAGTGCCAAACCTTAACGCCTCCGTTATTCGGGTACCGTCTTCTTGTGGTTTCGTATTAAATTTATCGCTTTGTTCTAAGGCAACAGAAGACATACTAATGTAAAGGTGAATCATTATAATGTATGCCTGTTACGATAAGGCCTAAGGTGAAGTTTATTCATCAGGAATTTCCGTTTTCTTCAAATCTAGTCACACTCATGTGATGTGTCCTCAGTGCTAAGCCTTCCTAAAAAAGATAATGGCCAAATCAAGAGTCGGAACTTTGTAGGTAGGTATGCCTATGTCTAACATGGCTTTATTATATTATTATTTATTTTAGTATTCTGCAGTTTTTCGGTACAATCATCAAAGGCGTCCATTTCAATCGAGCTGCACCGTTATTAAATACAACAGTACGAAAATACATGTTTTACAGTAATGTTTTCATACGTAATTTACGAAATATAAGCATTTTCTTTATTAAATCCATGCCAAAATAAGTTACATTTTCCTTCTAAGTTGTTATAACTCCTTACAACTCTTACAAGACAGTTTTATTAGCTGAATTAATCAGCGTTTTCAAGAACTCAATGACAGTCCAGATAACATCTTAAAAGCCGCGGCGGTAATCCTTTCTTCAGACACGCGACTCACGAAGTACACGCAGGTGAATCACAACAGGTGATTTGCAAAACTGTATTTAAGTAGGAAGAATTTGATTTATGTGAGCGATCAGGGGGGCAATTCTCATTTCGTAGAGATACATGTCTAACAGAGATATCTCGAAAAAACATGGCCGACCTCGAATAAACCGAGGCCAATCGGCCATGTTTTTTCGACATATCTCTGTTAGACATGTATCTCTACGAAATGAGAATTGGGCTCCAGATTGTGTTATGGCAGACTTTGAGGCGTATAAATGCGAATTCCGAACGAATCATGTGGTCTGCGATTTATGGAAGTAGTTTGCCAATGGGTTTTTCGACTTTCCGATGCCAATAACGAATAAATCTAGCGTCATAATTTTTCACGACAATAATTGGGTTACTAAAATTCTAAAATTACCTATTAAAAAATACTATTTTAAATTTAAATTTTAAATTTTTACGCATTGCTTTCATAAAAATCATATTTTACTCGCGTAAAGGTATTCAATAATGATTATTTGTCTATGATAATCACTATGAGCCGGATTTTTATTTAATTATTTTTAAACATCGCACTTGGACAAATGTTACCGAAGATAATCTTCAAATCTTAAGAGCCTTAGTGGTTCTAACTAACTAAACCTATAATACGAGAATAAGGATCGGAACCTCTAAAAGGGTGCGGACATGAGTCAATATTTGCAAACATAAGACGTTATTTAGATGCAAGACACGATCTTTTGCCCTCAAGTCGGCCGTTCTGCCGTCTTATGCAAATCTAGCCATCGCCGACTATTCGCTAAGAGGTTTATTTGACAAGATCCTTTGAAGCTTCTCAAAGTGGGTGTATTAAATTTTTCATAACTGTCCTCTTCACATAAAGCGCATCTATCGTCCTGCTAGCATTATCCGAGAATCATAATTTTTGAAAGGAAATCTCTCTAGTTGCTCTCAAAGTATGATGACCTAGTGGATAAAATATGAGATTTGCGTGTCTTAGTGTGGGCGTGACCACGAAGTGAACGCAACAAAAATATTACTGGAAAATTTTATGTTAAGGAGGAATCTTGGGTATTTTTTTCAGTTCAGCAATTGAACTTGTTACATAATTATTCACCTTAAGAAAAAATATTTGTTCTAACAGTTTAAATAATTATATTGTTACTTAGAAACTTCATAGTTTCATAATAAAATTATTGATTTGCTTCTTTTATACTATACCTACAAGGTCAAATTACAAATAACCCTGTACTCTCATGGAGGACAAATCGGTTCATCCAGTCAAAAGTTCTGAGGTAATACACATAAAATATACAGTCAAATTTAATACCTCCTCCTTTTTTGAATTTGGTTAAAAATTATTCATCGATTAGTCCGGATTTATTTCTCAAAAAAAATCCCTCTGAAACAATAATATTTTTCAATACAGCTTTTTATTATTATCAGAGCGAATAAACCCACATCGATTTTTAAATCAAAATGATTAAACATAACAAATAACCCAAAGTCCACCTGCAAGTGTATCAAATAATTTTATCTGTATTTATACGTACCCTTGTAGCAGCAGATGCTTTCAATTCAAAGACTTTACACGACAATACCAGTTCTAGATTAGTATTTGCGGAGTCTTTTGTGCAGCAAACCGATCCGACCAGCAATGCCCCAGTTCCAAGCCTTGTTTCTTTTCACAAACACAGAACAATTAAAATTGTTGCCCCGACAATATGAAGAGCAAAACGCTTTCTGAAAATTTCTACAATTATTCTAGAGAACGTAACCTAACGTATGCAACTGTTGAAATGGATTAAACGGACATGAAACATGGATCTATTACTTTACTTACCTTCATATAATTCAAAATATGATAATTAATTAACTTTATTAAAATAGAGAAGATAGCGCGTGATTGCATCAAATTTTAAACAGATATCTACTTACTTTTCTACACTAGGATCACCTGGAATTTTTTGCCAATTTTAGGCAATTCGCCAAGAGATTCGGCAAGAGACTAAAATAGAGTATTTTCAGTGCTATAATAAAGCGTAATGCATTTTTTAAATATTATGATTACATCGTTTTAAAAGACAGCTGCTTACTAGCATCATACATATTTTATCAGAACGAGTACCGTTATTAATTAGGCACTAAACCTACACCCATGCCATTAGACATTCTCTCATAAAACCTCCGTAACGGATCTACAAAAAATTGCTATCCGAAATCTCAGCGGGCCATAAAGATAAAATCCCAGTCACGCTTTTACGAAACAAACGGCGCTGTATCACATAATTTCCTTTTTAAAACTCTGGCCTACCACCCCACCTGTTGTACCAATGAATTGAATTAAAGCATTGCATGACAAGGCTCCGTAAACACTGAAGGGCAGCGATGTTCAACTGTTTTTAACTTGAACACATCGGGTAAGTTATTGCCGTCTGCGTCTATGTTAGGAGTTCTTTTTAGGATTCCGTACGAAAAAACCGCCCTTTACAGACAATTTACTCCAAAACTACTGGACCAAATGAGTTGAAATTTGGTATTCAAGTGCTTTTTGAAACTGAATTTTGAAAAAAGAAATTTAACGAAGTAAATAAAACTGTTTAACAAATGAAAAGGCTAGTTGTAAGAATTTCAAATGTATATTTTTTATAGTTCTTCAATTGATAGTTTTAAAATTATTCAAGAAAGAACGAAAATTGACCATTCGTAGCCCCCCCCCCCCCCCCATTATCTCCGTTACTACTGAGGCTGGAGTTGAAAATAAAAATACAGAAAATACTTCTTTACTTATTTATTACACGAAAATCTATAAGAAGTCTTATTCGTCTCTATGGTCTAGGTCTCTATGGTCTTAAAAAAATGGCAAAAATAAGTAAAATAGAAAAATAACGGTAAGTTACATAATATAATGAACGTACGGAACCCTCTCCACGCGAGTTTAACTCACACTTTTCCGGTTTTTTATATGTTGGGCTTGCAAATAAGTGGAAAAGCTTTTGGATATTTAGGTTACGGAAAACTTCTAATACGTTGCGGACCGTAAAGAAAACAAACGACGATTATTAATTACACATTGCGTTTGCACATTATGCTCCGAAGGGAATTCATGTCAGTTACCTGTAAAAACTCTAACATGAAATCGTCATAATTATAAATTAGTTTTGGAAACTTTTCAGAGTATTCAGTTTCAAAAAGTGTTTGTAAACCAAACCAATTTTGAATAAAAACATTTCATTTGATTTAATTTGAGTCACAGACTAGTTTTATAGCTACCTACTTGAGTTTAATTACACATAAGTGTTTGAATACCACTGCCTTAGAGGCTTTCATCCACGGATAATAATATCATATATTTCAACAGCCATTGTTGTTGTCAAGGGTGAGAAGATAAGTTAATAATGTAATGATGTATTATTGCCCCCACGATGGCCAGTCTAATATTACCCAAAACTTGGCTATTACACTTCGTGCGCCCTGGTGTATTCTATCACAATAGAATGAGGTTTATTATTGGTTATTCAACACCTAAATTTCGGATAAACAATTGCGTTATTACCTTTGAGTTCATAATGTCGAAATAAAATGTTTTTCTCGTGAACATTTTATAAATTCCCTCCGTCGGTACTTCATAATATTCATGAGTATCATGTTACAATATTGTTACATTTATTGGTGAGTATTAAATTTTATCTTATGATGAAAGGTACAACTTATTTTGGTCAAAAGAGTAAAATTAATGAGCTACTAAGTTTTTATCGTCTGGTTAGAATATAATTTTATCAATGAGTTATAAATTAATTCGGATTCCATTTCGAGGGCCCTGTTAGTTTTTATTTTAACGTACAACCCGTATATCACTCATTAAAACTTAATTTCATCAGTTCATAATTATGGTGATCACTTGCCAACAGTCTTTTTACCACTTATCGCTTGTCTTCTCTTCTAAGATGCGAATAGTAATTATTTTCAAAATATATACATACATAATAACCTTTCATAATAACTTGTCGAAAGTTATCACTTTACTAAAATTCCTCTCAAGACAGTTTTTAACTTATTTCCGCGTTGGTTACTGACAGCAAGGGGTCACATTGTTAAAGAGTTAACACAAACGAAAAGTTTAACAGATCGGGTTCGTAAGCCGACTTTCAATTCAATCAATCAGGGTTTGGTGATCCATTTTTCAGCGTTATCTCTAACCACAGTAATGTATGCGTTCCCCGCTTCCGTCAACATTTCCGATGACGGGAGACTGTTAGATCTAATAATTTTCGTTAGGGATTTGAAAGGTCCGATGATAATGCATGAATCTTATTTTATGAGTGTGGCCTGTGGGTAATATTTACACAAATCGATTTTTAGCTTTGATTGACGACCCGTGTTGCACAATGGTTACCATGCCGGATTGCCGAGCCAAGTGTCCTAGGTTCGATTCTCAGCGATGCGGTTTGTATTTGAATTTCTGTTCTCGGTCTGGGTGTGTCCTTGTCTCTGTGTGTTGTCCATGGCACCCACGACACAGGGCAATCCTAGTGTGGGGCTATGAGTATATAGCGTTACATATATAATTAAAATCGTTTAGAAAAATAAAAACTGGTGTTACTTCTGGGTTGGGGTGCTCACCGTGTGAACGGTCCAGACCTTGAGGTCTTGTAAACCAAAGCGCTGGCCTATTGCGGACTGGCAGACTTCATACATATTTAGTAGAAAAAAATGGATAGGTAACTAGATAAAGACACTCGGACTCTCAGAAAATAACGTTTAATTCCCATATTATTTTATCAATGAATAAAAATAAAATAAAAATTCTGGAACCAGATGATACAAAAATCTTACGAAATTATTTTTTCCAAACCAATATTAAAACACGAAAAGTTTTGTTCCTTTTAACCGACGCCGCTCTTGTTTATACTAACTCTTTTAATTTTCTGTATGAAAGCTATCCCATCGGGGCGGTCAAGTAACAAAAAGTTTTAAATAGTTATATTTATTTAAGCAACGTTCGAGTTATTCAAACTTTGTATTTTGCAAATAAGAGCCGGGTTTTGATTTAAACTTCGCTTAAAATTCATTTACATCAAGAGGTTAAAGTTATAATAACACGATATCCAGTAATATTGATATTCCTTAATATAATATTGCAAAAGCTCTACTTTGAATTCGTCTCTATTTGCGTCTAAGGAAATTATATCAGTCTTACAAGCCATCTTGTTATTTAATAGGTACTTGAAGGTATTGAGGCAAAATAATTTCTAAGCACATTACATCAATAAGGATACGTCTTAAATTCGTACCTAAACTTACTTGAAACCAACGCTCGCTGCTTTCCTGTACGAAATTGTCTTGCATATCATTTTATAGGAGAATTGCTACAAACTATCTGTCCGTGCTCAGGTATCTTTGCAAAATAAAGAATAGTATTAAAGGAATTTTCATTATGTTTTTTTTTGTTCCTGGAACATCTAATTTGGAGCAAAAACAAACGTCAAATTGCATTAAAGCAAAACTAAAATCTTCGAATTTCCTTGCTCAGTTCGACTTTTGCACAATCATAAAAAACTCAAAAATACGTGATTGAACAAAGTGCTCTGTATGGTAAGACACTTGCGTAGAAAAGAGCTTATTTTAAAACTACAAAACTAAAAATCTTCCAGTTTAAAACTATAAGCATGTTAACTTAATCCGAGTTAATGCGAAGCTGCTGAGAGAATACAATTCGATTCAATTCTAAGTCGATTTGCTTCCATTTTATTTATGTACTAATAGTCTACTAAGGTAGTTGAGGACAATTTTTTTATGTTTATTGAGTTAAAACAATTTGATTTTTTTTTCTATCCCGTCCATAATGTTTTTCTTTAAAAGCGTACTTCAGTTTACTTGTATTTTATCGTATTTTTACATGCTATGACGTCAATTCATATTTTTATATTACTTACACGTAATTCAATTTAAATTAAGACTATGTTGTAATTGATGAACAAGAGCAACCTTTTTAATAACCTCGACAACTTATGAAGTAGTGGAATAACATATTATATAGGTATATTACTGTTTCTTATCTAATTCGTAGTCGTAGAATTGTGGCCACGTGTAGTTCAAGACAGAAGTAGGTCAAGAACCCTTTGTCTAATCCATACAAGCACCTGCTATTTTGCTAGCACACTCTTTAAGTATTTTTCCATATGAAGAAACAGCGGAAAAGCCAGTTTGAGCTCGAAGTTATGAAGCGAAAATATTTCGAGAAGTCGAAAGCTATTTGCAGCAATCGACCCATTTCCTTCTCAAATGTATTGATACGTTCAGCAAAATTGTTGGTTTACTGCATTAGGAATATTGAACAAGTTTGGATTTTCGAGAGCGAATCTGACTTTTATTCCTCGCAACTGTTTTAAGAATTTCTTTCTACCCAATAACTAAACTTTCAAACTTTTATTTATACATGGTGCCCCGTCTCAAAACTTATTCTGCATAATAATCACAACATATTATTGTTTTAGGCCCAGTAATTTAAAAGATATTTAACTTTTTAAACTTGACTCAAACAAGAGTGGGCCGGGCATTATTTAAGATTAGGTAATACCTATAGTCTAAGAGCTACTGAACCATCAGACTAACCCGTTTCCCACAGAGCTCGAATTTTTTTAATGACATTTTATTATCAGTGAAATCCTTGTGTCCCCCCCCCCCCCCCCCTTCTATATTCCGAATAAGAGTGTCGCCCCGTATGGTTTTTTAAAGTTTATTAAATATGAAATATACATTTATCGAACAAACTAAACATCCCATACTTTCAATCGTGCATGGCATTAAGGATGAAGTAATAGCGGATAATTTGAAAGAAATCGAAATGATCGAGATGTCACGTCGCTTTCTCAACGTGTCGCAATCACCATTGTCTTTGGGTTCTAAGAATGTGTCACAATAATTGCGGGTTCACATTGTATGATTGTTAGGCTTCGGACATATTGGTGTGTTGAATTTTGTTAAACGTTCTTATTTTATTTAATGTAAAAATGTTTGTCTGTAAAGTCGGTTTACGGACGGTAGTTTAACGTGACAACGTCATGACAAAACTCCGCTCCACTCCACTCGACTACGATCGCCTACGGCATCGGCTACGATACGCCGATCGTAGCCGATAATGCCTCTTCATAGATGCGCCCGGCGCTCATCGTTTTAATAGACGTTATCACGTCAAAAATACTTTATATAACAGTAATATGTATTTCCTATGTAACTTAATTTTAGTTCAGGCGCAGAATGTCCGAGTCGTAAACTGTTCAATTCAGAAGAAAGTCAAATTTGCAAATTTTTCAATTATTATAATGTCCAAATTACTATGGATGTTTTATGTTATAAACCTATATGACTATGGCCATTTGGTCATGACCGTTTGATCCCTCTGAAGCTCGCTGGACTTTGCACCACTCAGTTTAATCGCGACAGTATTAATACGTGGTTGTAGGGTTAAAACGTCTGGCCAGCTACCCTCCCTTTAAAACTGTCTGTGAAATGTTTTTACGTGTTTCGGTCGCAGTGCGGTAGAGGCAGAAATAATGCGGGTCTCTCGCGTATTTTTTGGCTGGCAACGCATCAGTTGTGTCTTTCTTGTTTTCCTCTCCCTCCTGTCTCCCTCTCTGAGACTGGGGCAGAGAGTTATTACATATAACTGTAGTAACCGTCCCAATGAGTCATTCTGATTGAAAACTGGCATTATCTACATATGATAAATCATTACTCTTGATCACAGACAGGATAAAAAATGCATACTGATACATTGTAAGATAATTAACTAATACGCTATAAATACATATGTCACACGCGCATATAGCGCGCATAGCGCATGTAGCAGGTGTTGAGTCGGTGCTCTTGTTTTGCGTACGATTTCCAGATATCAAGCATAAACAATAACTTAAAATATATTAATACACTCAGTTCACAAGTCACAATACTCACGTCATAGTACAGTATTACAGGCCACGCGCCGCCGAGAATTCTCTTTACATACAAATGAAGTCCGCATACCGACGTCGTGTGAGCGCTTTATTCTTAAGATTAAGTCAGCTGCAGAATTTTAAATGAAGAGGATTTTTCAATAGGTACATGGAACATGTCGAATTCTGTGTCGAAGAAAATGTATGACAATAATGTGTGAAGATTTAAGATGTTTCAAGTGTTCGGTAGATGAAAAGATACGATAAAGAGTTCCATTTGAATTTTTCGATTACGTGTACCTCAGATTAACGTGTACATCGTACTTTTGACAAGCGTGTAAGCGTTTATTATTATTTAACTTATACGGTCTGCAAAGACCACAATATTCCATCGAATTTTCATTTGCAGGAAACCCTAAACTTACTTGGTTAAAAGTCAACCACATTACGAGAGAGATCGATATTCATTAAAAGAGTTTAATTAAGTTATTAACTGATGTCAGCGAAAAGTTAATTAAACCAAAATATAATAATATTCTTCAAAGCACATGGAAATGTTTACAAGCAAATAAACCTGTCAGTAGGTACCATCAACTCTGTCAATATACATGATGGATGTCTGATTGTTTAAACCGTTTCATATTATAACTGTGTTACTTATAATTTCTACGTTAGCTCAGTACCTATGTAATTAACTCCCGCGTGTAAAATAATAATGGGTTTAACTTATGTTATTGATGGATGACACAATATCAAAGAATGAGAGTTTTGAGTATCTGTATATTTTTAACAAACTTTTAACAGTTTTAAATTAAAATTTCAAAAACCCTCGACAGTTTTATTTACACTAAACATAGCTAAGAACACTTTTGATTAAGTCATCTTTCAGATAAAAAAACCTACAACGAAATCGGTTCATCCATTTGGGAGCTACGATGCCACAGACAAACAAACAGATACACAGACAGTGTGTCAGACATGTCACAATTTTAACACCCCTCTTTTTTCGTCGGGGATTAAAAATGATGTATGATGGGGCAAAACGTGACATATTATGTAATACATTTGCAGTACTATTTATAATATTTACCCTGACTTACCTTACTTCAGAGAAGAGAGTTATCGACAAATAACATGTATTCACATTTATCCGACATTATACTTGCTTGTTGTAAAAATTCGTATCAGAAATTACTCCCAGATCACATTAATTGCATGTGAATGCTAAAATACTCTGACCACAATATATTCCCATGCCAGATGATACGTACAAAAAACGGACACACCTGCTTACAAAATTTGACTCTGCTTTAACTGCAACTATCGCACAGGTTGATTCTGATCTGAAACCCTAAAGTTTGTTTTGAACAGATGTATACCTTACATCTAAAACATCTGTTCAAAACACTTCTCAGGTAGACTCAAAAAATCTCAGGTTTACAAATGCAGACTAGTTCTCTATTTTAATTTTACAACGGGCTATCATACTGCAATCTGGTGAACAGAACAGAAACCCAGCGAGGTGTTCTAAGTTCGACTCCCGGCTGAAGTTTCTTCTGAATTCCTGTTGGTGGCATCTATTTTTAGTTTATACAAACTAAAGATTGACGTATTTTTTATTTTTCTAAGGCTCTCAAAAGCCATAAGTAAGCTATTTAACCACCAACCAAGTTTGAAATTGCATAACTCGGTCAGTTACCAACAAGCCTAAGTCTCTTTGGAGTCTTTATGTCCGCAGGCTGCTTAAGACCAAGAATCTACCCTTTTGTCGAGGTTCGGCTTGATTTTAATTACCCAATATCTATACAACCAAAAAAATATTAGGTTTGGGCAGGTGCGTACAGATCAAGTTATTTGTTAGTTATATTTTTTACAAACAACCGTAAAATAGATGCGGTTGGTCATTAATTATTACCAGACAGCAGTTTGTTTTAGCTCGGTCACGGCCCACGAAATTTATGTATGAACGGAACCATTAAGGGATTGTCGCTTGGGGTCATTCTATCTGTAACACGTTAAAAATATCCTTTTCACATGGATTAATGATTCTGCATTGATGTAGACAGCCCTTTTTTATAAAATTTTGAACATTATTATAACCACCCTGAGGCTAATAAGGCCATGGAGTATAGAGGCTGTGATAGAGGTAAGGAGAGCCATCTCTGTGTATGAAAAGTATCCGTAAAACACGTCCATTAAGGATAAATTGTATTGAACTCAGCAAACTTCAGTCCGTCTACAACAGCTATGTTCATATCGTAGATTTTCCGACGCCGCCAGCGTTATTGTGGTAGGATGGTGGTACCTACTGGAATCTCTGTTATCAGTATACAGCTGGATATTTTTTCAACTTTCCTCCCATATGAGATGGCTCTCCTGAGCTATATACCTACTCCATCAATCAGGCTATGCGTAATGTAGTGTTCTGTAGTTCTAAGTTGATCGACTATCCCATTAACTACTTAAGCTATCCAAGCCGTACTAATTTTCCTTTTAAATTAATCATAAACTACTGGCGAGAATTTTTTCACATGTCCAAGACCTAGCTTTACATGTGATAAGTTATAGTTTTGTTGTAATGTATATGTTTATGAACTGCAAACTATACAACCCTATGTGAACTCTATCACTTTTACTACTTCTAAAAATTAACATCTAAAAGCAAAGATTAATTTTATTACGACATTGCCATACAAAAAATGTATTATCCACAGTCGCTTAACAATGTTGTAGGTAGCTAACAAATCAGTGCATCAACGCACCTGCTTTAACTTGTTTTGTTAGTTTTATAAATATATCCGTGTTCCAATTCAAAATATCACATTATTTTGGATCGAGAAACTGAACTGAATAAAGTTGTTGTCTAGTTAATTACGTAGGTTATTAATGAGCGAAGAAAATAAGAAATATCTCATGCTTTCTGACATTTTTACAGATTTGTAATGATTTAAAAGACCTTCATTAGATATACAAATGGTTTTTATCCTCTTTACAAAACAAAAAAGTTGGTGACTTACAAAATACAGTATATGAATATAGATAAAAATATATTTCAGAAAGAAAGCAAGAAAGCGTTTCTACATTAATAGGAGTAAAAAGAAACGATTGCTAATAAAACATCAAATTACCAATTTTATTGCTGCTACGAATAAATATAACGTATTACTTAAAAAAAAAATGACTAAGTAAATAGTAAATTCATTGAGGTATATACATAGAGTAGACATCTCAAATAAAATGTGTGTCCCAGCCGGGAGGTTCTATTTTCAAAATTGAGCCCCTGTTCTCCTTTCCAACTCGTACGAATCCATTGGACATTGAAGCCGCGCGGCTTCAATTCATTGGAACATAGGTACATTCTGTTCGCGGTGTCTGTTCTATACGCTAGTAATAATACTTCAATGAGTAAATTCGATATGTCTAAACATAAAACCAATTAAATACAAAGACAAAGAGAAAACAACATAGGGCGCGCCTCTGTTGAGCATTCCTAAAATTATTTCTAGATTGGTTGTACCATCTTACCAAATAGCAAATAATAAATATTTTAGCAATTTATTTCCCAAGTGAAAACATTTACCCAATTAAAATTCCTATAATAGTTACACGGCAGACATCACTTATTTCAAATTGTTTGAAATTGTTCGGATAATCTCATTTGTTTCGTACGACAACGATGCTATTACGACAATGAACCATTCATTTTTAACGTGACTTCAGGACGTAGTATTAATGTAGATATTTTAATTCATTTATCTTTTAATTACCCATATACCTTTAATGAAAAAATAATAAGTAAATAAATGAACGCTGCACACTCAAAATCCTGCACTAGGATTCCCTATGTCGCGAATAGCATGAACAATACAAATAAGACATCACTATAACATCCAAGGCCTGAGTATAAATATTTATCTGTCAAATAAATATCTGAATCTGAACTCCGGAATCCAGGAAGGACGCTTCGCTGGCAGGTTCACTACCAATTAGGCTACGGCGCCGTTAACAAATTATAATCAACTTTCAGAACATGGTTTGATACTTAACTGAAAATAGTACTGAATTTGCTACAGTTATCATCAATCAAATCGTTATTTCAGTTACTTCAGTCACATTCGGTTTGGACTCGATGAAAGCAAACCGTTGCCTAGCAACCACAAACAAACAGGTGCATGACACTTTTTGTCGAAATAAAGTGCGTTTGAACTAAATCTGCAGTTCGGTATAATATTGGTAGCATTGAAATAAGACCACCCAGCAAAACCAGCAAGACCGGCAAGCCATGCGAAGTATAGGAACACCTAGTACTGAAACTGTTTAAAAACATGCGTGTTTTGAAAATAATGTTAACGACTTATCGTCGTCTTCGTCGTCATTGGTCGTGTAGTTATTTAAAGATGTTGTTTCATAGAAGGCAGAACGTTCGACTCAAGCGGAACCCTTTCTATAAAGTCATCGAAGTGGGCGTGACGCGACCAATGATTTAAACAAAGCTTTTAGTTGCGATGACATGGCGTTCCTGTAATCGATTCACCAGTCTCCAATAATAATAAAATAATATGAATGAGCTATACAGTACTTGTACCTAATTCTACTACAAAATGTTGATTGTAATAGCAATCTTTAATCATAACAAATGATTTTTATCCAATATAGCTGCAGAATAAAGTACCTATTAGTAATAGTGGTATTTTCCAATAAGTATCTAATCATTATTGTTGCACTTCTATGGAATTCATCGGACTGATAATTCTAACCCTAAAATATGCCAACACTAAAATAACAGTTAGACTATAAATGTTGATAACATGGAAACCGCTGAATTACTATAAATAAAATATCATGATCGTGAAGTTAATTTATGGCTTGATTAAAAAGTGACAAACAAATATATCGACGTGAACGATTACAAAAATTATTCAGACATAGACGCGGCCGCAGGCTAGCAGCGCATAATGAAAAACTTGATTGTTTTACGGGATGCCTAATTTAAAATTACTCCACTGACATCTTAATCACAACGTGCGTTGGACACGCATTTAGTTTTTATATCCGTAAAATTACTTGTTTAAACAATTTTAATACTTCTTAGTCTACTCGTACACTCGTAATGTTTTTTTTTCTACAAAATTTAATCTAAGACTACTTAGACTTAGGTTTTCCTCGAATTAACTTTTCGTTTATTGGCATACCCTACTTATTTCTGATGAATATTGGTGACGACTTTATTCAGACTTTTGTATCAAAATAAAACAAGCTTAAAGCACAATGGCTTCATTCCATTTGAGTAAATCAAAACAAATTTGGGTGTCAATATTTCAAAATGATTGCTCTAAAACAAATTTATCTCTGCTATCTGCACAATAAAGTAATTTGTAATATTTACCTACAGGTGGATATAAATAGAGATTGGAAGAACTTTAAAAAAACTTTTACTTTTACATTTTAACTGTTAGTAAATGCATAAAACATAAAAAATAATCTGTCTGCTAAATCCACAGGCTAAATCCTAGTTGCGTAAGTTGATTTTATTAACTATAAAATATTTCTAAACTAGGGAAATAGTAACATAATTGCCCAAACAATTCTACTAGGGGCGCGCTTCGCGGTTGTCGGCTATACACTATTAATGCCAAAACAGAATCAATGGATCCCTAGAGGTCTCCCTGACTCCTGTATTATGACACTGTAATATGTATGAGGGTCACTTTATTACTGACCTCTCTTGAACGATGGGATGGCGAGGTATACTCTACTAGAATATTTATAGTACCTCCTTTCTATTATCGTGCCAATATTATTCTTTCATTGACATTTTTTTATTATTGACTGTTTACAATTCTTACATAAACATTGCTCTATGATATCATTTTATTGCAGTGCCATCCGATTTACATAGAAGAAGTAGAATTCCACGAGGCTATAGCTACACAGGCTTACTCGCCGTATCGCAGTAACGAGACACTCAAAATTTATTCCTGGTGGCACATAACTTACTCATATGCAAAAACGTATGAGAACTATCAGATTTAGTATCCAGATGGCACATTTTCTTGTCAACTATCTCCATGTGGTTAACGAACAGGCGCACTCGACTGTACTCGCACATTGCGTGCAAGGCGACACCCGAGAATTGGATGAACATTTTGTTAATTATAGGACGAGGTAATCTGTGATTAAAGTGAATTATTAAAAATTTTATTCTCATCTTTGTTAGAAATTTTGTCATGACAGTATATAATTATCATTGTATTCAGTAGTTGAGAAATAACATTAATTAAGGTTTGTTGAACTCAATAATTAAGCAAATTAAGTGGTAATTTTTTTTTTCAAATAAATTATCACGTTACCATTGCCACCACATTGCCAAAACTTTGATATTACTTCTAAATATTATAAGTTTATTTCTTAGTTATTTATTAAATAAAAAAATATTTCTCCAACCAAACGGTTACGTGGTATTTTAAAATTATGGGAAGATATTATTTGCATATCCTAATTTAAAAATTCGCCGCACATTATTGTTAGGAAAAGCCTGCTCATATTGTAAGGTCGCGAATACCTTATAAGTAACACTTTTAAATAAATCCCACTTTGGAAGACATCAGATAAATCTCTGATATTTTCTCACGGATATAACGAGCGTGTGAATAAATCAGAATGCTTTTGTGACATAATCATGCAATATTGTGCAAGTTACAAATTCGCAAATGTGATGTAGAAATTTCTATAGTTTGTTACGAGAAATAAATCTAAACTTTCACCTCTTTATTTAAGGTAGCAGAAAGGAATCGCTCTATTCGTAGGTTTTATACCTGACAGACCCTGAGATATTGTGCAAAGTTGATGCTCTTTTGACTCATTGCGGTGTTATTCCCACACCCTCACGTGTTGAAGATTATCTGAATCGGCAAAAAATATTATACAAATCGCGAAATGAACACGTGGGCCATTGATTGCGTGCATTAATGGATACATCTGATGAAAATTTTGTTATGCCGTTGCATTTTTATGTTTGCAATCAACTTCTTCAAAACGTATAGTTTATGACGTCTGGTTTAGCACAATGGTTATCATGGTCCTGGGTTCAATTCCCAGCGAGACGGTTTGTATGATGAGTTTAAATTTCGGTTCTCGGTCTGGGTGTGTGTTATTTTATTTGTGTGTTGTCCATGGCACCCACGACACAGGACATCCTAGTATAGGGTTATCAATTGTAGCGATATTTATTTATGTCTTGATAAGGTATTTTCTACAGTTAGATACCTACCTAAGTGATTAATAGTAAATAGTCATTACCCGTTCATCCATCTACATTCAAAACAATTTATGAATTAGATACCCATTAATGGTGTCATAACAGTGTAGATTTACCAGGCAAACCCAGGTCTTTACAGCGGGTAATAACCGAAAATATTTGCACCGAAGCCACGCCAGGGGGAGCACTAAAATGCTAACTAAGCCGTCGGAGACCTGAGACTAAGCCAAACGTCACTTCGTCACACTTTCTACTATAACAACGCTGAGGTGCACTTAACTTGTCATTCGTGGGAAACTAAATTTATATGACTGTCGTGTGTCAGCATAACAAATGAGAATTCGTAATCATACAACTCTACTTATCAAGATTAGATGGTTTAGAATTAGATAAACAAGTATTTATGCAAACATTTTGGACGTTTTACTCGTAGTTTGTTCTTATTTAAAACCACTTTTTGAGCTACAATTGTATCTTAATATACCTAATAATACAACAGGCAGACTGAACTATTATCTATGTAAATAATGTGTTTAGTTAATAAACTGTAATTTTCAAAATACTGAATAGTAGAAAGGTTACAAATGTATGGTTTAATTAAATTTTATTAAATTTCAAAGTAAATTTTACGGATTACCGTAAGGTACCTAGCATAACCTTTACCTCACAAAAGTCAATATAGTTCCCAAAATAAAAATATATTTCTGTTATTCAATCTTTTCTAAGGTAACCACATATATAGAAAACTAAACACAGTTGAAATCCCTAGTCGAATGCAATATCGTTTTAGTTTTACAAATTATAATTGGTTGTTGGAGCGTGCGTAGTTGAGAGGTGATTAGCGAGCACTCAAACCATCCTCAATGCCTAGGCTGTTTGGTTCCCTATTAATTCCAAATTGAACGTGAACTGGACAATTGAAACAGTAATGGACGAAGTTCGGTTAAACACGTTTTGCGGGTAATTATGGTCATCCAATTGCAAAGACGCGGGTTTACATACCTGCCTCAAATGGCGCGGTTAACGATTTAATATGGTGGATTGTTAATTGTATTTAGTTGAAAACTTTATAATGGAGATGGAAAACTATGAAAAATATAATAGTTTTGTTATGGAGAAATGGAGATTACGGACTAATAGCATGAAATTTTCTAAAGAGTTGCTTGAGTATCTATAGACATGAGCAAGAAAACAGTTTTGAAAAGTTTTTCAAAAACTACGATAATACAGTTTTCTTGCTTGAAATAATTATAATTTACTTAATGACATTACAATAGGATTATAATAAAAATGCAAATATTATTTAGGTATTTATTAGTTTCTTTACAGGTTTACGGATATTTATTTTCTATTTTCGCACTAGATTTAAACTTTATCGAACCAGAGAGATAACTCACTTAACTCGCTTCTTTTCAATCGTCGGAAATAAAACAGCACCCTAAAAATACAATTCAAATTGTAACCAAATGTGGAAATTCTAAATTTGGGTCGTGAATTTTAAATGTGCTATTCAATATCCATGCGCTTGTATGCAATCATTGTCTCCATTCACTTGAAACTAAATATACATTTATTTTACTCACTATTGATGGACTCGTTATTAAGTTATGGATAGACTAATAAAAATAAACAATAAATTTAGTTATTGTTAAGTTAGTTAGAATAATAGGATAGGGTAATGAAAGGGACTGAAAATATTTTTTTTTACATTAGCAGATATAGGTCAATATAAATTCGCAAAAGTAGAGTAGGAAAAGTAGAAATTGGTACTGAAATCACAATTGGAATTCAAACATTTATTCAAGCATAAAATTATTATTCCAACATTAAGTTCTCTGACTAATAATAGCAACAATGGGGTACTTTTTCCATTCATTCATTCTTATCAGTTAAAAATCAATAGGGCTTGCTCGATTTAAATGAACAAATTTAACTTCAATTATACTGAAGTGAGTCGGATTGAACCATATCCTTTTCACGTTCACCCTTCCCCTCATTACAATCCACAATTCTCCGTTCCTACATCTAGATAAGAACCACCCATCTTTATTTTTCTGCCACACTCCCTTCTTCATTTTGCTTTTTAGGGGCGCGTTCATTTCATTCCAATTCAATTCGTAGCAAACGAATAACAGTTTTCGTATTCGCTGCAGGAAACTACTGATGAATTTAGCTGATAAATCTAACGTCTATTATTGTGACTATGGGATTCGCTCTTATAATTTGCTACTGGGAATCCAACTTTTATGTATGAATCGTTTTTATTCTTACGTTTAATTTGCTTGGGTCAAATTTTTTTAATACATTTAAATAAATGTTTATTTTTGTTACTTTACAATCATTTTACTTAACAGTAAGGTATCAAATATCGTTCCAATTATAAATAATAATTATGTTCCGGCGGAAGGATTTAAGGTACATACGAGTATGTTACTTTTTGACGAGTAAATTATACGAGAGAATACTCAACTCAATCGTGAGACTGCGCCGCAATCCCTAACGCCATCTCACGACTGTCGACGTCAAATCCGAGAGAAGTGAATGCATGTAGCGCTAATAGCCTGTAGACATCACAAATTGGTACCATTAGCCTCTTTTCGCGGCAAATCTCTAAAATTATCGACGTCCAATTAGACTATTTTGTTACTTTCCGTCTTTCCGTCGTGTTCAGTTAGCGCTGTCATGACCATTGTTTATTCAGTCAGACGACATACTTCCGCTTTTAGAACAATAGTGTTTCTCACGACACGAATCGTATCACTTTCGAATGATATACGCTGTATTAAAATAGCATTCAGGACTATTCTAAACCTGAAGGTGGTAATGACTAACAGCCGGTCTCAATAATGTACTAACAGATGGAAGACTGTGGATAGGGCTACCATTAGTATGTCATCTGTCATATTTGTCAATTTTTCAGACGCAAAAATTGACAAATATGACAGATAACATACTAATGGTAGCCATATCCACAGTCTTCCATCTGTTAGTACATTATTGAGACCGGCCGTAAGAGATACAAAATAATGCTATTAAATAAATAATTAATCTAATTTCATTATTTACTTGAATATGTTATTTTAATTGAAATAAAATATACTTTGAATAATCAATTATATTATCTGAATCATCTAAGAACTATCATAGTTTCGTAAGGCTTTGAACTCGACGTTCATACCCACTATTTGCAGCATTAATAAAAAAATATTTAGTAATCTGATGAAGCGTGCTACAAGGATTTCATTTAAATACATTATTTTCAAAATAAGGAAAGTTTGGGCCATCAACATTAAAATTAGTATCTGTATCACTATGTAAATATGTCAGCAGGTTTATTTGAATTAATCATGATAGAGATGTTAAAGTAGACGCTCTCTGTGGTTATAACTACTACCTAACTGGTATAATGACGTTTAACATCGATCAATGAGTACCGAGAATTATCTTGCCTACGGCATTATCTCTAACAACTTGGTACTCTGCTAATTTGGACCTCATTTGTCACAAAACAACCGCACCTACACACGCTATTCAACATAATAATGGGGCCGTCAAAAAATCTCATAAAGCAAAAAGCCGTGCCACCCTAATATATAGCAATTTCATATTTGTGAAATGGCACACGCACCCGCGCTTCGCGGCACTCGTCACCGATCTATTTTGCGAGTGTTGTGTATGAAATGGAATGACACACTGCCTGAACTCTGGAGAGTATTCCAAAAAAATATGAATGCATTTTGAGCCTTATTACTTTAGGGTATCGATCAAAGTTGTGTTTTGTTAGCTCTAATTTATTTTGGTCTAGTGAGCGTAGTTGCACCGTCAGCTCCCTTGGATTGCGCCCTAATCGAATCGGTCTACGGTTGGTGTCTCCCGTCTTGTGGGGCAGACGCGACCCCTGTTCCGGACATCAGAGGTCGCATTTCTGAAAATAAATACAGCGAAATCAAACGGGGATTTAATTGGTCCCTTTTTGGTACATCTTTGTGAATTACCAACTTAATTTGGTATTGTTATGGTATTCAGTTTATTTATTTGGAATAGAAATAAAATCTACATAATGTAGGTCTACGTTTACAGATATTTTTATAGAAGTAAAGCGAATGTAACGAAGGCAAATATGTCATAAAATATTTAGCTCTGTATAAAATGAGAGTGGAAAGGTACTACTGACATCAGTGCGTATTTATTGAGGATTTTCGTATTCTAATAAGACTAATGGAAAAACAACATCTTACCTGAGTATAACCAATAAAAGCTACTACATGACGTAAAATATACAAAAAATACCAATTACATTATTCATTTCTTGTTCATTGCCAATGTAGTTTACCAAGATAATTATATTAGTCACCTATTTGTTTTTGTTAACATAAAAGATGAACCAGAAGTAAATAAGATATAATAAGAATAGAAACCAATCGTATTTTAATTCTCGTAATAGATCTCTCTCTTCTCTGAGGCTTAAGAAACTGCAAATAAATTATATTATCATTTTGCTTTCATTTTGTACTAAGTAAAAAGTGTCTCGAGTTTTAGTAATGGAGATAATTAATTGATTGACTTTTAACTTTCAATCAAATCAATAACTTGACTTATTTCTAATAAGATTTGAGGTCCGTTAGGAATGCTCTGATATGTGGAAAGAGAGTTAAAAGCTGAATAGCCAATAGAAGTATTGGGTAAGAAGTCATGTTTATTAATTTATTTTATACTCTTAGCTTATAAGTTCAGTTTAAGATTTATGTTATTTTTATACTTAAAACTGCTTCAAGACGAGTTAAATTTCTGTTTGTTTTAGGCTTGCTTCGATAGTGCATGATGAATTAAAAAATATAATTTAATTAGCTATGAACGGAATACATGGTATTACGTAATTCCAGATTCCATAAGACAAATAAGATATTTAATAAAATAACACTGAGATATTTGGTTGTAGAAATTAAAAGCTAAGCTAAGGACGCGTGGCACTGACTAGACGTTGAACATTCTTTCGTCATGCTTGGCTGGAACAAATTGTCTAGATAGGGGAGTGTGCATGTGCGTTATACTGGCAGTACTATGTTCTACAGATATGAACGCTGAGTTTTCTTTTTTCGAAGATCTATTGTGTATTCAATCGAGCAATGATGAGATTAATATAAATGATCTGATTACTATAAAAAAATATTATATGTCTGGATAAAATATACCGGTACTTTCTTGTGTTACAAAAATACCATCTATCGATTGATTTATCAACGGAGTTCCGAGGTAACAAACATTGAAAAAAAAAACTTTTAAAGACCTTAGAAACTTCATAGAAACAAATTATTTTTATGCGTTTCTGGTACTGCACAACTAACGCACATGTGCTTCAAAATTATGACAAATGAAACATCCGGAATGGAATATCCAAGACCCCTTTATTCTGGCACAAATAATATCAGTTGTATTAGAATTATTTGTCAGATGTCCATTGCAATAATGTTTCGAAATAACGCAGAGATTGTCTTTATGTGGCCTTGTATTTTTGTCCTAATAATATGATATGATCTTAGCAATGCGTATTAGCACTCATTTAGAAGTAAATAGATTGTTGGTATAATAATATTAGGTATTGAACAAATGAACACTCAAAGCTAGGTCATAGCCTCGGTCCAACTCAACTGTAAGATTTTATAAACATAAGGACCCATAACAGTTAAAAAACCTTAAATAAATATAGTATTTCAAATAGTATTAATAGCTAAATGTGTTGGTAACGCCTAGAAATAATTACATAAATTTAAGGTCATTAAGCAGTTATGACGTACATTAATAAACTCCTGATATTTTTAAAATTTAATCTTGTCCATTACTAAAAAGTTTGCATTATTCAAAGATATAATTGAAACTTAATTTTTCAAATAAAGATACTTAATAGAAAACATAAATTTAAAATTTTGATTTTGTAAGCCACTTCTTGTATGTAAGCCGATGTTTTAAGCGACAACAAACGCTCATAAGAATTTTTGAATAGAGGAGACATAAAAATCATCTTACGTCCGTTTTAATTTAATATATTAAGGTATTATTTCTCATAGTTATGAAATCAGATTTCTGGTTTTTTCATAATCTATTCGATGCACCATAAATATTGATCACTGTCACGCCGCAAAGCGACCAAATGCCAGTGCTTTTAAATTTTCACGCTTGAATTTGGAATATATGGCCCCGCATTGAATATTTATAAAAAGTAAGAGTACATGCCTGTACACGTACTTGTAGAAACATTCTGATCTTATGAATAGCAAGCAATCAAATTGCTTTTAAAAACTAGTGACATAACTGTAAAAATTTGTTAGGAACTATATTTTTTTTTATAAATCCACCTCTCCAGCTACCACTTAGTTACAATATTATCCTTGTTACGAGAAAAATGCTCATGTTACTTTTTATGCACCTTCCTACAATTTTTAAATACATACCACCTACATATTTATGTTACTACCAACATACTATTTTTATATCACTACATAAAACTCAAGTACATAGAAATTATAAACAGAAATACTTTCTCTTTAGAGGCCGCAACACCTATTCGAAAAACAATATTTAGTTAACCGTTAAAATAAAAACGGCGAATAACAAGAAAGTTAAAAGGGTCCAGTTTCCTGTTACTTATGATAACGTGCAACAATTTCGTAGCGGGAAGCCTTTTTGTGAAATGAGGAGACAATTGTAATTTTCCACGTCAGTGCTCGTCGCGAGGAGAAAAATGCTCAGATTTTCCGTCTGAGAGGGATCTAAGCAGTGGTTTTTATTTTTTATGACGTCATTAACTCAAGGAAACTGTGCAAATAGAGCCTGCGGTCACGGGACTGTTTTCTTATGCGATTTCAAACACGAGACGTTATAATCATAAAAATTATTAATGAACTTTAAAATACCTACAAGTAAGTCATTTTAATTAAAAAAAAATGCTTTTAAATCTGTACATTCGTGTCAATTTGTCTTCTACAATACAATATCAAAATTACTTCCTATTCTAATTGGATTTTACATTCAAATCAGAATTCAAATAAAATGTTATTACCCCCTTTAAATTATTTATATCTCTTTCCCACTTCACAAAGTTCCAGTCCTTTTTCTGCCTCTATTTATTCTGAGTTAGGAATACTATTAAGCGTGTTGGCACGTTGATAGGTGTTAAAGACCACTGCGATGTTTTTTCTCGTTCTCTGTGTAAAGCGACAATGTTCTGGTCTCCTAAGATTTACTGTACGTGCGGCGATAAACAGGACAGTACTTAACACCCACTCTCGGGCAGATACTCGTAACGTAAAGTGAGCTAAGTCACCCGACCAACTTATTGGCTTGTAAAGTAGTGAGGCGTAAACATTTTAAGGGTATTTTGATACAGCCAGGATCAAAAAACTAATCACGAAGGAGTTTGGTAGATCACGGAGGATTTTAATACCGAAATTGTGTTTGATTTCGCCTTTGTTTTTTGAAATCCGTTTTCAGAAAAAAAGATTTGATAGTTTACTTTGAATTAAACGTAGTGAATTGGCAGCACGTCGGTGATAACTTTCCACCTGATATCAATAGTTTAATAATTTTAGAGATAGGTATATTATATCAGCTACACAATAATTTTGAGTAAGTACATATTCCTTTTTATTCGAGAATCTCCTTCGTAGTCAAAATAGTTTGGCCATTTCGTAGAACTATTTAAGACTTAATTGCTTACCATAACTTCTAACAGTGCAACTGTGCAACGACGGTAGCAAACTGGTCAAGACATAATTTTTGACAAAGACGCAGCACAGTTTTTTAAGGTTAAAGTAGAGTCAGACTTTACAGACTTGATCTCGGCTATTCGTGAGATCTGATAGTTACTGACAATTTTTTTACAAAGAAAGGGACTTGTGAGGCTAAGCATTCTATTTTACATTAAATGTTTTTGATGGGATCTCCTTCTCTGGTTTTAGAAGAAATAAAAAGCAGAATTATTTAAAGCATTATAAGGTGTAGCCGGAAATTCATTAACAGATTCTGCTCAAATATTTTCAAGAACGAAACATTTTTTATTAGATTGCCGTCCATATTATTCCATGAGTGCTACTAAGATGAGATCTTTTTGAGGTCCTTTTTCATCAGCTACAGATGACGGAAGTTTTCTAAGAATATTCTTATTTATATCTACAAATACCTGTCCTATATCAAGCTAAATATTATTCACTTATTTTTGAATTATATAATAATATTTACTAACTATTTTCCCTTAAAAATAAAGTATTAAAAATAAATTTCTACGAAAACTTTAACAAAACCAATCGACCATATGATACCCTAAGCACGGGGCGAAAATGTTCACACTTAGTTTATTTATTTGTAGGTTCCTCGAAAATGTATTTTAATAAACTTTGAATCTCTCAACGGGGGGCGCTAGCGTCACCCGATCTTCAATTGCTACCGTTTACGCTGTCGTACCCTATAAGCCAGATCTGCGCCAGCCATGTGAGTAAAAAGTATCGAGTTTCATGCCCAATAGTTTGAACATGACTTGGATTAAATGTCAAAACGACCGTCTATGTTAATGGTATGTTATGGTAAACATTTGTTACCTCATGTCTAACTATATTACGTATTGAAATATGTATGTACTCATATCAGGGACAAAAAGATCCAAAAATAGTTTATCAGTTTGATGTTTAAATTACTTGTCCAGATAACTCTGATCTTGTGGTATAGTACGAGTATAACATTAGCTAGCATTTCAGCGAACTGGTTAATTTTATTTCAAATTTATTTTATTTAAAAACCAAACAATCTCATTTTTCATGTATAACAGTCTTCAAACAAAAGCAATTAATAAAACATTCCTTGTATTCACAATGTATCTAATAAAAATATCATAAAATTTACTTCAGGGTGCGTAGGTGACATTGACCTTTTCGACGAAGAAATAGCTTAAGAAAATTTACGAAGTACTTTTTAAGAACATTTTGTTTCATTTGTCTCTTTACTTATAACTAAGTAATATAGTTACTACCTTGCCTTTTTTTCAAAAAGTATGCTACGAGCTAGCTACTCAGCTTAAACTCAAGAAAGAAATTATATCCTTGTTGACCGACTATGGATAGGATATGACTACGATGGAACTGGTCTCAATAGGCGACGGTTTCCATCCAATGGCTCCTCTGCTCGTATGTCGGTTAGGAAGAAAAGAATGTTACTCTTTACAGCCCTATCAGCAAAGTATAATATTCTCCAATTAAAATGACACCCTAGTCATTATTTTATCAGAGTTCATTCACCGGTGAAAATAACGTTAACGGGTATCGCAATTTTAATGGTAAACGGTTTGGTTAACCTTCGAAGCATCCGTTACGTGCAATTTGCCGTAATCATTCGTAAAGAAAGCTAGCCTTTTTGGATGGGAATCTCATTTGCGGTCTACTTTTGATCTCTAGTATTTTCTTGCCTATTGGTTGACATAACCACAAAGTGATGATAGAGTCAACTATTTTAAAAGTTCAATATAGCAGCAAGTTGATATTTTACATCAAACAACAACTAATGTGTCATACAACTCATAATTATTTAAAATCATAAATTGCAAATCATAATTATACTCTGTATAAGATAGAAAAAGAAGATATAATCTAAAGAAATCTAAAGAAGAAATAATCAAACACAATAATAATAAAACATAAAAAAAACATCAATAAAATTTATTGATGTTTTTTTTACAGAGTACATACAGGGTAATATTTTTTAACAATTGATCTGAGTTATGTAGGTAATGTATGTGATGAGGCTTATGAGTCTGAGTAGGACATTATTCATTCATATCCATCTATTACCATAATACAGCACTCAAAATTTGCTTCACGGAGTTTCATAACTGCGCAAAGGCTCTGTTTGGATTCAGTTTTCCCTAACATATTTCAATTATTATGAAAAAGTTACGTTATTTTTTAAAATTTTGAAAGATTTTTTGAGTTATCCCTTTAACACCTTAAACCACATGCTATGGCGGTGACGAGTGTCTAGTGGTATAAAATTAACGATTTAGAAATATCAATAAATAAATAAACCTGAGAATACAAGACGAAACGACGTCGGTTTCATTCTATTACAACTTGCGGGCTCGCCCGAGCGCGTAATTCTGCGGTTACAAGCCGGGTCTCTGCACGCGCCGTGGTTTTGTCGCTTGAAACAAGTTCAGTTGAACAAAAACTTTAAAAAATAACAATTGAGAACTAGACTAGCTAATAAAATAATAATAAAAAAACAAAAAACCCGACTGCGTATAAAACTAAAAAGATAAAACAAGCCCAGTTGTTCAGAATGTTGTTAAAAGTAATACTGAACAATTACACCGTAGAAGGACACAATGTTGTCATTTCATCAAGGGAGTTAATAAATTACTTCACTAATAGTTATTAGTGACCAAAGATACATCCTTCTGGCACAGTCAGGTGAAAAACGAGTCACTTAACAGTACCTACCTATTCTAAATCATGGGAATAAATGACATGGAGTTAGAAATCTTTAAAAGTTATCTTATTGTTTGAAGTTCAGACTATAAAAAACTATATTATCCATTCTTGATTACATAGACCTCTATTTCTTTTAAATACTGGTAACTAATAGAGAAAACAATAGAAATAGATAAATCTTATTGAATGGACGCCGATAGTTCATAGTTTAACGCCCCAATTCAGAGTCACTAAGGGTTTCTTTAATCGCTCCTTAGCATAGAGTCACCATACAAATTCTGTACTAAGTAACGATTTAAGAAACTATTAGTGACTCTCGAGTTGGGGCGTAAGATTCTTAAGAAATGTAATTTTTCTAAATATAAACATCAATGTCTAATGATCTCATTACAATTTACAGTCAAGTCGCTCGACCAGGTAGGTGACTTTGCGGTTAGCTGGTAGATGGCGCCACATGTCCTTCAATTTTATTAAAACAAACTCCGAACCAAGTCTTGCGGAATTGATCTCAACTTCATAGGCCTCCCTGTTGTGTAAATCATTGGTTAATTTATATTTTATAGTTTTCAGCGTCGCAGTCACACAATAGATAAATTTGTAAGAAATACTTCATTCTGTTCATTCATTCTCTTGTGCACTCAGTCATTCTGAGAGTCATAGAAGCAAATTTCTTCAACCCATTAATGCCCCACTACTGGGCACGGGTCTCTCCTCTTGAGGAGACCTAGAGCATACTCCACTACGCTGCTCCAGTGCGGATTGGTAGAGGGGTTAGTGGCCAACCCTAGTCTCGGAAGTTTTCAAACCGCCCGACGGCCTCCGACGTGGCTTAACGACTGTTATCTTATGATAACAATCGGGACCGACGGCTTTACGTGCCCTCCGAAGCAAGGAGACGCTCAAGAAATCTTTGCCACTAGCGGTCACCCATCCAACTACCGACCGCGCCCGTTGTTGCTTAACTTTGTCGATCACATAGCTATGAGCACTTCCAATATAAGCAAATACTCAGGGCATATTAAAGGGTGATAATTTTGGGTAACAAAAGTGAGACAAACGATACCTAGACATAAAATCGGTGCTTTTTCAGTGACTTGATTAAATCACTGACATTGACTTCTAGGAAAACTCCACCTACACCTTAAGTATGAAAAGTTATAAAAAACATAGATATACATAATACATATTCAACTGACTTTGCGTGAGTAGCCAGTCCTAACAAAAATACTGTACCTATTGAACACCAATTCATCAGATTTTTCATGGTCCAATCAGCATCATCAAGTCAAATTGCGACCGATTTAGGCCCCATTGAATACAACTATGCGTGAGATACCACATGAAGACTTTATGGTCGGTTTTATTATTCCTAAATGAGACCATATTACGTTTATAGTTCGTGTGATTAACTTTACGTTTACTGGTTCTATGAAATCGGTGAATATCTTCACAGATTCGCTCCATCTTCCCTATTTCTAATGAATTAATAATAGATTTTGAGTAGTTAAGTATTAAACATTATGCGGGCTATCGTTACAAAATTGTTTTATATGCCTTATTATTTTTTAATGATACCGGTCTAATAATCCACCTGGAGTTGAATATTAAGGCAAAGCGACAACCCATAATCGTCCCACTGCTGGGCTCGGGGTCTCCTCTCACAACGTGAGGGGTATTAGGCCATAGTCAACCACGCTGGCCAAGTGCGGATTGGTAGACTTCACACACCTTTGAGAACTTTATGGAGAACTCTTCGGTGTGCAGGTTTCCTTACGATGTTTTCCTTCACCGAAGCAAGTGATAATTAATTTCCAATACGCACATAATATTTGAAAATTAGAGGTGCTAGGCTATGACTGCTACTATATATTGAATATTAAGCTACTACTGCTACTAGTATTCATAGATAACCAACTTCAAGTAAATGTTTGCGTCTAGCAGAAATGGCGAGGGAATCGTATATGCTACACCTTTACACTAGAAGATAATTATGCGAGTACGTAATTTTCTTTTGTATAATTAACTTTTGCAAATAATAATTTTAAACTTAAAGTACCTAAACAAGCAGCTTCATTACAAAATTTTCAGTAGCTTAAAATATTCCTACTGGCAATTATGTTAAATTTTCGATGTAAGTTTTGTTTGCACAAAAACAGCTAATATATTCACACCATTGTTTACGCGATAATGTGATACATAATTAATGAGGGTGGTGTTTGAAATAGCACCTGCCTATGCAACTATGTGTCAGTATGTCAATGAACCATAAATATTTAATGAGTATATGGTAAAATAGGCATAGTATGATCTTTGTAAACCATTTCAATTGTGTTTTCTCGTATTGATAAAACTTGTGACAGAACGCCATTGGTATTATACGATATATAACTGCAAAGCGTTAAACGTAAAACGCTGCCATTGGGGGTATGAGATGAGACTTAGAGGAATGTAAAAAATAAACCAATTACAAATCAATTACTTGAGTACATAAAACTAAAAAAATCAATTTTAATACAAAATAGTTTTTGAAAGATAATTAAAACTGATACACGTTATTAAATAAAATAATTATTCTTTATCAATATTAAATTACGGTACAATAACCAAATACAAACAGGCCAAATAGAGACACATGAACTGTGGTATAACTACAGTACGACTATTATGTAGTCTCTTTGATTTTATCAAAAAAAAAATCAGTAAAATAAATTCAAATTCTTATTGAATGTGCTAAAATTTCTACATAATTATCTTTTGTACAGGACTTAAATGTCACGTTTTACACTGATTGTTGCAGATGTTACAAGATACAAGTTTCTGTCGTAATGTATTGAATATTAAGTATGCATTGGTTAATCCGGGTTAAAATATTAACAATATACGCTTTAAGTGATTCTAATGATACTATTGTAGAGTTTTCGTAACGATGTGCTTCATTTTAGAATATTCCCGAATTTTGTGCCAAGGCCGAATAAGCCATGATTTTATTTCGGTAGTCAAAACATACGTATTTTAACTACTTACGTTATGAAATATGATGAGCCATCAAAGCAAAATCGTGACACCCAGTAAGCTTTTATAACGAATTATGAACATGATTGAAACTGTACTAAACGTCGTGTATGGAGTAATAGGGTAAGCACGAGCTAACGTCCATTCGAATATCGTAATCGCGCAAAATGATCGTTTACGCACATCTCTATGTTAAGCTTATTAAGTTTAAAATTCAAATAACAAAATTACAATTTGATTATATCTATAATTTTATAAATAAAGATATTTAAAAAGTGAATTTAAATAAGGCTACTTGCAATGTTTATCAGTCGTTAGTTTAACGCTTGATTATTTTTTAATTATTAAACTGGTCTTAGCTTAACTTTGGGATTTTTTGAAGTAACAGATTATGTTCAAACAACTATTGAGGTAAGACTTGGGTGAAACGTTCTCGAAAAATCCAATAGCGATCGATATATTCACGCTTAACCTCTCGTACACACAACATCATCGCCTAATTCCAATGTAAATAAATAAATTTGAGAAAATCCAACAGTGTTACATATATCTATGATTCCGATTGGGGCCAAGGCGTGCCAACAATAGAAATTGTTATGACAGCACTTGAGAATATGAAAGTAATCGTTAGATATACGGTTATGATTGTACCTACTTATGGACTTACTCATAATATTTTGCAATTTTTGACCTTATTTTAACGACAGGTTTAAGAAACCAAAACTAAAGATGGATCCAACTATTTTCTATCAAATTTAGTTGCAGTGACCTTTTAAATTCAACAAATTTTCTTTTTACCCGACTGCCAAGGAAAGGATACGTTTTTCGCGTGTATATTGTATGAACATACATAAGTAGGTATGTATCAGTGTAATATTCTTTATTACCTTATATCTTCCAAACCGCTGGAGCGATTTATATAATTAAGAAATTGTTAGATGCATCTTGACAGCTCAAGTGTTCTTATTTAAGCGAAATTAGAAAAAACAAATTCAGTGGCTGTGAGATGGCATTGTTTGGAATATCAAAAAATAAAAATAAATCAAATACTACAATATGGGCATTACATTAAAGAGCTCATCATAAGGATTTCAAACAGGTATGTCATCTTTTTTTCTTTATTTTTTTATTTATACTACTTATTTCTTACCTTTTCTTTGTTGCCTGGCCACGTCTCGGTGCACCGGTGATGCCTTTGGTATTACTAATGTTGATGTGACCACTTACAATAAGGTGGCTCGTCTGTTTGTTTGTCAATTATTTACATTTAAAAATAGCAATAATAATATTAAAATGTTTTTTTCTCGGGTTTCTTACTACCCAATATAAAACTATCAATGAATCGCAATTGAAGCTTTGGTGTTCGAAGTTACTTTCTAACTATTTATTCAACTATTGTATTTAATTTGCACCGGTATTCCATTTTTTATCATCACTTTGTGTCAAAGTCAAAGTCAAAGATAATTTATTGTGGATCATAGGTACAATGGTAGAACTATAATTATTTTGTAATCCACAAATTATACATTGAACCTAGTTTTAAAACATAGCCTTCGTCTATAGAACTATTTGCAATAACTATTTACTTATCATCTAAATAACTCCATTCCATTCATGAAACGAAATAATTATTAAGGTGTTGATTAAAACAACCAAATGAAAAATGGTAGCTACACATGTCCATAAAATAGGTCAACTTTTGTTCGTCGTGATTGTAGTAATTACTATTGATATAGCAAGTTACCATCTATTAAGAACAGCGTTTGAAACGATCACAAATGAACTTACTGCATGTCTATGAATAAACGTTACATAAGCGCTCAATCCGCAATTTCACAATCGTTAGGCCTCATGCAGACTTGTAATACTTTGACTTGCAATTTTGATGTAGTTTAATTAGCTTTATTTAATTTTTGGCTTTCTAAAAAATTCTTAACTCTAGGCAAGTTAGTAGGTTACAAATGACCCTGACTGCTTGGGAGGGGGAGGGTTCGAGTTCGATTCCTAGACGTTCCATGCAGTTATTAATGTGACATACATTCTGTGCTAACATTATAGGAATTCTTAGTTTGATTCGCAGCGTTTGTAAAACTGTAGATTGCAACAGTTATGTTTTTAAAAAATTGGTTGTCTGTAAAGTCGGTTTACGGACGGTAGTTTAACGAGACAAAGTCATGACATTGCATACTTTTATAGATAAAATTGAATCATTTTAATTAAATTACCATTATTTTGTATAGGAATCGAGAAGAAGAGAGATACAGGCGGCACGAACCGAGCGCTTCGGCCGATCTTAGCCGATCGTGCCTCTCTATTGCTTGTTCCGCGCTCTCCGACATGACGTCACGGAACGTGACAGTGAGTCATGCTTTTTCGTGCGTGCACCCAGCGTTCATCGTTTTAATAGACGTTGTCACGTCAAAAACAGGTTTTAAAAATAAAACATCAAGTTTAAAAAATATTGTATCGACCGCATGGCGAACGTAAAGCTATATAATTTATCTATAGTTCTATATAAATATATTTGTCAATGTTCACATCTGCGTAACACCGTTGTTATTAGCCACAACCACATTACTGACTGCCATCAGATATTGAACCCTATTTGAAGTTAATGATCCATGTCTATGAACCGTACTGACCACAACACCCTGTCGATTGCTTATAGTTTGCTTTAGTTACCTATATTAGTTTATTTGTCATGTTAAAATTTACTTGTAATTATTTCGTATCTATCCTTTTGATTGCTTCTGCGTTTTAAAAAATAAAAAAAAACATATGCAATCTAAAATGTCTGTATAAAGTATTCTCTAAGGTTTTGCAATAATTTAAAATTGAACAGATATTTTTTCACCAATGTGTTAGAGACTTAAGGATCATTGGAATGAAATAAAAGATTGGAAGCAACACTGAAGAACGAGAGAGAAATGGGAGTCAAATGATTTGACCCGAGGATTCTTGGTCACAATCAGCGTGCGAAGTTTTATTGGTCCCCTTAATAATGAAATACAAGCCGTGCTTGATTGAATGCATACATCACCGCTTTGAATAACACGTGATGTACATTGCGTTGTAAATTATATCGGTGTGTTAGCAAGCCACTAATATTTTAGTTTTAAACCAGGGCGGCAATGCCCGCGTTTTACTTATTTATTTATTTATGTAAACTTTATTGTCCACAACATAAAATATCATAGTACAAATGGTGAGCTTAATGCTAACTGCATTCTCTACCAGCTAACCATTAGGCCGAACCGAAATAGGTACATGAAAAGCGATATAGCGATGATAGATAGGTGGTAAGTTAAAAACTTTTCCGGGATTAAAAATACCCAATATCTTATTTTAGATTATGTGAACGGATTTTATCGAAATTTAGACCTGTGTGCTAAATTTCGATAAAATCCATTCAGTAGTTTTTGCATCAAAGAGTGACACAACAACCATACATACTTATAAACAAACTTTCACATTTTATAATATTAGCAATATTTTGCAGGAGCTTGTCGAATGTAGTAGAACTTTTCCATTAATTTTCAATTCTTTGTTTATTCTACAGACATGTTTCAAAAGTTAGGTACTTGGAACGCATCGTGGTTTATTATAACTTACAATATCGTTCATTAATTGTATTATTTAACTAGACTTTATTTAAATAAAAAAATTCGAATTTTTTGACATATTTAATTTCATGTAACGTGTTCAAAGTAAATTGGATCAAATTGAAGATAAAATTGGAGAGTTATGTTATTATAGTAGACAACAATTTTTTTTAACATTACTAATTTATATCATAGGTACCTAAAAAGCCTTTTGCCTAAAAAAGGTACAAAGTTAAAAATGTTTCCTAAAAATAAAAACTATATTAACGTTATACGTGGCTCTTTGTGTGTAACATAAAACTATCGTCAGCAACTAATCAGCCTCTTTCTTAAAAAAATTAATTAAAGTTATGTAAAAATATCTTCCCCTCCTCGTAACTTGTTTTATAGCTAGCGAGAGAAGAGTAGAGATACTAGTATTTTATAATTTATTTAGAAGTTACATACTAGCAGGATATAAAAGCTGCATATTTAGTATACGTGTATGAATTTAAATAATAGATAAGTAACAGTAATATAACCGCTCAAGTCATATTTTACAGAAACGAAGATCATCGATGTTTTAAAAATGTTTAAAATGAATTTATGGGTTCTTTTTAGGTTTTTTACAGATCGTACGGGTTTGGTTACTAGTATAGACATTAATACATGTTTACCACTGTGTAGATTATGCACTGTTATACACGTATACCATATAAACTAAAAGCATTTTTTGCAGATGTGCCATTATATTACTAGGTGAGCGATATGTATACAAAAATACATTAAAATTCATAATTTTCTAAATAAGTATGCAATTGATAATTATATTGTCATTCATAAGATTTTCTTCGGTTTGACTAAATGTTTCATCAAAAGAAAACAATGTTAAATATAAAAATAGTTTGTAAAATACAGCTTTAATTGCATTTTCCTGCAGATACACTTACGCATCGACAAAATAGAAAAGAGTATTATAACAAAAATAAAGATTATGTTATTACACATTTTCATATTTTATATTTTCATATTTTATATTTTTCATTTTCATATTTTATGAAGCAGTGATAGCCTAGCGGTTAGAACGTTGGTCTCCCGAACGAAGGGGCCCGGGTTCAAATCCTGGCACGCACCTCTGATTTTCAAATATTATGTGCGTGTTATAAGTTAATTATCACTTGCTTCGGTGAAGGAAAACATCGTGAGGAAACCTGCACACCGGAGAGTTCTCCATAAAAGTTCTCAAAGGTGTGTGAAGTCTACCAATCCGCACTTGGCCAGCGTGGTAGACTATGGCTTAATACCCCTCACATTGTGAGAGGAGACCCCGAGCCCAGCAGTGGGACAATTATGGGTTGTTGCTTTGCTTTGCTTTGCTTTATATTTTATTCAAGCGAGTTTATCGCTCATCGCTGCTCTTAATAGAGTTACGGGAGCAAAAAGTAAAAGTGTCATTAATAAACATGACAAGTAACATTAATGATTCTGGCGCTCGAACAAATGCCTTTCATTAAGCGTATGTATTTCTACAGTTTGAAAGTGTTATGTGACATGACCTTCCTTGTTAAAAGAAAGCGTAACAAAGAGGCATCTGGTGGTCCAATCATACTAATAATTAAAAATGTTAGTGTTAAAAAGATTGACTTAATGCCTGTTTTGAATCAAAACATAAGGAAAACGGTCATTAAATGATAGTGTTCAAATCACACTTTAAAAAAAAACTTAAAACAATGTTACACAATTTGAAAGCTAGTCTTATTTCTAAAATAAAATCGTTTCTTACTAAATTTATAATTTATTAATCTAATTTATCTTACTTTTTACGTTATAAGACTAACGATACTGTTTTATGTTACAGATGAATGTGAGAATTTATAATATGAGATATGCATTTTGACAGTAAACAAGAAAGACTTATATCTCCCTAACGATTCCCATTCGCCTAATCAACAAACATAAATTCATGAAAGAAAACGAGTAACAGCCCTGACTAAAATAGCAATCCTATCAGATCGCAAGCGTAAACCGTTCATCATATTTTATTAACCGACTTCAAAAAAAGGAGGAGGTTCTCAATTCGACTGTATTTTTTTTTTTTTTTTTTTTTTTTTTTATGTTTGTTACCTCAGAACTTTGGACTGGGCGAACCGATTTTGATGATTCTTTTTTTAATCGAAAGCTGATGGCTGTCATGTGGTCCCACATAAATTTTATTGAAATCTGACAATGGCATCCATGAGAAAACTACATAAGTCGTAAATTTGTGTTAAGATGTGCGCGACAAATTGACGAATGACTCAATATCACGTCAACCGATTTCGATGATTCTTTTTTTAATAGAAAGCTGGTGCTTGTCATGTGGTCCCACATAAATTTGAACGAGATCTGGCAAGTAGTTTTTGAGAATTTGAAGTCGGTTATTTTTTGTTAGTAAAATTTAGATTATTTCAGTATAAAATTGTGTGTTTCTGAATATTTTAAGAGTAGCTGCTCGTTAAAACTCCTATGACATAGAAATGAAAGATAAACAGTTTTAATGCTTACATATCTAAATTCCATCCTCCTCTACGCGTATTTAATGGTAGGCAAAGATTTTATACATATTGCAAGATAAGCACACTGAAAAGGAACGCAATGAATGAAATCGTACTATTAATAAAGACACTAACTGAATACATAAGACAAATAAACACGATGGAAATGGAAACGAAAAAAACTACATTTGTGACGATAATAAGTGCATTTCTGGCCTGATCTATACTATCTTGGTTTCAAAGAAATATTAATGACCATTTTAGTTTAAAACCTCATGGTAGTAAGTTAGTGAAATTGTTCTTCTTGTTTAAAATTAACCATCGACTCCACTAAAAGTCCTCTGAACTCCGAATTTAAACCACGTAATTTTTATGGAACTAGGTGTTCATGAGTTGACGATGCACCTGATTATAAGTGGCTATCGTTGCCCATGAACATCAGCTACACCAAAGGAAAAATAATAATAATAATAATTTATTTCTTATGAGAAGTTACACATTTTTATAGTTTTAACTTAATCACAAGCAAATAAACATTTCGTTTTAAATTAACTCGAAAGCGTTATCATCTTACCGTGATCCGTACTTATTCATATACACAACACAAGGTATCAAAAACTCACTCATTACACTGTATTTTAGTACAATCAAAAATTACCAATTCACAACATTTTCTCACAATTTACATAGATATATGTTATGCTAATAACTAAGAGAATACTTAGCAACAACGTAATTCAACGTATCACTTATTCACTATCGAGCGATTCTACTTATATTATTTGTTGCGGGTAGATCTTTCCACGCTTACCTATATTAGTACTACTTATTGCACGCGACCACATAAACTGTAGACTTGTTCTGCGTAATGTGTAACATTGTGTTTAATATATTTGTTAACCTTTTTCAATTACTATGTTAATGCGGGATTTAACTTTGACATAATATATTAATTGCAAGTTCACTATTATCTAAACTAGGCCGAGCCTGTATCTTAGATAATATTAGAATATTAAAATGTATGCGGTGTGGCCAAGAAAGAGAGAAGAAAAAGAAAGAAGGAACGTAACCATTAACTCGGCACCATTCCCTCATCTGTTTATCAGGGTGCACCAAACAGGTTGTCTTAGCCAGTATAAATAGAGTTTATGGTTACATTCGAGCTTATGTCATTGAACTCAGCACCCTTTAATGAAGAGAGAAAGAGAAAGTCATCACGGAAAAGCTCTAAAAACTTATTTCATAAAACGTCACTATATAACATCCGAATTAAGAATCCGCTACGCAGAGCTACAGTGACTAAAAATAAATATTGTCGCATCGAACACATTTTTAGCCTCTCGGTCAGATATGATTTAATGGTGCGACGAGTGCTTCGTTAACATTAATAAATTCATAACCCCTACTAAATAAAATTTAAAAATACGCTGAAATGTCGTTTGAAACTCGATTTTGTTTTAAACTTTAATTTGATAAACCAACGGTAGCAAAATAGGTGATTAGTGAAAATATGACTTTTTTTAGTTATTTTACATGTTTTGTTAATGAAATGATAAGAATTGGCGATATCTATAATATAGTATGAAAAATTTTACTTTTTCACAGAAAAATAAATAATAACTTTACAGCTAAATAAAACACCACGTATAAATCAACATAGGTACTAAGTAACCATGACGATAGACGATATTATAAATAATTTTATACTCACAAAACACTCGATGAATTCTCGAAAGTCTCACACGACTCACACTAAATTAACATGGGCCAGTGGTAGGAACAAAACTCCTTTTCTACAGTCGCTTTTAACTTTCCTTCGGCACTTCGTTAGCTATGTTTGTGTTTATTTAGAACGTGATAAGTTAGCCCGGTGACTGAGCGGGAAGCAGGACGTGTGGCTCTGTGATCTTATTCGCTTTCACACCCGATTCGATTGCTCATTTTATTACATGGCGGCGGACTGTTAAATTTCCGGATATGACTGTTCTGCGACTTCTGATGGACACGTTATTTTAAATAGAAGAATTGAATAGAAAAATTAAATAGAATTATTTAATTTTGTCATACATAATTTGTTTTTAGCTTTCAAATATTTAAATGGAATTAGACTTGTTCTGTTCGTTATACCGTGTATACTCACCGTACTGAACATGTATTTATGGGTATTACTATTGGTATTTCATCATGAATATTAAACAATTAGATTATTTTGTGCACTCACGATTTTCGTACTTTACAAATATTACCAATTACAAGAATCACTCAACATTTCGACACTTAAACCCATTTTCTGTGTCGCATTTTTGCAACTTTTTTTTAATACAGATAGAATATTTTAAACTGTAATGCACTCATACTCATTAGTGCGAAATTCTCTTTTATTACTTCCAATAACAAACTTCCTTATAAATCACTCTGAACTTTATATCATTTATCCGTACGCCGGTTATAAGAGTGTATTGCGATACAAAATTAAATCCGCAATTTGAGACATCGTAAACACCTCATAAGCTTGTTCCCTTTGTTCTGTACGTTCAAAATTGATATCGAAAACGTGTTATAATAAATACAATGCGGCTGTTGAGATTTTATTGTTTCAAAAATATTAAGCTTTTGGAGCAATAAACGAGTGTAGTAAAAGTGTTAAAAGTATTTTTAAAGGATATTTATTACAGGGGTATTTCGAGACATTGTTATTATCAGTGTATTATAAAATATAGGTACCTACTGAATTCTCATTAACACCTAACAATAACACAGCTTAATAACCGACTACAAGACCTTTCATGGACCTATTCGCGGTTTGTGACAGATGTTGTGTGAGACGTGAGTATCCACAGATATCCACTGGCTAAGGGTGGATTGCACATCACGAAGTTAAGGTTAAATTAGTACATAATAAAACAATATGTAGAAAAAATATATAGTTATATTTCAATTAAAATATTCGGACGGTTACGATTAGAGTAAAATTTTATTCAAAACTAAACCTTACCTTGACTTATGAAATCCAGTTTCGTTTATTTTAACTGACATGTTGCTTTAACCTTACCTTTAACTCGGGCAATCTACTCTAAAAATCAGTCGTCGAAATGCCTATCGCGGACAGTAGCTGGCATTCATTAACACGATTACTCTGGTCGTGATTGGGGTTAAATGGAGCAGTTTGCGCGTCCTATTTATTTGCCAATGTCTGATTTTGTAATCAGAAACACATTTGCATCTATAATCGTTGCATAATTAACTATGAGGACTAACTAAATTAATGTTTCTATCAATGTGAAGCACGATTTTCTTATGCTATTATTCAGTTCCTTTTTTCGGGTTTATCGGGTATATTATAAATAATATAAAATGAGTAAACTTCTATGTTTTTTTTATTGGTACAAAAACTATACTTTTTTACCCGACATCATCGAATGTGGTGGTACCAGCTGGTGTCGTATGCGGGGACGCATACGTTGTCAGGATGGTCGATTGTTAGGGTTTGGAATTACCAATAAAGTATTTGATTAATATTACCAACAAAGACGCCATTATTTTTGTAATTCGCTTAACTCTATGACACCGACATCAGTCAACACACCGTAATTAACTATTTTATTAATATTACGAACAAAGGTGCCATTATTTTTGTAAATCGCTTAAGTCCATGGCACTGGCATCAGTCAACACACCATAGTTGGCTAGTTTCGGGTTTTAGGTGAAATATTACTGTGAGAAATTCAAACAACGAACAAGGATGAGGATGACCAAAGGGGGCATAGTGTTTCAGAGTTTAGATTGCAAAGTCATGTTATTCTAATCAGTACTTATAAGATTCAGAAAATTGTAAAGTCGAGGAGTGAGAATTTTTATCAAATACATTTAACATAAAAACGGAATAAATGCATCAAGACATCTGAATGCCTTTTAAATATTACCATTATACATTAGATAGATACATTAGATCACTTTGCAATGTTCTTTATAGTATCTGTGAAATTACTATAGGTATAATTCATTATAGTGAAACGACTTAAATAATACATTATATCGTTAGATTTATATCATTAGTAATATAGAATAGAATAGAATATAATTTATTTCTTCAAGTTAACACTGCAGTACAAAAAGGCAATATGACATCTTACACTATAGGTACTTATAAAAAAAAAGAATGTTGATTGTAGCAGTAAAAACTTGACGAAATAGGGCCACACTCAGCACTGGCCGCAGCAAGCCACGACCGCTGATTTTCAGGGCGACCCTAATTCGTGTAGTTCGATTAGTGACATTAAACGCAAAAAAAAAAGAATAACCTATATAATACGTGAATCTAAATAAACATAAAAATCTAAAAACTAATAATGGAACCTATGAAATTACGTGATACAAGCAAATATACCTCTCTACTATTTCTACCATTATCGTTATATATATCGTTATATATCGTTAGATAAATCTTTGCAACACGGGTAGATTACCTTCAGTAGCTAATGAGTAGATTAGTAGTCGATAGCGTGGCCTGACACGTACTTGGCCGGTTTTTTTTATGTGAATGGCCGACAATCTAGCAGCCCAGTAGCTGAGAAGGTAAGGATGATAAGTGGCCCTCGCTCTTGGACAACAATAACACTCAAGGCATCACCGAGGCCTTGTCAGAAAAGAAGAGAGAAGAAAGACTTTACCCTAAAGGCTTCCTTAATTTTGGCAAAATGCCCCGTTTTGCGGTAATAACTACTCGTGAATGCAAACTCTTAATTTATTTCTATTTTAAAAGTTAGTACACTTTAAAGACAGTAGGTAGGTATAGATCTTGTTATGAAATACATTTTACAAAAAATTATGCATCAAAGTTGTTAAAACATTATGAGAAGAGGACTTTATGTTTTCTTGGGATAAGAATTAAGATTGTCAACTAATTGAATTATTTTGAGTAGGTATAAAATTTTTATACAAGAAAAAGCTTATAAAAAGTGAGCAAAGTAGTTTAAATAAATGAATCGGTAAAAGTTTTATACTACAAATTAACTCGATTGCATTTAATATGCCCCATTTTCATTTCGATAGCTACAATTTTCTGCGTACTTGAAGAGCTTTCGATTTTTATGATGAATGTGGAATGGAAATAAAAAATTAATGTATTTTCTTTTAATTTAAATGGGGATCTATCTGGATATTGAGGATATTGTTTTATTTATATAATAAATATGTCAACCGTACCGTTTGCCCGGGCAGTTTATGTGGCCCGGGAAGTATGTTTTCTTCTTTATGAGTTGATTTTCCGATTTTTTTTATTTTTTTTATATATTTTTTTTGTTATCTCTTTTGTTAAAGACTCCCACGTGTGAAAGAAGTAACCGTTAGTGACTCTGAGTTGGGGAGTAAGTCTCTAGACAATTTATAAAATACAAACAAAATTTCCATATTACCTACCTAACTTCAACGAGTAAGTATGACCTGTAATAACCTATTTCATAACAGCATGCTCCAAAATAAAATTATGTGACATTAGAAGGAGGTAAGCGACTTCTAGGAAGCTTGAGATTATGAGTAATATAAAACCATAACAACTAAACATCTCATAAAACCCTATAACGCTCGAAACATCGTTATGAGCATTAATTTCACGGGTCTCAGAATATCGAATGACTGTTCCAAGAGGTCTCGCCTTTGAAACGGGAGCTTGGCGAATTCAAGGATGATCGAGTGGACACAGGGGACAGAAGGGACAATAGGGAAAGTGGACTAGTGTGGACTAAATTAAGGATTAAGAGGGCTTTGGTCTTTCGTAGAAGCAACTGATGTCATATTTCATTGGTAGTGAGTGGGAGTCTATGTACGTCATATTATTCAGAACTCAGATTCAGAACCGTTCTGAATCTGAGTTGTGAATAATATGACGTACATAGAACGTGATCCCATTTGTAGATTAGATAAGAATGAGTAGCTAATATTAGCATTGGCTTGGTAGTATCGAGGTAAAGAAAATTCAGTTATTTAATAATCTTTTATTGGTTTAATTTTTAATTTTCACTGTTTAATGCTCATGTAACGGGCGCAAACTTACAGCATAGGGGAAGGCCGGGCAAAGTGGACACCTTAACCTTTGGCGAAACTTAACTTTAACCTTAACTTTTTTCCTTTGTAAGGGAGTCAATACAGACAGATAAATAATAATGACTGAGTTTGGAACAGTATTTATTGAACTTTTAAAATATATAATCAACAAAAATAATGTAACATCAGTACTTTACAAAAAATTGTTAATGACATTTAACTTGGTACCGCTATCCGCTTTGCCCAATCCACCGGGTAAAGTGGATAGGCACATAGGGTAAAGTGAACACCCAATAATTAAGGAACGATTACCGAAGAATTTAAAAGAAAATATATGCAATTATAGGAAACAATAATAATACAACAGCTAATCAGTTTCAGTTGTCACAATGTCAAAATTCAAAATTCAAAATTCAAAATCATTTATTCATGTAGGTATCATTGATACACTTATGCACGTCATTTTTTTAATTTACCAGCTTTTCGGAAAGGTGCTTTGTCATGGAGGAGAAGAAAAGCCGAAAGAAACTCCTCAGCACATCTTTTAAAAATAAAATACATTGGTATATTTCTTACAAAGAAGTATCACTAGCCTGTACGGAACTGGTTGCAGATCTGGTCATTTCCATGCGTCTTTGTCATTTATGTACTCATCTACAGTATAGTAGCCTTTCCCTAAAAGTTGAGATTTTACATGTTTCTTAAATAATTCCACTGGCAAATCACGTATTAACTTTGGGATTTTATTATAGAACTGTACACCACGGCCCATAAAAGATCGCTTCACTTTAGAAAGACGGTAAGATGGCGTTACTAACTGGTGCATTTTTCTTGTTTGGCGATTAGTGATATCAAAATTTTGTTTATACGCGCTTATATTATTCCGTATAAAAACCACGTTACTATAGATATATTGTGAGGCTACTGTAAGTATACCTATTTCTTTGAACTTGTCACGCAAAGTTTCACGAGATCTAAGTTTATAAATAGCCCTAATAGCTCTTTTTTGTAGTATGAAAATTTGTTCTATACTGGCTGCTTTGCCCCACAGCAAGATGGCATATGACATAATACTGTGAAAATATGCAAAATAAACCATCCTAGCAGTTTCGACGTCAGTAAACTGCCTTATTTTCCTAACAGCGTAAGCAGCCCTACCGAGTTTAGTCGCGAGATTTGTTATATGTGGGCCCCACTGAAGTTTACTATCTAAGGTCACCCCTAAAAAGACCGTGGATTCCTCCATGTGCAATATTTCATTATTCAGTCTGAGAGATTTGTCAGCATTTTTCATTTTTCTTTCGCGTGGCCTTTGTTTTGGTATCTAAATCTTTCTCAATGTTTCTCAAAAATTTGGTACTTGTTTTAACAAATTTAATTTTCTGTTCTTTCTGTTCTTCCTGTGCTGGTACGTACTTCAGGCTTTTGAAATTTTCTTTCGCGGTTACCCACAGGAATATAAGGAGTTGGGAGTGGTCTTAAACATATTTTTGGAGTTATACATAAAAGTGGAAGATATTTGAAATGCGCTATATCTGAGTGGATCTTCTTTGTCAGGTTTAGGTATATTTGTGGGTAAAGTGGAATCAAGAAAAGTAATTATTTCTAAATCTGCGGACAAAATGAACACTATTGGTCACAGTGGATACAGTGTCCACTTTGCCCGTGTTCATTTTGCCCAACGGGTACTTGTTTAATTTAACCTAACCTAAAATGAAATTCAGAAACAGGATCCCAATAAAACTAGCAGTATTTCTGCAAGGAAACATGCACTTTGAAGAGAGAATCAAGGCAATACAATAATACTATATAAACATAAGTTATTACAAAGTTACGTACATTGAAAAGTCGTAAGCAATGTTCACTTTTTAATTTTTGTTATTTTTTTCGCAAATGACGCGTGATTATACGTTGGCTCTGTTTGTTTACGATTGAGGGGCGCGGGGAGCACCTGGTAGCAAGACGGTAGTGCCTTCGGGCCCCCCATTTTAAAATAAAAGAGGGTATTCGCTTTGCCTGGGCTATTCACTATGCCCGGCCTTCCCCTACCTAATGCATAATACTACTGATCTTATTTGGATTAAATTTTATCTTATTTGGATTAAATTTGGATTAAATTTGTGCAGCAGTAATTGCCCAGGATTTTTCGTTGGTCTCCCGAACGCAGGGGTCCGAGTTAAAATCCTGACACGCACCTCTAATTTTCAAATATTATGTTTCTTTCTTTCTTTTTCTTCTCTCTTTCTTGACCGGCAACGCATCAGTGATGCTTTTGGTGTTGCTGATGTCCATGGGCAACGATAGCCACTTACCATCAGGTGGATCGTCAGCTCGTTTGCCGGCTATTTCCGTAAATAAAAATAATAAAAAATATATGCGTATTACAAGTTAATTATCACCGGAGTGTTCTCCATAAAGTTCTCAAACGTGTGTGAAGTCTACCGAACCGCACTTGGCCGGCGTGGTAGACTATGGCCTCACATTGTGAGAGGAGACCCCGAGCCCAGCAATGGGATAATATTTACTTTTAAAATCGAAAATCGATCAGTTGAATTTATCGAGATTCAAAACTTTGGCTTCAATTCAACCCAGTAGATACCGAATGGCCCAGTACTGAGTACTCTTGAGAAGGCCTAGAGTAATATAGAGTAATATGTAAAGTACATATACACAACCAAGCTGCTCCAGTGCAGCGTAATACAGTAATAAAATGTTTCATAACTAATTTAATAATCAAGTTATTACTGCTACACTAATGTAATTATAACGATTCACACGATTCGGATCGTTTTGAACTTTTATCGTGTCTCCAATCGTAATAGTGTTCTGTAATAGACCAGAATAATTAAACAAACTTGTAATTATTTTCTATCAGGACCGATAACATTGATTTATTAGTAGCGGCGTTGTATCCAAAAAACAAAGATAGTACACAATTTACGATGTTTGTTATGATAACTGTTTTAAATTGTTCGCTTCGACATTTTAATCAGACACGAAATACAGATATTGGGAGTGATATACAGCCGCTAAAAACTATTAGTGATTTATTTCCGAATTTCTGGCCGTTGACTAATTGCTTTTGTGTCTAAACTGTTTTTTGTGTAGTTTGACGAATTCAGAACTGAGTTATGATAAGTTCAATTAAACAATAAGTGTATCCAAAACATTACATTAAGATCCAAGTTACTTTTCTAACATCAATCTGAATCATAAGTAGCTGTCCGAAAATAGAAATATAGTCCTATATAGATAGCTTTTTATGGATCTATAAAAATTATACGACAAATTATTTCAACTAAAGAGATAGGTAGGTATTACTTAGTTAAGATTTGCATGGTTTTAAATGTCCAATTCCGCTAATATTTTTAATTCCGCTAATATTTTAAATAAATGTTGATAGCCAAATTCCATACGTAATAGTCATGCTATGTGATAATAAATACCACTCTGAAGCTGGAATAAGCTAATGTTCCAGCTCTCAGTAAGTTATCCACGGGACGCTTGGAGATGAGCACAAACAAGTCAAGTTTGTAATATCTTAATGGAGCAAGTTTTGTGCAAACAGTGCCAGAGCTGTTCGTAATTATTTATCTTTTAAACGATATTCAGATAAAATTTTCATAGTTTAGCTGTTTCCCATCGTTCATGCATTTAATTTACTCGCTTTAAATGCAAAATCTAGAAACATCCAAGTTATTCATGTGCTTGTATTGTGCCTTGCCTTTGGGGTGCATTTAATCCGCCTCGGACACAAAGTGTCCGGGTTTTGCCAGGAATCTTTAAAAACCCGCCCGGACGCCCTATAAACTATGAAAAATCCGGGGAAACCTGGATGGATAGTAACCCTATTTTATTTATTAAATTCACATTGACAATGACATCTACACTGTAATAACATACTATGTTAGCTTTCCTTCTGAATTCCCGTGACTCTTTGAAAAACTTTTATTTATTTCAAGAACAGCGAAAGGCGCGCTGGTTTTAATTCTGCAATTACAGTACTCATAATAATATTATATCATATCATATTTGATGTGTAACGAGTCGCATACGCCACGCCGCAAATCTGAGTCGCGAGTCAGTAGCCACAATAAGTCACTAATGCGCCGCTTGGAGCTCTACGCAAACAAACTCAAGGTTGTAATATCTTAATGGGGCAAGTTTATAGCAAACAGCTATCCAGAGAGCACTATTCTTCATTACCGACTGAAAGCCTCCGCTAAATTATTCTTGGGGTCACTTCGGTGCTATTTAAGCTAATTTAATCCCAACTTCGCTTACTTCTCACGTACTTGTATTGTCCTTGTTGATTATGGAACTGAAGTTACTGTAAGTTTGAGTCGCGTCTTCAAATGTAAATGTAATGTTGGTCTCTCCGGAGGATTTAGAGGTCATGAGTCATGAGTGTGGAGATGGTGCATATTTTGCGTACAAATTTTCTTGAAATAACAGCTCCTCAACATAAACTAACTACTGAGTATAGTTAAATATTTGAACTGTTTGTCTGGGTTATAGTCAAAACATGAAACAAGAAGTTTTGACCACAACAGTGCCACCAGTTTATTCACATGAGATCCCGAATCCTCCGAATGGTTGTTTAAACAACTTGAAATCGTTATATATCCTAAACTGTTACTTAAAATGAAAAATGATGACCGGAAACTAAAAAAAAAATCATTTTTGAAGGCCTATTCAACGATACCCCACTTGACTTAGTTCGTCGATATTTTTTTTTTTTTTTTCATTTTGACAATATAGGATCTGGTTTTTGCTGTAACGAATTTTGATTATTGTTATGTCTTTAGTAATACTCGCAAGGACACAAATTGATTGACGTTAGAATCTTCAAAATCGGACCACACGTTTGGTCTCTACAATGCCGCATAGGAATATAGCGTCGCGCAATCTGGTAAAAAATAATTTCAGCGCAGCTCCTTTTAATTACAAGGTAATTTCTAATAAATTTTCCACTCCTAGGCTAACAGAGTTCTTCTCTGTTCTTCTCAGAACTCAGACTCTGAGAAATGTCTCTTTATTAGGTTCACCATTGTTGATTTAAAATAGTTTCTAAACAAGGCGTCCTATTTTAATAACCAGGTTAATTCTCATAACTTTTCACTCTAAGTGAAATAGATCTCTGATCTTCTCAGAACTCAGACTATGAAAGGATTCTTAGAATTCGATTCTAAGCGATTGCCTATTGTTACTCGTAATTTCAAATATGCACATATTTTCTATGAAATAGACGTGCTTTCAAGATTTAAACTGAATTTAGAATCTGAAGTTCAAACGCTGGATTGCAATGTTAATTATTTGAAACGTACACTTCATTTCACAACTTTAGTTTTTCATGTTTTCAGTCATGTTATTGGAACTTGATCTACTGCCGAATAATTTTAATCAAAAGTGGGCAATTTTGTTTTATGCCCTTCTTAAAGGCAAGGACAAGGTTTCAAGTAGATACATGAAAACAAAATCTCGGTACAACATTTCAATTTGTACAGCTCGCACAACTTTTTACGTATACTTTGAAAACTGTTTATGATTTTGCTTTTTTAATGTCCGTTAATAAGCAAATGATAAATGTGGAAGTTAATATAAGTCGGAATACGTAAGCTATATTATTTACTACCGAAGTTACTAAATTAACAAGTTAGACCCCACGGGTGGTCTCAACGGGCGCAAATTTTTGTTCACTGTAATTATTTTTATAGTTCCCTCGATAAACCGTCAGGCTAACAAGCCCTGATATATTTTATTATGAAACAAACACGATAAATTTGGCACAGAACATTTATTATGCATCCCATAATTCTGTTCAAAGATTTGTTTTATTCGAAAGATGTATGACTAAATTTGAATATATCAAGTGCTTTTAATGATGTAAGTATTTTATGAGTATTCATAAAATTGCCAATTATTGTTTAATACAGCTTACTAATTTTAATATTATATGTTTATATAGACGTTGTAATTATTCTTATAATAAAATGTATTATATAAAATCTTTATGGCTTTGTTTCCATTTAACATAATTCGTTTTTTTTATGAAAGAATAAATTTTAATCACACAGAACATAGATGATTTTCATATAATACATTCATAGAGAAAACTATGTAGGTACTTTTACAATAACTAGGATTCCCTTGTGAAGTGGATGACATAAACACACTAGACTTCTAGCACAACCAAGAAGGTTTTTAGACATAACACTGCGGTGAGGAATCGTTCGTACGGATAATACAATTCACAATTGAGATAATCGACTTGATTGGATATCCAAGCAAATGAATACTGATGTTAGCTAATTGTAAGTAAAATACACGCTAGGCTCTTTACGTAAAGTGACTCGCAATAATCATTGAAATAAAAGATGCCTTGTAAAATATTTAATAAATAAAACAATATGTTCTGCAAAAGAAGTATGACACTACAGCAATATAAATTAGCACCACGAAACCGCAAAAAATGTAAATAAGTTGGCCACCGGCGCTGTTCGAACCTTTCGATCCTTCCAGAAACAAATGTAGTTTAAATCTATTTATTAGTACTTCTTTTTATTTTTTGTAACGTATTCCGTAACATAGCATGGCATAAAATATTAAATAATACTTTTTTAAAATATACGTTAATGTTATGTTAAATAGAATATTTAATAAGGCATTGTTGCTAACACTTATGTTATTTAAGCGAGAATAATTTTAATATTAAGCAACAATGAAAACAATACACTGTGTTCTATTAATATGAAGCTCATCATAACAAGATCCTCTAGAGAAATACTTGGAAATGCTAATATGTAGTTCGATTCCATCATACAATGCAGGAGCAACAGGTTCCGCGCTATATTCCCAGTTCGATTCCCGCGGGAACGAGTATTTGTGTAGGCATCAGATAAATGTTATTACTTGTTATAGTCTACATTTGTTATCGCATGTTCTAAGCATAATGTAAGTTCTTGTTCAAGGTTCCTTCATTGTTACAACATGGGATTATGGAGTTATTCGCGGATTAAGAATTTAGATGGACAAGGTGTTATTTTCAGAACTTTAATTTATAACATTAAAAGAAATATAATGTTACATAACAAACCAATATTTATACGTATTTCTTTATCGCCATCAACCCATTAATAGTTTTTAAAACTGGTTTAAAATAAATTGAATTTTATTATCTATAATTCAGATAAAAATATCGATGTATTAAGAAGTAAATAAAAATAAAAGAAACCACTTAAGCACACCTACTTTAAAGGAAGTTATATTAAATTAGTAAGACGTGTGACTAATCGACCACGGTGAGCACATTCTTGCGGTCACGGTATCAATAGATCTTTATAACACGATTTGGATTGTTCACGATCTTTTTCTTTTTTTGGAGTTCCGCTTAACCCGTGATGTTTATTAAAATATAATTAAAAAAACTATTTAAACAGTTTATGCATTCGACTCCTTAGTCCCACTGAAACGAGCGCGTGAAATATCACCGCACAAAGAACAAAAGATAGAAAAAGTGGAATTGTTGTTTCTCTGACATGAACTAGAAGTACTGGAATTTATTTGCTCACTGAGTGGCTGCACAGTTTATATTATTTGGTTAATTTAACAAAATGAACAAGTAAACAAATTATTTTTACCCCACAAATAAAACATACATACCTAATCAAATTTAAAAATACACGAAAACGAAATCAAAAAATACACACGTAAGACATCAGGTTCATATTAAAATAAGGGATAGCAGGATAGCTGCTTCGGTGTTCAGCATCTTTTACTTACATGCTAAAAACTACATAATAATATAGATTTAATATTATATTCTTAATGCACGTTAGGTTGTATTAAATCAGAAAGGAAACAAGCTAAGCAGCGAAAGGTAAACTTTTAAATTAAGTAACAGATGATTATTTCGCTCATAATTTTAATATTGCGTTCGATAACTCAAATATACCATAAAAGTAGCAAAACCATTGTTGCGCACATTCACAGTACTCAGAATTTTATTTAGTTCGAGTTCCTAGGGCTTTCAAAGCGCGGTTGATGACTCAGTGAGAAAAATATCACCTTCGACATAAAAACGTCAAGTTAACACCGTTTGCGGTCGCATTACTATCGCTGTGTGTTTTATTTCACAGATCAGAACATCGATAGATTAAAAAGTCACGTATTCTATTAAAGGATCGCAATAAACTTCAACGTGAGTATGGCGGATTGAGCCGTACAAAAACATTATTCATTGGTCACTTCCGAGCCCAACATTCCTTGTATAGTCGGTATCTTTAATGAGTCATATTATTAGTAGGAATACGAGTATCAGGAAAGGTTATCCGACTTTTTGATAACCGATTTTAATATTCCTGAATGAGTTTCATTGATGATGGTAAGCATTTCGGTACATAAGCGGTTACATAATCTTAATTCATCTCTCTTATTCTGTTTCTGTTATGTACACGATTCAGATACTAAGCTGTAGCTCATAAGCTTATAATACAGATAAATATCATATTTTCAATCCCATACCTACATTAGAAATTAAAATATTCAAGCACAGTTACAAAATGACATCTCAAATTTTTACGATAAAATATTACGTAGTAATAAACGTACATAAGGTCTGGTATTCAAGTATTTATTTCAAAAATATCTTAACAAATATAAATAATAAGAAAAGCTAAAGGATAAGAGATAGAAACAAAGTATCATACAAGTAATTCTAAAAGTTTGCTACTTTATTTTATAATGTACCTACTCTAACCATACTAAACAAAACTAGCCTATAAAATTGAGAGAAATGTAAAAGCAGCGAGACAAATATGGTTACAATAATGACATTATTCAGCCCTTTCTTGCCTAATAGTCCATAAAAATTTGCTACAGACAAGCAACATTCAATTATCTCAACTAACTAGCTTTGATCTCTCTGATCCACTGATTAGGTACGTACATTAAATGGGTCTCTACAAAATGAAACCATAAAACAGTAAGTAACCATAAAAGTAGTGTTTTGTTGATGATAATGATATTATAAAATCTCCAAACACTGTTATAATGCCGCGTCATTAAGATAGTCGCTATCACAATGGCCCTTGCTAAGACGAAAATATTTGTCTACGTTGAGATATACGACAGATATAAAAATAAAATCTTGTTAAAAAATAAGACATAATCTAATTTGTAATTTGCGCAAATTGTGTCTTAGCAGTCTTTCTAGGGCTTAGGAATAAAATTGCTACATTTTTAAATTATAATAAGGCTGTAATAAAGTGCTATATATAAATTAAGTGACACAAAACCATAACATGAATACTTAGATACAAAAAAAAAACTTAACAAAAGTATTTACACACTTATGGAATTTATGTTACTTATTAGAATGTTAACCACTTCATTCTATATTTATTTTTTATCCAAATAATTTAATGAGTCATATCCAATGATAATAAGATATATAAATACAGAAATAAATAAAATTACCCCTCTAGGTACAATCGACACAAAAAGTGATTGTAACATACCTCTTACAAATTATATTTATTTTCCTTGTGACAAAGAACATTTATACAACGAAATCAATTTTATATTTTGCTACAGGTTTCAATAACACTAGAAAAATAAACGTCTCTATACTGAAGCAAAACATAAACCGAGCTTCCTCTTAATAACGACGACATACATCATACGGTATCATACGGTAGACTGGATTCTCGCAGTGAAGTTTTTATGTGCCAGTGTTTATTCTTGTTGAACAGCTAATATGAAATTATATTATTTTATATTAAGATACAAGACAAATTGCTTATGAAATCTTGGGGTTCATTAACTTCTAGATCTTAACAATATTCAATGAAACAATAATAACTGTAGGTACTTGAGGACAATCATTGGCTTATAATTATTCAAGTCTACGTAGACTTTAAATTTATTAAAATAAAAATACTAAACTTTCTTCGTTCGGAAAATATAAACCTTCAAAGTATCAATAGTAGCATTGAGAGATTAGATACCGCAATGATATTTGACATTAAACAATTTTAAGCTTTATGATAATTAATAACAAAAAAGTTCGACCAGTTAATATTCTTCAAAAATTTTACGCATAGTCTATGCATCGCTTAATCTAAGCATTAGTAAGAATACTTTTATTTTTTATCATGCTTTAATTATTAATTTAATCAACTTCAACTTCATTTATTAGTGAAGCTGCAGATTAATACCTCTCAACGTAATTGTACTTTTAACTCGGTAACTAGTGCTGTCAGAAAAGCTGCAGCGTAACGAATAGCAGAGCAAATATTTAAAGTGGGCGTCTCAATATTCGCAAGTGTTGACGTTGCGTGGGTAGACACTTAGCGGAGCTATCATCGCGGACAGGTTTCCAGAGTCGCCTCAATTGCTACCTCGATGGCACTTCGCTCGAGTATTGACACACAGAGAAACTGTGTAAATCGATCAAAGTAAGCTTACGTTTTAATATTTTTCAATTAGGTAACTGATATTCTTAAATTTGGTTTTGAAAAACTAGTTCTTTGGTAAAAATTAAGTAAGATATCGTGGAATGTTCGGACAGGAAATTGTTTAAAGATTTAATATTTGAGTAGTTTAACTCCTTACGGATCACACCATCAGCACGAAAATAAGATAAATATGAGACCAATATGAAAGTATAGCTGTCTTTTGAAATAAAAAAAATATATTTTTCTAAATATAATCTCTATTTCTAAATATAGATAGGTAAAGGAACGTAACAACGAAAGTAACAAATATTTTAAAAATAGAGCCGAATTGATAACCTCCATTTTTAGGCGTTAATAAAATTAAAGTGAATGGTTTTCACGGCTGCGGATTAAAAGGCAATTCGATAAATTGTAAAAGTGCTTGCTGAATGGCTGCGCATAGAGAAGCATCACTAGACGCGGCCGATGCTAGTGCTGCCTCAGCCATCGATAGCACTTCGCTCAAGTATTGACAACACTGTGCTTGTAGAACTGTTATTCTTGAGTGCTGGCGATGTTCAATTTCATTTGACAAATGTTTTTATAAAATACGTGGCATTTATTGAAGCGAATCTCTCGTAATATAATATAAGTAGAATATTACACATTGGATAATCAAATACTAATAACCGCCCTCGCTTCATTTCGGGAAACCTTTTTGTGGTTCTATTATTGTAATTTTCGTAATGATATTTTTTGTATACAAAATACATATAGTCAATATTAATTGATTGTGTATTTTTCTGTATTTAGAATAATTTTTAAAATCGGTATACCTACATGTTTTCGAGTTTATCTATTCAAAATTCAAAATATTTTTTTCAGGTAGGTGTCACCGAAACGTGTCAATTGTTTTATTCTACCACGACAAACAATTTATAATTCTCTTTAAAGTATTATAATTAAGTACAGCTAGATCAAAATATGTTACTAATAGTAAAAGAAGCATAATATAGTAACTTACTATATTATACTTCTTTTATAATCGTATATAATATATTAAGCAAAAAATTCTGTATTTTTTTAACATTAATATTTTTGATTAAGGTTTTTGATTTAAAGATCATGTATTATTATGTAGTTTCACTAAAAGCGATTGAACGGCATTAAAGCGACAGCTTTATTTCTGTATCGGGAGATCGAACTGTCGTCCTTAACAATACTTACATTATGTAAATCTTACATGGTAGGTGTTAACGTGAGTCACTGTAACAAAATTAGATTCTATCTTATCTTCCTTTGTAGGATTGAATATCATTTAAAGCAAATTGCCCATCTCAGTATTCATAAACTCCGGTATTGGTTTGATATAATCTTAAGTTATTGGAAGTCAAATAAGCTGGGCACGTGACCAACACCATAGTGTTACTGTCAACAGTACTAACAGCTTTACAAATATTGACTCCGTATTTGAATTTAACAACTTGTAACACGCGTAGAAGTGAATAACTGAGAAATACAAGTGGAGGTACCGTTAGGTCTAGTTTACTCGGTAATGTACAGTAATGAATGTCTACATTCTTAGGAATGACTATTGGAATTCGTTTAAAATTTCGGAATACCTTTTCGCGGAAACAATAATAATTTGGATTTATCTGTATGTTCGGAATATTTAAAAGTTGTTTACTGTATACATTCTACACTATCCTGTTATTTGTATAAAAGAATATCAAAGGAAAAAGGAATTTGCACAATATCGTTGAACCCATGTGATTGGCATGCCACTCTTAACGGCGCCACTTACAAAGGCGCGTGAGAGAGCAAGTTTGCTATATTGATGGCCCTCTCTGAACCATGATTGATAGTAGATTTGAATGGAACCTTCCCGGTACAAACCGTTATCCATGTAGGTACTGTGGCGTCACATTCTTTTTTTATTCTGTCCCTCGCTCCCGAGGGGAATCTCGCACGTTTTGACACTACATAAATAACAGATTTAAAAATTTGTGTTTTCAGTTAGATGTTTACACAACATGGGTACGTAGGATATAATGTATAGACATACAAAGGTTACCTATACAAGAGTTTATAATACAAGATATAGGTACAAGATGTAGCGACAAAGTTTATGACTAAGTTAAAAAAAAACAAAGATTATTTTACTATCATTCGTAACAAACTGACATAGATAGGTACATCTCTTACATTCTTTACTCACATCTCTTACTTCTTATGTCAATGAAAACTAACCTGTCAACTCTTTGTAAGTCAGACGCAGTTAAAAATTTCATGAGAGCTTCTTTGTTTGAAAATATGCGCATAATTTTACTTCTTGGTTGTTGTCGATAAATACTGTGCAAAAAAATCAAAACAATATTTCATGATTTTCGTATGATCAGACAGATACCTACGAAAATCATAAAGTGTTGAGCCTCTTATGCAGTAGCACAAGAAAGATTGCATTAATAGAAAAAAAATAAGAAATACTGACACAAATAAAAGAACGGATTTCAAAGCAACACAGTAAACTCAGTCTTGGTGCTTTTACGGAGCAAACGTTACCCTTAAAATACTATTAAAAGTTGTAATTACATGAATGCGAGCATTTGCGGTTCTCCAGAGGACAACCAAGTTAAAACAATGCATTTTAATTTCAACATTTTGTGTAAAAACATAGAATGATAGCATGTTACAAATACAAAAAAAAAATTCTACATACATTATAAGTTAAAACAAAAACTGAATAATCTTTAACTTAACATCGAAATCCATTTGGAATTTAAATGTCCATTGAAGCAAATTTCAAAGTAATTGTACCTACCGTTAAAACCACAGGCAATTCTCTCAAAAATTCAGAGCACTTGCGATGCAGAAATACGATTTTAATACACGAACAGATTGCTGCAGACGGCTGGATTCAGTATAATGCTGTTTAATTAAGCCGAACAATCAGCAAGCGTTTCCAAAGGAACACCCCAAACGTGGAATAAATTCTTAAGGGGCTGGTCTCCCGTATTGTCTGCGGTGATACCACACAAACTTCACAATCCTGATAATCGAGACAAATCAATCCTTAATGCTATAGCTATAAGAGTCCTCCAAACCGCACGATGATCTTTGTCTGGGTTATATTTCGTGGGGTTGACATGAGTCGCGAATGTTTAATTTTCTTTTAATCCCAAACGCCTCAGACTAATCATTAGAGGGGCTGCAGCGAAACGAATTAAACGGATTGCATTGGAGTCGCAAATGAGGCTATTTTATTTCTCCAGAGATGTCTCACTGGCGGAAATCGAGGGGTGATCCAATGAAATTTGATTGTTTGTGTTCATGCTTAACTGGATCGTTGGCTCTTAACATTCCTGCGCCGAAATGTAATGCTCATTGAATTTCCCTTCATTGCTTATAAGCACCACGTTAATAGATAGGAGGTAGGCTTTAAAATTTCATTGGAAATCATTTTGGAGAAGAAAATGCTGCACATAATGTTTGAAAATTAAAGGTGCGTGCCAGGATTCAAACTCGGGCCATTGCGTTCGGGAGACAAACGTTCTAACCGCTAGGTTATCACTGCTACCTTGCACTTTATAGATTAATACAAAAGTGGGCTATGGATATTTTACTAGGATACTAAATAAATACAATTTAATTTCAACAAACAGATGCTTATACCAGTGTAATGGAATCGTGAGTATTGTAGATAGAAGAGCACAGAACTCCCTTTTAAAAGAAACAAATCTGCTATGATGACTTTAGTACTAGTACGACGTCCGCGGACAGCTGCAATGCATTTCAGCGAGTAATAGACATCAAAGAACTTCTAGATACTTCTAAAAGCGCTTTACGTTATGCGAACAAAAGCCAACCATTCCATTGTCTATCGATCGTAGCCCGGAGTGCATTTTGTCGTCAAAGGCCTTAAGTCCTGTTTTCAGATACAACGTGTTTTCTTCTTTTGTCCATTAACTTTAAAAGCTCTCCGGGAATAAGGTTTCCGAGCAACTTCTCATTCATTTTGCTGTATGAAAATTTGAACAATTTGAATTTTTGTTCTGGCGCATTCTGTAGCGTTTTGACCTAAAGACCTAGTGACGCGATTGTAGTGGCATTGACACTTGTTATGCTTGCGCTTTAAGAGGTTCGAATTCATTTAACAGTAAAATTACGTTTGCGTGGTACGTTTGAATGATGTTTTGAGTAGTGTTTTATACATTTCCGCTTAACATCGATTCCAAAGAGAAATTTTAATTCAAAACTATGAAAACATCTTCATATCAAGGGTTGATGGGAAATAATTGGCAATAAAACTTAATTACTTAACACCAAATCAAGACCATAATAACGACACATGATTATATAAATACGATATTTCTATAAGAAAAACGTTTAGAAGATATTGTATAATTAAAATTAACTAACAGTTATGCTGGAAGCCAGAAATTATTCTACCGCGAACCGCGATGTTTCTATAAAATAAGTTAGATGTTGAACAACGTTACCCTGTGTTCTTTGTTACTGAGCTTCTCTCCTATGGAATACATAATTTAAAATAAACAGAACTTCGCCTCTGCGGTCTGAAAAACTACGGAATAACATTCATTTGACGGTTATATAAACGAAGAAAGACTTCCTTATGAATGTGTAATGTTGCTGCGAAAGAACTTTCTGTTATTCATTTTAGAGCAATGAGATACAAAATGCATTATCGGAGTGTCAGAACCACATTTTATAGTTTAATTTAAAGTAAGGCGAATACCTGCAATGATAATATTATACGTAATTTAACTCTTAATATACTTATTACTAAGCGCAAAATATTTACATACAGAAATACATTATTGTTAAAATTAAGTTTTACAATGTTATAATATTATTAAGTACTTAATCTAGACACGCGGAGCGTGTCAAGTCAATTTCTTAGCTAACAGAATTGACGAGCAGCACCGTGTGTAATATTACACGAACCATTTGGAGCCACTTTTGACCACCTCATAACTCAAAAACTATTCAACATAAACCTGTCAAATTTGGCTCATGTATTAAGACTTGCGAAATACATACGTCTTCCAAATTTCATAAACACATCTCAAACGGTTATTTAGATATTAACGTCCAAAAATCGAGAAATTTAACACTGACTGACCTATAGATCAAAACTATATCCAACTTCCAGGTGACCTAGAAAGTTAAAATTTGTCATGCAGATAGGTAGTCGGGTGAATACAAAGGAATAAATCTGAAAGTAGTAAATTTTTATCAATTTATGATAATTTTTCAAAAAATTGATTCTATTAGGAACACTTACTTAAAATGCCTGAAATTTAAGAGTAGCGATCAAAATTGATGACATCTGGTCATTATGTGGATTCCAAGGTGAATATATAACGAAACATATCAGTTTTAGTACTTTCTGAAGCTTTCAACGGGAGGAAGATGTTCAGTGTCCCAAGTGCCTGTGAGAAGTGCACAGCACATATACATTTACGTGAAGATCAGTGGTTCGTCAGGAGACGTTATTTCCAGTGTATTACGTCGTTTTATTTTTAATGTGTGGAAAATTATTTTTCTCTAATCTACAAGATTACACCACAAACTTTTGTATTATTTCCGTAATTATACCAGTTTAAAGTAATTCGAAGTATTGTTTCAAAATTTATTGTTGCACGATGTCATCGAACATAAACAACTTATCTGTACTAATAGTATAAAGAGGAAAGATTTTATTGTTTGTTTGCATTGAATAGGCTCCGAAACTACTAAACCGATTTGAAAAATTCCTTCACTGTTGGAAAGCTACACTATCCCCGGGTGGCATAGGCTATATTATATTTTCAATAAATTAGGGATCCTTAATAAAACTCCAATAACGTAACCCAAGGTGTAAAAAAATAAGAAAACCAAAGCAAAGCGAGGGCGGTCACTCGTAACTAATAAGAGTATAGTCGACTTTCGTATTTATTACGATAGTATAATTGGGATTTAGTATTAATTATTATTTCAATATTTAGCGGACATCAATAGTGGAAGATCATTACTTATAAATAATGAAATAATAGGTAGCGTATTTCGGACCACGGCGCACTAACTACAGATTTAGTTGAAGAGCACTATAACAGTTCATGTATTAAAATTAATCAGTAACGTTATGAATAAGTACTTACTAATAATTTTAATACAAAAAGTAATGATATCCCATCAAAATTTACATTTATGGTAAAGTGAGAGTCAATTTCAAAAAAAAAAAAGAATTGAGATCTAAATGGGTGCCAATTTCTGTGTAGAAAAGCCTAAAATTTTAGTCACAAGAACATGTAATTCTAGCTTTACATTTGACTTGGCTAGTTTTCTTTAGTTAGCAACCAACAAACCAAATTAGAGAAGAGTGTCATAAGCCATCAACCTAACAGATTTGACGAAGCTAATTACATACATATAATATAGCCTAGGTAGGTACGTGAAAACTAACCAAGTCAAATGTGGAGCTTGAATTACATGTTCTTGTGACTAAAATTTTAGGCTTTTCTACACAGCAATTGGCACCCATTTAGATCTCAATTCTTTTTTTTTTTTTTGAAATTGACTCTCACTTTACATTTATGTTTTTGATGGGATTATTATGTACTTAAGTACCTAATGAATATCAAAGCGACACATCACATATTATTTTTGTTAAATTAAGGAATTTAAAATAAAGAAGTAATAAAATAATCATCCACATTTCTTCTGATGTTTCTTATAAATTATAATGCCTTTACTATCCCAAACACCCAGTATATGGATATATTTTGAATAATTAAAATATCATAGTACAAAACAAAGGCGTTACATAACATCATATTCCGTAAACCATGACAGGCTATTGGCATATGCCATTCAACATTATGATTGATACATACATTATATAGTTCGTTTATCAATATTCTATCAATTCAAACAACATGCTTTTATACTCAATGCTTCATAAAATTCATTTATTATTATCTGGTTTCACCGGACTACAACTATTACCCACTAAACCTTACAAAGCCTTAGCTTTGCACCAGACGGTGACTAATCTTCTTAGGGCGCCAGTCTATGAAGTCTAGTCCTGTGTTGAAACATAGTGGTTAGTAGTAAATCGTTTTACGCGCTAGAGAGAAAGGAGAATGCCCATAGCCAGTACTCTCAAAAAAAATAATTGTGTCACAATGACTTTTGTACTAAAAATTAAGTTAAAATATTTTAAATATTTTACCGTATTTCCTAAAAAATTCTTTTTGGGCTTTATTTTCTTAAATTAATAAGTAACTTTACTTCCGTTTTACAATACAAAAGCATTCGGCCATTTATATTGGAATTGGAGCCAATCAGGGATCTTTTAAGATCCTTCGGGCCAATAGGTTGCGTTGATTCGATTATGACTATGATACAACAAACTAGATGGTGTTAGGGGACTGTCAAATGAATTTGATAATTATTACATTAAAAGTTAGATGGCGTTTGGGGACTGTCAAATAAATTTTCAACTTAAACATATACGACTTAATGCACCTGCATAGAGTCCATATTACTGTGTCTACTATAACCTAAATACAAAATAATTTTGTTGAAAATCTCATAACTCCTACGATTAAAATTGACTAAAGTTGGTTTGTGTAATGTATTTAGATAACTTATTCAATTAAAGGTATTTTTATCAGGACACAAAAATATTAATGTCAGTACATTTCTCCATACAAAATGGGCATTCTCCTTTACCAAATACAAAAGACCTTGATACGGTTTATATTGTCGTCTTTGAGGCGTATTTGGCGTGTATTTGGGGCGGCTTAGAATACTAACCCCAATCCCACGCCGGATGGGTGTCGTAAGAGGAGACTAAACGGCCCGCTAGTGGTAGGACTCCTGGAGGGATTATATTGATATTGATTTTAATTGTTAATTAATACCATTATTACTATTGTTATTTGTGAATGGGGTTCCACTGTATAGGTCAGCGTATATATCAGGTGGATCGTCGGCTCGTTTTAAGGCTATTTCCATAAAAAAATTAAAGTACATTTTGTTAGTACCTTTTGGTTATAAACTTGTATGTACCATGTTTAATTTGGCGAAATAAATGTTTCTTCTTCTTCTTCTTCTTCTAAAGTATAGTAAGTAGGCATGTGCTCATATAAACTATATGAATAGTTAGATCACTTAATATTATGTTTACTCACTGAAAGGGAAGTGTTCAGGCTTGAATTGAAGTTCACACATCATCAAAATGCTTGTCGATAATGTCAGATTATCAATGTTGCGGTTGGTATTTAAACTCACTTCAGACAAGATAAATAAACATGGTTATATGGATAATAATATCACTAATAATACAGAATCGAGAAAGTCGAATATCGTTTATGCAAACAATACATTTTATGTAAGTGACTACAAACTAACGTTCCCATTTCAAGATTAAGGGTTGTTCCCGCTTTTGTAATATTCAGAGAATCTTGTACAAGATATACAAAAAGCCTTTCTATCTGCATAAAGAAGCATTCGTAATATTATTATATCTATCCTTTTATTACTTATTCCGGTAAAGTATACTCAGAGAGGGTTCTTTCATAACATCATAAAAGTCCCAATTTAACAGACAAGATAATATGCAGTGCGTGTTTTATCCCTAATACGACCATTTTGCAAACGAATTTGCGTATATCAGGATCCATCCCAATTATTATTCTAGCCGACCGAAGACAGGACCTTTTTGAAGGTACGTACGTATCTACGTTAACATTTTTTACTCTTAACGCTTTATCTTTCGGACATACAACTGTTTGCAGAGTAGACAACTAGACAGGTTTCGGTAGTATTATATTATTTGCGCTGCATCATAATTACAATCTTTCTAGGGATGTAAAAGTAAATGATATTTTAATGTTTAGCCCTGGAGACCTCTCCTCACGTTCAATTAATTGGTGCGAAGAACAGCTGGTCTTTTTATTCGAATTATAATAATGGTGTTGGTATGTGATAAAATTATAATTCATAATTTAAAAAATATTTGAGCTAAGTTAGTTATCATCAAACGTTAGATGTGAATGAGAAATAAAAGCTTTGCCATAAAAAACACACAGATAAGTAAATTGATCGTGTTTAAATAAAAAAAACAATATTTAAAAACAATATTATAACGATATAAAAAAACAATATAATGAATATAATAATAATACTAAAAATATTTTTTTCCAAACGAGCGTTTTTAAAAACGCGCGTGGCGGTTTTTCCTGATGGTCGTTTTTGTGTCACCGTCCGTGTTACAAATCTTAAAATTTCACTTTTATAATTTTATAATATTTTCATCTTAAAGTTTCATAGCGCGCCTATAGATAACTTCAAAAATCATACAACATAATCTTTCCAATCGATTCTTTGCTGACACTAGACCCGGCAGTAGCTAAAAAAGGCATCTAATTTTACGCGAGCGGTTCCCTGAAAAGGAAGTAACTTCATGTGGAGTGCTTACGATATTGTCTATCATTAAATTTTACGATGCAGTTAACCCCCGCGATGGTGTAAGTAACATTTTGAAATCTGATCGACAATGTGATCGTGATATCTGAGCGTTATCGCGATATTGTAGATCGTTCTTATATTTTCTAAATGAAGGTCGAAAGTCTTAATATTATCGTATACTTACTTGATTTAGTTTCAAAACGTTTCATTAGAAATAAGTTGACATCAAACAGGTTCAGATCAATAAGTTGCTATTATCCAAGTAATATCTCGCTAACGCTAACATTAACGCTAACGGGATGATTTCTACATTACTCGTGGACGTGACTTTCATTCACTAACGCGTCTGTTTGACTCTGTATACTGAATGAATGGCGATATTGCTGCCGAGAAATGATGAAACATTTAATATACCTGAATGTGAAGTAGGTATAGCAAATATTGCAATAATCCCAAATTCAAACATTGAGACAAAGCAGACTTTAATAAACGGAGAAACTCCCGTAGATAGATACCTACACATCGAAAGTTCTCGGGTTCGATTCACTTTTACAATACGTAATTGCAAAATATTAAATCTCAATCTAAATTGCTTTCTCTTAAATAATTCTAGTGTTAACATTTTCACTGGATGCAATAACTTTTATAGTTGTGATGCAGCATGCATTAAACTAAACTTTAATTAAGATATAATTAACAATACCTTTAATTGACAATCCTGAAGTCCTCTGTGGTCGTATAGCATTTAATGAGAGAATTGATATAAAAAAAAGCAAAAAAGTAGGGTCTTGTCAAACACAATAACGTCATCAAAGATTACATAATTGATATGCGTGGATAAAATCAAAGGTTAAATCTACTTGAGTGACATACAGAACACTTTAGAGATTAACTTTAAACCCTAAACAATTACTAGAATCATACAATAGTTACAATAGTACAACGCTACCAAAACCAAAGGTCTAAGCTGTCATACCATGCGGTACAAACGTGGTTGCGCATGCCAATGAAGCTTCAGTTACGACCACACAGTACAGCAAACAAAAGGGATTTGTCTATAAATGACTATGATTGTGATTGACACAGGGCTCGGTGTTATGAGTGTCCGGTTGAAGTCCGTAACAAATACCGTTTTAAACTGAGATTAATCAAAATATGTATTAGGTACTTTTTGTATTGTCCAGAGTATTATTGATTACAAAATTATCTTCAATCAAAGTTAATTGCTGCTAAAGCGAATGGTATACTTAGATATACACTACATACACATTTGAATTATAATAGTGAAGTCAATCTAGTATTTTCAGTCAGACTAACTCACTGATCTTGATTCAAACACTACTTACGCTTCTGTATATTGTAAAATGTGGGGGAGTTTTCAATTAATTATGACTGTTAGTGATGGAAGATATTGCTCAAAAATCTTTATTGGTTACCCCAAGTCAGCTACATGCATGCATGACTATGCTGGGATCGGGGTCAGAAGTAGACGCTAGAAGTTATTAAGGGATCTTAATAATTCTCTTGACAATATTCTGATGTATGTGACCACATGCATCTACGAACCGTCTGAAGTCTTGATCAATAGTTCAGGAAAGAACAACGCACTATGTTGGTCTATGCCTTGATTGGTCTTGGCTATGAGAGAGTGACATTATGAACTTACGAAGTATATAAAATCAATTCATAAGCATAACTTACGTCTTGCTTACATCGGCTCGTCAATATTACAAATTAATTCTACCTATATGTAGCATTACCAATAGATTCATCCTATCTTAGAACATCTACAAACTTTCCATAAACTGAGCAAGGCGGGGTCAGTAGGCGGAATAATGTTTATAGAGGTACGAGTATGTCCAATATCGAAAGTATAATTAGATAGTATAAAGTAATATGGTAATTACATTAGGTACAGTATATTAAGACTTCGCAAGAATAAACTTAGAAACTATGGAATTAGATGAAACATTACAACTAAGACAAAAACATTACTCACACAATAAGTGGTACACAAATTAATGTTTATCTATTTCTGTATGTACTACTTAAAACTTCTGACGGAGATATAAAAATATAAAGTGGTTATTCTGTATTCATTTACTGCCCTGTACCTACTATAGATAATTAAAAGAACGAGTAACTTTAACTGGAACTAATTAGATCTAATAATAATTCAACTTGATTATCTTTAATGAAGTACATCAAAATACAGTCTTTGAAAAATTTTCGCATGGAATTTTGATTGCGATTTCGTTGACACGGCCGGCTTGACGCATGCGTTTTGCTTTAAACTTTATTTAGGAGCAAAGCAAATTGAACCTTCCGGCCTTCCCATAAATGTGTTGAAGTTGACATTAATTAAACGATATATCACTTGCGCTTGGCGCCGTCTACTAAACAGCTTGACGAAATATCAGTATGGAAGAGGTGATTCCCGGAATATTATTTCCAGGACTTTTAAAATCAAGTGCAGTATTCATTGCACCGTAAAGTTCGTTTATGAGCTGTAAAATTGTATAATGTTTTCATCTTTGAATACACCTTTACCGTTGACCAGTGGATATGAAGGTACCTATTGGAAGTATTGATTGTCTTTAGCTCAGTCGTATTTAATAGCTACGTAATAAAAAGGGACAAAGATTACCTTGGACAGTTATAAAAATTTAATGGAAGTGTTTGACTCGCAAGGTAGTTAATAAAAATGTAATAAAAAGTGCTGTTATGTATTTTGTTGTTATTTTATTGTTTATTTGATTCAATGTCTGGTTAAACTACTGGTTGTTTAGGAGAAATGAAATTGGATATAAAAATGAGCGTTTTATTATGTTCGATTAAAGTTGTATGCCTATTTCACTACCAGTTCTCCCACAGCGTAGCTGATCAATTATAAGTAATGTATTATATGTAGAGAGAGATAAATAAATACTGATATACATGAAGCACATGTCAATTGCAAAAATATTATTGAAATTGCACATGTCATACAATTGTAATGTGTCACTTATAAAGTCGCTTCTCTCCCGAAATAGTAACGAAAAATTCCCTGCATCGTCCATTAGGAAATCAGGGACTGTCATCGCGTAGGCGCGAACACCCCGCGTCAATCTCTGCCGAATACGCTTCATTTATCATGATTCATGCGTAAGACGCAATCGGATTTGGCTCTCGAAACAATACGTGTCAAATCCTATAGAATAAGCCCCTGTCCTTGACTCCTAGAGCGAAACTCACGAAATGGATTCAGTCGCTTACTTGTAAATGCGCTCTTACTTAGGTATTATCACATTTATCGTATTACGTATGAGCAATTTCGCTCGGAAAATTATTATGTGTTAAATTGACTGAGTTAATGTACGTACATGTACTATGTCTACTTAAGCCGTAATAGCTTAGCGGATTAGGAGTAAAGCCTTAATGCTCGCTGATCTTCCATTTGGAGAATTTACGTGACTTTTGTATTTTGGGAGTTAATTATGTACTGGCTGGGAATTATTTTATCTATTGAGCTGCAGACAAATGGGTCATTCTACTTTTTAGTGCAGGTCTTTGTGTCCCCGCGGATAAAAAAATCTGTATCTGCCATTTTACTAATAAAATAAAAAAAACTTGCGCAATACATGAAACTGCCGCATTATTTGCTTAACTTCAGTTAGCATTTACATTTGAATATTTTACCTATTTTAAGATATGTATTGTAACAAAGTGGAGTTTTATGGTAACATAGTTGTTTTTCATAGTATTGCAAAGTGTCCCCGATCTAATACGCGGACAACCTAACCAAAAAAAATTATGCTTCTTGCAATGCAATCCTGTTTCAAAAAATTGGTAAGTTAATTTAATTTGTGAGCGTTATTTATGTTTTTATCATATATTTTTAAACGGTTTAGTTTTTTTCTTAATAATTAATTGGATTTTGTCCCTAATGAACAAGATAAATACATAGTAGTAACTATGTTACCGCTTTTTCGAGAAAACCGTTAGAAGTCGCAGAGTACCGCTGGTCATTTGCTAGATCGGTAGGTTGTGCATGACAAGAGCGGGATGGGAGGAAAGTTAGCAAGCCGCGCGACGCCACTTTAGTCGCTGTCATGTTGTGAATCACGACGCGTATGTTTATTTGGTGTGCACTTTGTTACCCGGCGAAAAGGTAAGTTTCTGAACTTTTACGTTATGTTTTAACGATTGAGACGCGGCATTTATGTCACATAATTGTATTTTATTGTTGGATTTGAAAATAACATGGCCATTTCGTAAATATGAGGTAGTATCATGTTAATTTACAGCTGTGTTACCGGTCTACTTTGTTACTTTGCTGTGGTAACGCAGTTGTAAATGTACTCTTTCCAATTTTACTTAACGATTCTTTCCAATTTTATTTAACTTGATTTGTTCGTATCGACCCGTAGGTTTGTATTTAACAATTATACGTTTATTTACTGGCTTACTATAATGACTGAAGGTAAAGTTAGTACAATAATGCGATGTTTTTATCTTTTACAGAACATCATGCCGTTAACCCCAGCCGAAAAACAACGTCGGTAGCGAAACAAACAAAATTAGACCCTGTTGAAGTAGAAGAAGCAAGAAAGAAGGCTTTGGAAAGGTACTACAAAATGAAACGCCTCTTCAAAGATTTAACGTCACGTGAACATCGCTAAACAAAACAAATGGCAGGTTGCTAACAGCAAAAGAAGGGACCGCATTCGCGCCCTGCAATCTATTATAAGAAATACTCCTAAATAAAGATGGATACGTAAAAGTAATGTGGAATGGAATACTACGAATTTTTTAATCCTCTGGAAGTGTTCGAACAATGATTGCAATTATTAATTATTTTTTAAATAATCTAACTTGTGTAAGGGCTGTGATTTTGGTAAAATGATTATAGTAATAGGATTACATTATTGCAATCAACCTTTGTGGCAACTAAAAGACTTATTAACTATTTTAGTAGAAAATAATTTTCTACTGAAACAACTTTGTTACTGTTTATCAATTGTGTTACCTATATGTTCCTAATTCTAAGTAAAGGTTTTTCAAATTGAGTTATACAATTGGCTTATAAAAGATATTACAGGTATATGAGAAGCAAGATATATTTTATTTATCAATGTTAAATACGCTGCTAAGATATTTTTACACGTAATATACATTTTATGTCAAATTTTTGTAGACAAAAATGCACAACAGTAACGTAGTTGTCTTTTAAATGTGATTTATCAGGCTTAATAAAAAATAATATCTAATTTTAGTTATGAAAGAGAAAGATTTATGTTTGTAAAATACGTTTTGTTAATTGTTTGTTTGTAATAAGTGACTAAAGGTACTCAATAAAAATATTTTGATTGGTAACAAAGTGGTATGATTTCTTTACCTTGGTCGACAAAACCTTTATTATCAGAAAAAAATATGTGCAAAATTCACTGCTGGCAGTAAATTGCAATTGTGTAGGTATAATGACGCATAAATACAATTAAATTACTTCATTTATCTCTAACCATTAAATTTTTGAAATCTATTTTTATGAGTGCCAAAAACCTGCACTAAAAAGTAGAATGACCCAAATATTGTCAGAAAACATCCGAGTTTTCAATAGTATTCCTATAATCTTGTGTAGTCTACCAATCATGTTCTTTGAACGGGAAAAACTAGGAGCTTATTTCACTAGGGCTGACCAAGATTATTCGATATGGAGCCTCCGAATATCTTCACAATATAATAAAAATGTAACAACAGTTATATTCTAATTAGTTTTTTTGCTTTGACCTAACCTTGAACTCAGTATATATTGAAGATAGCTAATCATTAAGTAATATTCAAACAGCCACTGTTCGTTACAACAATGCAACCACTTGAAAACAACTAAAGTCGTTGTAAATATAAGCTCTATTTAAATTCTATCAGCTCCAAAGAAAATACAACAGGCAATACATTCACAACATAACAGTCACTACTAAAACCGATGTATCTGCTTAGTAACTCTGCACAGCCATTCAACCGTCACGAACATTGTTTACAGCCAGTCTATATACGACTGTCGCTTACTAAAACAAAGGGAATCACGCCAGTTTGTCCGTTCATCGGCTATCGGACGCGATAGCGCGCGACGACGTCCACGGCGCGTGCGAGGACGATTTACAGCAGCAATTAGTTATGTGCCTGCCGTACGACAAACGATCTCCACTGACAAATGGTGCCGAGTGTGGCCGCCTCGACAGCCCGTATGCCGCAGACAATGAACGGCAAATGCCTACACCGTTCAATCACGAATCCCGAATTAGGGTTCGGGATGGAACTGGACGCGGTGGAATGGATGTAAAAATAGTACATGGATTAGGGTTACGGACTTACGGTCTATAATGATTGCATGGAAAAGTATTTCATAAAAAATATGATACGTGAATAAACAAAAAGTACTTACGGAATGAGTGAGTCGTGAAATCATCGTTGCCATGTTGTAATATACAGAGCATTGGTCCAATAACACCCAAAAAAAGTGGCCAAAATTAAGTTGACCCTGTAAAAACGTAAGTCAACATTGAAATCTAAGTTTTTAAAATCTATTCACAGACACCTTGCTATACTCATTCAAGCAAACGGCAAAAAAGGAACCTCATAACTTCTTTATGTTCCTGTCAGCCTGTCCGGTCTGTCTGTCTGTTTGTCTGACCAAACCTGCTGCCTTTGCATTGAATATTTTAACATTAATTAAATTTTTCCAATATTTCCTTCGATAATAATACATATTTCTCGATGAAATGAATTGACTTTAAATCTGATTAAACTTATGATCGTAACATCTATGTATGTAACAAACAAAAAAAATACAGAACAGGCGGACTTATCGCTACAGTAGCGATCTCTACCAGACAACCCTTTGAGCGAAGGACAAAAATCGTTGGCATCAAGCAATCCAGGATTGCTCAGCGACTCCGCTGAACAGCTTCGTGATCCTCTTGTGTCTGGACTGGACCCGTTCCTTTGTGGCTTGTGACAAGACTAAAAGGCTCTGTAATGCCAGAACTCTGCAAGCAAGCAACGCAAAATACTACTATCAGGCAATAATGATTAATAAAAAAAATGCCTATTAATTGAATAGGTATGTACAATATCTGTGATTTTTTTCTTTTATAGCTTTCAAATATGAAAAATAAGGATCTATTATTTATTGTTACTTAAATTAATATGCAATGAGTAATTAAATAATTTTAATAATTTTAATAACATCATGATGTTAGTCAATGACCCATCAACATAATGCAGCGTATTTAGAACTGAATACAATAATGTAATCCATCTAACATTAATTTCATAATGCAACATTGAACATCAATTGGACAAGTCCAATTAGCGTCTGAACATAGAAGCGGTCACACGTCTAGCTAATCCCGGATTACACGGCGACTGGGCTAAACAGCCTCGCAATCCTCTAGCGCACTGAATTCGTGCCTTTGTAGCCTATGACAGGATCAAAAGGCTTTGCTATGTCCGGATTACAGCATAAGTGCGGAATAGTGAAGCACAATTACCCAACGCTTAAATCCCCAGGGAGACTGAGCGTAATTTTGGAACATGAACTAACTATTTTTCATATCAAGAAGTTATAGCCAAGGATCGTTATTGCAATTTTTTTGAGAGTTAGCTTTCACCTACACAGAAAACAATTGTGTTACCTCGGTAATAGATGTTACTAAAAATAACATTTTATAGTAAGCCAAAGAAAACAAAATATTCCTCCCGGCTGGAAATAGAATAAATATTCACTGTGATGGACCTATTTTGTTCAAATCAAAATGTTTAAGGTTTTGTAATAAGCCGGTTCGGATAAGGTGTTGTGACGTCAGAAATGTTTCTTGGAAGCGCTATTTCAAACTCCCATATTTTTTCATTTCTAATGATTTTTTCAGAATTTTTTCACATTTATGTTTTTTTTTACCTTTGTATACCTATATTCCTTGTACACTGACATATCATAGCAGTATACTCGTAAAAATAAATAACGGCTTTGATTGCAGATTGCAAAAAAATTGCAGGAATCTGTGAAATGTTAATAAATGCAGTAGGTGGCTCGTCATCGTGCGCAAAACCTGCCCACAGACTATCGTCATCACGAAGGCCCTCGGGCGAACTATATCTCGACCGAGAGTAGACCCGAGTGCAGTTTCCCGAACTACACTTAGCGACGAGCAAATAACGTAGGTGAAAGATCAAACTTCGTTTACTTTGTCTAGCATTAGTGTCATACAACAATGCCAAACAACTTAAGCACTTCGAAATTAATATAACAACTTTAGTTTTATTCCTAGTTGGATTACTTTTTGAAGTTTAATGACGTAATAAAGTTTTTTGCCAGTGATGCATGTACTTGTTTACGAGTAAGAATATGCAAGAAAACAATTAGTTTTGAAAATCTTTGACTCTAAAATTTGTTTTTCGTGTGTCGAATATTTTATGTCTATTTGTGATTTTAAAGCTCTATATATTTCTGTTACCCTAGAACCTAAGGGGAAGATTATCACTTGCCATAAGATGCAGCGAAAAAAAATATGTAGCAATTTCAAATTTGACCAGAAATATTTTCTTATCCCAATGTGTATCAAGTAATGACATAATTGAAATTCTTTCAATGATTGTCTCTCAAATCAATGTATGATCAAGATATTTAATACCTACAATGCAAAACGTAATATGTTTCAAGGCATAAATGGATTTTAATTCATAAAACTTTCAAAGAGCAATAAAGTAATCAAGTATCAAGCGTTGACATCTCGAATGATATACGGTGGACTAACTGGCATACTATTCATGTTAGTCGCTTTTTAAGTAGTCATTATATGCAAATTGTGGAATCGTGATGATGTCTGTCCAGATACACAAAACGTGTTCCACTGCATCTAAATGATATACGGGCATCACCATCCGTCAACTTCATGTGCAACCAAGACTTTTTTAAAGGATTTCTGTCTCATTGCATGGAAAATGATCTCGAGCCTGCGGTAAAAGGGTGATGCTCAGCTCAGATCGATAATATCAGCTACTTATGACTAACTAATATTTACTAACTTATCAAACTTACGTCCTGTTATTTTTTTTACAATTACAATTAAAATGTTTACAATACTATGGATAATACTTTCAAACTCATGTTACAGTTTACTATAATGAAATAAACTACATAGTACGTGTACTTCTAACATTAACAATTTAACGTCTGGAGCAATACCGACCTCAGCTTACATTACAAAAATAAATGTATGACTTGCTAAGTTGACTTACAGATGTAGTAGGAGCCTTTTGAAGATAGAGATAACGTAATATAATTTGTATTGCCGAACATCCCTATTACAAAAGCAAAAGGTTGCAAATAGCAAGTTGAAACTTATTTCACGTCAGAAGTAGCACTCGTACAATTAAAGTTACGAAAAATAAAATGGTTAATATCTGTGCTTGAAAATAATATACCTTTGTTGTTCGAAATGCAGGACAGTGTGTATCGGAGAACTGGAAGCGCTATGGAGAGTAATTGTTTTGAAAGTAACTGTCAGTTACGCGTGGGAGTCTATGGCTTGGCCAACTTGCACAATTTAGCAAACATTTGCACAAAACTACGAGCATACTAGATCTTATAGTACCCTTTGCTAAAGTCAGGAGACTCATTTGAAACGGAGCTTTATTACATTTTGGATTTGGATGGTGGATTTTGGATTATTGTAGAATCAAGATGTGTTTAAGATTTACCATTGACACATCTTAAAGCCTACGGAACTATGAATTCTATGGACCGGATGAATAAGTGAAAACAAAATCATATACCATCGTATTAAATTCTGATAGGCTGATGCTAGGGAAACGGCAAATGGAGATTTGCAGAAAAGTATTGACACATTAATAATGTTAATAAGGTTTTAAATGTGTTGTGAACGTAGAAGTAATCTCAAATCGGATTCTGTCTTACATTAAATAAATCATACGAATAATATTAAGATTAGCAAACAAAACTTCAGGGTCTGGTACCCCAAGTAGTAATTATAAATCGTTACTAGGTAATTACACCTACACCAAAGTTGTGTCACGAGTGAGTATTGACTCACAACAAGGTTAGGTAAACCTTGAACCTGACAAATTTATTATTATTATTCTAAGCTGACAAAGTGTGCATTTCCTATTGGAGTAATGCGTAAATTGTAAGTACCAACGAAATAATGTCTTGGTCAGCAACAGGTGTTCCCATTCGATTATAATGTCGATGTCTGCAACTAAAGAGTGAACTAAATAGGCTCTTAACAAATTAGTGCGTTTTGCCACCCAAGACTACATCGCTACTTAACATTATGGGTTTTTTAACATTAATTTTATAGGGTAAGTATTTTGTATTTTGAAATTCTTAAATCAAAGAAGAAGAAATATTCATAAATGGCAATTTAGCTATAAGAATTGGAAAAATTGTGTTATCCGTTCATAAGGAAGGATGGTCTGAGAGTATAATTGATACTTAATTTACTGAATTTTCTGAAGTGATTCTCAAAAGTAATAAATTGTTGGCTACCTGGCAAGCAACAATTGCTTGTATTATAAGAACGTTGGAAGCGAAAACAATATGAAAGTTTATAAGACATCCATCTAAATAATTTCGGACAAAACGTTTGTTTTGACAAATACTTATCAGATCAATGAATGTGCGGGTAACGATTAAGATCAGCTTTGCAATCGAATTCTCTTTGAGGGCGAACTTATTTTAAAACCGAAATGGAATGGGGGATTGTCCGGAAATATAAATTGAATTCTTATCTTGATTCTGATTGGAGTAATCCGAAATTCCCACTCAAATGATCCCCTGCGAATATTTTGTCGCGCGATTTTCTTCTGAATATAATAACCTGATACGAAAGTTCTGGCCTCTGTTTCTGTCAGCGTATAATTAGATTTACACCCAATAGAAATATGATTTTATCAGTATCTTGACATTTCAGTATAAATGATTATATTGCTGGAATAAATCAACACACACGTAGAGGGAAATCTGTACTTCATGAACTTTATTTTTTGATGTACGAAGTGAATTGTTTTTACGTATGTACTTATACGTGTATTTATACGTAAGTTTTATAAGCTCTTATTAATAATCCTATGATCCTCCTGAGAAGACCATGTGGTCAGTGTGGTGAACTATGATGTAAGTTAAGAACTAAAGTTCAATAGATCTTTGCAAGCTCTATTATTAGTTAATATTTATTACACACGATTTTTATTATACACGAAGAGATTCGTTCCCAGTTGGAGTAATTGGTCGATTCCGATGTTTGCAACAATATCGTACGCGTAGTAGGGGAAGGCCGGGCATAGTGAACAGCCCAGGCAAAGCGAATACCCTCTTTTATTTTAAAATGGCGGGCCCGAACGCGCTACCTTCTTGCTACGAGGTGCTCCCCGCGCCCCTCAGTCGTGACCAAACTGAGCTAACGCATAGTCACGCGTCATTTGCGAAAAAAATAACAAAAATTAAAAAGTGAACATTGCTTACGACTTTTCAATGTACGTAACTTTGTAATTACTTATGTTTATATAGTATTACTGTATTGGCTTGATTCTCTCTTCAAAGTGCATTTTTCCTTGCAGAAATACTGCGAGTTTTATTGGGATTCTGTTTCTGGATTTCATTTTAGGTTGGGTTAAATTAAACAAGTACCCGTTGGGCAAAATAAACACGGGCAAAGTGGACACTGTAGCCACTTTGACCAACAGTGTTCATTTTGTCCGCAGATTTAAAAATAATCACTTTTCTTGATTCCACTTTACACTTCTCAGATATAGCGTCATTCAAAAATCTTTCACTTATATAACTCCAAAAAATATGTTTAAAAACACTCCCAGCTCCTCTCTCATATTCCTGTGGGTAACCGCAAAAGAAAATTTCAAAAGCCTGAAGTACTTACCAGCACAGGAAGAATAGGAAATTTAATTTGTTAAAACAAGTACCAAATTTTTGAGAAACATTGAGAAAGATTTAGATACCAAAACAAAGAAAAAATGCTGACATTACTAAAATGACTAAAGCGACCAAAAGAACCCTTTTGGTCGTTTTAGAAACAACTGAAACTGATTAGCTGTTGCATTATTATTGTTTCCTTTAATTGCATATATTTTCTTTTAAATTCCTTGGTAATCGTTCCTTAATTATCCGTGTGTTCACTTTACCCTATGAGCCTATCCACTTTACCCGGTGGATTGGACAAAGCGGATAGCAGTACCAAGCTTAATGTGATTAACAATTTTAGGTAAAGTACTGATGTTACATTATTTTTGTTCATTATATTTAAAAGTTCATTAAATACTGTTCCAAACTCAGTCATTATTTTATAACTGTCTGTATCGACTCCCTTACTATAACCCGCCAAACGTTAAGGTGTCCACTTTGCCCGGCCTTCCCCTACATACGACCTAGCGACTGAGTGAAAGAGTCAATATTAGCGCACATAAAAAGCAATTTACATGCCAGGCGCGGCACGAGGCTTTCATCCTTGCCATTCAAACTTTTTATGCAGATTACGTAATGTTCTTTATGATATAAGATGGCAAACTTCACTTAGGAGTAAATATTTATGTGCCGGGCCTTATTTGTAAGGATATTTTATTTTCGCTGTGAAAAAATTAAGCTGACTTTGCATGACACAGAAAAATAATACAAAAATATTTTATACGAAACTCCCTCGCTTTTTGTGTGTATTTGAGCATTAGAAAAGATGATTAAAATGTTCGGCACCCAATATATTGTGTAATTTTTAATTCTATTGTATCTAGAATCTTTTATGCTGTAAATAATAGTAAATGCTATAGTTGTTGTTCTCCTTGCAGCTCAAAGAAAAAACCAAGCTGAAATGAAAAAAGACTTCTGAATAAACCTTGAAATAATTTTCGTATTGTGTTTGCAGTATTCAAACCCAAATCCAATAAAAAACTGGTGCCTTGCTTTCTTGCTTCTTTCATCTGAGTTGCTGACCGTGGGTGAGGTTCACCATTGATGTTTAAGACTGGTCTTCTAGGTACTTCTAGGTCTCCTTTAAACCAAACAAATACTTGTACTACATCGTAATAGGTATCCTTACGCATATCTTTCATATTTTTTTTTTTTTTTTTTTTTATGCCTTAAGCAGGCAAACGAGCAGACGGGTCACCTGATGGTAAGTGATCACCGTCGCCCATGGACATTAGCAACACCAGGGGCGTCACCAATGCGTTGCCGGCCACGAAGAAAAGAAAAGATCCGCTTCTTGAAGGACCCCATGTCATAGCTTAGCGGGAACACCGATGCAGGAAGTTTGTTCCACAGTTTACACGTCCGTGGCAGGAAATTACGTGAAAACCGAACTGTGGACGAACGCCAGGTGTTTAGGTGGTGTTGATGGAACCTGGTACGTGAAGTACGGTGACGGAAATCAACCGCAGGTATTAAATCAAACAGTTCTTCAGAACACTCCCCGTTATACAGACGGTAGAATACGCATAGCGAGCCTATGTCTCTCCTCAACTTAAGCGACTCTAATCCGTCTGTAAGCTTGGGATCGTCGACAAGACGAATGGCTCGTCGTTGGATTCGGTCAAACGTGTCCACTTGGCCAGCTGGGGCTCCGGCCCAAAGATGAGAGCAGTACTCCATGTGTGGTCGAATTTGAGCCTTATAGAGCATCAATCTGTGCTTAGGCATGAAGTAATGTTTAGCTCTATTGAGCACTCCCAATTTCCTTGCAGCTAGTTTGGCCTTACCAACCAAGTGGTCCCGAAACTGAACTTCATTCGAAATGTCGACACCAAGGATCCCAATACTTTTGGAGATGTTAAGAGGAGTGTTCTGGAACCGAGGTGCCACGACGAATGGGGTTTTCTTAGCGGTTAACGCGCAAACTTGTGTCTTCTCGGGGTTGAACTGGACTAAATTTAGTCTGCCCCATTCCGAGACCCGCTCCAGAGATGTCTCGACTTCAGACACAAGTTCCTTCCTCTTCTCCTCAATCTGCACCCGAGAAAGATTTGCTCGGCCTGTATAGCGAGCATCACCCGTACTGTCATCAGCATAGCAATGCATGTTCCTGATGTCAAGCATATCATTGATATGCATGATGAACAGTGTAGGTGAGAGCACAGAGCCTTGAGGGACGCCAGCATTTATGGGCTTCGTGTCCGAGCATGCTCCGTCAACAACGACCTTGATGCTCCGCTCCGATAAAAAACTGGCAATCCATCTGCACAATTTCTCGGGTACTCCATAGGAAGGCAGCTTAGAGAGTAATGCCTTATGCCACACCCTATCGAAGGCCTTTGCAACGTCCAGACTTACAGCCAATGCTTCTCCCTTGCTCTCAATCGCTTCTGACCAGCAATGAGTAAGGTATACTAAAAGATCGCCAGCCGATCTGCCGTGGCGAAAGCCATATTGACGGTCGCTAATCAGCTGGCGATCCTCTAGATACCGGAGCAGTTGGGTGTTTATTACACGCTCCATTAGTTTGGAGAGCAGAGAGGTTATCGCGATTGGTCTGTAATTGGATGGACTTGATCTATCTCCTTTTTTGGGGATAGGGTGGACTAAGGCTACCTTCCATGAAGACGGCACGATGGCGGCAGAATAGGAAAGTTGGAAAAGGCGCGTTAAAACCGGGGTCAACTCCGGAGCGCACGTTTTTAGCACAACAGCAGGTATACCGTCCGGCCCATTCGACTTGTTGATGTCGAGGGAAAACAGAGCTTGACGTACGGCATTCTGAGTAAAACGCACGTCGGGCATCAGCTCACCACACAGCGGGATGGTAGGCGGTGTGTTACCCCCGTCATCAAGAGTCGAGTTCGACGCAAAGAGTGTGCCCAGTATTTCGGCTTTCTCTTTTGCGGTGTGGGCCAGGGTATTGTCTGCTCTGCGCAAAGGCGGAAGGGACGACGCACAGAAATTGCCTTGAATGGCTTTGGCTAGAGACCAGAAAGCACGACTACCACACGCATGTCTCAATAGTCTCCTGCCTGTTCTGTGTATGTGCTTGAACTTTGCCTTGGCAATTTGCTTTTATAATTAATTATGCTTTTATATTTAAGAAAAAATAGGAAAACTGTTTTTCACATCAATCAAATATACTAGTAAAATGCGTCTTAACAATGAAGCGTTAAATGTTTCAAACTTCGCCGATTCAAATTCTCTATAGAAGTTCAATGTTATTGTCAGTCTCGACATTGAATAAAAACTCCTTGAAATCTTAAACTTAGTTACTGTAACAATAAATGATACTTGAAAATGTCTAAGAACCACTTGGAGGAAGCCCAACTTTGCTTGTTACAAGATTATTTACAGTAACAGAAGACTTTAAATACAATTTCAATTATGAGAAACGAGCATTTATTTGCCAATAATAAGTAGATGAATCCTAGATTACAAAATAAGCCTGAGGAATTTTAATCGTAAGTGATTGAAAATGAAGTAAGCAACTATAAGCATGATAAGTTGTTTAATGAGTAACTATTCAACAATTCTATGCTTAGAAGGGCACTTAAAAGGCACTCTGTTACCATTTGTTCAATCAGTCATAAAAATATCCAAATCTTGGGTTGGTCATGAACTTTTCCAGCAATTTTTAATTTTGTATCTAGGCTTCAGTAACAAGAATATTTATTTGATGAACATTTTTTCCAGAAGAAACGCAAGTTTTAAGCCCAAAGTAAGTATGACGTCGCACTTTTCGACATACATAAACCCTCTTCAAAACTCATCATTTGGCAAATATCTCTTATTGGAGATCGTCCAACTTGGCTAGTCGTATGACCCACATTAAATGACTACAGGATTTACCTACGAATGACCTATTTCGAAATTACCCGATACTTTTCTTAAGTTAAAATAGACTGAGCATACATACTAACATAAAAAACGTAGCTTTATTTACTATAGAATGAAACTAAAATATCAATTCAATTACGAACGTTTTCGTTCGTTCGTTGAAAATATCAATTAAATTAAAATAAAATTTAATATAGGTAATTTCACACTCATAGCCACACACTAGGATTCCATGTGTCGTGGGTGCCATGGACAACACACAGAGACAAGAACACTCAAACTCATCATTAAAATTTTCGCCTCGTTGGGAATCGAACCCAGGACCCTAGGCGCGGCGATCCGGCATGACCATCACGCACACACAGGTCGTCATTTTAGTCATTTAATTGTTTATTAGAAAATGAGAGTATAGCAACAAAAAATTCTCGATTTATCTTGATGAGTATTCATGTGTGTTATCTAGTATTGAGATGTATTGCGTTTATTTAGAGTTTCTAAATAAGTTTTGTTTCAAGTTCAAGGTTGCTTTCGTTGTATACTTATATCGAAAATCTAGTATCATTGTGCAATCCTCATTGGTTTAGGGCTCTTCAGATGATGCTCGATCATTAGTGCTGATCTAATTTATTTAGATAACTACACTGATAATTGCCAAACTAACAAGACTAGTGTATAAATAAGGTTTTGGTTTTGATTTCACTAAAACAAACTTATACTTAGGGAGGTATGTATAAGTTCATATTGATATGTGCGACATCTGCTGCTTCTAGGATCTTGCCAAATGCAACGGAGGCCTTACTTGGACATCGCCCAACTGGCTTGTTACATGCCTCGTACTAATATATTATTAACCCAATGCAAGAGTTACTTATGCGAAGTGAAGGCATATGCCAATATTGCTTATTGTATCAATATAGCAATTTTGTTATATCAAAACCTGCGAATCAAATTGTATAAATGAATAATACGATTAAGAGTCCCATATTTTTCATAAAAGAGAATCTTTTTTAGAAAAAGAAATTTATCTTTATGCTTTAGAGGTCCACAAGTTACGTATCAAATTTAAGCCGTTGATATATAATATTGACACTTTTGGTGTTACCCTTGTGAGTCGTGAGTGTAAGCGCCAAACGCCAAACAAATAAGTGTATTAAGCGTTTATCTTATGATGCCATACATAAAAAGAAACTACGATGTAATATCAAATAGTTAGCACTAACAACTCGTCGAAGTCCACTGCAGTCGCCAGGTATAGCGTGTAACATCTGATGCTACCAGAATCCTGCCAAATGGACTTCTAACTTGGAAACCACCCAACTTTGGTCACGTGATAATAGACAGCTATAGGATTTCGATGTCAACAACTTATTTAGGATATCGGGTTTTCAATCACAATATGAAATAGCATTCCTATTCGGAACAGAAAATTGAATTTGCTTTCGGAGACAGTCTTTTGGGAAAACAAGGAAAGCATTATTTTCAGAGAAGCCAAGAAAGATACTAAGTTATTACGATAAAAGGAATATAAAAACAACTTCAAACCAATGTCTACGTACATTGATTTACTTTAACCAATTCAAGGTATCATCAATATGCTCAGGTCAAGGTCACATAATATAATTCCATATAATTCCAGAATAAATCTAGATCTTGTATTTTCGACAGAGTTCCCGTCAGATTATACCACGGTCCTCTGGTAGATTCGTAATGTCAGCGCAGCAGTAAAGTTTACGACACAAGTGGTTTGGGACGTTCGGCTAGGTTCTCCATTATCTTGGAAAATTGTTTCAAATTGTATTCGAACAGTCGATAAACGTTTATGTGACATCACTATTCCCAGACGTTCTTATTTCAGGTAGATTCGGTGCGAGTACTCGTAATTTTAAAAACTCGGTGTAATAAATAGTTTATCTCCGGTTCTGTTGAAGCTAAGTGGTTTTCACACGCTGTTTTACTCACGTTATTATCTGTAACATGAGTACAAATACATAGATTAATTTTGTACCTTAGTAATATTTTACAATGATTTGCAATTATACCTAATCCTAATTCCTAATGCTACCGCTCCTATTACGCTTTCACTTGATTTTTAAAATAAATACCTATAAGCTTTACTGCTGATTCGAACTCTTACCGCTCATTTATACGCGCGGCTCGCGGATCGTCTCGCAGCGCGTCCGTAAGCCACGCCCCCTACGCGCGCGAGCGCTATCTAGTGTTTACACGCTCGCTGCGTTCAGATGCGTTCGAACGTTCAAGGATGAAGCACGTTGACGTAATACATCGGCATCCAGTCAGTGAAACCTTTCTACCATGATTTATAGGCAAAATACTCAATGTAGATTGTACTATGGGTAGATTTCTGTACAATTAGGTTTTTTAAAATAAAAAAGCTATTGGTATTCATTACAAACAAAACATCAAAATTTTCTTCTTTATAATAATATTACTTTGAATATACGAGGTTTTGTTACTAATAGTTTTAGGTTATTATTATTATTATCATTCAGTATCATATTTTTATTTGGAAAAATACGAATCCAATAGAACACGTACGTATGGCGCTAGTAGCCGTTGTCGAATGAAGCGCGCGCCGCACGCGTGTGAACACCGCGCGAGCTCTCGCGCGAGCCCCTTTGGCGCGCGCCCAAAAAACCGCTCCCGACGCGAGCCCTGCGAGCCACGAGACGCGCCGCGGTCTGGTCCGCGAGCTCCCTGTTCACACGCGCGCGTACGAGCGCGTCTCGCGGATCGTCTCGTGGCTCGCGCGCGCATCTAAACGGGGCATTACACTTAGTTTGACCACTAACCCCTCCACCAACCCGCACTTGAGCAGTGTGGTGAGGTATACTCTAGATCTCCTCAGTTATAAGCCCACTAATGGACTGAAGCCAAACTGGCAATTAAGGTTTAAACTCAAAGGTGAAGTAATTTCTGGACTCTCACAACTATTACAAACTTGACTAAAAGTTTCTTTAAAATTATTGAATGTTGTTCTTCGATCACTTATAAAGGAACATGTTGTTCTATAAATGAACAGAACATATTTTTGTCAGCAAATAACATGTTACAGAATTAACTATGTAGGAAATTCAAGAGATGCGTGTCCCCTACACACGACAACACAATAGGCCATTCTCTATTCTACGGTGGACAATTGACATATTGTAATCTCTGACCCGCCGACTGTATAAGTATGTAGGACAATACAGTAAATCGAATTATACTCTTCTGATAGGAAGTGTTCACTTGCTGGATTCTATATGATTATACCTACACTTAATATTCCTGAATGTTGGGTATAGTCTACCGTCTTTAATAGATAACTTTCAAAGAAAACTTGTGAAGAGAACTCACAAAGATACTCAAAGGGAAGATTCCAGGTGATTTATCTGTTTGAGATAGTGCTGGTCTCTGTATTACCCAGTTTAATCCTGATGCAATAGTAACGCACAGTCTGGCAAGTCACTGCGAACTTACAATACTTCTTCTCCATCACCACCGTTCACTTTAGAAATAATTGCTGCCTCTAAATTTTCATATAAGGTGTGTGATACTACGCTAAAAAAGAAACAAATGTACATTTGTTTGGGGCAAAATTTAGTAGTTTAAGCGGTCTCAAACCAATTTTGCATTATTACCTTTGAAATGAGACCAGTTTGGGGCACATCGGTTGGATGGTTCATGTTTCAGTCTTTACAGGACATCTGTACAAAATTTGTTGGTGTTGTATAATATTCTATACATTGATGCAATGTGCAATCCAAAACGGACGAACCTAACCTGCTTGTTAAAATCAATGAAAACTTAACTTAAAATTATTGTTTTTCAAACAATCCCGATTTATAGCACTGACTCTCGAATTACCTTGATGTTTATTGCAAAACACCGACATGGAATAATGTCCGCGTGTAAAATTGCTTGTCATTTCATTATTCCATTAAATAATGAAGCCAAAGCGTTGTTCTCACTCGTGTGACCTAATTAGGAACGATTAGTTACACGCTGCGCTTTTAATGGAATGGAATGGAATGGAATGGAATTATGTAATTTAGGTACTACGGAAAGGATAACAATGTTGGATGATATGATAAGTGACGGTAATTGTGGAATTCGCTAATTACATAAATTTATTATGAAACATTTTCATGCCGTATTACAAAATAATGTAAAGCAGAGGTACTGTTTGTTTAATTGTTTTATATTTTCACATTTTCCGGCCTGATTTTACAACTGTTCTTTGATTTGATTTTGAATTAATTTAATGACTGATTGATTTCATTGTTGGGGTAAACAAACTCAAGCAAAATATTATTTGATGACCTTTCAGACATTTCAAATTAATTAATGATGCTCACAGATGCACAAACGCTCACACAAACATACACATACATGCACACATGCACACTCATACATACATTGACTCACCTCACGCACAAAGATTCAATATGACGAACGTGGGTTGCATGGACAAGACACTCGCAAAAGAATTATTACAGCCATTCCGAGAATAAAACTTTTATAACAGAAATGTCTGCCCTGACTGGAAATCGAATCCGTGAACCCTTGCTTTACAGGTATCGTCACTATCCATTGATGAGGTACATTTTTAATTTATCCCCAATTATAGCAGTTCTTTATCGTTGGTACTAGGCTGAAGGGTCATCATCGCTTATCAAAATATTCGACTTATTCCCACTATGCTTTCCCGTCTTAAGTCTTAAGTTCCAAAATAACATATACTATTAGATACTAGCAAAACGTTAAATCCCGAAGATTGAGATAGAACACTGACTACGTTTTCTGAGACGGCTTACCTATTTTTTTTCGGGTCGTAGAACAACATACATACCTACTATGCATTTTAGCATTTATGGCAGAACCTATATAATTGTTTTGCATCATTCAAATTACCTATTACTGATTGCCTGACTGCTTTCTATACGAGGAGTATACACGTACTTTCCACAATGAAATGAACTGCTCCTCACTTCGTAAAAAGCAATTAATTCAAAGGACCCAATGCCGAGTTTATAAAAAGCTTTTCAGTTTCAAACTTAGAAGCATCTAATTTAAAAAACGGAAACGGAACATAAGTTCACGTTGCTCTTTAGAAAGGCTTAATTACTCGATTTGTAACGTGTCTCCAGTTAAAGCAGTTCTTAAAACGTTTTAGCAGAAAAAATTGGCTGTCAGGATTTTCAAGAAAAAGTCGGCGTTTATATTTTTTTAAGATCTATTTCTGATCGGTAATGATGTCATACTATGTTATAAAGTGTTGCTGCCAGTACCTACCTACTGTATTTTACGCCGGATTTATTTTATTATTAATACCTACCTTCCAGTTTTTATTTTGGTTTTAATGACAATTGGCTATTAGACAATTTTTGGAAAAATATTTTAAAATTTTCGTAGGTTTATTTTATACCTCTTACAATATTTATTTTTTCAAAAAAGTGTTATTTAGTAGGAATAAAAATAACTTTTAATCCATTAATTTGAAATTCGCGCGAAAATAGTCTGCCATCTGTCACTTGCTGGCTGTGACGTCACATTTCCAATAACAACAGTTTACGCTCTAACTCTGAAGATATTTTATGTGAAAAACTTACACCTTTTTCACTGGAATTGTGAAAATGACAAGCTACAAGACGTGTGCAGTGCCTATGTTTAGAAGTACTACAATTAAACCTGACAAATTGTTTATACCTACACGTTTCTAAATGCCCTCAACGTCGAAAGCAGTGGTTACAATCAGCACGTCGAGACCCAGAGTTAACATCTGTTATATCAGCAATATTCTTTCTGAGGACCACTTTGATGTAAGTATTTAGAAGAAATCAACTTAGCCTCTGATTTACTAAAAAAACAAATTAAACCTAACCTAATATTGTTCATAAACATAACCTCTAAGTAATTTATAATAATTAGTTAGGGTGTCGTTATGGGGGCGCTGAGGAAAAACTTCGAAAAAATCCTTCTGTGACCCCTTAGCAAGACTCTGGCCAATTTTACTTTATTAATTTCAGTACTTACACGGAGTTTTTTGCATTCCGAAACTCGGCAGAGCAAAAGTCAGGGTTACACGCAAAGAAATTTGCGACCATCAATGAATCAACTTTAGGCAAATTTGCACTGTCAGCTTTTATATAGCCTGACTCCATTTTACAAAACCTCTCAAAAGCACAAATCAAAATATATATTATTAATTTTCTTAGTAAATTGCACACGATAATCGATGTAGTTAGTAGTACACAATGCTTTATTTTTTGAAGTGTGACGTCATAACATGCTCAATCATGGCCGCCCGCGTTTCGGTTCTCGTGTCCACAGGTAAAAAAACTCAAATCTATTTTTCAAAAATAAAAATATTTACAATTTATTTTCATGCAAAAAAATGTATTGTTTAATTAATGTTAACCAATATGCAACCATATTTAACACATTTCATATTTTACCGTGACAACTGTCAAATAGCCAATTAGGTAGGTATATGATACAAGCAATGAAAACAAAATATGACTACGACTACGTATGATAATTATATTATTAACATTGTGTGACTTGGCTATACGGCGGGATCACAAATAATTTTTATATAAACTAAGGATAATTTTTGAATGATGACTATTATTACAATGATCTCAGTTTTTGTACATTTTTCCACTATAAGTTCGGTTTCGGTTTAAAGAACTATTTGGTTCGGTTTAGCCGAACGTTAAGAAGATTTTAAGTCTTTAAAAACATGTAGTTACCAAAATTATTTAATACAAAACAATGGTTATTAAATTACTGAAAGTATGCAGCAATTCAAAACATTGCGAAAAGAAGTGATTCACGCCATATCATGCTTTACAAGCGACGTAATAGACATCTTTGGGAATGAGATGGAAGCTTTTTAATACGACAACTTCTTAAGAGATGGCGTTTCGAGCGCCCTTTGATAAAAGTTTTAACAAGCTTAAAACTTCAGTAATGCCGTAAGAACAAATTCTTTATGTTCGTAAATAAGATTTGTGCGAAATATGTAAAAGTTCTAGCATATTATTTTGAATTATATCTAATCTCGCGCATTTTACACTTAACTTTCTCCATCAACTTTATTATTTTACCTACTTGTAAACGTATATTCCTTTGATATTCTTAAAGGTAGGTACGTGTCAATAAAAGAAAAATACTTAGGTATAATTCACATTGTTAGGTACAGTAATAAAAAAGAGTCACACCTTTAATAATAATTAATAGATACACATATACTTATTTCAATTTTACACCGTAAAAATTGCCTATAAACAGATGTCTAATTCATGGCAAGTAGGTAATTTTCTTAAAAACGGAAGATTATTCCTTACAGTATTACTAAACATCTAATTTAAATTGTAACTTTCCTACTTATTTATAAAAAATGTATCCTTAGCCCTTGAAATTATGATTCAAATTCAAGGAACTCAACCCAACCTCATCTGCCAACGTAGTTGCTCGGAATCCCGATTAACCACACGTAGCTTCTCGTCGGACCTTCAGCAAAACAAAAAGTGGTCCCGTCATTATAAATATTTATCAATACAATCACATCAGCAACAGCAGTGTTTTGCTGGTATCGAATCCAACGACTACAAGACCAAGGAATGCTTGCGGCAACTATAAATGAATCCTTTAAAAACTGAGCCGCGAATGACTCCATCATGTTGACGTTTTCATTTAAAATGTTAACGGGTGATTGAAAAGAGATTAAAGTAGAGATTGTCTACTTTAAAAGTGAACGCACCCAGATAATTATTGTCACAACCTGTAAATGGACATATTTATTTCTTTTTCTTTAATACAGCAATGAAGTGGAAATATTAAGTAAATTTTTATTTACGTTCTTAATATGAAATATTTCATGAATACGAATTGCCGCTTATACACTAGACTAGAACGTTTACCTATAACTTACCGACATATTTTTTTTAAAAAAAAACTTCAGTAAAACATTATGAGACTCCAGTTCTTAGATGGGTGGCCTGGGATCACCGCGTGAAGATTACTTTTTGTCTTCTATGCTTTTTTTTTCAAGCAAAAACTTCAAGATCTGCAAGTTATTCTGAAAGGATGTTTTTATAACTCGACAGCGGAATCTGCGATGAGTTTCCAAATTCCTCTTCTATAAAACTCGACAGTACAGGTGGCGCCGCAATGTATAATGCGGCGGTGAGAAAAACTACTTGTTCAGGCTAATTTGACATGTTTGGTATTCGGTAAGGGATTTATTTGTCTCGCTCGATCATCTAATAGGGATGTTGACACTATCAGTAAATTAAAATAAATTTATGTTTAAAATATCAAGGACAACATTTAAAAACCTTAAATATTATTCTTTTGTCGAAATCAATCGCAACAAATTAAATAAAATTATTTTAAAATGATAAAAATAGTACTCACTGTCACGTGACCTCAAACGCCATTTAGAGCTTTTGACGTCATTGTTCCTATTTTATATGGAAGTGCAACTAACTTCAGTCGACAGATAGTATTGAATATCGGCTAGTGACGTCACGTGACGTTTTTGGCGGGAAATTTGAAAATGATTTTTATTTATCAATTTTTGTTTTTAAATTGAAGATTATTATTTTTATAATATTTTTTTCGTGAATCTTAACGTTCTATCTATTAAATCAAATTGAATCCTAAAATTAGTCAACATCCCTATTATGTCACCGTCGAAGCTCGTGTCCAATTGTCAAACGAAAAGTGAGCTATTAGCTGACATTATTAATATTTTTCACAATCAAATTAATTTTTATATAATTTCAATTATGAAATTGTCAATTAATTATTTCTAATTTCTTATTTTTAATTTTTACTCTATTTTTATTTTGTTTTGGGTCTGATTTATACGGGGTTCGTTTTTACTTTATTCCGTAATTATTAAGTATGTATAATGATTGTAAAAACAATGTAACAAATTTTAGGTAGGACATAGCTAGCGGTCTTTGCTTACTTTATAACCTACTAGCTGCCCGGACAGACTTCGTTCTGTCAAAAGTTTTTTTATTTTTATTTTGAGATGTAAGCTAGCTATCCTATCTTACAAGTTGGATCAAACTGCACACGGTGTGTACATTGGATTAAAATCGGTTAAGTAGTTTAGGAGTCCATCGCGGACAAACAACGTGACACGTAATTTATATATATTAAGATGTAACAACCTTTACACAAACCTATTGTCCACAATAAATAATGATTTGATTTTATTTGATTTGATTTTCAATTTTCTGTTTTAGTTTTAGTTTGCCTATCTGCAAATAAAAAAAATATGTTTTCTTCATCCTAGAATCCTTTATCCTAGAATCTAGTTTAAACATTAGTATAACTATATGATAATTTTATCGATTGGTCGGCAACTTCCATAACACGTTCGGCACACCGGCTCTAACATCAGACGCCTTCGATAGATCGATGTCAGGCGCGGTCAGTTCTTGGATGGGTGACCGCCTGGGAACAGCTGATGTTACCACTCCCACTTCTCATCTTATTCGTTTTTTTATGACAGTTACACGAATTTCATTGTATACATTGCATAAATTTTTATGATTGAGATATTGCAAACGAACATTGACGCAATAAGCGAATAAGACATAACTGTAACAAAAAATCTCAAATAAGCAATTCAACTCGCAAAGAGCCCAAAGCATCTCCTATAAAATCATAAAGTGGTTGCTTGTTGGTCTTTACGCGATTCCGCGCAGTAAAATTATGTGTAATTTACTTGAATGGGAGCGTAAAAAATAAATACGTACGTCATAATCCGCGCAATGGCTGCCGATTATTAGGGACAAGCTCGGTTCTTCATGGACTATAAGATGGTATCTAAAATTAAAGGTGGAGACCAGACAAACCTATTAAACCTTTATAAACATTTTGCTAAATATTTTTGTAGCTTCACCTTAACTAATAGACCGTACATATTACAACTGAACAGTTTTTTTGCAGTTCAAAAAATCAATCCAATAACAAAATACCTATTTATTTGTCACACAATAATTTATAATCTGCCTATCTGACAATCGAAGTCAAGACCATCGCTTAGCAAGATTACTAACAGCTAACAGGCTACAGGAAATCATAAACTTAATTACATATGTAAGTGTACTCGCATAATAAAGAAATTATCGTCGATTAATTTCATGAAAATATGACCTCTCTATACCATTATTGTCCTAATTACACGGACAATGAAAATATATGCTGGGAAAGAGAAACTCGCAAGTCGAATATGGTCTGCTTGTAGGGTTACCACAATGGTAACTAATAATTTGTCGGGATTAAAGTTTATCGAAAGATACAAATATCACTTCAATAATCACACGGTGAAGTCAAAAAACACAGGTTCCAAAAGCTCACATAGGTACACAGTACTTACTCTTGTCACTTAAGATCTTCATTTGCACATGTACCTAAATAAAATTAATATTTTCTTCTAACCTCTGAAACATCAATATGACCACAGTTAATTGAGAAGTTACATGACGTTGAAAATACTATATTTAACATAAATGAAGTAAAAAATTTAATTAATTAATTTTTTTGTTTTCTTTGTCATAAAGTAGGTATTTTTTATCTCCATAATATTACAATACACATCTACTCGTACATTGGTAACCCTACGAAAATCTATGGAAGTTATTGACATGGACTTGTTCGTCCTAGAAAGAAGACCTCTCTGTCGACCCAAGACGGAGGCCGACTTTCTAGCTCATCGCGCTATTGGCGGGCTAAATCGGTTGCATCTTCAAATTGATACGGAATATTTGCTTAGTCGATCGTGACTGAAGGTACATTGAGGAATGCAAATATACGACACTATGTTTTATGACTTTGCGTGTGAAAATTTTGCTTTCAGTGTACTAGGTACTTATGTTATACGAGTACGTGTGTACTACTACTATGAAGTGCATGAATGTTCTTATTTATTTTATTTATTTATCTAATAGTTTATGCACACCATACAGTTATACACAGAAAACTTAATCTTAAAAACAATCGCATATGGGTAGGCTAGGTACTTATTTCGAAACGAAATCTCTTCCAGTAGCACCGCAAAAGAAAAATGAATATTTGAGAGGCAAACTTAGTGCACTCATGAAAATATATATACAAATATACATACATATAAAAAAATACCAAAATAAAATAAATATATACTTAAATATATAAATATACAAAATAAATAAATATATATTATATATATAAATTAGTATATCTAATTATTATTATCTTAGTAATATTTAGTTGAAAATAAATGTGTACTGCATCAATGCAATAACGATGGGTATATTGCAATATGAGGCATCAATGCATCATCAATTCTCAAGAGACCAACTTCTACTTACGTTGTTCGCTACTGAATAACGTTTGCACGTATGATTGTGTCTTATTAGGTCATTTACCTATCGTATTAAAATGCCGAGTAAATGCCAAATTACTATCTTCCTATTAATGAGAACGCCAGCTCTTATTTTATGTTATTGGATTAGATCAAAATGTCTCATTTATGTAGACTGCGCCCCAGATATCTTGGATGCAGTCCCAAATACCATATTAAGCCAAGCTGTATATCTTCGCCAGGCAAACGTCTCATCAATATCAATTAAACAAGACGAACTGCTTTGACTCACTTACACCTATTTACGTTTGAATACTGATTAATGGCACGTGAACCGGCTACACTTACGAATGATGCGTTTCATGCCAATGCTTAGATATGGCATTAATTTGCGATTGACCTCAAATAGGCCTGTAAGTAATTTTGAGGTTGTTTATAGATGGCTGGTTGACTGGCTTCAACCCACTAATGACCCACTACCTAGCACGGGTCTCTTCTCTTGAAGAAGCCTAGAGCATACTTCACCACGTGCTCTGATGCGGATTGGTGGAGGGGTTAGTGGCCAACCCAAGTGTCCAAGTTTTCATGCCGCTCGAAGGCTTCCCACATGGCAGAAAAGGCAAAGGTATGAAATCTTCAGTTTTACATCATAGATTTCCATGAATAACAATGACCGTTTAGTTAATAATGATTACCGCAATATGACAATGCGGGTATCGCTTCTTTTTCGGACGGCAACGTATCAATACTTTAGTGTTAAATTACCTAGCATTACTTGGTTAGTCTACCGTTTGTCCGTTATAAACGTACAAAAGATCTATGAAGACCCCACCAGTCCGCCTCCTACAAAAACGCTAGTACCTAATAAAGGCCACAATTCACAAAATGCAAAATATTTCCGTTACCCCATCAAGCATTATATGTGGACAAAACATGTTAGCATACCTAATAATTACCTGGAATTAAAGTATTATAAGTAAACTCAGTAAATGTAGAGGGCGGGATACGTTCCGACGGGTTGATTGACCTGTCATTCTGGACGTGCCGTTATAATCAGGTAGGGAAGAAGTCTACAATGGAATAGGTAGATAAATAAATTATATGTAATACCTATGATTGTATGATACGATTATAAATAAAATTAAATGTTTAAGATATTTCCACGAGAAATTAGGTTTCATAATATATGATTATACATAATTTGATACATGTGCAATGCATAATTTTCGTTTCCTAGCCAATGACGTATATGACATGAATTATATACGTAAAAAATTTCCTTGCCTAAATGTAGACATTAGGGCTGTCCATTGCAATATAAAAGAACACTGATAAATTAAGAAAGGAGAACCCCATCTTCCATAGAGACACCGGCCCAGAATAGACAAAAATGAAAATTGGTGGTCAATTAGATCATTGTAAAAGCTTTAATTTTTCCAATTTTCACGTCTGCTAGCAATGGCCAACTAATGAAATCCTAACGAATCACCTTAAATATGGGTTATGATTATGTCACACTCGTGTCACAGTGCTGATGAAAAAAATATGTTTTTGATAAAGTTCTCGTTTATTATGGGTAACGTAAGGTCGGTTGGTCACCGGTTGGTGAGTACCTATCTACTGAATATGCGTTTTACTAGGCACTTACTACCTCAAACACCTACGAGTATATAGACAATGTCAGGAATATAATGAAGACCATAAATAAATAAATACTACTTAAACTATAATGGTTAAAACTGAGTAGGTGGGTATAATACTACCTACTACCTACCCACTTTAATGGGTTTTACCCAAAAAAATGTCAAAAAGGTTGTGTAATAAAGGCATTTTAATTTTTTAAAGATATTTTATTCATTATCATCAAAATATATCAATATTTCGTCAAGAAATTGTGCAGGAGGCGCTATACTCCTATTTCCAATATTCAGGCAGTGGTAGTAAGAAAAGCAAATCTAGAAATTGTATCAAAAACACATTCACCAACGCACGAAACGAAAAGCGAATGCAATAGAACATAGTGATTAAGTACTCTGTGCAAAAATTAAATTGTCATATATGTCATCTTAATATTCTTTTACTTTTTTTACACAGATAAGTTAAACTCAAAATGTCTTATAATAAGCGTAACGATGTCGTTAAAGGATTTAATGGTAATTATTATATATTAAATAGTTTAGCTTTATATAGAACATGAAAACATATCAGAAAGGAATAAATATTGTTTTTATAATTAATAAATAGTTAATTTAATACATATGTTCCTTAATCAATCGATTATAAAATCGTTTGTACTTTGTAATGAGGTAAATACAATGAGAACTTCTTTCTTTATTTTGTTCATTTGGCGATTGCAAATGAGGCTAAGATTTAAATATGTTTATTTAGTAAATAAGACGAATTTTTATGTATATAGTTTACTCTTGTCCAGTCTTATGTGCTAGCACAGATTACATATAATTCGTGGCCGGAAACCGGGGTTCTCCTTTAATTCCATTGTAGCGCATCAATTTACGTTACGCAAATCAGACAGATCTTATCTTTCATAATAATAATCCCATTCAAGTCAAGCCCCTTGTCTTAATCAAATATGTATTTTAATTTAATCCTTTTTCTTTATACATACTGAACGGTTGCAAGCGCGTTGAATACGCAAATGTGGGTAATTACGAGATCGAAGATAAGCCTGATTGACAATTAATCCTTATCTCACTCGGCTACACACAGACTGACGGGAAAACAAAGCGTTTTTATATGTATGTGGATTGCACTCGACAGTACCGCTCATCTACATATACTACCTTTATTTTAAAGCAACGCGCATACGAAAGACAATCAGTCCACTTTTCGTAGTGTCTTTTGGTGATATTCCTTATGGTAATGATTAAAATAATAACTTTCAAGGGTTCAGAAGAACTCCATCAATCTCGAAATAACTATACTACTGCCTACTCACTGGCTTGCTCGTGGTTTCTGAGACTACGTACGACACCATGTTACCAGATATTCAAACTTTACCTACGTGGTGAAATACTACTCTGTATCCTTCTCATCATTAGAGGATAACCGACCCGAGAACACATAAAAAAATTTTTTAAGCAAACATAATATAAGCAAATATATAATAATAAAATAATATATAAGCAAAACCAGTCGTAAGACTGCCTGCTTATAAATAAATAAATAAATAAATAAATAAATAAATAAATAAATAAACATACCTTTGCGAACTCAGTCAAGTGGCAAAGAAATTAAGCCAAGCCTGTCATGAGTCTCATTGAGTAGGGTACAAAAATACTCTGCAATAATACAAATACAAGAAATCTGACATAATAAAAGTATCTATTGCGCTTATGCCATCAAATAGACCATCAACACGGCTACCAATGGCGGCCGCTGGTGCCTCAACACTTATGGTTCCGATACGTTGAGGGCAAGAGAACTCCTAACAAACAGACAAACCATCAATAAATGGGTATTTCATCCTTACTTTATAAAAAAACCTTTTCAAGCAACAATTCATTAATCGCTATCCGATTCGCTGCTGATCGAGAGAACAAGACGTGTCTGTAAACGATCGTGTTGAGATCATAACACGCGAACACACAGTGTATCACTCCGACTTGTTCGCGTCATTTGTACCAGATGAAATGTAAATGTGCATTCGTTATGTGCCTTCGCCCGCTTCGTATTCATGAGCTATGGATTCAAGGATTCAAGACGTGAGTGAGTCGCGGCGAGGTTTTAATGCTTGCTACCGTAAATCGGTTTTATTATAATCTTGTCGAATATACAAGTATGGATGTTGACTGTGTTTGTAATTAGATGTCAAAAAGTTGTATAAATTAGTAAACAAATACTTCCTTCAGTTGTATTTAATTCCTAATCATATTTAAATCTTGAAACCAACATATTTATCATAATAAAAAACTTAAATAAAGTCGAACCGCCCTAAAAATGATCTAAAAAAGTGAAAAATAATTGAATGAAAAATTGAACTCCTACTAATTTACTTTAGTGTTTTTATTAAGTTTTTATAAATTCTATCTACATACATTTTTGAAGTAAGCGCTTATTAAAAAATAATAAGGATATTGGATATTATATCTTATTCACCATTTCGATCCTATCTTTAACATCCCATTCCATTTCAATTCAGTCTGATATCTTAGACCAATCGCATCAGAGCAAGTGCACATTATCATCAAATGTGTCAACGTGTTCCGAACCGCGCTACTACTGTCCTTCTGTTTGTTATTTATTTTATTCAAATGTCACTCGAGGGATCTTTATTGAATAGTGCACTTACTAGTAAGAAGTATCATCTTACTTATGCTGTTTTTACGTGTTTTAGTTGCGGTGTCTTAGAATCTGTAACAATGCTCTTTATCAAACAAATAATCAGCTGTCATTATTTTTGTTAATTTAGTTGGTTTCAACCCATCAACTACGCACTAAAAGCACTGACCTGTCTTCATAACTTAGAACGCCTAAAGCAAATTAAAAAAACGTTCTATACATTACTGACTTGCTAAAATGGACCAAAGCTAACCTTAGAACAAAAGAAATGTCGTTAATACTCAACTATTAATTAATTAATGTCGTTAAGTATTAACGACATTTCTTTTGTTCTAAGGTTAACTTTGGCCTTAATTAATTCTAAAGGCAAACTTTATTAACTATGTAATATTTCAAATAAGCAACTTTATTTTATGTATAAACTCTGAATCAGTCAATTTTAAGCTAAGTGCCAAGGTCTTTTTATGCTTAAACTTAATATTTTTTATGAACAACATAATTAATATGATTAGGTACTACTTAGACTTACTAGTGCCAAGTTACACTTTAACTATGATGAAATTTAATAAGCAAACCAACTCAAAACATACGGCGAACACGATCATATAGCATTTAAGCACTAAGCATTTTGTGTAAAATTCTTAGTACCCAATACAATAAGCTAAACGAAAACCGTCAAAACAAACCAAAAACTTTAAAATGTTTATGTAATTAAATTTGCAACTTTTGCAACTCAAAAATTGTCGTCAGCGCAACAACAGTTAATAACTCAACAATAGCGCTACAACAGCGACAACGGCATAACCAGGCCAGCGGTACAAAAACTGCCACAATCAATTCCGGGCCAAAATTTATGCGTTCCATACTGCGGTGATGCATCTCCTTCCCGCGCCTCCGGCCCTGGGCCAATTAAGTTCTACTCACGACCTCCATGCTGGGCCACTAACTTAGCGATATTCGGTTGAAATTAGTTAAAGAAAATCAACTCACATACGGTCCACAATCCCGTAGCATTAAGGCTGTAATAACTATGCACAAAATTCATATTCAGTCAGTCTGAAAATCTCTCTCTCTCTCTTTCTCTTTCTTTCTTTTCTCTCGTCGCTGTTTACCAGAAATGAGTCTTCTACTCGTTTGTCAAGGATTATATCACAAGAAACAAACTTCTTGTAGTTAATTATTACCTAAATATATTCATGGATGTGTGTATCTGTTTATTAAAATGAATAAAAATATTTTACAGTTATTCAAGATGTTTAATAATTGCAAAATTAACATGTTATTGCAAGTTATTACTGATATACTGGACAAAAGCGAGCTGGCGAGCTGGCATTCATAACTGCCTAACTAGCATTTAGCTCAAATATCTCTCCCATCCCTAATTAGTACTATTTATTAGCGCTCAAAATTACTTCGATTGTATAATATTTTTAAAACAAAATTACTCTTTTCTTTCAAACCTTCAAATAAAAACAATGTTACTTAATTCAACTTTGATAGTATAAGAATTCGCAATAAGAAACTGCAATGAATTATTATAATCGAGTAAGGACCAATCATTAAATTTTATAAAATAAATAAGATAATGATTTACACTGAGTCTAGCGGTTTTAGTGGCCTAGGTCAATCGGGGAAAGGACGTCGTGCGACAGAAAGCGGAAAGCGGGTCGCGACTGTATTTGTGCTATGAAATTGCCATGAGCATCATTTTAAACACTACCATAAAACCAATGGAATTAATAACAAAACAATAGCGCCATTCAGTCCACTCCTTTTGAATTCAATAGGCAGCCGCTGCCCAGTATAGGAACTTTGGATATATCCTAAATTGTTGTATCGAAGCATCGACGCTTAACGTTGACCTAAACACATGAGTACAAAGTTACATGACTATAAAATAACTTGAATTAAGTAGTATCCATCAAATTATGTGTGGGACTTGAGGCACTATTAGAAGAGAGCGGTAGAGCAGGGTAAGAGCAGTTACAAGATACAAGATTTTATCTAATCAATCATCAATAAAAAATCACAATACGAAAAAATAGTTTGTTAACTTAAAACTCTGTGAATGACGTCATTGCCATCAACCTCATGCAATCAGACGCCACACACAGTATCTAGCCACAAGCGTTAAATCGAAAAAAGTCTTGCTCAATGCAAAAGCTACTCTACAATAACCGAACATAATGCCATGCATTTTTGATGCAAGCTCGGAAAGCGCGACGCTCGGTACGTATTAAGTGTGCTGACAGGTGACTATTAAACCGTTTACCTAATTGCACCTTTCGTAATATGACTGATACGCAACAAGAGTGGGGCAGGAATGCAAATTCAAATGAAGTGAGCCAACGAAAGACAAGAGTTTTGATTGTTGTGTATCATTTGAAGTGAGGTAAAGTAGACAGTAGCTAATCATTGTGTGAATAGGTAATTTCCTCGCTTCTAATTATTAGATAGATCCCATAAAATAAGGAAACTGGTGATAATAACTGACTGTTTAAAATTCAGTGCGCTGTAGGGATTTCTTACTGGGGATTTTCGAAATATAGAACCGATTTATTGCCTTTTAAGTATGTCATATCAAAAATGATAGACCATTGTAAGTATATTGAAATCCATAAAAAAATATATATTTGTTATTTCAATAATTTTTATTATTTAAATAACACTAGACCTTTTTCTACTCGAATTTAAGATGCTTCGCAAACGGATGCATACAAAAGGAGTAAAATGAGCGTAAGGTGAACAGTTCAATAGCTTTTGTTAAAGACAGGGAGCATTGTAGCGAATCCTTTGTGAATCAAACAATACCTATAACAATGGTAGGTGCCTTTCAATTGATTGATTAATTAACTTAATTTCTATTGATTATAATATGGCTAGAAGTTTAGCTGGTTGAAGTATGATGGAGTAATACTCGTAACGGTAACATTAAATTTAATAACAGGTTTAAGTAACTGTTATGTTCACGGTTTGTTTGCATGAGGATATTTTGTAGAATAATGCACCTTCTCGTAAATTATAGACTAAAATACTTCTTTGGAACAGTTAACCACACAAACAAAATAATACAGCTACATATTTAGTTGATACTTAACATCTGATGATTATTTATACGTGCCTCCTAAAAGCAACGTTAGAAGTTGTCTCCTAACTTCTTAAGTGATTGACCTAAAACATAAGTACTATTATTTATTCTGTGCTAAAACTAACTACGGTCACGGTCGGCAGTTGGACGGGTGACAGCTAGATGGAAGAAAAACTTAAGGGTTTCTGTGCTTTGGAGAACACAATACGTATAATATAATCATTACATCGCAGTCCTTAGGCCATGTTGCAGACCTTCGATCGGCTTGAAGACTTTACTCGCGGTCACTATTCCAAAGAAGAACTGGAACAAATTACTCCTCGGGGAAAAGACCCATGCCCTATTGGCTTCAACCCAATAATGGTCCACTACTGACCATTCTTGTTTTCGTGTCTTTCCCTTTGAGGAGGCCCAGAACATACTCCACCACAATGCTCCAGCATTGGTGGAGAGATTGGCCATTGGGAGTGGCCAACCCAAGTGTCTGATGTTTTCATGCCGCTCGATGGCTTTAGCTGATACTTAGTATATTTTAAGTCAAAGACTGATATATAGTGCACATGGATAAACTATTATTTTAATTTGAAAGGCCAACAAAGTAGCATGTAGGCCATCTGATGGTAAGTCACAGCGACAACTGAGGCATCACCAATGCGTTGCCACGGCCAGAAAGAAGAGAGAAGAAAGTAAGAACTGGCACTCAAATTCCCAACAAAGAACAAAACGAGTCATTTGGCAGCTGACTCAGGAGTGCAAGCACGTTTTCGTTCGTCATCAATATCCTGAATTTAAGGAGGGAGGTACTATGTAGTGTTACAAGAAATATTATTATCCTAAAAAAATAGAATATTATTGATTCATCAAAATATAGCACATTCCTTTTATGTATTAAGGAATTACTGGCCTTATTTTGAAGTGCAATCTTTACACACACACTAATGACTAATTTAACTGATCTTCACTTCAAGTATTGCCCGTTAATTTATATTTAGAACCCAGTTATTGTTTTCAAAACGGTGTTGTTCACATTATTTCCACGCATGAGCATGCAATAAACATGATTGCATTTTAAAGTTACAATCCAAGCTCAAACTTTCCGTATGACGTGAAAATGTTGTCGCATTTTAGAAACAAGCTCGCGTGGCGTGTAGTATTCGTTCTGGTTCTTCCATTCTGGCTGTCAGGCTTGTGAGATCGCGATATTCATAAGCATGATCATCAAAGGCATTCGTTGGTTGACTCTGAAATATTGCGGGCTGAATCGTCGCGACAGTTCTCCGCTTATTTATAACGTGCGAGGGATTCGTTTGATAGAACAAATTAAAATAGAGGGTGTTGCTTATCGTGTAATGTCGATGATAGCTTAGGATTTTGTTCTGATGTTGATCTACCTTAGTTATATTTGGCTCGAATAAGTTTGCGTTCATAGTAAAATGGTGAATATTTATACGTTGGCGAGTTGCAAGTTGTCTAGGAGTAAACTTGCATTCTAAAGATTTTGTGGTAGCAAAATCTTAATAGTTTTATTTTTTTTGATAGGTGTTGTTTTAAATATTAATAATGAGTTTTTTTATGATTTGGTAAATCAATACTAAATTTACCGCATTTAGTATATTACATTATTTTCAAGTAGATTTTGTATTGTATTGTACTGCATGCGCTCAATTCTCAATTCCGGAACTACATTAACCTTACCCGTGGTAAGAAAACGGGTTTTCTATCTCTCCATCTTCCTGACTGTGACAATAATGTACAACAGTTTCTCATTATAACGAGGATTGTAACATTCTACTAAATAAATGTCCATATTTAATCAACTACACCAAGACACTTATACAAGGCGACACCGAGAATGATAGTGATTAACATTCCTCATGCCATTGTATTCGTTATAACGATGTAATAAATACGATAATGCCGTGCCATTTTGTCCCTTAAATGGTTTCGACTTCCTAACTCATACTTCATAGAAAACTGGTTCCGCTACCCGCCTCATGTTGCCGAATTAATAACTAGTAAAACAGCTTATTGGACTATATCAAATCAAAACGAAACGTATAGGCAAAAGTCTGTTGTCAAAACTAATGTTGTCTCGCTTTCTCCTCCGTTGATTGTGAGTAAGACAAATAGAGATTTATAATGTCAATTACTGAGTTAAATGGCGCTAATTAAGACGAATATTACCTTCATCATTCTTGTCATTTTTATTTTCATGGTTGACACTTTTATTTCTGGAGTTATTGAGCGCCTATAAATACTTACGTTCAACACGCGAAGTATGTATGAGGCAAGAGGAATGTAAGTTTTAATTTCTTGTATTAGACTTAATGTAATGACAGTAGCGTAATGTTGCCGACAAAAAAGTAAATAGGTACCGTAGTGAAGAGAAAAAAAGAAAATAAATCTCTCCAGCAAATTGTCTCCGCTAACAAGACGTTAGAGCGGTTATGTGGTGAGCAGAGATAATGTTCGGTGACCGCAAGATGTTAGTTCCACACCCACTAAACAAGCTACACCGCACTCGATCCCAACTCCAACGAATTATTCTATCCGTCATAACCATTCACGCTATTATGCTCACAATCACAACAACATAAGAATGTTTATCCTATGCACATTTGCAAGCTAAACTCATACATTTGTTGCGTTCTCCGTAAGATTAATAAGGGATGCAGGTAATTTACTGGTAATTGCTAGTGTGAAACCTTTAGTAATTTCTATAAATGTGATTCTGTATTTCTGTTTTGTGCAGGCGCGTCTCTATATATTTAGTTAGGGTTGCCTCTAATGTAATTTGTGCAATTAATAAATAATTTTGTTACTCCCTTAAGCAAAGTTAATCTCAGAATTTATTATGTCATATACTCGTATATTACAGATAATTATAAAGATAACAGAAAAAAATCTATCATGGATTGTACGTAATAACTTCAGAGCAGCTATTTTGTTAACGATTTTTACATTTATAACGATCACTACAATCATAGAGCCCTACAATCAATCGTTGTGACCCTGCCTGCGAAGCCTCAGGTCTGTATTCGATTCCCTAGGGTGGGATGAGAGAGTCTACAAATGTATTTACAAGAAAACAGATAACGAAAGAGCTATAATTATTTATGGGTCAAATAAATTGTTTTTTTAACCACCATGGGTTAAGTAAATATACGGAGTGAACAGGTGCAGTTCGATACAATTTGCGTCAGGCAAAACGGCTGACTCGCAATTACGGTGCCTCCGAACAGAAATTTTCAATTTAAGATGTCGTTTTTCTCTTATGTGTAAAATATACCTACGCTTATTCATAGTTGTATATTAACTTTGCAAAATTATAGTGACGTAATTAAAATTAAGATAGCACTTGCTATCCATCATAACATAATTTCATCCATCAGCTCTTCTATCGGTCCTTCGAACTATGTGGCCAGCCCATTGTCAATATCTGACATGTCGGTCACCCTACGGATTTCATCATTTCTGATTCGATCGTGTAGAGAAATTAAATACCACAAAGTAACGAATCCAGTTCTTATTATGTATTTCTTTACCTAATGTAAGCTATATTCATCTTGTATAACTTTATGTAAGTTAACACAAATTCATCTATGATTCTATTTGCACGTTGTAAACGTAAAATGTAAACATTTGCGCCGGACAGGTGCACTTCGACTTAATTTGCGTCAGCGTGAACGACTGCTCTGCAATTACTACGTCTCCACTCAGAAAAATTCAATTTCCAATGTTGGTTTTAAGGCCTATAATTATCGATAGGTTGGCCTTACTTGTAATGTAAGTATACAAAATTAAACATGTTTTCGACTTCAAACTCATTGTTTTTGCTCTCGTATTGATTAAAGTCGGTGCGCTAACATGTATAATTATATAGCACTGTGATTATACGGATGAAGTAAATGAAAGCAAAAAGTGCTTTTTCAATTTCAATCAAGCAAGTAATGTAAAATATAAAAAAGGATAGAGGATAAGGATCAGTCATCGGATAAATTAAATAAGATCTCAGATTATAGTGAAGTGAAGTGACCGGCAAGCATGCTCTTTTATGTTTTCAACGGGTTTTTTTTTACATAGATACCTCAGCGTTTTTATCCCAATTTTCAATTTCATTAACACTTCGGTTCAAATTTTTTACATTTATTTTAATGAAATAGGCCAACGCATATCCCCTGGCCTTATCCACAGGGTAAAGGACTTCCTGAGCGACCGGTCTTTCCGCGTTGTAGCCGATGATTGTTCATCGGAAACAATTGCTACAAATGCCGGAGTTCCTCAGGGGTCCGTTCCCTCCGCTACTCTATTTCTGGACTATATAAAAGACCTGCTTATGCCCGGTATCTATGGGTACGCAGACGATAGCACAGTGGTAGAGAGATACCTACCAAGTTCCAAGGCCAGTCGAGATGAAATTCAGTCTGAAAGAGAGGCCATGGTGGCTCGTATGAATCTCACACTTCGTTATACGCACCGCGAGAGACTGAAATAACTTGCCTGCGTCGGCGTTCCCGTCTGCCTATGACGTGGATGTCTTCAAGAAAAAAGTATACAGGATTTTACTATCATAAGTGCGTGTGTAATGTGATACCACCCTGGACCACATCTCCACTTACCATCAGGTGGATTGTGGTCAAGCATTAACTTATTTGTCAAAAAAAATTAATTGTTGTTTATCTGTGTTTATCACAGGCAGAAAGCAAGTTACATTTACTTTATGTAACTAGCCCATAAAGGAACTGACACTCTATCTGATGGTAAGTTCTCACGGTCCCCTTTAGACATCAGCAACATTACAGTTATCACCTAGCCATTGCGACCAAGAAAGAGCGAAGAGAAATAAATAAAGCCCCCCCCCCCCCCCCAAGCTTCCAGCCGGAATACGACTAGTGAGCTAAAGTGACAATTGACGATTACAGGACTGTAGTAGGTATTTTAAATATTTCAAAGCACATTCCGTTTTCACGGTTCCGTTTGCTCCATAATTATATGGCAAGGATTTTTGTAGCAATTTTTAGCTGTAACACGTTGTTAATTCCTTTAGCGTCTTGGATAGCAACGAGTGGTAGTAAGCACTAACCATCAACTGATTAGACTGATGGCGACGGCTTTTAACGTATGAAATAATCATCTTTTAACATTTACATGTTCTAAAGGCAGATGTATAAAAGGCACATATACATTATACAACACAATTTCAAGGTTCGGTGGGGTTTATTTCCACTATCTTGAGATAGTTGGAAAGACAGATGGCATGTTTAAATTAAATGAGCAAGGGAATGCCTAGAGCTGCACCCAAATCACCCCTGACTTGAACCATCGGATTCAGGCTGTGAAATGAGCGAGGTAGTCCGTAGGTAATTTTCGTAACGGTTCTAGCTTCAAAGTGAATCTGTAAAGCGTCTTCAGTTGAACGTCGGTATGTGCTCTTGAGATTCGGGCATGAGATGAGTTTGAATCTCCATACAAAGGGAATATTGTTTGCTAGATTAGAATGGCATATGCCATTGTACGATATAACGTCGGTCTTTGTTCTGTTATGTATGCAAAATGTTAATGTAACCTAGGTAATCGGGCGTCTTCTTTTTTAAATGTTTATGAGCAACTGGCAACCTACACTACTATTGATGCCCCTCGCTTCGCATCTAGAGAAGCAGGCCTCAATAATCACACCAAATATATTTTACAGTAAATGTTAAAATGTATCTCCTTGTTTCTGAGTCGAGTGAAATTAAACAAACACTTCATTTTATTCCAAGCTTACTACCACCTTCAGCAAACTCACGCGCAAATAACCACCCACATACAATCAGACAATAATACTAAAAAAATTCAATGAGATAATATTGCTTTAATTCTTAATTCTATGTAAGCGAACTTATAGTTTAAAAAGAATTTACAAATTAATTTCAACTTGGTTCCGTGTAGGAAATAATGTTCTTAATGGCAAGTCTGCCTACACTCTTATTATGAGAGGAAGATAGAGATCTTCCTAAGTGTAGGTAAATTATTACAAACTATTGTTTCGTCGAATTTTGACTAAGCAGAGGCTTAGGCGTAATAATTTTCTATAACTATTAAGATAAATAACATTGATTTAATATTATATGAACGACTATTTATTCTTTGTCGAAATCGATTAAATTGTGTTAATTTTACTGTCAAAATAGTTATATGGACAGTGAAAGTGTCGAATCGAGATTTATTAAATTAGTATTGCGTGTGAACGTGCAATATATTAACTCACCGATGCATAAAATTTTAAATGCAGTCAATCGAGCAGCTGACATGTATTATTTATTCATTATTCGATTAACTATCGATCGGAAAACAAAAACAATTTACGGGGGTTGGTCAATTGATTCAATTATGCATAAAACGAGAATGAAATACTGGTTAGGTTATTGTTACTTGTAAAGTGTATTATGTGTTTGTAATTCTCTCGTAAAAGAGGGTTTTGGTCCAACGATTAAACTAATAAGGAAGCTCTTTGCGCTAATCCATTTTAAAATTGGCATAAACCGGAATATAATATAATTAGAATATAATAGTTAGAAAATAAATTAATTCCTACTTCCGGTGCACCTATTAATTTTTTGTAAAACGCTTTTGTAACATGTAGCTTTTCTTATATCCAGCTTTTCTTATGGTCCTATAAGTCCTTTTTTTAACCGACTTCAGAAAAGGATGAATATTATATTATTAGAACTACTTTTTTAGAATTATTTTAAAATAAAACTGTTTTTCGTTACAATTGGATGTTATAACACAAATTTCAATGCAACCATCCCCTGTTTTCTTTAGTAGTCCCAGAACACAATTGACACGTTCTAAAACATGAAGACAATAGAAAATCATAATTGACAAGACACAACAGTGAGGCGTAGTTGGGATCATCATACCGGTACTATCATAAAAGTGTCAAAGTCGTCGCAAACGAGAATATACGAGCATATCGTGCAAATGATGACCGATGCCTTAAATCTTTGTAGACCCCATGGTCGACAAGATTGTTGGTGATATGGTGATTCCCTATCGCTATGTCACTGCTATTACTCTTTAGCACAACCCTATTCTTGATGTGAGAGGAATAGTTATAACTTTGACGACCCGTATGACGTAATAATTATCATGTTATGTTAGACCGCCACGTCGTCGCCACCACCGCGCTGTGCCAAGGTTCCTGGGTTCGATTCGAGAAAATCTCATGCAAACGCATCAGTGCCTTTCAAGCATCTAAAATCTAAATGGTTCTTACCAAAAACTGTAAAAGCTCCCTTATTTCAACATTATTTTAAATACATAAGAGCTTGTGATAATGTAGTACTACCGTCTTCTTAATTTAAATACCCATCTGATACCCAGTTACCGCCAAAAGATTAATTATGTTTTCAATAAAAAGCAAATTCCAGACCCAATATCTTTGTAATCTCACATAAAAAATCAATAAATTTCTGGCATTTGGTTATCATATAACGGGCACGTAGATAATATTTATCGGGCACGGCTAATTGATACGTCACTCGTGCGTCACTCAGATTGTTGTACAGATTTTTGTATCTTCGTGACATTTCACCAGTCATCGAAACCAATAAACTTAGCTCACCATCAAAGGCTTTAACCAGTGTTATTCAATTCATAAGCGTAATTGGCTTAAGCCGCAATTTTACCAATAATTATATGAGATTTTTTTATATTATCCTACCAACTGCCAATTAAGTAAGCTGAATAACTCCTTAACGAGTTTGTTAGTAGATAATAATATTTACTTTCGTGCCGGTCTCGTCGTTAAATTTGTTTATAAAGAATTTATAATATGAGATCAATTTTAAACGTTTTATTTTATTTTCAAATGTTTATTATAGGTTATCAATAACTGTACAAAAATAAATGAAGACGATTAAGGAGTTTTTAGTGATGATAAAGTTATTGTGATACAAAATTAAAAATACACACATTTTACATAATTTGGACTAAGTATAGACGATTTTTCTTCTATATTGATATGTATTAAGTTTTATATTGATAATACCAACACATATTATGTGTTGCCTTGCATTGCACTGTCAATTACAAGATCAGATTGAAGTCTTAAGGATGGTGCAGATAAACGACTTCCTTATCCATCAACGACTCCCTAAATTAGTGTATCGCAATTCCATGCAATTGGCTTACATTCAAATCATTCAATATGTATAATCTTGCTTTTCTTAACCATTACTTATTGAAATACTGGCGCAAAACAAACACGTGGACAGTAATGTGTTTCCAGTCACTTATTATCGAATGACTGCGTCCTACTGTAACCTGGTAGACGACAAACGAAAAAACAAATGATAACGAAACCCAAAAAAGTTAATGGATCAAAGGTAATGCCATAACCACACAAACGTTAACTTTACAAACGTTGACTAATGCAATTCTCCTCTTTGCGTGTCTGCTGGAAGAGATTCCTGTATGGAATAAGCAGTGCCCTAATACTAAATTTTCTTTTCTAATTATTTTTGTAATTGTTGTGTGTACTAAATAAATAAATAAAACGTTGCTGGAATCAAGGTCCTTGAAATGTGATTTTTAAAAATTGGATATAGGCAGAATTAGACGCCAAAATTGCATTAGCCTAGGGGAAGTAAGCCCAAGACGGATACCTTAAGGTAAAATGAAAGTTTGAGTATGTTAATAACATAATTTCTGAAGACTAAAGTTGATGCGTGTAAGGGAATTTAGTATAGTTTGATAAAATTAGGTCATATTACTTAATACTACACCAGCAAAATTATTATGAGCAAATAACATAAACCTTCAAAAAACTCATTTTGCCCGGAGGGGGGGCCTGAAACGGGTACTGGACTCGGGCAAAACGGAAGGCCGGCCTAAGATGAGTAGGAAATTGAAAGAAGCTAGTAGAATTGAAAGATTATATAGTTTATATATACAAAACAATAAATATTTGCAAAAATTTTAATCACAGTATTAAAGTGTAGTTTTTTTTACAAAATTGACTTAGTCGAAATGTTTTAAAGGTAGTCTTTCATAATATATCTCTAACATATCAGTCTTCTAAGTTAAGTACACCGTACATCATAATCAGTGCAAAAAAAAAACGTGTGGCACTCGGGGATTGCCGCGGTAAAGCTCTTGCATAGCATTTGTTGCTATTAACAGCGAGTACTAGGCGCACAGAAGTCTTCGAGGATGCGACATCAGTGACACTGCACAAGCCATAGCATGTGCGGTCCCATTTACTCCTCGGCACCCAGAATAAGGCACAAAAGGGACGTCCATATTACGATCATGCACACCAAGTTATTATTGCTATTTCTCCCATCATGCCAATCAATATGCGGAAGAGCGACAGTGATAGAACAAATCTATCCATGATACAAAATCGTCCCAAGATGCTCGGTTTGTTTTTCTTTTGTATTTGTTCACCATCTATAAAAAATATTAAGGCCTTAATAAATATAAAAATATAGATGCAATATTTCAGTAAAAGTATAGTTTGTGGAAAAACAAGTGAGTCCAGAGCGAAACGGGTAAGTACTCATTTTGCCCTACCCATTTTGCCTTTTATCTAAAAGTTTGCACTATTCGAAAAATAACCTTCAAATATTAATTCTAAATCCATGTGTTATTGTTGAAAACATACTTGAATAAATGTTTTTCGATACTGAATCAACACTATTAGATAGACATTTATGAAAAAGCATAAATCAATGTGAACTTATCTTGCAATCTTTTATCGAAACAGACGAAAAAATATTTTTGGTCACTGCGCACGTGTTTCTTTTTGCTTCGTTTTCGATTGACTGCCTGAGGTGGCGCGTGGCGCGGAGCGACTGTTGCATTGTTCGCAGCGTGTCCAGCGTTCAATCTGGCAACGTCACATTGCCTACCCTTTTTAGGCGGGGTACCCGTCTTGGGCTTACTTCCCCTATATCAAGTTCTAATGACGTTATTACTGAAAATGATCATTCAAATTAATATTTTTTCCAAATTCACTAACTCCAACCCTACTAAACTCTTTGCTCATATTTAATTTTTGTAGTTTTGATTTTCTCACTCAACAAGTACCTACCATGAATATCGCGGTTATTGTAACAAGTCACTAAAATAAGGAGATAACTGGCCAGAAGGCACAGTTTTTTCTTCGTCTTAGTTTTTGAGACAAGCCCTAATTTTTGTCGTAAAATTGAGTTGTTAAAATGTCATTTACATTCCATTGTATTGCCAGACGTAAAAATAATAAGAAGAAATTCTAGATGTCCCTAAGTGTAGAAAGAAGGTACATAATAATATTATAAACTGCAATATGTATTAATTATTAAATCAATAATCACGTAGGGTTGTGTATGCGTCACAAACCTCACTAACATTATCAAACTAAACCCTCCTTATTACATTTTCGATATTTTCATAATTTTCGATACAGTTTTCAGTGATGCATTGTAGTAGGTAAGTTTGAGGTAACATACAGTGTTGGATGTTATATTAAATAGGGGAACAATACGCGCTAATATTAGTATTAATTTATAAATACAGAAATTAATTTAGAACAACACTCTTGTATAATTCCGTTTTATCCGTTGTTCCGTTTTGAGTTTTGACACCCGTTACGACACCCTAAAAAAGGATGTCAATAACTAACGATTAGCCTAATAACAGCCTTTTTATATTACCTATATAATTATATATTTATAAGTTGTTTGCAGCGTTAACACATCCAGCTAAATAAATATTATTGTGTTTTATTTAACTTTCATGATTTACACATAAATCTTGTCAACTTATAACTTCCATAGTAGCTGTTACTAGTTGCTGCTTGTATACTAGTACAAAATGATTTACGACAAACTCTTGTAAGTTACAAGTTGTAACAACCTCATGTATTCACTGTTAAATGCATTCAACAGATGTCTCAACACCCAGTAGCTTACAACGTTCTGCCTTTCTATCCGACTTGGGTTACAAATTTACTCCGTGAAATATTGCTTGTACCGCGAGTTCCTTTTACCTAATGAATGTCCGCAACCGTCTCAATAACTCATCCATTTATCACTTGTGTGTACAACACCGGAGATATCGGGAAAGAAGCATCTTAATAATACCAGGATAGATCTTATCCCATAGAATTATCACATAAATCAACTCAGTCAATGATTAATACTGGTGGAGAGGATGGGATAGCGTTGTCGTTATAACGGTTGAGTATAATTAAATCGGGCTTCCGTATACCTACTGAGTCTGTGACCGGTCTAGTAATAGGACGCAACACACGACTCAGAAAATTAAGACCTTGGATCCAACGTAGCAATCTTGGGAACTTACGAATAGATTTGTGTAATTACTGCTATTTCATTTGCTTAAGCGGCTCATGTACACTTGCGGCACCAAAAGGAATTTACAATTATTAAGATTAACTTGACAAACCTGAATAAGATTTTTTGATAAAGTTTTGAAAAATCCTTAGTGTTAGCAACTTTCAGCGACGTTTTTTAAGTAACAAAACAATAATTTGGACTTTCTAGTACAGATTTTGTTTAAACTATAAATTCCGTGTAATTGTCAAGTGATTTTGACGTACCTAACTTTACAAGAAGAATAAATGTTATTAAACTTTTATTTAAAAAATCAATACCTCTCTTGGTAATCTTACTTATTTTAATTCAACACAGTGATTCATGCCGATTCCTTTACTGTTAACCTAAACGTGATCCCTGTAATCACTTAGATAACTCTTAAATAATTTTATAACCGACCATAAAATGTTTATTACATGACATTTGCAACATTTCCACCGAGTTTATAAACCAGCGAACTACTTTACTCCGGCAATATCTTAACAAAGGCGTATAAAAAATCACCCTTTCCAACAAGCCAGCTTTGCGTCTATTTGGAGTATAATCTCAAATAATAAATAACCTTTGCGAATAAATACATGCACTCTCGCTAAGCGCACTAGCACGGTGGTCCTGGTCCGAGCACGTTTGTTATATTCACGACGTTAATTTTAAAATTAGCATCTGTAAACAAATTGCTTTATCGCTCTCACTACAAAAGATGTGTTAGGCAACAACAGTGCAATAGGTGGTAATGAAACGTTTACAAGTTCGGATTTTGTTGCAATTGAAAACTTTGCTTTGGTTTGACTGGATTTATTAATTTGTTATTCATAAAGTTATTTGGGAATAATTGTCTCATCAATGAGTCAGGTCATTTGCCAAACTGAAACACAAAACTCTGATTTTCTCCTGTCTAGCAGTCTGTCTTGTTTGCTTATCTTAGCGGTACTTCTGTATCAGATAGGTCATCAGTCAAATTCATTCTTTAACATGGCCTACTTACTACCCCACCAAAGTTATCTTAGCGTATTTATTTTTTTTTATTATGACTTAAAAATAAAAGTTTATAAAGAATTTTGTAGGTAAAGTTCATTCAAGGTTTTTCTATTTAAGCTCTTGTCTTGTATTCGACATCAAGGTATTAGTTCCATAAGACCACACAGGAATCAAATTGCATTTTATTTTGCATATTTTCTGCATTACTGAGCAAGTCTTTTGTCAATATTGTCTTCTCCATCATTGAACAAACGACTACTGGCGACCGTATGGTGAAGTAGGTGTCTAGTGTTGTTCCGTTTCACGAAGACTCGTTATGTTAACTTTATGTTTAGGAGCATAAGGTTGATATTTGATTCAACAAAGTGATATTGTAAAATGAAATAAATACACGAAATGTAAATTAGTTCTGGCGTGCGCCGTCTTGTCGTGTTTTAATGTTCGCGCAAATTTCAATATCCTTATAAATGAAATGTCAGTCTTAAGCTAAAGGTTTATGGCGCGTCTCTTCAAAGGTCTTAATAAACGTCAAAATAAACAAAGCAATTTCGCAAAGAAATGCATCTGAATACAATTCACAATACATAAAAATCTTTTGCTTTATTTTAAGTATTAACATAATATTTGTATTATTTTATATTGTTACAAAAAATCTAAATAATATTGATGATAACGTAAACATAATTATTATTCATCATCATTATGATACATCATCACCTGTCGCAAGGTTTTAATAACACAAATGAAATATTGGATATATCATAGACCAATATTTATTTGTCATATAAATGTGAGTCCTATTCGGTGTTTAACTCAGCAGATAGAATATCATCGGAAAATTGAAGGTCCCTACATTAAAATCAATATGTAAATATTCTTACCAAATATACTACAATATCTTTCTCGATTTGCCAGCAAATTTTCCCAAAATAGGTGTGCTAAAAACGAAGCATGCCGAGTCTAATAACCCACGACACTGTTACCCATTTACATGAGATCCAGGTCCGTTGTCACAAGACGAGATTGCCTCGCTCAACAAAGGTTTTTAATATCTGCACACACCCTGCGGCAGGAAAGGGCTATTTACATAAAAGCCACGTAGTTGTTTAAGAACAATCCGGTGTACATATTCGTGTGCCAACAACACGACCGGTACACGAATATTGTTATGCTAACTGGCTTCGTTAGTTTGTTCCTGGGAATTGTTTCGAGGGAAAAGAGTATGTACGTGCGCTCGGATTTATCCAGTGATCTTCCAACGCGAGTAATTTAGGCAAATTGTACGGATTCTTTCATTTTTATGTTTGAATGAAGTGAGAGAAGTTTGTATATTCCTGATATTGCACTACGTTGTTTCATCTGACCCATATATCTAGTACCTAGTTGTCAAAAGAGATTATAACCAAAAAGATAATAAAAGAACTTAATCATCAAATGACTGTAACAAATGTGTTACGGTCGTAATAATTTGAATTGACTGATTAAATTCCTATTCCTGAAGAGAAGTGACTGAATTTTGTCAATGTCAAAACCAGTTCTCTAATTTTCATAACGCTAGAACATCTTTTATTCATTAATGACTGACCAGCTCTCATAAACGTCTTTGTTTATTCAAATATTCATATTTTCAATAAAAGCAGGTCTATAAAAAAATATTCTTTGACAAATGTCTCGCCTCATAAATTTCCCTTTTAAAATAAGAGTATTATAGTTATTGCCAGTAAATCGTGATATCATAATTTATTTAAATTGTTATAAACGTGCACCTGACGATTTTCAGCTCGATTCCCGCTAATGCGACAGTTCTGTTGACCCCTTATTACAAGCCTTATTACAAGCCTCGTGAGACGTCCGTAAATTGCTTCCTGGTGCATTGTCAGATATTTAGCAGTATACCAAAGTAATCATAAAGTATTCAGTATTTTATTGTAGTATATGTGGTACATACATTTAGATGTTACATGATAGACAATTTGATATTATACATATTTAGAGTCACATATAACCCTGATAGGGTGTAGCAATAAATAATTGTGTTATCTATTACATTTTATTTTTCCTTGTTTCTCTCATTAAGTATATCGATGTTTATGATAAAAAATATTAGGTTTATTTCTCTTTCCTTACGTCTCTTTGTTACCCTTTGATTTAATGCTTTTCCCCCTATTATGATCATGTATATCACTTAGCATGTTAAGTGTATAGCATAACGATAATTGATTTTTTGGGTTGTATCTAGTGTACCTATATGATATGAATACATAATTGATTAACTAATTGGTAATTGTCACCTGTATCTGTTAAGTATTGATTTCCATAACGCTGGTTTCCGGAAAATACCCTATAGTTTAAACCACGCCATTCCAGTAATTGCATTCATGAATCGATAAAATTGCCCGCAGTCGATGACATTTACGCCATGAAATCTAAGACTTCATTTATGAAGAATCTGACATTTAGAATAGGTTATTTAGACAGAAAGATATTAAAGTTCAGCAAGGTGACTCATTTTGCATATCGAGATGAGGTACAACTTAATTAAGCCGTACTGTATCATAAATGTAAGGAAATGAACGTTAGTTTGCATTTAATTATGAAACGACGGTAACGAGTATGTCTGTAGAATATTTTGATATGTAGTTTAATAGTTAATACCTTATTAGACAACCTTGTACAAATAAAATCTTTATTTATTTCAGAAATCCTTGGCTCATTCACTCCAAATCTCCATCAATCCGCCCTGGAGCAACGCGCTCATCAAGAGGATATACCTACTGCGAAGAGACTTACAAGTTACAACCCTGTCCAGTAGTGGGCCGCTAATGGGTTGAAGCCAACCTTGATGATCATCCATTACAATAGTAAATTATAAATACCACCAGTCTAAATTAACTTATACCACTACCCTTGATGTGTAGCATGTCTGTTACCTATTACAATTTCAATGATAATGATATTCTTAAACACTTCAATTTTACTGAGATCCACAATTGCATCACCAAACAACTTTAATCAAAAATCCCAAATGAAATCAAGATAACATTTAATGGACCTCCACATTTTATTTTAAGCAGTTTAAACCATAACCATTTATATTAATTAACGCAATAAATTCACATCAACAAAACACAGTTAACACTCCTAAGTAGCTCCTCAATCCAACACTAAAAACAGACGTTTTCTGTTTTAATCAGGTTCAATAGTGCCAGTTAATTAGAGTTAATCTCTTTATATCTCGATGAATGCCTTTAAGGTGCCCGTAATTTTCTTTTTAGTAAATATTTTCGTTGATGAGTGGCTCAACAAAGATAACGTCGTAATATTCACATTGTCAGTTTTAACCGTAGTCTACATACGCTTAGGAATTATTAATTATAAGAACATAATATTCAAGCAGTACAATGAAATAACTGTAAAATGTGTATTTAAATGCAATTCAATTCAATTTATTGCAATCATGTAGTAGATAAATGCTAACTGAACTTACTTACTATAAACTTTATTATTTATTATTATTTATTACTTACTTTATACTACATAGCTTAGGTACTACTACCTACTTGGCGTTGCAAAATTTTTATAAATGTCATATTAGGAAAATTACAATTATATTATTTATTACTGAATACCTATTCATAAAAAAATCAAAAATAATTTATTAAATAACCTACTCTATTTATTTGTCATTCCTTATTTCCCAATGAACAAATAACTTCGCTATGTACTTATTAGCTTAAGACGGAAGTTGATTTAACAAAACGAAACGTCATTTAAAAAAATTGAATTTAAAGTAATCGTGCTCATCGTGAATTTAACAAATGAAATCGCACGCGGCTTACCCAAAGCGGTTAAATAAATTTGAATAATGTAGCACGTACCGCGTTACTGTCCTTATCTTAAGCTTTTAATTGTGCTGCTTTTTAACTATTTCTGTCTTTAAGATTAAGTACATCAATTATAATTATCTTTGATTTGATGTGGTTTAAGTTTTAAATTTTCTTTGTTAACGGATTTTTATTTTATTTTATTTTTTTATTTGTTTTCCTTTTAATTTTTATGTGTACATGAACAATAAATAAATAAACGGAGTTCAAAAAAGAAGGAGATTTTCAATTGGGTTGTTTTTAAAGTTTGGTACCTCAGAACTCTTGTTTTTTTTAAAGAGTTCATCCAGATCGGGCCCATATTCATCAAAAGTCAGTTCTGATAATGGGATCCATGACCATGAAGAATTGAGGAATCTCCTCAAACATTAACATATGGCGAGTTTAATATATTATGTTTCTCTAATATGTACTAAACAGTATGCATAGAAATTATTCCACACGTAGCGACTACATTATCCTAGATGGTGGGTATCTACATATAAACTACTAAATTACTAGAAATAGGAAGGGGGAATAGTAAGTTGATTTTTACTCTGATATAATCTAAATTTTACTAACAAAAGATAACCGACTTCAAAATTACTCAAAAGCTACTTGTCAGATATCGTTCTTTATGTGGAACCACATGACAAGCACCTGCTTTCGATTAAAAAAAAAATCATCAAAATCGCTTCACCCAGTCGAAAGTTCTGAGGTAACAAACATAAAAAAATACAGTCGAATTGAGAACCTCCTCCTTTTTTTGAAGTCAGTTAATAAAAGTTGCATAAATCATGTGACAAGCAAAGTAACTTTGCATGTTCTCAGCACGTGACTATGTTTTGGGGAGTGCGATATTGAAGTAGGTACCTATAGTGGATATTTTTGCGTAATATTTTATATTTTTCAATATTAGATAAATACGTGATCATGGTCGGGAAAGCATAATCTCAAGTTAAAAAAAAATGAGATAACTCTGGCAGATCTAGAAAAAAGTTACCTATTTCGGTACAAAAGTCACTGTGCAAAAAATATGTTTCTATAAAAGAGGTAGAAGATTAAACTGGCTATTTATAATTGATTTAGCGCGATTTCCAAGATCTATTAATTTTCGATTAACCTAGCACAAACTTGTGTAGGTATAACATTTTTGCTAATTGCATGGATATTCATTAATTTGAATGATGGATTCACTATTATAAAGCCACTTCTATCTAATAAACACTATCTGCCTGATTGCTTTTTAATTCCTTTTAGTTTGTGAGAATGTGCGAATAAAAATATTATGTTGTAAATTAAAAAATGCTTGTTTCAAACGATGACACAATATAATCAAGAATCCATTAACGTCTTTCTACTGACCTAAGCACCCCTACTTTTGCCATCGTAAGTCGTTCGTATCGTAAGCCGTAGGCGGTTGAAAGTTAGACCCTTTGCACACGGGATCGTAAAGTTAGCGAATCGTAAAAACACAGCTTCGTCTGCAGACTTGTTTGCTAATGTTCGTTGTTCATGCTTTTCTCATTCTACGTGCGTATACGCACTTTACGACGCCGTGTGCGAAGGACCTTAAACCACAAATCAGCGAAAAGTGAAGTTTACTGGCATAGGTAGATGATGACGACGATATATAATTATTATGTTAGTAGCCTTTGACTAAAATTACACTGCGAACTAAATAATTATGTTATACAGTACGTAGTAATTTCTCCCAAACCCCTTAGAATAATACATGAAATACTTACATAACATTAGTAATAGTCTCTTCTGAACTCTTCCAAAGTGAAAAATGCCACATGGAATTTACAAAAGAGTTACAACAGTGTAAAATCGAATGTCATAAAAATTCTTGAATTTTTAAAATACCAAGAAAATGCAATTTGAAAGCTCTTAAATCAAAAAATCCTTTATAATTTCATCAGCTCCAAATTAACCCTTCAGAATCGTTGAAAATATCGTGACTCTCATCACAGCATCGAACCACTCATTACATTTGGCGCGTGTGCCGATTTATAACCTCAATTAGTCAGTGACGCGTGCTTACTCCGACGACAACTGACAAATCGACAAAACCGGCAACCATTGCACGTGGGTGGTGGCACTACAATACCACAAAAAGACAACCCGCCTCATCGCCAACCAACCTCACCCTTATTCCAAGTCCAAAGAGTTGACCAACTCCACTTGGATTCATTTTGCTGTTGTACCATAATATAGCTGTCACGATGAGCGATTTGTACAAGGTCTTGTAGCTGGAAGCGCTAACCAATGCTAAGCGAACATGAACTGATGCGTCAGGCGAATTAATTGCCAGGTGACAAATCTAGAAATACATGTATTTCGTGTCGTGATGACCAATAGATTTCACAAATGGTTCTGGTACTGACGACGATGTATATCACTCTGTTACAATTTTTTTGCACCACCGCAATTAGGATGTAACCACTAGTTTAATATCTATAGCACTATTGTTATTTATTCATCCAATAGACGAATAATAACTTGAAACTATTTCCAAAATTAAGTCGTACATAAATTTCTCAATTTAAAAAAAAATATGTACAGTATCATTTATTTACTAATGCTGATAATATACGACAGGGATAATGCTTATTGTTAGATAGAAATACATAGGGACATCAATATTCCATAATTCTTGTTTTATAACATTTAAGACATCTTAAAATCACAGATTTCATTCAGACGAGAACTTATTTCATAAGTACGTTTATTTCAATGTGTTATTTAGAGAACAATAATACTCGCGCTTTGATTTAACAGATAATTACATATGATAAATGATTGAAGCACTATTATAATTGAATACGACTTTAACATTATTTGGCTCGCAAAATTGGTTCTGTATGCAATCAAACGACTAATTTACATAATTACCGAGTATAACCACAGTGTAATTGGTTTTCTATTGGTGTCGATTTGTTACTACTATTTAATGATTACGCTACTACCCATAATGTAAAAGGTAAGTTTTATCTGTGGCACGTTCGTAATATTTCTTACGTTAAAGAACTATTAGTAAGATCCGAGTGGCCGATATGTTTGTGTTACTCTTTGTCGGTTTTATACAAATGTGCAGAAACTACTCATTCTACGCCCTGCTATTAAATAGATATGAGTGCGTCTTGTAGAAATGTTATCATCATGATAATTATTTGCTACCATCAGAATTATAATCAATTTGCATGGTTTTGTTATTGCAAAATTTTTAACGAACCTAGGTGCAGATTTTCTCGTGGGTTTTTAGGATTTTGTGTGCCTAAAAATGAAAGGAGAGTATTTTTGCACGCAGCCAAAAAGTGCATAGGCTTAACGGCTTCCGTGCAAAGGCAACAAAGATGAGGTTAAATCCAGTACTCGGATTATATTACTATGGTATAACTCTTACTCAGAATCAAGGGCTAAATGTACAATGTTAACAATTTTTTAAAGAGTCACGTCTTTCTAAAACTCTCTATGTCAGTATAGTATTATTGTAATATTTTACTATTGTGGATGCATTGATTTCAATTAAACATAATTGTATTGCCGATTAATATTTTTGTTCATTTTATTCTATAGTTTTCAATTAATGATTCTACATTATAAACAAAATAAAACCAATTTCTGCGTCTTTCTCGTAATTGAAAAGCAAATTCAATAATTGCAATTTGAGCTTTCAGTATCAGTGACATTTCAGTTTTTCCGATAAATTCATTAGTAGTAAAGTGCAATGTCAAAAGCAAGAGTGGCACATCTGATGCGCGATCCAATGGTGGATTATTTAAGAGGGAGCCTACAACGCGTCACGAAACGATAGACGAGTGAGCTTGTGTGGGCAAGCAATTTAAAATTTAATCACACGCTGCGTAGGGATAGCACAGCGGAGATACCAGTGTTTTTGCACGCGCTCTGATTAAAAGCACGGAATCAAAGGCTCCCGTGGATCAGTAAGTGTTTTTAATATAGTTTGTTTATAGCTTTACGGTGGTTTACGATGCAAATGAGAATAGTCGCAGGTTAAATTATGATTAAATAATACGAGTAGTTAGTATTATTTTTAGAGTAAAAACGTGAAAGTTTGCTTCTTAATACTTATCTACTTGAGCTTCCAAGCAAGTATTTCTTACAAAATTTATCTAGTGGCAGTCTGCTATAATATTTTCATTAAAAAATATATGGAACACACGAATGATTTAATTTATTTAGTATACGTATTTACAATAATAAAAAAATATATATTAATTTATTTCTATATTTGTAAATTGTGTCTGTATAGGGTCTTAGTCTAAAATTATATCACATCAAATTCAAATTATTCTAAGTGCCTTATACTACCCCTAAAATAGGATAGTGTTTGACAACGAATATCGGAGGTAAGGTACCGAACTATCTGTGCATACTTTGTGGACGAACGCAGATTAAAAATACTTGCATTCAAAGGCTTCCGCAAAAAACCAACAGAAATTTCCAAAACCTCCGATATGCTGCGCTACTCTTTGTTATAAAATAATAGCCACAAAATTCAGTTTGAACTTGCTTGAAAAATGTATTTTAGCATGAAAATAAATTTAATACAAATAACATTGTAAAGATTTCGATAGCCTGATGATTTTAAGTGATTGAGCGTCAGTCAGCCATATGGAATGCTGAGATTTAAGTCCCGTACGCACCTACCACTGTTAATGCAAAATCGGAATATTAGGACCATCAACTGCTAAGAATGAAATTTATGAAACCTGAACAATATGAAAAATGAAGATATTTATTGTGACGATGGCTAAAATGATTCATTCATTTACCTGCAAACAAATACCTGCCCCACTGCTGGCCTAGGATCTCTTCTCATAATGTCTAGTACGATGGCCAAGTGCCAATTGGCAGACTTCACATACCATTGAAAAGTACGCAGAACTGTCAGGTGTGTGGGTTCTACAGCATAGTTCCAAATGATGATTTCTGTAAGCGAAATAACTGCTAAATATTTTGGTAGGTACATTACCGGCAAGATTAGAACTCCAGTCCGTAAAATTGATCGGTCTTCAAACCACTAGGCTATTTGCTACTGCTTATTATGTCCTTGCTTCACACAGTTAACACACGACATTGTAAAGAAAGAATAACACAGTGAAAAAATTGTGTTAAATCGAGTACGTGAATTTTACTGAAAAAGCAATGCATGTATGCTTTCATATAAATTTTAATTAATAATTCGTGCACCAGTGCATAATATCGAAGCTCAATTATTTTATCTCGCTTTTATTAAACATTGTTGTTAAAGGGCATTGAAATTAATGAACAAAATATTATACCGGGTAGCGTCAGCGCACGATTGAGCGTTAGGGCCTATTTAAATTGAATAATAATAAACACACATTATTTTATTTTATTATTGAAAAAGATACAAACACTTTTATGCTCGATACGGAGTAGGTATTAATGGAAAAACCGGAAAGAGATAAAATCTCTTCTTTCTGTCTTTGCATACAAACTGAAAACGATATTTAAATCAAAATACTTTTGCATGTATGCTTCGGAATAGGAGGATATATAGATAGATAGATGGATAGATAGATAGATAGATAGATAGATAGATAGATAGATAGATAGATAGATAGATAGATAGATAGATAGATAGATAGATCTTTCTATAATGTACACACCAAATAGGTAATTGATACATTAAAACATGTAAAATATTAGGTACAAAAGGCAGTCTTATCGCTATAGGGCAGTGGTAATCAACCTTTTTTTCATGCGGGCCAAAACACTGTCGCGGGCTGAAAAACAAAGAAATAAAAAAATGGTATTAATTTTATAGGTATAGGTTCTCGCGGTTATTATAAAATAAAATAACTGGGCCAACTATAAAAGCCTGGCGAGCCGCACGTTGAATATATCTGCTATAGAGCGATCTCTTCCATACAACCTTTGGTAGGAGGACACAGTGATGCGTGCGATGTGATGTTTTTTATATGTTACCAGCCGAAAAACGAGCTGACGATCCACCTGATGGTAATAGACCACCACGCCCCATGAAAATCAGTTACATCAAAGGCATTCCGTTGCGTTGCCGGCCAAGAAAGAAGACGGAGATATAAATTTAAAAGAAGTTTAGTGGAGAAGATGTTTAAGAAAGGTGTGTCTTTTGTTCTCTTTTGAAATCTTCTCTGTTCTCTCTAAATCTAAGCACTTACATCAGAATTTTTGGATTCAGTAATAACTATACCATTAAATAATTTATAAGCAATAATTAACAATTGTCCCGTTTTAGCATTTGTTTCTAATTAGGCGGGAATATTAAGGAAGCACAGAATAACTAATGGAATTAAATACGCCGCGCCATGCTAACCATACAGGCACGTTTTCCACTAGTTAGTTATTACGTCTCATTATCCTCAAATAAACCGAAAGGAGCGAACATAAGTTAATTTGATCAGAGTAAAGATTACGTCGGCTTGCCAACGCCACTTAAAAACTGATTCGTTGAATTACTTATTTACTTAACGATTATACTCGAACAATTTTCTAGATCGCCCGTAAACGAACACTCGATAATCGTTAGGCAACCGCCATTTTGTATTCAAGGGATGTCTGCCCAATGATGTACTTACCCACTATTTAGATAGAGGTTTTAATTAAAACACGGGTAATGAAATTGCTTTGAAATTGCACAGAAAGCACTTATCTGCTCATATCAGGGAAACATGAAAAACAAGTTGGACGAAGCGTGTAATCCCAGGGACGTATATTTTGACCTTAAGCAAGTTATTATTTGACGGATGATTTTCATGTAAGGTTTTACACTGTTTACCCCATCTCCTTTTATTTCTAAAAGAAAATAACATTGTCCGTGTTAACTAGTGTCTATCACTCTCTCGCTCATCTTTAGCTTTGTGCTTAGATTCCCTTTGCTACAGGTCTCATGAACATTCAATATGTAACTCAACTTAGGTGGAAAAACGAACAACCCGACACCTAATGGCAAAGTGCTAGTGTTACCTGATGAATGTGTCCTTACAATATAATTTTTAAGTTAAAATAATATTTCAGGGCTCTCTCTTTAATCTCTACCAGTCAAGCAAGTCGTTGGAAGGTTTGCATAAGATTAGTAATCTCGTTATAAGAACAATATTTACATTTTTATCTCATACGTTTAAAAGGATTATCTTAATTAAGTGGTTTTATATGCGACATATTAAATCCTTTTGATTTTTTGGGGATACTTTAGGAAAAAAAGGTTGTTGCGTTATAATTTTGTTCAGAGAACACGGGAGTTTGAGAAAATACATGTAAAATTTCACATGAACTTTGTTATGTACATTCTATTTTATAGTGACGTGTACCTACTGGATGACTAACGGCTGGTCTCAATAATGTACTAACAGATGGAAGACTGTGGATAGGGCTACCATTAGTATGTCATCTGTCATATTTGTAAATTTTTGCGTCTGAAAAATTGACAAATATGACAGATGACATACTAATGGTAGCCCTATCCACAGTACAGTCTTCCGTCTGTTAGTACATTATTGAGACCGGCCGTTAAAGAGACAGTTAAGTAGTGGTTATACTGCGGGAGTTTAACGGCCGGTCTCAATAATGTACTAACAGTTATAAAAATGTAGATAAGGCTGTCATTAGTATGTCATCTGTCATATTTGTCAATTTTTGCGTCTCAATAACCTTCAGTGGATAGAAAATTTTTACCCATGACATTGATCTACCGTCCGGAGGGCCAAGTCATACCGTAGGTATGTTGGTCCATACAAAAATAAATACTTGCGTCTCAATAACGCTTTGACAGCTAACTGTCGGTAATAGAAGTTACCATCTATCGGAATTTTTCACATCGCTCGATTTCGACGGATAATTGGTAGATTTCTCATATTGTAAAGAAAATTTATCAAAACATCATGGATTTATTAATCACTGATGAGTGATAATGAATTTTCTGAAGCCTGTATATTTGATTCCGCCTTTTTAATACGGTTCCAAGATCGCCGAAATTGTCCTCGTATAAAATATATGACTACATATATGACTGAATTGTGTGAATCCAATTTTGTTTATAACTACCTAGATTCAGATTAAACATAAACCATAATCTAAATTTTACTAACAAAAAATAACCGACTTCAAAGTTACTCAAAAACTACTTGTCAGGTCTCGTTTAAAATGTGGGACCACATGACAAGCACCAGCTTTCGATTAAAAAAAGAATCATCAAAATCGGTTCGCCCAGTCCAAAGTTCTGAGGTAACAAACATAAAAAAAATAGAGTCGAATTGAGAATCTCCTCCTTTTTTTGAAGTCGGTTAAAAACGACAGTGAATGAGAATTGATAACAATTCCTATCTTTAAAGTTTTAGGTAAGTAGGTATTTTAATAAAACAAGAACACTAAGCTTTTTAAGTTAGATTTATTTTGAAATTATAATAAAAACATTTCGCCTTTTCAGAAATAATGGTGCATCCCTGCTACATCAATAGCTATTGGCTACTAATTTGGCCCTAGGAAGAAAGGTACTTCATCTTTTGTGAAGGGTCTGGACTTCATCTGAAAAAAAAACTTCCTTTAGTAAATTTGCAAATTTTTTTGTTTAAAAGCAAAAAGAAGCAACAACTCATAATTGCTGGGCTCGGGGTCTCCTATCGCAATGTGAGGGGTATTAGGCCATAGTCTACCACGCTGGCCAAGTGCAGATTGGTAGACTTCAAACACCTTTAAGAACTTTATGGAGAACTCTCCGGTGTGCAGGTTTCCTCGCGATGTTCATTGTTTTCCTTCACCGTAGCTAGTGATAATTAACTTCTAATACGCACATAATATTTGAAAATTAGCGTGCCAAGATTTGAACTCGGGCCCCGGACAAGTGGGAATAAACAGTTCGTTCGGGAGACCAACGTTCTAACCGCTAGGCTATCACTGCTACAAGTACAACAATTTACAATTACTACAATTTTTTGTTTACTAAACTTAATAGGTAATATATTTTATTTTATTAACAAATAAAGTCTATACTCACGGTAATTGTTGAGCTATGTGTTTCATTATATAATCCTAGTTTATTCATAAAACTAATTAATATTAAGTACTAAAATTATGAGAAAATACACGTTGTTTATATTTTGGGTAACCAAGAGACATAAACGAATGTCAAATGATAATAACATGTCATCGTCGTCCGGGATACCCATGAGTGATAAACGTCCAATGCTGCGTTTTGTTACTAGTGAAGCATTGTTCCAGGTTACACATAACATTATTTTATTAACTTCATCCGCGAAATTTACAGTACGTACATTTGGAACAAATTATCATTTTAATAATAAAATGAAATAAGTTTATAATCAAAAACACTGAGTTCCTTTTTATGATAAAAAGTATAAAAAAAGTATAAAAGTATAAAAAAATATATTGTTATGCGAAAACGAAATTTTCAGAGGGACATAAAAACCAGAGGCAGAAATGTCACTGAAATATTATCTATCGATGATCTTACTTTTTTTTGCTTACTTTTGATTTGTGAGACGGCAGTTAGCGGGAGATCAATGTTTACTTTTTATCTCTGATATGTACCAGAGTTCCACTGTAAAAGACATTACTGGCCTGTGTTGGAACAGGCCTAGTCACATTCGTGTACTCAGATGATGGGCATTATCGACCTATAAAGGACCTACTACTGAGCTCAGGTCTCTTAAGGAGGTCTAGGGCACCCTCCGCCATGCTGCTCCAGGGCGGATTGGACGAGGTGAACCCAAATGATTAGATGGTGTTCTCAGGGATTACATGACAAGCACCAGCTTTCGATTAAAAAAGAATCATCAAAATTGGTTCAGCCCGTCGAAAGTTCTGAGGTAACAAACATAAAAAAATACAGTCGAATTGAATACCTCCTCCTTTTTTGAAGTCTGTTAAAAATTAGAGATGTGTACGGAAATAGGCTAACACTATTTTTGACACCATGTTTACTTTACAATTTTCCACTATTTGACTGAGTGATTCCACGAAGGATACTTCTTACTTGCCTTTATTTATTTTATTTTATTTGGAAAACACACAATGTTGATAGTACAAAACTTAAAATTCATAATTTACAACCATTTTACAACACATAAATCAGTAAAGTTTCCGCTTGTCATAGAAGCAGTTAGAGAAGTTTGAGTTGAAACATTTAAAAATAGAAAAAAAAAATACTAAGTAGATAAAAAAACTAAAAACAAGTATTATAAACAGGGTTAATCAATCGCCTGTATAAAATACTTGTTTTTAGTTAAGATAAAGGTCCCGCATAAATGTTGAGATAAACATTAAACTGATTCTAAGTAGCTTAAGTTCAGTTACTTAATGACTAGTCAGATGCTTATCCAGTACCCAATTAATGAGGTTACCTAGGTTAGCCCTGACATTGTGATAAATTGATTTAGGGATGTTCGATCCAGGTGCCTTGTATCGATACTCTGGATCGATACGGATCGTTTCGCGGTGTATCGATCCAGGTATCGATCCAAGTGATTTGATACGATACTCTGGATCGATCCAGTATCGAATGAATTTTTTTTTTGATAGAAATATCCGGCAAACGAGCTGACGATCCAACTGATAGTAAGTGGCTATCGTCGCTCATGGATATCAACAACACCAAAAGCATCACCGATACGTTACCGGCAAAGAAAGAGAGAAGAAAAAAAAGTAAATTTTTAAATATTGACACTCCGGATCGTCATGAATATCCCAATATAATTAATAGTCCAAATATCGATTCATATAATTATTAAATATACTTGTAAGTGGGTATCGCGGCCAATGGATGTCAGCGACCAAAGCGTTGTCGGCCAAGAAAGAAAAAAAAAGAAAGAAATATGTTAATAAATAAAAGATGATATTTTATGTAGATATACCGTATAATTTAATATGATGTTTTGTATCGATCCAGAATCGAATAAAATATTTTAAATATGGTTATATAAACTGTCGACAAGCTTAATTCAGTGGGTTTCTAAATAAAGATAGATTAAGGCAATATTGAGATCAATCGTTTTAGATTAAATTTTATATTAGATTTAATTTATTCAAAATATTGTATAAATAAATATTGAAAAAGTTACTTAAGGTTTTTTAAAACAATGTGGTATGTAGTAGGAACATCATATAAATAATAATATCTCACTTTATAACACTGTATGTGATTTAGAACTCTTGTGTATTTATACTAAATAATCAAATAAATTAATATATCATGCAAAGCTTATAAATTACATTTGCCAATCCTTAAATTTTAATGAACGCTGGAATAGTAAATTGTATAAGCGCTCAGGATCAAATCGATTACTTTCGCTTAAAATGCTATTGGCTAACGAGAAAAGCCATTCGGAGAGCAATAAGAATAATATAATAAGCTACCTGATACCATAAAAGATATACCATCTGACAAATTATTTAAAAATAGGCTGAAATTCTTTTTGCTACATTTTAATTTTTATAACATTAAAGAATTTTTAAATAGTAATTGTTTATTATAATGAAATGTTAGATAATTAAGATAATAACAAAAATATTGTTTGACATAAGGTAACTATAAAAATGACAATTTAATAAATAAATGTAAATTCGACATTAGATAATTTTGTTAATAATATTAATAAATTATAAATAAACGTATATACGTTTATATATGTATGTACATATGTATATACATATTGCATGCTGCATCCAGCCAAATATGCTGATCTCTGACATGTTGTTGTTACCACCATATTATTATGTACCATGTTTGACGCAATAAAGAATTATGAATTAAATGAAGTTCCTACCACTGTTAAATACCGTAGGCGTAGAGCTATGTCGCAGAGTTTCCCCAAATAACTTTTCCAGCTGACCAATACTTTAATTAATGGATCAGACTTTCTATCCAACAAAAATTCAGACAAATATTGCTTGAAAAATGTGTGGAAGCCTTCTTGTTCGTGTAATATGATGCGCCAACAACTGATCTAAAGAAATCTACCTCCATTCCATAATAATTTTGATCCGATCCGATTCGATCCGATCCACCCTGCATGTGTATCGATCCGCCAGTGGATCGAATGCCATTGTATCGATACAAATATCGAGCGGATCGTATGCCATTGTATCGATCCACACAAGTATCGATCCGGATCGAACATCCCTAAATTGATTTCATTGCTCGAGTGCCCCATAGATAAACGACGCATGAGAGTCATTTATTTAAGTAGTGCCTTTGGAGCATACGTAGATAATTATCTAAAACTTTATTGCTATTACATAATATTGGATGCAATTTGATACTTGCTTATGGTAATTATCGTATAATTAATCGTTTAAAAAATATTACGTACCGTACCGTATTATGTAATGTATGTAGATTGTAGATCTATACAATATTATATATTTTGTAAAAATATGATATAGTGATAGTGAATATGATAAACATAAATAATCTAGCCAGTGAACAAAAAATAATAGAAATTTTCTATGCTCAAATTATCTTCATATTATTATGTGAACAGCGTCATCTTTTGGCGAATACAAACAACAAGGTAACTGATTTCAGTTACCTAATGATTTCATTAGGTATAGTATGTATTACCTAATTATACAAATTTTCATGGAGATTGCTTTAAGTAAGAGTAGAAAGGTAGGTAGTAGCTTGATTGCTAGAATGTTGATAAAAAATTCTAAGCTAAGAAAAAAAAAATTCAAAAAAAAATTTGATCAATATAAGCAAAATTTTTAGTGATTGCATTGTTATTAAACAAAAAATTTGAAAATGAGTGTTCTATTTTAGTGTTTAAGATTTTTACATGACGATATGGCATAAACTTTCAATACTTGCTTATAATTAGAATGGCTTGAGGATTAACATTTAAATTCAAGCAATGACTATAACATATTAATTTAACCTAGAACACTTACCGATATCAATATGATATATGACTCTCCTAATTAATTAAGATCCATTTATAAACAATAAAATTACAATAAATGCAAAATAAAAACTAATTAATCTATCTCTGATTTATGTAACAGCTATACAATTAATAAGGTTTTAATAAATAATTTATTGAAATCGCAACCAGATCTACTAGAAGCGGCGCGCGGGTGCAGTTCGCTTATCTTTACAAAATTTATGTTCATTGTCATAGAATGAAGAGAGAACAGAAGATAATATTCCATAAAATGGGTAGCATGCGTAGTATGTTATGTCTACATTTTGTAAACCCTGTTTTAGTACGTTCGGCGTGAACTATATAAAAAAGAGAAAGTGTGGTTTTACGAAACCACGATGCAAGTGAAACTTTTTTTCGGTTTGTAGGCATTTAACTAATATTTTTTAGAAAATTATTCGATTTAGGATATTAAAATTGCGTTTTTAATCTTTACATTAAACACTGACAAAAAAAAAACAAAATAGCGTGGAGCACTGGCACAAATGAGTAATAGTCTAGATACACTACACGGTCAGCTGCTGCGATCTATAGGCGCCGCCATATTGGCCTTGGCTGCTCTGACGAGCGCCTTTCACTTTATCCCTACTCCGCGGCCGACCGTCACGCGACATGCAACACACAGACGAAAAAGTTTGAGACGATGTAATAAAAGTTTCACTTTAATAATAAATTATGTCATGTTTACCAAATTCACACCACATTCCAGCGACAAAACTGTTTTTCTTTTTTAATGCAAATATCCAAAAAGGACCTGGCGATCCATCTTATTGTTTTTCCAGTTACCTTGCAATGCGGTCAATAACCTCAAAATCAAATTTACTCCTATTTCTTATGAATATAATTTTACCTTTCTATACATTTATATGCGCCGTTGTGATAATGATGACAAAGAGCATGATATTTTTATGTCAAATCTAATGCTTGATCATAATTTCAAAGCCAGTGCCTTTGAACTCGGAAGGAATAAGCAAGAAAAAAAGCGAAATGTCCACTTTTTAAAAGATATTTTTTTAAATAACCTAACAAATACTTAACAAGTCTTTCACTGTAAAAAGCTACGTTATGTGTGAGACATCTTTGTATGGTGTACATTCTGTTAACATTAAGTTATCAATACAAAATTTATGTTCGATGCTGTCCAGTGCGACTTTTATTTTATGGCTTTGCTAATTAGTCTAGATAACGTTTCACAGAAATAGTTCGAATTTAAATGGTTATTTGATACCAAACATCGAACACAAATAGAAGGCCGTAAATCAAATTTAGTAACAATTTTTATAGCACGTTTTATAATTTTTTATCACTTTTTTGTTGTGATATTTTATCTTATCAATTCATATAATCAATTCTGTAGCAGATTAGAATAATTGTGGAAAAACTTGAACGGCGAAAAGATTTTTTATTTTGTGTTAATTAATTAACTTGTAGTACCTACTAGTTTAACATTAGTAGGTTAATCATTGAGAAGGTTGACAAAAAATAACTCATTGGCTACCCCTAAAAGAGTTCTGTTAGGAATGCGGGGTATGATACAAAAAATTCCGTAATGTTTTATATTACGGAATTTCCATTTTAATATCAATGTTGAATCATACCTTACGTATATAGGTAGGATTTAATACTGATTAACGTTTTTGGATCCTTCCATCATGGAAGTTAGGTTATGTTACCTATGCATGGAAGTTCCATGCATAGGTAACCTAACCTAACTCTTTTGCTTATCCAGTGCGACTCGGAACACCGAGTCGTTTAACAGAACACTGTTGTTGACAGGTTTCGCCAGTTCTTGTGAAAAAAGCCTTCAGATGGCTCTTACCATGCCTTAACTCGTTGTATCAATAACAACAAATTCCTCTGTACTACAAATATGACGAAAAAAAGTTTGCCACTATAGTACCCAGGCACTATTTACAGTCGAACCTGGATAAGCGAAAACTGGATAAGTGAGAAAACTCTTTATGCGACAATAATGTCCAGGTCCCGTCATTTTTATCCCAAATACCTCTATGAGTGACAGTGTAGGAACCTCTATTAGAGAGAGTCATTTTTCACATCTAGACCTCTGTAAGTGACAGTTTTTTACTTGAGATCTCTATAAGCGAGACTATTTACAATAATATTTCAATAGACATCTCAAAACTCGCAACTCTAGGTACTTAAAGCCAAACCATACCCTTGTTTGTATTCAACATTTGGTTCCAGTTGACAACAATCGTTAGAGAAAGTACACGCATGACGTTGTTCCCTCAAAATGTTAAAACGAAAAATTAAAGTGATTTCGTTGAGTGATAGACTTATAAAAATGAAGGTGATGACGAAGATGATCACACAAACGGGGACATAGATTTAGAATAACAGCCTATTCCAAGAAAAGACGCCTTAAGCGTAATAGAAACACTCCTGGATTAGTTTTTTTGAGTATTGTGAAATGGATCCCTCAATTTTTGATAAACTTGATGATGTGAAAAACAGAGTCATAATTATTGTAAGAAGGACACTCAGAAAAAAAATACTGATTTCTTCAAATAAATAAAATATGTATTTAAAAACAAAATGTGTACTTAGCTCTAGCACCATGTTTCTTGACTTTTGTTAACCTCTATAAATGAGAGTAACTACTCCCAAACCTTCGTAAGTGACAAACTGCTTTAGTGAGAAACCTCTATGAGCGAGAATAACATTCGTGTCCCTTGGATTCTCGCTTATCCAGGTTCGACTGTATTACCAACCGCGTTGAAATATTTTTAACTCGATCGAATAACAATCAGCAGCATCCAACTTCAAACAATTATTGTGAAATAAAAAATACACGTAACGTTTGCTGGGTCTATTGGATCTTTTGTTTCAATATTTGTTTGTTATGTTGATAAAGATAGATGTCACAGGACCATTACGGGTCGATGGACGTAACAAAGATTGATGACGTGCTCTCGATTTATTTCAATTCGTCGAAAACGCTTCGACCTTATCCCGCCAAACATCTGAAACCCTGTTGACACAATTCTGTGGCATGAGATCATTTGTTTTTTAAATTGCGGCGTAGTTTGCCAAGTCGCGTTGTAAATCCAAAACCTTACCTACCTACCTATCGTAAGGTGATCTAATTTAATCTATCTACTTTATATGTATAGAAATACAGTACAATAAATACACGTTTTCATTATTTTCATATAGGTTGTTAGATTAAATTCGTAGTGAAATAGCATTCAATCAGTTTTAAGTCTTAAGTTCTTAGTGTTAAAGCATACCTGAGGATTAAAATAGATTAGTAACATTTTTCATCCTTTTTACGTCATCAGCCATTGAAAAGTCGGATATTAGAGTGCGGAACGGTGTTTAGAGAAGGACAAAATGCCAAATGCTACTGCAAGCCGGATTTGTTCGTTGTCCGGATAAAGGAGGCTGCGACTCACACCGTCTTGTATAAAATATTATAAAAAGCGTAGGTGTAATTTTTAACCCACTTCAAAAAATAGGAGGATAATGTTATTCTAAATCAATTAATATATTGACTATAATATTTTAAATCTGATATCTAATAAACATCCAAGTTGAACTTTAGTTTATTTTATCATCGCCTGAAAATAAACACGATGAAAAATGTTACAATAATACTACCTATAGTCATAGTAACCAATAAATTAAAACGCTCTAATAGAACCTTCTTTCAAATAAACAATTCTAGAAGAACAAATAGAATTAACTTTATAATTGTTTACACCATTTAATCGATATTTCTGACCAGATTACCTATAATCAATACGGTTTAAAAACATTCTGGTTTAATTATACTCAATATAATTAAATAAAAACATTAAATTGATTGATCTAAATGATATTTACATTCTTTTTAGAATAGGTACCTACTAAATGCGCTTACACCGCGGTGTGATAGGTGCCTACGTTACTAAATCTTAAAGGATTCGGGAAGTTCCACCGAAGAGACTACTGGATAATAGTATGTAGGTTTACTGCAACATCGAAATACTCTTATCTTACTAATTGCCAGGGCACATTCTTCTGTATAAATCCGATAATTTTCTTGACTTTTTAAGAACAAGTAAAAATTGAGAATTATTATTTATTTTACAATTTGAAGCTTCACTTTAATTATTGGGCTATTAAAAGATGCAGTTATTAGCATACTGATTCAATTCAATATTAAAGTAATAATTTTATTGTAATTCGGAAATTATAATTGCGAATTTATATTTTTTATTAAACTCGATGATTAAAAAAAACACAAGTAACAAACAAAAAAAAATTAAAATGTTTTCATAAAAAATGTGATCGTGCAATATAAATACTTTAAAAATTTAACTACTCAAACAAGATTAAAACTGAAGCAATTGACGCTATCACGAAGTTATGGGACCATTCAAACTCAACTGAGTAAATCCTCGGGCGGGTATGAGACCATAAATTAGCGATTCTACCGCTGATTTATTCGCAGCCCAAAAATTCTGGGAAGCTTCTCAAAGGGTAATAAATATCAAGTAGAATATTCGACTGAAATACCAAGGGTGTCTGCAACAACGACTGGTCGACTTAACACGACACTCCCGCGCGGGTAAGTGAAGTTACGTGTTGCCGTCAAATACCTAGACCTATTTTATTGCGCTTTTTGTACGAACAAGAATGTAAATGGTAAACTCCAAGCTTTCGCATCACTAGCTCGATTTAAAAGTGTTGTTGTAGCGTTTAGCTTTTCAGCTCAACTACAAATCCACTTCGGTATTCGATTTCGTTGAGCTTAGAGAATTGAAGATACAATGTGCAGTGTAATGTACAATGATTGCAAAACCTGTACAGTTCTTTGATTGTATAACGAGTTATTTTAAAAAATAAATATGAATAAATTGATTTCGTTATTCAGTAATTCTGCTATGTTGACTTTAATGTAGACGGTGCCCGGAAAAAATGACATAGAATATAAAAAGACTACGTAATAAATTAAATAAAATGTATGTAGAGTTGAACCTATTGATAATATGTCAATGTTATCAATGACACTTAGCATCAGCATAGTTCTACGTAACTGTGAAAAGAAGTTCTGTATCCGGGATATACGGGGCCACCAAGTTATAGTTAAACTCAGTGCCAACCCTGGGTTGAGTGAGAAGAGCAGTCTGGGCTCTGGATGGCAAAGAACACCAATAATGACATAGTCCTAGGTTAACATCGGTAAGAATTTTTAAAGGTTTTAGTAGACCACCAATGCACCGGCGATAAAGGACGATATTAGGTACTATTGCAACCCTAGGGCGGATATTGGTGACCTTTTCCGTGGAACACCACTTAAGTGAATGCTTCGACCAAAAGACTGACAAACCTGGTTAACGCTAGAGCTGCGCTAGGGTATGTAAACAGATTCGTAATGTGTGTTGAAACATTTACGAAACCCATGAAAGCGGAGGCCGTAAGAAATTTTGGCACAGTCAAGCTATGTCAAGATATTTATCAATTTTCAAGGTACGATAATTATAATATGTTGGAGCAAGTGATTGATTTAATTTCAGTCCGTAAAATACTGTGATTGACCGCAACGCAAATATAACTGTTACTTGAGATTGGTAAGCGATATCTATGAGTTGAAGTACCTAATTATTGATACATTTAGTTTGCGTATCTAAATATCAATAAAAAGTTGATAATTATCATCAAGTTTAAATTTACTTCGGAACAGTTTATTAACATACCAAGCTAAATAGCACATTCCACTACTAACCTGTTACTGCCTAGTAACAGTTAATGTCCTTTGCAATTTCTATGCAATGTCATGGGCTTGGCTTGGGCCTCTCTTCAGTTATAGTTAGCCCAGAAGTCTAAAAACTGTTAAGTAAATGTATTAACTGCTCATAGTCTGCTTGTTTCAATCATTAGTTATAACGATCAGGCTTTGTACGGTCGGTTAAATGGCTAACTAGCATAGGTAACATTTTTAAACGCTTCTTGTACTTTGGTAGGAAAGTAAAGTCGTAATTTATGGTCCATAATTTCTTATAGCATTCAATGTAAGCTATATTATGAACATTGGGACGTTATAAAAATTTCAGACACAAATTAACCCGTAATTTTTCTAATTCCCTTAACTATTCCCACTGGAGCAAACTGAGATAACCCCTTAATTTGATGTGAGCCAATAATGAGTTGTAGCTACAAATATGACGTTTTCCATAAACAAAAGACAACAAATTGAAGATTTGTTGAATGAATTGAAAATATATGAATTGGTCAACGAAAATATTTACGAACTCCCCCAAATCGTTCTATTATAAAACGTACGCAGTAGTCAAAAAAGGTATTGTTTTACACCAGGCACGTACACCCAAAACTGACGTCGGTAACATTTGTCAGTGAAAGCCGTTTTAAATCTGATATGTAGCTGAAACGAACGGTTGCGTTATACCAAACCCTCGTAATAATAGTCACTGCAGCACTTTTATTTGATCTCTACACGCTATTATCATCCTTATTTCGGCTTGATATAAAAACTACAAAAGCTTAAAGGAATCTAAGACGTGTAACACCAGTTCAGATGTTTCACACATTTGTTCTGAATTACGTTGACAAGTTCTTTTTATACTGTCTCAGTGTTCAAGAGACAGTGTCATCATATACCCGTAGATTGATATTTTGTTGTTTTTGTTAGGTTTACGTTTTTATGTGTGTACAAGTATATAGATGGGTGTATATGTATTTTCCTATTGTAGGCTCAATTCTAAAATTGGATACAAAAAAATAGCAAGCAAGAAGATATTTGCTTTATTACAAATTCCAAACCATTCCAGTAAAAGCAGCCATAGATGTCGCTCTGCTACATACAGGAACAATTAGGAGCTAACAAAAAGCTAATACTTATCAAACTGGGCCACCCAAGTAGATGAAATTTTGGAACGTGAGTTTGATGTAACACGTCGTAAATTGGTATAGTTAGCCTCGCGTGCCCTACTCTGAACTAAACTTTTCCGAGAATATTCCATCGCATGCCGTTCAAAGACATTTTTTACAAAACGAAACGTAGAAAGTATTGCAACGAGAACGACATGAATTTTTTCCTTGAATTCGGAATTTAAATTCTTTCCCTCCTTGCACAATCGCGTGTGGTCTAATTATGAATACGGCACAATACTTGCAAGTTTCTCGTTCAGGAAAAAACTTCAGTTGGCTTCCTGTGAAAATGAAATAAAATTGTAATGGATGAAGAAAACTCCTGGAGCTGTTAAGAAGCGATACCCTAACGCCATAACGTTGTACGTTATATAACGCTGAAACTATTTACTTTCAACTTTCATAAAGCCTTTAGATAAAAACGGTGAAATTTTATTGCAAAAGTATGGTGTTTGTAGTTCGCAAGAAAAGCTGGCTATCTTGTGTTTACTTTGTTTCTTTTTAAAACTTTTATCCGGCGATTTAAATTCATAAAATGTTATGGAAAAGATGCCTCTGCACAAATTACTTTACTTAATTCATTCACGCTAAATTAAGTTTTACTTTTTATAAGAGAATCTTTTAAACGTCCTCTCTTTGTACCGGTAGAATGTACTTTCCTTCGTCAGTGCTACTTTTTATTTTATTATGATAAAGCCCGACTGTGAGTAGCCGGAATTATTGCGCTATGGATGCCGAGGAGTGAATCAGATTGAAATTTAATTTATTTTAGTTTTTAAATCACTTTACCATAGAGGTGACTTGCGAAGCGTTTTTTTACTTTTTAAATAAGTATATTTATTTAAAAAAATCCCGCTGACAAAAAGAAACACCTGTGTACTTATAGTCAGGTTTTTTTTTATTAGATGTACAAAGCTTAAACTATATGGTTTACAATTTAAATAAAAGCATACCTATTGGACGAAACTTGATCATGGAAATCAGCAGGTGTCAGATAGCAAACAAAAGATTAAAGTGACCTATATTAAAATATATTAGGTATCTTATAAAGGCGAGACAAACATAATTTGCAACAGAAAACGTTTAAGCTGAACTATAAAGATAACAAATCTAAGATAGATTGGTATTGAGTTTCTGACCAACATCAAATTAGTTTAATGAATTTGTTATTCAAATTCCATGTCAACGACTTGGTAGTGTTCTTAAATTATAGGGAGTAAAGCCTTTTGCTTATAAATCTTACAGTGGGATCTATCTCTTTTGATATAAATCATAGAAAATAATAAGTTATTTATAGTATAGCAAATACTATGTCAATTTATTATGATGAAATCTTATGTTACTTCTTCTATTCTTGGTTCCGCTCAATCTATTATTACTGATTGCGGTCTCCACTGTGTATTTGAATCTTTTAATTATAAATAAAGACATCTTTTAATTATTCATCCAGAAAATGACCCACCGTGATTCATTCTATCATATCACATACATCATTTACATATTGACTAAACTACATTAAAGCAATAAACATACTACAACATTAAGATAAGAAGTGCTTAAAGTAGTATCGTCGTTTTTTGTGATGAAAGTGGGACCATAATTTAAAGATTAAAAACGTTAAAAGAACGCACATACAAACCTTGTGGTACTTGATGGTACCTGATCACCATGTCATGGGCTTCTGGAACACCAAGACTTTTTGGCAGGATATTTCTACTTTTTGACTAATAAGCTATTCCGTTTGACGTTTGGCTGTTGGCCTAGAGTTCGTATGGTGTAAAATATATGTAAAGCAGTCGAATGCAAATTACTATTAAATTAATTCTTTTCATTCATTCCCCTGTACACGTACATAAAGTCTTAGGACAGATATAAGAAAAAGGATATTTACAATTAAAACAGGCAATAAATCAAAGGTTTATATTATACTTCGAGCTTAAGCTTACACTACAAAAGAAGACGTTGAACACTGTTTAATGCATTAAAAAACTGACAGCAGAAATAAAAGTCGCTATTGAGACGTTGTGTAAACGCTCCTTAAAATTCCAATAGTCTATCGGATTTCACTCTTTATTATTTATGAGTTCGATATAAATACGATTATAAATCCACTCGCGCGGTTTATGCTTTTTATATTTATTCTATAATATATGTATACATGCTTGACCTTTTGTCTTGAATATTATCAAAGGGACTCAAGTCGGCGTTAAGTACAATATCGAAGAGAACAATGAGCCATAAACATGCACTCATATCAACGCATATTTCAATCCGTATAGCGACGAAATGTGCCCTTTTATGCTATTTATATTGTATAAATATTTTGTTTTACATACGAGTATAATAAGATGTAATTGACCACGTTCAGTAACTGGCCACTTGTATCTTTAGTTTCAAAAATAAGAATTTATTTTAATTTTTTTTTCGTAGATACTAGTGATGTTAGTCTTTTCTGTTTATAAAGGTTTTCATTTACTATCTTGAGGTGAAAAATACACGGTTTTACCAATAACTGGTCATCTCGTGTATTCCTCTGATTTAAATAAAGTCCTCACCATTTCCACCCTGACCCAAAAATGATTTCCTGAATAACATTTTCACCAAACCTGCTACGAACTAAATAGTAAATGAAGACGTAAGAGCACTGAGCCGAATTAGCATTGGAAAATATTTTTATGCACAGCGATAAACTTTATATCCGCTAAGTATGGCAACTTTATAAGTGGTTAACTTTAATGTAATTGTATGACATATTAAGTATGATATACCTATAAATATTGTTTACAATTTTATGCGTAATTTATATTGCGTGACCTGATTGATGTTAAGAGTAATTACCTATATTATTAGTCTGTGTCACTCTTTTAGTTGTTATTTTTATTTTATTAATAGATTCAGTATCAACCAATAATAAGCCTAGTGCATTAAACATGAGTCGTAACTCGCTTATAATCAACTAAACAATTTCAATTATATACCTACTCATATTTTAACTTGACTGAATCCGATATATATATGACATTTAAATTTTATTATTTTATTATTTAAAATTAACTAAGATTGTGACATTAATAAGACAAGTAATTAATTTATATTATTCAATGTAAATAGGTATGTGCATGCCCTTCAATCAATTAAATGTATGATGATAAATTTTATGGATTCAAATTCTAGTAGATTATAATTATTTTAATAAATAATTTGCATGCCTCTATTCTTGGCAAATGTGAGCGATATATACGACATCCAGCCAACACCTTTTGTAACCACATTTTTGCAAATAAATATCATTTCATTTCATTTCATTTCATTTCATTTCATTTCATTTCATTTCATTTCATTTCATTTCATTTCATTTCATTTCATTTCATTTCATTTCATTTCATTTCATTTCATTTCATTTCATTTCATTTCATTTCATTTCATTTCATTTCATTTCATTTCATTTCATTTCATTTCATTTCATTTCATTTCATTTCATTTCATTTCATTTCGTTCATGAAAGCTATTTTAATGTGATGCTCACATTCTTTGTAATATGCTCGATGGTATGTGAAGTCAGTCAATCCATACTATGCCAGCATAACAAGCTATGGCTTAATAGTCTTTTTGTGAAAAGAGCCCTAGCGAAGAGAGAGAGAGAAGATAATGAAGGGTTGTGATACGAATACTATGTGATACTCACTATTACCTACTAAGTAAGATGATATGTGATATTATCTAAACGTTGTATGTTGATGCAAATATTCTAAAATTCCATGCACCTGACACAACATTTGGAAATGGCTGCAAATACAGTCTAAAAGACTCTTGTGGAATCCATAAAAATGTCAGTAAAATATATTTTATTTTGCGTTTCCCTCCTCCGTACCTTGTCACGGAAGTCTTCAATTATTAACATTACTGAAGGTGCGCATAGGGCTGTTGTTACATGAATAATAAAATACTAGGATACGCCGTGAAAATAGAAAGGAGGCAGCGAAGGGCGCTACACAATGTGTTATAAAAGGCAACACTGTATCTTTATATGCGGTGACAATGTGCATTGTACCTTAGAGCGCGGGAACCATTTTACCCTCTTCAGCCACCATAAGCTACATTTACCGAGCTAGTTTGCACTCCTTGTGAGTTTTTCTATTTTTTTTCTCGCCTCAGAGCTTGAATTTCCAAGGAATGAGCCGCGAAATCAGCAGAAGCACTTTGTAAATCAAAAACATACTTATGCGGCTTAAGTGTCACTGTTTTGAGTATCTTTGGTAAGTTTCTATACATTTACCAATAATAAATCAGATGATACTTGTGATAAGTGAAAATAATAAAAGGTATTCTACAGTATACTATAATTTTTGCACCAAATTCAAATTCAAATTCGTGGTGTTCAAAATGGTGTTCAAATTCAAACTATTTTTTATGAAAAGTGACGATCAATTATTTATTTTTTAAATAAGATTTTTAAATAAAAATGGACTCTTTACAGCATTTTTCTGTAAAGTAGGTATTACTTACACAGATTTTAAAATGAAAATTTGTTTACATGAAAACAATACATCTATTTCCTTTAAGATTGATCAAGTACATTCACAACAGAAATGTTTTTATACTACATAATAATATCCGTCATCTAAGGCTGATATTAATTTACAAAAATAACTATTCAATTAAACAATCAGGAAATGACGCTTGTTCGTTTAACTGTAAGGTCTAACATATTAGGAAGCAAGACGCAAGCATGCTTCCACGGGCGTGTACTAGTATTTTATCACATCTACGGCGGTTCACAAACGTGGACACTTTGTTGCTGGCAACCATCAGCTTAACAAGAGAGTGGGCATGAAGTAGCAACTAGTGTGAAATCTAGTCGTAATCCTGGCCATTAAATTTCAGGCTATGGTTTAAAATATTAAAACAGTCAATGAAATCACTAATTACACATAAAAAGTAAAAAAGGTAATTTATCTTCTACTTAAATTTTATTTATGATATTTTAGCAAAAGGAAATCTCCAATCGGGTGAAGTGTCATTTGACTGGGGAGCATCTGAGCTACGTTTGTTCAAGTTTCGAATTTGTGTGATATAATTCGCCTTTATAGCTTATATCAAACCTTTGATATAGCTTATAGCGTAGCTTTGATCGTGTCACGTCAGTCACGTGTAACATTTGCCACTTCACCCCTCACCATCTCCCAGTTTTCATTTAAATCGTTTTCAGAACCACCTTCTTAAGTCCTGCGCTGTTGATATCACAGAATCAAATTGTTTTAGTTAAATGAACCACCGCAGAACGCATTATGCGGTTTTAATTCTAACGCTAGAAGCGTTATGGAATTTTTATTTACGGAATAAACAAAAAAGACTGCTCTTTTCTTTCAGCAAAAACATAAATTGCATAGGTCAGTCCAAGACTATAATCCATGGAAATAAAACCTGTATGAATAAATAAAATATAATTATTTGCTTAACGCTGAACTCACAAAACACACGTTTGTGAACCGCCTAAGATGATTCAGCAAGTTTTAGGTAGTTGAAAATAAACAAAAGCACATTGTGTATGCTTAGCTGATCTATGATTGGTTTGTTTATATTGAATAACAAATAATAGTAATGTTTTAATAATTGTTATTAATACAATAAACGAAGTGTTGATAAAAAAAGAAAGTTAACAATGGAAGGGAAAGTTGCGTTGGAGATGGTTAGAAACAAATAGCAGTCATTATATTCGAAATAACTTTTATACGTAGCTTAAATTTCAAAAGATTAGGGCTAGTAAATCCTTAAAATACTTGTTAAGTTTCTTACATACAAGTCTTTCTGCTCGAAATAGGTATAGTGATAAAGATAGTGAGCATGAGCAACAATTAAATAATAACTAATTTATTATTAACTAATTATAATTACGTCAGACCCTTTTACTTGATTAAGCATTTTGTATTTTCAGTTACGGGTTATACCGTTATAAATATTTTTAATATTCTAGATTCGCAAAAGAGCAAAATATGGGAGATGCAAAGTACACAGATAACTAATCCTACAATATCCATTATACAAACACCAATAAAATGTTAAACTTATCGCATAACGATACATATATGGACATACAAAAACTTATAACATTTAGATGCCTGTCCTGTTTTCATTTAAACAACCCTACTTTACAAGAACAGAACATGAGTGGAGTAGATTTACAACATTATAAATTATGTAGTGACGTATGCAATTAGGTTTGGATTCAAAGACGTGTTGCTTTAAGGACGACTTTATTTAGACTGTCTTAACCATACATCGCACCTTATAACATTCACACACTACATCTCCGGGGTTTTTGAAAAAAAAATTAAATTGACAGATTAAATTTTTTGCTTTTAAAATTATTGATACATATTGATAACTATTGGTTTACAATAAAGAATAAACACTATTGGTATATCTGTGTTAATAATTAAATGATCAATACAATGTGTATAAGTAGGCAATGTCCAAGGATACATCATCATTCTTAAGTATAACCTAATAACATAATGATAATTACGTAATAATGAATAAGTAAACTAAGCTAAGGATATAAAGTATCAATAAAGTAAAATTATTAATAAACATTAGTGTTACAATCAATTAGTATTAAAAGTCATATCAGGGTATTATTTGTCACATCCATGTTACAAAACTTAGTCATAGCAAGTATTAATTCCATCATTTTCATTATTGTACTTTATTGTACTCTACTACATTTACTTACTACATTTCATTCTATCCACTTAAATACTTTTATAAACCTTTTATTTTAGTTTTCTTTTTCCTTTCATTTCATTATTCATTTTCATTATTCATTTCAAGGCTAATATACCTTATATCTCATTAATATCTTCATTTATAGAACTTAACACACATGTTAAAACAATATTTGAACACTGATACTTTTACTCGTATACATTAGTGTTCCTTGAGCCATTTCTTTCACACAGACGTCTCGCGTACAGCATGATCAAGAGAGTGGTCTCATTATAAATAAAGTACTTTCAAATTTATAAAATCCAACAAAAATAACTTTCACAACTACCAATATTTCGTCAGTATTTTAGATATTCTCTTAACTCTTGGGGGATCAGTCCAATCATTACCAAAAATACTAATTTACTGAAGAAATCCATACATAATGCTTGTACTTTCATTCTGGTCATTCTAGTCATTTTACTTCTGCGAAAATTGTTTCACAAATAAATGTCTTAAAATAATTCAATCTTCTTAAAAAATCATCAATTTCAGTCATATTCAATTTGAATGACAAAATTATTACATCACAAACTCGAAGATACAATGCACAAGATGACATAAAATTATAATGTTAATCAAAACAATAGGCGTCATATTTAGTTACGTTTATGGAAAGTTATTGCAATCTGAAACGATATCGGCGTTGCATCACCCGTGCAATCCGAATCCACATTCCGTTAAGGATGAGTAATGATAATTGTAACAAAGAACATCTTCATTAAAGTTAAGCGAGAATTTTAAATATATGAGTACTTACTATGAATTTACATTAGTATTTATGAATTTACGATATATTTAAGCTATCTTTACAAAAATAAAGTTACACAGTTCAATGGATTAAACATAATTTCACATTCAAAATGTTTTGTATAATGAAATATTATTAACTAACTCAAATAATTATTCACTAATAAAAAAAAATTGAAAACAACAATGTGATAAATTTTCATATCCAAAGATTTAATTAATGCTACTTTGCAAACACTAGTTGTATCAATTTACTATAGAATTTTTTCAGAACAAAGTTAGAAAATTAAGTCAAAAAAAAAAAATTCACTACTAAATAATTACGTACCAATTAATTATTGATAATACGAGTAATATGAACACTATATTCACTGTCACACAATTTTCTTTTTGCTGAACCGTCACTACCGTCGGTGTTGGTCTCGAGCTGGTTTTGTATTTTCCTTAATTTCTCCAACTGCATTCTGCTGAACTGGATCGATGAATTTGAGAAGATACTCGCAGACAGATGATGAGATGCGATCTTGTGCAGATAATATAATAATGCTGGTAGTAAGCTGGAGTCTAAGTCTTCGATGTTCTTTCTTCGTCATTGGTCCAAGTTTCGTTCACATAATCCATAGTTTTGTCTGTTTATGTTCTTCTTCTTCTTGTAGTTTATTTTTCTTAATTATTGATTTTGTAATGCCCTCCGGTGCGCAAGCGACGCGGCATCGCCACAAGCGCACCGGCCAGGCAGGGTCGCCATGTTGTGACGTATGCAATTAGGTTTGGATTCAAAGACGTGTTGCTTTAAGGACGACTTTATTTAGACTGTCTTAACCATACATCGCACCTTATAACATTCACACACTACAATTATTATAAAATTAATCGAAGCTAAAAGTTAATTATATCACCGAATTTACCGAAGTTTTATGTTATAAACATGAAACTTATGACATAAAAGCATTATTTAGAGGGAAGGTTATCAAAAAGTCATTATATTAAAATTAAAACTCGTTGTAAATTACGTTAAAACATAAGTAATAAGTGGTAATTGTTGTCTATAACATGGTGCAGAGTAAAAGTCTCCTTAGAAGTTTCTTGCCGCTGCTTCTTCTGGGACTTACGGTAAACTTTTGCAGCGATGGTATAGTTTCACTTTCTAAAAAAGTTGGTAAAAACTATCTTTGAAGAAAATAGAATTTTAATGAATTTATTAAATATAAATTTACATCGGAGGATTAAAATAATTCTACAGAATAATTCGTTTATTTATTGTGAGTACATACTAGTGAAATATTAAGTTATTCAATATTTTTACCAACTTGGTTAAAATATTGAATAATTTGGTTCAATATTGAATAACGCCGTACTAAGACATCTTCACCATTTCAAATGAGCAGTCTCCATAGTTTTTGTAGCAAGTATTTACCATGGGACTTTAATAAAAGGGCGTGAGCCCGTATGCCGATAGACAGACCGCAGATAAGATCATAGACATAAACACGAATAAACCCTTATCCGAGCCAATTGGTATACCCTTTCACACAATAGCTACGAGCATGAGACCCTTAATTGAATTAAATTGTCTATAGTCAAAGTGCCCCGAATTGGAATGAATTGCAATGTCTGGTAATGTAATTGACGTAAGTCAAATGATTATTGACAAAATTGGGTCCCGTTTATTGCAAGGAAACATGGTTATGAACATTTCAGATAAACTCGAGTTGAATGAAATATCCGTTGATGATAAATTAATTTAAGTAGCAAATATTCATAATTATGGATTATTATGTCCAAGGTGAATTTTTTATCAATGTCCAATGGTAACCTTAATTATTTTTCAAAAATTGATTCGATCATTTTAAAGTTTAGGGTAAGGCAACTGCCTTAACAGAACTCTGTTAACAACATTTTTTACTTTTACATATAGTAGTGAAATTTACTACATAAGTAAATTGTTATAGGGTTACAACACTTATTTTTTCTATGTAGTCTTCGGGTATGATCGACAAAATATTCAAATTGAGCTAGTACTTTCATTCTTCTTTTTTTCATTTCTTGGCCAGCAGTCCATAGATGAAGTTGTCCTCTTACCATCAGCTGTTTATGTAAAAAATCAAACTGATGTAGCCTAAAAGTTCTCGGGCGTAATAAAAATAAAGTAGCTGTGACGGACAGACAAATATGACGAATCTATAAGGGTTCTGTTTTTTGCCATTCAGCTGCGGAGCCCTAAAAATTACGATATTGATCCGTTTTTACTTCTGTTGACGAGCGTTTACTCCATTTCAATGCCCCAATTCATCACATTAGGTCCACTCCAATGATCGCACAACATTTGGCCCAATTCATCTAAGTCCACTAACAATACGTCATCAAATAATTCAATACGGACAGTACAAGCTCATTACACCAATATCTATGAGAGTCTAATAAAGATATGGCAATCTATTACTTGCGGTGCAGTGACAAACACGTAGAGCTACGCAATTTGTCTCCTCTGGCGCAATAAATTGATTGTAAGCTCAGCAGGGTGTCTCAGCTTCTAACCGAGTTCATATTAATGCGGTTACCCTACACGACATTATAGGCTTAAGGTACGTTTATAGCATTAGGTAAAGTGGTTTTAGGATTACCGCACACGTAACAGATGCTTGGAAGTTATTTGTTGAACATTTAAATTATTCAGTGATTATTCAGATAAATTAACAATGTGAAAGATAGAGAACGTGATGTGCAGATGCCAGATGCCAGTTCAGGTCATAAATGCCACAGTAAAGGATTTGAATCCTGAAGTAAATGATGTTTACATTTCAGATAAATAATATCTAATGCTCTCGAATTGTGTTCGTGGTTAAATGTTATTTCACATTTATTTTGGGTTTATTTAGCAAACAATGAACTTTATATTACTCGTACCTGAACTATTCAGGGTTTTTACCTATTAATGGCCCACTACTAAGCACGGGTCTGTCTTCTTGAAGAGGCCTAGAACATACTCCAGTGTGGATTTGTTGGGGGTTGCTGTCCGAAGGCATCCGACATGGCATAACGATTCTCATCTAACGATAATAACTAGGAAGGAACAATGTCTCTACATGCCCTCTGAAGTATGGAAGCGCTCATGGATTTTTTGCCATCAGCGGTCACCCCTACGGCTGCAAGTGCTGCAACAGCAACTCATGCTGTTGCTAAACTCGGTCGATCATTGAGAATCAACACAAGCTGCCGTGTTGAATGCTAGCAGTAAAGAGTAGTACTTACTCATAACACGATAATCGTCTTTTTCCAGTTGAATATTAGGGGCCATTCATTAATTACGTAACGACGATTTTGCCTATTTTTGACTCTCCTTACCCCCATGTGAGGATACATAAGATTTCTTGGACCCCTCTGCCCTTTTTTACGTAAGAATTTAACTAGTTTTATTAAGGAAAATTTACTGCATTCAAATTCACAATTTGACTAGTCTAATGTTTAAATGAACCAAGAATTTCATGTTTAAATGTGTAAAAATAGATGGGTAATTAAAGACTGAAAAAGTGTTTACATAAAATTTTCACATAAAAATAACGTAAAAATGTCTTTTACCCCCCTAAGTAAGGATATGTAGTGTAGAGCTTTTGAGAACCTCTCCCCCTCGGGACCCTTAATAAGTAATTAATTGAATTAATGAATGGCCCCTTACTTTGATATCCTTATCAATACAATTACTTGTGGTTGGTGCAGACGACCATACTATCGGAATAAACTGTCATTCATCAACTCGCTTGTGTACTACTACGTATAATGTAACAAACTTCACAAACTAGCTCAATTTACAACATACTCTGAATACAGTAACATACGTTATTGTAAATTATAATAACGACAAACAACGCGTTGCACTTTGACGCAACTTCTGTCCATTTCGATCGTTGTTCTGTCACACTATATTCGCGTAGCATGACGCGGCTGGCGCCAATTGTGTGACAATGACGGACGAGCGATGATTTTGTAGATGTAAAGCGCGATCAGGACAATAAAAACGTTTTGTAAATCAAATAACTTTATTTTACTGAAATCAATCTGGCTTGGCGTCATTTATTATCTTTATGCATCTGTTACAATTTTGCTGTTGTTTTGTTTTAAATATGTATGTCCTTGCTTTACCGCAGCGCGACTTGTATTATGGACTTGTATCACAGATATAAAGAATTGTTACGAATTTAATACGAAGTTAGTATAGCATCAAGTCATACGACTGTGCATAATCATCCCATCATCTCATCTTAATAATAGATTCCTTTGCTGCAAGGCTATTCACTTTTGTAACTTGACAGCGGAGTTTCAAAATTGACGTTCGAGTTCTAGGATCACTTCACTTCGCAAGTGCGTAATAGATGATTAGATAATGACATGTCAATATGATGCAAGTTTGCTTTTGTTTTGTAACTTGACAGCGGAATACACGATGAGTTTCTAAATTGAAGTTAGAGTTCGAGGCTCCCTTCACCTCGCAAGTGCGTACCAGATGATTACAGAATCACATATCAAGATCTCGGATTCGAACTTCAATTTTGAAACTCATCGCGGATTCCGCTGTCAAGTTACAAAACTAAATAGCCCTCCAGTTCATCATTTAATATCCTTGGTGTGGATTTAGCTTTAATTTTATCTACAAAACTTCCTTCAACCGAAAACTAGGCAGTGACAGTGACATAAAAAAGCGCGGGAAATCTGAGCATCTGAACACAGCGTGACCATTGTCCGGGTTGTGCGTTGAACCATAACACGTGATTCGCACGACATGACTATGACGCCGAATACGAGTATGACAGTGACAGACGGCGACACGAGCTCACAACGATGCATAAACTGCTGAATAGAATTCCTACGTTGTCTAAACTTTATTCGGTACTCAGGAGGCACGTTTGTGATCTATCTGAATGAGGTTGGTTTCGAAGATCAAAGCATTGTGTTTAACAAAGATATAATCTTAAGGTGGGAATGGGAACTACTATGGATATTTTGTTTTCATTTAGTAAGTTTTCAACGCCACCTCGGTAATTTGCATTCGACACTTCGATTCAAAAAGTAAGCGGATATTAAAATAAGACTGCGACCGGAAAACACTGCGACGGAAACATATTTCACGGTCGATTTAAAAACGACGGGTAATAGCCAGTAGACGAGCCAGGCAGAAAAAGTAGTATCACTGAGTAACGACTATTAAACTGGGTAATACCACCCCCGTACCACCCAGCGACTTTCAGCAGGAGGAATCCCACGTCATTTCCTTGTCCATTGTAAAACAGGTTGGATCATAACAGAGCAGGTTGGAATTTGGCTTGGACTTAAGGATGGATAGAGCCCATTACATCCCGTGGCAACATTTTAAAAATCCATTGTCCAAATCTAAAGGTATACGTTACTCATTATCATCCAAGCAGGAAGTTGGCCTCTCTCGATACCATGGTCACACCTTTTATTTTGAAGGGTTATTATGAGGTATTCAATCTTTTACCAAAGATACGGCCAATCTTGATTAATTATAAAAGTAGCACAGCCATTCTGTTTATTGTAACTGACAGCATCTTGCTACCTTTTTATTTTAATTGATAATTATTTTTTATTGATATGGTTGGTAGCAAACTGTGACGCGGTGATGTGTTAAGTGGACATTACAGCTAATAGATAATAGATGTATGTTACTAATCTAAGATATAACTGCTTTTAGGCTGTCACATATTAATGTACTCTCTAGGAGAGTTCTTAAAACTTAATTTAATAAATTATAGTGTGTATACAAGCTGACACGGAAAACTTTGTACCGCCTAACAACTCCCCCTCTCCCTCTCCCTTCTTCTCTCCCTTGACTGTCAGTTATAAAATAAAAAAGTTATGGTGGCCACTCACGGTCAGTCCATCGCGTCAAATCGCGTGATATACAGCCAAAATTTGATCGTGAATGTGAAAAACTGATGGCGTGATAAAAAAATCTGTATGTCAAATCGCGCCATTTTGATATATGCCATTTGGCGTGGCTCCAAAAATGACGCGTGGACTGACCGTGAGTGACCACCATTAGATATGTTGCTAAGGTTACATTAAAAAATAAATATGCGACCATATTAAGTTTTCAAAGAGATCGGACCTCATACTACAGCTATGGAACAGACAAACTGAACGCACCTATAAATATCTGACAACCAAATGACAATTTGACAAAAGACATCAAATGTTTCACAGTTAGAAACATTTTGTGTTGGAAAATTAAATGGTCGTTTTAGCATTTTCCGTTACATATTATTTATGATTAAAACTTCCCTGAAGTTCCACAAATATTTCGAGATCAAAATTAGTCAGATCGGTCCAGCTATTCTCAAGTTTTAGCGAGATAAACGAACAGCAATTGCTTTTTATATTTATAGAAAGATAGATGCTTGACTTCAATGAAGAGAAGGCCTTACTTGTCGCTTTAAAAGTGTCCGCATCATTTCCATTCAAACTGGAATATATCAACTTGAAGCAACAGAACCTCGTTTACATCTGAATTCATTCATTTATTCATTCATTCATTTTTAACAGACAAGCATCTTTATATTTTTAAATCGTTACCAATTTTTTGTGACTAAAATAATGTTTAAAATTGTATTTATTAAGTATTGACCCATCCAAGTAAAAAAAAGTTTGAATAAAATTTGTTTATTTCATAATTATATTCATTTAAACCTTACGGAAGATGTCACTCTATTATTGTGAACACCATAATAGTGCCACAAAATGCAAAAAGACCAACAAAAATATCGCATTTGTGTGTAGGTATCTACACTAGGTTCAAAAGAGTTACTCAAGACACGCTATAGGTACCTGCTACAATAAACCCTTCTACTTCCTTACCTACTTTTCTTACATCCAGAATGCAGCAGTTAATCATAAACACTGTTTCAACGAAACATACAGTAAGTTTTGAACAAAGGGCATAAATTACTTCCGAGTCAATGTCGTAGTCAGAATTAGTTTCGCGGTGAAGTTAAACACGGGGCGCTTTTCCATTTTCCGTGACAGTGGTGGTAAGTTACCGAATAATGTTAGATTTCCCAGGAGATTGACACGGCGTCATTGTGCGGTGTGAATGGTGTAACTAGTAATGATTTGTTTGCACGTTTTGTACAAGCTTATAGTACCTACCTAGATTTTGGTGTTGTATTGTGTATTTTTATATGTTGGCGTATTGAACTCACAGTTATGCATTGATTATTTGTGCTGCAGTATGAATTACATAAACTAATTGGTCTGAATATACCTACCTATGTCCTCTAACAGAAATAGTTTTATAACTTAATGATATTAAGGATGATATTAAGTACCGCTATAGAGGCAAGTTAAGATTCTTGTGTATCTTAATTAGTATTTTTATTTATTATAAAAATCCTTAATTACGTGGTTTGTTATAACCTTAATTATTGCTTGGCTCTTCTATTCGAATAAAACGGTAGTTAAAATTGACGTTAATCATTATAAAACCTATCATCGTAAAATTTTAACGTTTTTATAGAAATATTATGCGATTAAATTCTGTAAAATATTACATTTGTACATATTATTGTACATTGTATTATGTATATTTGTACCTACATTTGTTCAACTGCTTCAAAAACCCTTCGATTATATGACTATCAGAACTTTACAAGCATACTCCGTATACCTATGTATATCTTGTATTATAAGCATTTAATGTAAGAGTAGCACCTACATTATTTCTATAGCGCACATGACACGAAAAGTTAGATGTGCGTGCTAGGATTCGAACCTACGAGTATATCCTCTGGCAGACCAATTTACTAAAAACAACATCCGAGAGTAACTTGCCTACTATTTTACAATTTGCAAATAAACTTCAACCGGTGGGCAAATAACTGCCATCGCCCATGCAAATCGCAATCACAAACCGGCACAATATATCAGTAGCCATTAAATCATAAATATTTCACAGATTATGCACGAAGCGATCTCATCACTCAAACACTGTCACCCCAAGCTGAACACGCCTAACCACTCTGAGGAGATATCATCTTCGAAGATACATGTCTCTCTGACCATCCGTATTATATGACTGAATGTCCTTTGGTTATAAATGATCGTGAATTTCTGATGGGATTTTTAAATTTGCAAATTCGATAACGGGTTACGGTTGCATTGTAGGGACATTGTTTGAGTTTTGTTTCTTTTTTGAACGAATAATATGAAGCAATTTAAACATGTTATACTCAATTATTGGATTTAAAATAAAGAAGGTATTTTTTGGTTGTTGTGTAAAATTTTTGAATATGTCGTTGTTACAAATAGTGTTGCATAGTATAAGTATGAACTGCATGTACAAAATGAGTAGGTAATTGATTTTTAATTATTATAACATATTAAAGAATTAATTCGTTTCTGATTGGAAAGAAACAAGAAAAATTTCTTATTAGAATATGCCTGAAGACATCCTTAAAATTGTCATTACTTGACTTGTGATTTCTATGAATTTTTTTAATAATTTGCAATTTACTAAAAGGAAGGTGATAAATTAGTTTCCGAATGTTCAACAATATTTTTTATTCGTTACTCATCATCAGCTGTCAAGAAAGCCCTTATAAAGGTTACTGACTAACAGCTGTTGTCCGAATAAGAAAACGTTTTCTTTATTTGTTCAAGGCGGATTGATTTTGCAATCGTATGCAAAACAATCTCTACAGTTAACGAGATTCACGGGGATTTGATGGGTTTATTAAATTGTATCACACATCCAAATGAAACTTGACAGCGGGTGTTAATGCATTTTAAGATGGTCCATTGTTATAGGAATTTGAATCTTAACAACGTATACATAGAGATTACCTAGAAGCCATTGTAAAATATAACGGTTTTAATACTGCTCTCTCGGTAACGCTTAGCTTAATTTTTTGCAAATTTAAAGACACGTCCGCTTGATCCAATAAAAAACACGAGATGTTTTTACGAAATAACAAATTATCTTCAATAATTTCATTTTAAATAAAACCAATTTTAATACGACTACTTTTCAAATTGTCAAAAGCTACACTGCCCTTATTATTAAATAAATGAAATATAATACATAATCAATTTGGTAGGAGGTAACCTCCCTATAACAAAACTTCGTTTCAACATGCTTTACAATAATCATTATAACGTGCAGAAACCCCTCGACAATATACAACATTCCCATCTCCATTCATTACAGCAAATTATCGAACGGAATAAGGTAAAAATGTAAATGGTTTAAGAAGCGTTCCGCCTTATAAACTGCGGGGAAGATACGGCTCGATTTGAAATATCCACAAGCCGTCCATTGCGTCCGAAATTAAACGAGTAATTACAGTGCTTATCCAATTTGGCAGGGCAGAAAAATGCGACCCCCCGTTGTACATACAGGAAATTTGTTTTAAATTTCGACAACAATGGGGAGATCGCGAACTGGATAATTGCGTACGGGAACAGTCCGTGACGTTGGCTGTAAATCCGCCGCAGTTAATGATAGCTTTCGGTAAAGGCGATACAGAATATGCGCCATGTGAATGTTGGTTCGTCTTGATCGGTTGCCCACAGGTATAGTAGGTATATGATTGCAGTTGCGGACTAGGATGCCGTAGGCGTGGAGACTACTGGAGTTCTACTACGCTATTATACGATAGGGATGATTGGAGTATAATTAAAAGAATTACTATATGGTATTTATTTAATTCTTTGGAAAAAGAAAGTGTATGCTATAACAAATGAATAGACGATTATTAATTAAGCTAAGATTAGTTTCTTCTCAACTTTACCAAATTACCGTCAAGAGAAGTTAAAACATTGATAAAAGATAACAAAGATGAAAAAGATACAATAACATAGGAAAAATGGGGAAATGGCTTTCTCTGAGTATCATTATTTATACACAGATCAATATTTTATGTTGTTGCCACAATAACTACTAAGTAGTTATTATGCATACTTTGATACCCACCTTCGAAGTGAAATGCTAAAGTAACTGGTTTTGTGATCGAACAACTGTAGCGATAAATTTAACTTACCACTTCGCATTATCATATAAATCGACCATTTATATTTTAAAGATAAACGATGAAAGTGCAACTGAATTCATCGTTCCAAAATATTTAGTTGCAAGTCCAGCGCAAACTATCAGCTACCAGTTAATTCAATAATTTAAGCGTTTAAATAATTAAAAATTATTTTGACTTGAAAGACCACAAGAAATGCTCTTTTCAGAAGTTTCTGAATTCTGCCAATCCATGCATAATCATGATGGACTTTAACCACTTTAATTTAGCTCAACTGTGAAGCTCGTCCTTTGAAAATAACGTATAAGACTCTTTAAAGGTATTCTACAGTTGCGTGTCTGGCTTCAGTTGGCTGCACCAAGTGAGTGCGAATGAAGATATTTATTCAGATTGTAGCCGACGAAATCACCTTATTTGTACCGCCGACACTTGATTAAGGTATTTGAATCTGAAGAGGGTCGAATGGCTGCCATTGTACGGAAATTAGCCTTTTCTCTTTAAGTGGATATCAAAGCAAGTAGTTTTTAAAGCTTAGTGATTTTGAACTACATTACTTTTATATTTAGTTAACCTTTGTACTACTATAAATTTAAAAATTAAAAAAAAACCCGCCTGCTATCATAAAAGCTATCATGATATACCTTTTTCAAATCCTTATGCTGAGTTCTTTAATATAATACCCATATTGCATTATCCTATTTATTTTTATTTTTTGATACTTCAAATAATGTCATCTCACGGCCACCATATTTGTTATTTTCTAATTTCACTTATCTAAGAAGACTTGGACTGTAGAGACACATCTAACGATATCTTAATTATATAAATTGGTCCAAAGGTTTGGAAGATATGAGGTAATAAAGAATAGTACAGTCGGCCGCAGAAGTAGCTTAACATTATAGTACTTTGTAATCGTAACTGTTTCGACGGTTTCCTAGCAACATCTATGACAAATTTAAGAAATGTAATGTGACAAGGTACTGAAATGTTAAGCTACTTCTGCGGCCGACTGTACATGCATAGATACAAGATACGCGCGAAAAACATATCCCTTCCTTGGCAGTCGGGTAAAAAGAGCCGCACCTTCCCGGTATTTCAGCAAACTATTGAGTTGTGTTCAAAATCTAAAATCAACGTGAATTTTTATCATATTTCAGTAGTAAAGTTTGTGAGTTTTAAAATCACAACACTTAAACCGTTTTCTACTTGAACGACATCTCGCAGTGTTACTCACTAATATTAACCATTGGGTGACCACTGCGTGACAACAGGTCATCGACGATACCTACAATACCTACATCCACTTTTCAGCCAATACAATTATTATTTCTTAATAATACCAGTAGATACCGACAAGGTATTACAAATAATCTTTATGAAAATTAGAATAGCCCTAACTTAAATGAACTTGTAAAGGCTTAAAATTGAGTAATACCAAAATCTTGTAACATAATGTACAAATCGTGTCAATAAATTATGAATCTCAACCTACAAGGACATCGGATTACAAAACGCGAACAAGAAACTCATCAGGCACTACATTCAAGGAGCGGCTAACACAATGGCCAGGGTACGGACACCTAAAGCTGTCCCTCACGACTATAATATTGTCAAGTCGTAGAATAAAACTTCGTCTAGTTAGAGTACAGAAACATTTATAAAGGCATGATTCGTCATTCTTGGTAGATAACAATTAAAATATTTAAAGAACAATTTTCATAATATTTAACTTAAACTTTTAATATTTAACATTTAACAGTGACGATCCGTGAGACGCATTGGTTACCATGCAAATCGCCGTGCCAAGGGTCCTGGGTTCGATTCCCAGCGAGGGGGAAATTTAAATGATAAATTTGAATTTCTGTTCTCGGTCTGGGTGTGAGTGCTCTTATCTTTGTGTTTTGTCCATGGTACCCACGACACAGGGAATCCTAGTGTGGGGCTATGAGTGTGAAGCGTTATTAATTTATTAATAATATTTAACATTATATAACTTAAAACAAATAATATAGCTTTTGTTTTCTTTTATATCATAACTTTAAGTTTGGACACGATAGCTGTAACTATTTTAAATGCATATAAGGATACTTTTATGACAATCTACGAACTTCAAAATGTACGCGAACAACCCCCATTCCGATGATGATTTACGATGGTTCCTGAGATAAGTTGAAGGTTGTAAACCGATTTATAATCTTTTTGATTTATTATAACGATAAAACTTTTTACATCTCTCCTCTGTTACGTACAGTATTCCGTTTACGACATTTTTTTTCACTTGTCCGTTTTACTATCGTTCGACGTAGTAATTAAATTAACGTTATGGAGATAATCATTTATATTTTATAGTTCTGTACGGCCTGGAGTTATCTGAAGTTATCAATATATCTCAAAATTATACTGCAGTCTCTAAACACTGTTTTATCCGTAAGTAGTACCTTACGCTTCAGTAAATATGATTGTTACTTTTAAAAATAGTAACCGGAAATAATTTTTACTTTTTAATAATCGTTTTATAAATAAATCAAGTTTTTACCCTGTTATCATAAATCCAATCCAAATAAATCCAATGTGATGGACCACTGCAAGTTCTTTGACAGTAGTACTTTGACTGAGTTCAGAAACTTCAACAAGCACATGTATGGACCCTTCTCCCGCTCTTAGTGGTCACGTAACCTGGAACATGTATTCTCTTTTAGCATGCAGTAAATGAAGCATAATGCTAAGATGGAGCTAAATTTTCCCTTGAGAATCATACACCTTAAAGTTTTCTTCTTAAGGCAAGATAATATAAACATATTATAGAGTTAACAACTAATTTCATAAATAAGATGCTCAATGAATCCCTGAAAGATGAAGTTTAGTGACGTAACCGTGACGTGCTATTTCCACAAATAACTCAGGGAATCCCAGTTGCAAAGTGTGTAACATAAAGCATTCATTTCAAAATCTATGGCATCCAAGCTACAAAACTTTAATTTTAAATTAACAATTATTTGTGATAAGCAATAGACGTGACAATGAGCTTAGCCTTACTTACGTTAAATAAAGTTACAAGTGGTCCGATACACGGTCACAGCCATTAATAACCGGTAGTACAGAATTATAATAACAATCGACATGAAGGCGGTAAACCGATTATATTGACGCTGTCACTCACTCAGGTGAACACAATTCATTTGAGGATTTACTTAAACATTTGCAGGACTATCAAGCGATTATATTAATACGCTACGTAATTTACATACATAATCGTATATTTGCGTTAATTCAACGAGCCACTTGAAGGTGATTTTTTATGTGAATTGCCAAACAACCGAGCAGATGACTGAGACAGTAACTGAGACAGACCGATCATGTAACGGGGTTGAATATCGGTACAAAAACAGAAATCGTGAGTTTCCATTCAAAATTTATTTAATTATTTTAAACTTTATGCCCCATACAAAAGTACAGATGACATAGGCGGACTTAATAATGCTACGAACCACCGTGGTCATTGTTTCGGTAAAAAAATCACCAACATAACGTCTTATACTAAGCCCAAACAAAAAAGAACGTTTTTAACTAAAAATATAATGATGGTGTCCCTTTCGCTTTTTACCTCTCTCTTACTTAATCTCTCTCTCTCTCTCTCTTTCTCTCTTACTTTATCTCTCTCTCTCTTACTCCTCTCTTTTACCGCTCTCCTCGACTAAACTCTAAAAGAAGTTATTTCTTATCGACAATAGCACTGATTGTTTTATTTATATTCTCTGCAATAAACATAATTACTTTATTGTTATTATTATTAGCTCCGTGATAAAATACGGGTATTATCGTTTACGCAATTGGAGGTCGGTTTGAGCTAACTCGAGCGAAAAACTGCTATCACAATTGCCCATGATTACAATATAGCCGCAATCCGAGACAATTTTCGACAGTAAAATGAGAACAGAGCAAAGGGCGAAGTAAGTAGTGGGTTGGTTTCGATCGGCCGGTGTAGATAATTCCCAAGCGACGGGAACAATAACCGATGCACTTCCTTTGACAATAGTATGCCCGAGCTAGAGCTTAATTTATGAGATCACAACGATACCATTAGCGAATCGATCAAATTCCCCATTGATAAGATATTCGCCGGTCGAATGAAAATGTCACGAGTTTGATAACCTTTTATGAATACAATTGCTTTGCGATTTTGTTGCCTTAAATGTCATCTATGATAAGAAAAAACTCGATCAGTCGCATCTCTGTATAAAGACTTCCTGTGCTGTAAGTAGCACCCACAAACTTACTACCTAATATGATATGATATGTCAAACAGCTACTACATACTGTACATACAATACGTTTTCTTATGGAAATCGGATTCGAAACTTGACAGCTGTTAATAGAGTTGTTGCAGTATAAACAAAAGTTACATTATGTATCTTTATCTGTCCAGGATAAGAACCCGGGTATTCGCATTTTCTCATATCTATTCTTTTTGGCCGGTAACGCATCAGAATGCCTTTGCTGTTATTGATGTCTGTAGGTGACGGTGACCACATAGTAGTCATCAGGTTGCTCACTTTAAAAAATCAAGTCCAATTCGAGCTGAAAATTACAGTTTTAAAATCAATTTCAGACGTTTTTCTAACATAAAACATCTCATTTTTATATTACTGTCACTCAACAAGGAACTAATAGATACTTTTAGTATTTTGTCACTTCATCTCCGAAAATAGCCATAACTCCAATTCTTCAACTTCTTATTAATTTCAGTTCGCACTGTGTGGTCCGGGCACTCCATATTCCTATAGTTTGTTCACTCACCATACTTTGAATATAAGATGCACCCGACGGTATTATTTGAAAGTATTCTCTACAAAACATGTATTATGGAAATGTTTGAGCGGACGTAAAATCGAATAGAATTTAAAATCTATTACAATCAGTTTCATCTGCGATATCATTCTGGAGATAACATTATCATAACTCGGGCCTTCGAGAGAATTTGGTTTTGTGATGTTATTTATCATAAATGTTATGCAGATACCATGAGTACTGTACTAGTATGCAGATCATGGGAAAATACTTCAGCGAGATGCGAGGAAGATATTATTGTGAAAAAAAGTGATAATAGACTATATTGTACTTCCGGCAAAGATAGATAATGATAAAATGGGATAAAAAATAATAGTTCCCAGGACTAGATATTATGATAATTATAAAATTACTTCTATGCACATTTTTTACGCTTTTGCTTTGATTGCTGAAACATGATTCACACTCTAAACCAACGTTAGGTATGGCATAAATGAGTGATTGCAACCAAGCCTTACGTAGGTTTTAGGTGTGTCATTCATACGTCCGTTCAAATGAATATGGTAAAGAAGAATAAAATTCTCCTTCAAAATTACATATAGATAAAAAATACATCCGTCATAACGTAAGTCCAGCTTACCCCATTTGGCTCTAACCCCGGCCGCCCTGATAGAAAACAAGAACACAGTGGCTAACAGGCTTTTGGAAACATGCTATAGGTACAACTACGAAGGCTTACTATTCTACTATCGTATATCATCTAAGGACAATGACAAGGATTCGTCATTGAGGGCGACTGGGCATGGAAGAATCAATCCCACTTGCCACTTATAGCTCCCGCAACTATAAAGTCAAATGTATTATTCAATAATAACATAATTTGCATTCGCAATTAGGTGACAATAGAGACAAGAGAACTGTAATGAAGCTCCTAAAACTTATGCGTCAATTCAGCAATTTACAACCTCCAGCCTTTGCTCTCTACTTTCGTGAAAACGCATTGGTGATGTCCATAATGTAGCTGGTATACGTGGGCGATGCTGCCACTTACCATCAATTGGATCATGACATCATTTATCGTATATATAAAAGTAAAATATATTCAATATGAACCCATGTTACAGATTAAAAAGGTGTCTATTAAAGTTTTCTTCTGTAGCGCTTTGTCGGGCACTTAAAAAAAATTAAAGCATGACATTAATATTTTTGCACTTCCACTTATCTACGTAATTTGCATATTCATTACATTTATAATAAGTAGATACTAATACGGCTTATAAAAAGTTATATAAGTGGAAGTCCCATGGCGGCCTATTATTAAGCAATAAGCTGTCCGAGCACATACTGTGGTCTACCACCTGTCAAATGAACGCGTAAGTAAATATTAAGTCTTATGACTGTCATAATGGCACGGATAGGGGAACCCGAAGAAACGGGGCACGACATTCGGTTTGTCTTGGGCGACAAACACAAATATTAGGCACGAACAAACCTACGGAATAGCAAATCGCTCCTATTTGTTTTAGAAGCGTACTTTGAAGCAGGTTTGTATTTGTAAACAGAGCATTGAAATGCTCAGTACAGTTAGCTATGAGTGACATAGGAATTCCGATAACAAAATCAAGTGTGTTTACCCATTTACAGCTGCTTTTAGTAGCCCGTCATAAACGGAGGCGAGGCGGTTTGTATCTGTGGCACTTTTAAAACCGATCATTTGATGCAACCGACATTTTTTATTTTCTTAATTTTAAAGAAAAAGTTCTATTTCTTTTTTAACGATTTGCTTAATGTTATCAAATGTATAGTTAGAAGTACTGTTATTACTTTGTCGTAATTGTTTCGATTAACGACGACAAAATTTTATTTAACGTCATTACAAACAACAGATAAGATTGAGTTATGTTGAGGGACAAATTAATTTTGAAGACGATGTAGACGAAAGGATGTATAGTTGTATACGTGTGATGTAAATAATATATTATGTTGACTCAACGTTTTAAAATTCAAACCGCTCACTTTTAAAATTTGAATTTACAACACTCAACACAGGTAGCTGTCAACAATGTTCATTCTTTTTGATCCAGAAATAGGGAGTCAGCGTACAAACACGACGTTTACTTTTTGCATCTTTCCTATGTTCTAGATATAGATCAACCGTCTGTCTACTAAATTTCCTCTAGCTGGAACAAAAATAACATCCTTATGATCACTCCGGTGCTGTATAACATCGTGACAAGTGCACACAAAAAGCGGTCCCATATCTACTCGCTCGGAGTTCAATATGCGACGGTTGGAACTAAAAAATTGTATTTTATTCATGGGCAAACGTTAACATCGGTTTTATGTTAAAATTCGTAGTGTAATGGAAACAATACATAATGCATCGGGCGAGCTCAACACAATAACACATCGCGTTCTTCGTTTGACGTTAGGGGCAAACTTTGTATAGAAATATCAAATGAACCATCGGTTTTGGGCAAGTTTTTCGCTGGTTTTCTTATAAGAATCACTTCTTTAGGTCAGATCCTTCTTAGCTCTTTGTTCGCGTTCTTGCAAACCAAAGTCAATGTTCGGATTTAAGTGAACGTTGCCTTTACGCATAATTGGAAGTCCTTTTTGTGCAAGAGTCGAATACCAAATAAGTCCGATTATAATTCGGAGTTTTTTTATGCGTCACTGTTTTTTCTCAGGAGCTTGAGAGGCAGTGTCTCGTCAAAGTTTGAAGACTGGTATTTTATGTAAAAAATACCACTTAAACCTTATTACAAGAAGCAGTAAGACAAAATTAAAATACCATTCGTTTACAATGAGGATTCCGCAAAACAAGGCAATGGACATATTATTATTTTATTTTATTTTCAAATTAAATAAGATAGTACCCAGTGGGTATGAATTGCTCAAGCATGAAAAATACATATGCTAGACAATCTACCTTGCTTAATTCCGAAAAACCCGTTTCGATACTTAATCCTAATTAGATATGTAGATACGCCTAGGGACGTCAATAAGTTTTAGACACCAGACAAAACAACCCGTATAATGTTTAAATTTAATATGCGGTGGCTAATAAATTTAATTCCAGTGGCTCCATGAATACCTTTTAAACATGAATATTGAACTCTAGAGTATAACAAATACTCTGAAACGGTAACCACTAACCGTTTTGTAGGCGACCGCCCTCCTCGCGGGCTACCAAAGCATTCACGGTGCATAAATTTTTACTGTTTTAAAAATACATAAATAAACTCACTCGTTTTTTCAAGTTGTTCCTTTGTTAATGAATGGTACTTTTAGACTTTAATCTAGCGTGTTTGGACATTCCTCACATTGTGGATTTTAAATAATCGGCTCAGCATTTAAGGAACATAAAACTCAGCCGGAATAGTCTTTACGTCACGATTGGGATCTACTTAAGAATTCTTCGAGGCATCGATGATCAGATAGGCCGATACGAAGCATCTATGAACACAATATGTATTGGGAAAAGGCGTGCTTACGCGTGGGCTATACATCGATGGACATTGTTTACAGGCCGATAGACGAGGCCAAATATTGAGAGCGAGATGTTATCACAGATTATAATGTCCGTTTATTAGTATTTACACAAGGATAGCCATTTGTGATATCACTAGCGCTTGATCTCCAAACGGCTTTTCTGATGGAAAGGTGCTTGCTTAATAGCGCATAAAAAGACAGCGGTATGGACTATTGATCCAATTATAAGTAGTTTAATACGTTGTTTAAATATTATAGTTAATAAAAACACCCAAAAATGCAGATGAGGTCGCCGTCATTTTCATGGAGTGGCATAATGGAAGTTTAAGTCTTTTTAATAAGCTACTTGATAGCTTTTAAAATATTATGTGACCGCGGGAGCACTAGTTATTTAGTGTCTTCCGTATAATAACCATTTATACGGCCTAATTAAGAGTTATAAAAATACCGACACACGAGTTTAATGTTTTATTTATTATTGCTCGCTTCGCTGTGTGAAACCTACGCCTTGGCAACCGCACCCAGAACAGTTACTACTAATTATTCCCTCGTATTAAAATATTTAAATTTCAAATTTATCCAATTTTAAAGGATTGTTTATGAAATACCGTTGTAACTATAATGTGTAATGTGTAACTAAGCAATATATTTATAGAGATTATCGTTTATCTTTTATTAAAAAATCGTAGTACGTTGTAACTTAAAAGCAACCAGCTTACCCAGGCCAGTAAAGCTTGTTAAATTTTGGCTGCTTGCATGTAAAGTATTACATATTAATTCTTGACATAAAATAACCGACTTCAAAATAACTCAAAAACTACTCTTAAAAGAATCATCTAAATGATCTAAATCGGTTCACCCAGTCGAGAATTCTGAGGTAACAAACATAAAAAAACAGTCGAATTGAATACCTCCTCCTATTTTGAAGTCGGTTAAAAAAGCGAGTTCACTCACATTCTCCGAACGTCAAATAGCAAATGGAGTCCTCAAACGTTTTATTCAAATCCGCACACGTGAGGCAGTATCGCGATGAGACTGATGCGAGTGTGCAGGGTGCAGTGTGCAACTAATGAAGGGAGCACGACAAGGGGTCACCGCGTGTCAGAGCGAATGAGGGCTATTAGTACTTGCCACTAGGGATCTGCGGAACTGAGTAGCTGATAGTTACCTTCGTGCTCCTAAAATACCTTGTAAGTCCAACTTAAGTTCAATTACAATAGATTTGGCAAACATACCAATTTTATTATTGTTATTAACACATTTATTTATTTCGAATTATGGTGAATGGAAAGAATTATTCAATCTTATATCGACAGTGAAAACTTGGAGTGTTTTTTGTGATTCAATTGTTATGACAAGAAAACAATTTAATGAATTATTGAAGGCGATGTTTGAAGCCTGTGAAACTATGCAGGGAAACGGGAAAGAAAATGTTATCCAAGATGCTTTTAAACCGCCAATCTGCACTTGGCTTGGTGGATTATCTTGGCTTTTACATCTTTCATTATGAATACACCCTAACCCAGATGTTGAACTGATTAATAGTTACAAAACAAACTGACATAAAACTTAAAATATTAAACTACTTAAAATATTAATCTGTACGTAGAACTTTTATACGACCGATGGAATAAAAACATGTGAATTTGTACGTACCGTTAAACTCGAGTAGGTAGATATTAAATCACTCCTCATAACGAATTCAGTAATTCGCCCATACGTCTTGCTATGGTCGTTTCGGAAGATTAAAACCTTTGCCACCCTTCATAAATCGGCCCCAGCATACCTTGCGCGATATATTATTCACGATGTTACGGAAAAACGAATCCAAGTAGCCAAAATGTCAATGAATCGACGGGTCCAGTCTACCGCTGACACGTTTTACTGCATTTTTCAGCGAAACCTCAAATAAAACGGATTCTATGCATATTATAGTATCATGATATGGACGAAATGGTAGTTTATACGTGGCAAGGGTCTCGTTTATGGGACGCTTTTATTGGTGAAGAGTCTATAGTAAACTGTCGATGGGTCATTTATGTTTGCAGCGAATTCAGCGCGAGTAAAGCACCTATATAAAACAGGACGCGTGTCCATACGAATAAGGTTTTTTATAGACATATTTGTAGCAGACTACTAAAATAAGGTCTAAAATAGAAGTGAAGGTTATGTTTATTATTAGGGCCGCTTTTCTGACAACCATTATCAATTTAATGGCCCGTTTATAGCTAAAACTGTTTGTTTGTGAAAATTTTGTAGCTCTTGGCTTGTAGGTATTACTCTCAAAAACAAAACAAATGGTGTTTAGTTAGGTTGTTTTTATTTACCACAGATAATCTAATATAATGATAATGGTTTGAATAACTGTCTGAAAAACCTTGGCCAAAATATTATCTTCAAGCACCTTTTTACACTTCTCTGACAAGGAGAAAACGTGAATGCATGAGTTTACTCGTACCGTCCTAATTTATTCTTTAAGAGGCGAACTGAATCTACGCCTGATTAGAAACTAGGTCGGGGGACTTGTCGCAGGTGTTGATATAATGACCACTTTGTGCACGTCATACTTTTAAGCATTATAAATTCATAAAGTCTTACTCAAAACGCAGTAAAATTCAATCAGTGCGGTGGCGAACTCAGAATAGTGTTTTATGGTGACGTTGCTCCCACGCCACTACGAATCAACGGCTATAGATTCCGTTCAGCCGGATCCAAGCGCTAAAATTGTATCAAATTGTAAGAACACTATTGGTGGTATAGAACGTACTAACTGATGTAAGAAATTTGGACTTAGGTAAAGTAAGAATTGGAATTTATGAATAATAAAACAAGATTTTTTAGCAAATATATTTGTTGGTTAACTTCTTTATCAAACTGCTCTTATTAGAAATTGCTTCGGTGAAGAACAACATGAGAGTAATACTGATTGCCTTCAAACTATTACTTTACAAAAGGAAACCGCTAGCAGGGATTTAGTTATCAGTGTTATCATGTTGAATACAAAATGTAATAGATTTAATAAAAATAGAGCAACATATTATAGATAATTATTTAGTACTCATTCATAATCAAGTGGTGTTCCCATTGAATGAAAGTCAAGCAACTCCAAAACCAGAGAAATTGTGCCAATCCCGACAGCCATAAAGCAGCTTTGGTCTTTGGTCTCACGAAGCCAGTACCTACTTATCGCCGCAAGCGCCGCTTTATGCGACATTTTCCTATTTGAATGTCAATTTCATTCGCCGGGAGTACAAATCACCACCAACTGATTTATTGACTGAGAACTAGCTTATCTTATGTAAATTTTACAGGAAAGCTTTTGTTTTACATAATTTATGTTATTACTTTTTCAAATTTATATCAAACTAGCTTTTACGCGTTTACAAAGTCAAACTTAGATGGATATTGAAATGGTCTTTTGTAAATATAGATGTTGGCATCTATTATATTTGTTGGAAAAACAAAAGCACAAAGACGGAGAAAGAAATAGTGACTTTTCTTTAAATCAAATGTAAATATGTATTGCTAAAAAATTATTACGGTTTTATTTTAATCACCGCCATGAATCAGGCATTAAATTAAAATGATAACATTCCATAAAAATACAAATGTAAAAATCCATTAATTAGCCTAACAATATACATCTTGGGCTGATATTTTTTTAGATAAATCAAGGATGGGGATGTATTTCCGTCCACACGAAACTTGTTTTCGATAAAAAATGTCGGGCAACCACCCATTGTGAAACTCTATCGCGCGTGAGATTGTGGATACCTTTACTATCCGACGATTCATTAGGGCTCTTTGATTGATGCGCCGATTAAACTTTTAAGTGTCAAACACACAAGTTTGTGTAAAGATTGGATATCAAGTTTAGGAGAGTTAAAAAGGCAGATGACATCGTATATTTCGTAATATTTATGTTTCTTTGCGTAATATTAGCTCAGCGATTTGGCCGTGACAGTAGGTATGTCAGACCGGCATACAAAGCAATTTTATGTACAATAACGTAACTTAGTGAGTTATGAGCTACAAGTAAGCGTAGAAAATATATTTTTTTCTTTTTTACTCAAATCTTAAATAGTAACAAGCATTTAACTTCAGTTTAGTTAGTGACCATGATCTATGCAAAATACAAATTCTCACGCAGTGAAAACCTATTTCTACAGAATTCAACGTAACGTAAATAAAAATGAGTATCTTGTGAGATCCTTTACAAATGCACCTCACTCCTGAGGGTTTGAAGCGCGTGAATTAATAATTCAACGAGATATGGCGTCATCAAAGAACGACAACGGGATAAAACGGTCGTGACTTTGATTTGTGCAGGTGAAGAAAAATCATTTTTTTAATTACTGTTGCTAGTTTTAAACTATTAATGAGAAGACAAACATTACTTGGACTAAACTAAGAAAAACGTATCTTTTTAAACGCTTTAAACCTACTGAACACATTTTTATTTTCATCGCGCACGATTGATCTTTCCAGATCTATCCATTGGCAGTAAGTGTTCATTAAGCTGTCAAATTTTGTACCATGAATGTATGAACAAAGGAACAGCTCTACAAATACATTTTAAACTACCGATCCCTAAACGCTTATCATTCGCTACTTAAACAAAATGATGAATGAACAAAAGCGATTCTTATCAAACTCCGTTACCGCCTCGACCAGCTCTGGGTTAATACACCATTGTCATATTATATTTATAATAGATCCATATCGCATATGAAAGATGCTTCAAACATTTCATAATAAACTGGGCCATCTCGTATTAAAAGCATAATCAACTTTCTAATAACATCACCAGGTTATAATATCAATTTGTTCGACGCGATGAGTAATTACAACGAATCATTGCTCTTGACAAATGCGTTTTGAAGTAACTATGTATGAACTAAGCCTGTGATGGGTGAAAATGGTAAAGAAGTGGCCAAATATTGGCCAATATACAAGCCTATCGAAAAAAATTGAGAGCTGCAATTTTTAATTTGAATTTGAAAACTCTAATTGAATACCACTGTCGTTTGTTTATTACAATCTCATGCAGGAAATTTATTTGAACTTTACAGGAAAAAATATTCTTATTTTTTAGAATAAGATATTCATAATAAGATATTAAAGTGTATGCAGTACAATAATGCATTTATTTTATCGGACCTAGAAATTTATATTCCAGGCAATATTAAACGGTGGAAAGTTAAAATCGAATAAATTAAAATTAAAATTATTTTTATGCATAATTAGTTTTTCAGAAACCAAATTCAAAGAGGACAAATGTGTGAATTTTTTATTTATTTAATAAGGACTTGTATATTTTGTCAATTTCATGATTTCTATACCCCACAAACAAACTCGATTCTAAAGTCGATTCCATATCAACACAGTCAGTACCGTACAAATTTGATTGGACTCGGTGTACGGTCTTACGGCATTCCTTCGGATGTGGGGCGTCCAAATCTCGGATCACGATGTAGTACAATGTGCTTACAAATAGTAGTTGTAGCTCGGAATGGCATACTCGTATGCCAAATGAATTGATTGCACGGTATGGGCTCTTATGACCCGGTTATGCTTCGGTTCTTCTATTGTTTCTGATTACGCTGCTGTCGTACAGTCACCTGCAGAAAAAAGTAACCCATCTGTTTATAAATATACGTTTGCGTTGCCTGTTGCGCTGTAAACAGATGGGTTACTTTTCTCTGCAGGTGACTGTACATGTCCGCATTTTTCACTCTTTCGTGAAATAGCTTTAGCAGATCAAAACTGTCTGTGATCAACTCTGTGTTCAGATTATGATGACGTTGGCATCCACATGCATAAACATAATTTAACCAAAAGTACATGAAGTCCTTCAACACGTAACAGCGTTCTCTTTTGTAGACTCGGTCTATTTTCACTAGGTAGAAGGTGAAAGGTAAATCAACATCTAGCATTCTGACAAAGTGCAGATTGTCACATCAGATATCATACAACTTCAAAACCTTTCGTATTTTCCATTATATTTGTAGAACTGCAAGATTTAATTTCAAATAAAAGTGTTTAAGATTCAGATGTATTGGAAGACACATAGTTAATAAACAATTTAATTAGAAAAATAATTGTGCGCGCAGAACTTGAACCCGGGCCCAACTACATGCAAGTTTGCGTTGTTTCAACCACTATACTAATATTCAAATGGAATCGTTTTGATTATCAGCTGGATATACATTATGAATGCACCAGCGCCTAAATGAACTGCTATTGGTAAATGCAATTTTCAACATGATTGAAGCAGTTTTGTTAATCATCACGCATCTATTTTGAATTATTTGAAATTGCCTCTACCCGAAATCGCATTTCAGTAATGATATTTATTTGGCAGAATAATAAGGTGTTTTTATATATGAGTACTTTAGTTTAATTCATATCATTAATACTTACTAATATTATCGCTACACCACATGTCTATATATAAAAACGTAGCACTGAAAATGCAAGGTACGTCAATAAACTATGGAACTGCTTTTTGAAGGACCTTATTTTATCATTTGAAAAAGTGAAGTAGGTTTCATTACAGTTTTTTTATGAGATGCAGAAAGCACCACCTTAACTTTTATGAAGACCAGGTGTCAATACCTACCTGGCTGGTTTTATAGCATCATTGAATTATAATCATGGAATGGATCAATCATGGTTGCCATCAAGCACTAAGGGCAAAGTGCAGTTTCATTAGAACTTAAATACAGCCTCCATTATAAAAACTATATGCATAATTCAAAAAAAGAATAGTCGTCTCAGTTCGACGGGACTCTAGCTAGAGAGTCTTTAAACTTGGGACCGTCTTCAAGTTGCCACTGTTGCCAGTGACATCCAAATGGGCCAATGCATATTACTTCTCAGGAGAAGTAATACATTTCTTAATGTTATAAATACTCCTATGCTCCATGACTTCAATAGTTATTTAGTAGGCTGATTTTATGTTTATTTATAGTGACAGAAGCACAATTTTAAACAAATTTTTGAAATCCGCAGGAGAAGCGGATGTGTAAGCAATCCGCATAGGACATCGTAAATAAATAAATTGTCATACACTGACACCCTGCGGCGGATAGAAAAGAAATTCCCAAACGAAAAATCACAAGCAAATCGGGCTCGAGAACAAGATCCACAATTTGTTATGTATTACTAATATCTTAACAAATAGATGTAGTTTGATGAACATCAATAATAATTACGTGGATTATTTAACGCTTGTGTTTAAAAGTTTTATTTTTAAAGATGTGCTAAGGAGTTTCTTTACGGCTTTTCTTCTCCTCCATGACAAAGAACCTTTCCGAAAAGCTGTAGATAAAAAAATTACGTGCATAAGTGTATCAGTGATACCTACATGAATAAAAGATTTTCATTTCATTTCAAAGGGTCGTTAAATCATCGATTGTTTGCTATATATATAGCTAACTTAAGCCATGTCGGATTGAGCTGTTAACCTGTTAGCTTTCACCAATCCGCACTAGAGAAGCGTGGAGTATTCCTACTCAGGTCTCGTTAGTTAACAGGAGAAACTCATGCCCTGCCCTACTAGCCGCTAATGACTTAAAGCTTACCATAACTATTTTAATATGAAAGAAAGGTCATCATAAATATTGAACAGTATTAATGAAAGTCAAATGATAAATTACCTCTTACATTTTTTAAACGGCCACCGTGGGTATTCTGGGTTCCGAATATCAATTTATGCGACGTGGTATTTACGAGTTATCGTGAACACAATCATAAAAGCCCGTCAAATATCATTATCATTAAATGATGGATGGCTAATTCTTAAACTGTATCTGATAGAAACCCGTATAAAGATGCGTGGGACACAACGCACAATGCATCATTTGAAGCCAAGTAGCGTATCACGATATCAAAACCTGAAAGAACTTTAACCCCTAAATGGTCTTCGAAATATTTGGCGAAGCGGTGCTTACTAGGGTACCGGTTCAATCCTGCATTCAAGTATTTAATAGGACACACCTTTACCGCTTTTTGTTAATTAATTTGTATGAATCTTTCAGGTAGGGATACGTCACATTAACATTTATTAATAGTCTATTTTCTTTAGTAAATGTAAATTATACCAACTCCTACGTGTATGTGTTATTTTTAGGGGTACATTTGCTTCACGTATTATTATTGTAGAGATTATTCCTCTAATAATTATAATGCAGGATTGCAACCCGGATAGTGTAGGGTTTTAGCATTTCAACCACTAATGTATCATTGCCTATGTAGGTAAAATTACTGTGTGGGAAGTTTCTCTTCCCGAATATTTCACTAAATTTCGAATTTACCTCTGAATTTTAAATATTTTGGTCATTCTTATTCGAATGTGTGGGCTGGCTTACTATAGAACAAAAATACTACTAGAAGTTTTTGAGGTGTTTTTTTATAAATAACCGATGAACGAGTAAAATAAGCTTCATTGCGGGGTCCTATTTCTGCAAAATAAAGAATATTTTAATTTAATTAATAAAGACTATGATAATAAAATTGTAAGATATTAAAACTCGCCAGTTCCCCTTTTCCTCTTTCTGTGGGTTTACGAATTCCACTACCAACGCGTCACTCAATGCAGCGATTACGATCATGGCCTCGACTCCACAAAATAATTACGTTTCACGTTAATTCGACATTTTTGCAAAATGCCAATTAACTGAAAATTTCGGTTTCCGTCTGTCAATGACGACGGCGCGGAGACTCAGTTTAACTTTAAATGTTCCGAAATTTCGATAACTTCGTTTCTGACTTATCGTGCTTATTTATCAGCGCAAATACAAACGTGCAGAGGTTTATTTCGTACTCATTAGGACGACAAGTGTGTAGTTATACGGAACAAATTGCGCATCCGAATGACGAGTAATTCATCCCGACGGGCAAATTGCAGCACACGCGCATTTACTGTCTTAAGATTTTTTAATGCCGCAATCTTAACTCTATGGTATCTTGCTTATAGGTACAGCGGATGGAGTAGATGTGAAATGTTGGTGTGATTCAAAATCCTATAGCCTCTTTCAGATTGTAGTGACATAGTTTGTCTTACAACAGTTTAAGTTGACAATATACTGGTAATATACTCGTAATTTCTTGCCTAACTTTATTTATTTTAATGATCTTTAAGCGGCATCTCGGTATTTTAGGAACCCCTTAAGTGGAATTCAACAAGGGACCATGGCAAGCGACTCAGGCATGCTGTATCGATATCATCAGTCGCGCTACATTCTTTGGGCTTAAATTATTTCCATACAGTAGAACAATATCATGAAACGCTTATTTTCTGTGTTACAAAGTAACGCCTCGCGACACTCACTTAAGGTGGCCACTCACGGTCGCGCCATTTGGCGTGGCTCCAAATGACATATGTCAAAATGGCGCGATTGGACATACAAATTTTTATATGTATCACGCTATCAGTTTTTCACATTCACGATCAAATTTTGGCTGTATATCACGCCATTTGACGCGATGGACTGACCATGAGTGGCCACCATTACGCAGCCTTTGTATGCTTGTATAGTAAAATATTATCTCTCACTCTTTCGCACACAGACTAACACGCGTCATGTAAACTATATAGTCACAATTTCGAAAACAAGCCGAGATCTTTTAACAAAAAATCAATTATTCTGTCTCATAAATATTTACCCCGGTCAGAAATCGAACATTGACTCACTTCTAATTGAGCTACAAGCATTGTAATATCCAACCCCCTCAAAAAACATGACACAGTACGGTTGTACCCTTCCAGGAACATTCTAAGGTTGTTATTTGGGATTTTTTTCTGAAAAGTGATTTTAAGATAATAACCTACATTATATTCTTTCAAAAAATCATTCAGTTATGTTCAGATTTTCCACTATATTTTCTTCCTCACCATCTGACGTTAGTTTCTTCAGTACAACAGTCAGCATGTAGCCATGTATGAACTCTATTACATTATTGTAACATTTCTCTTCACGTTTTACCCTTTTCCACCAAATTCTTTAAAGTCCGCACCTCAAAATAGAATGGCACAAAATGCTTAACCTTAAAGCTGCTATTTTGTATTGTGTATCTATGATGCAGTGTACGATAGCAAAGTTAATTTGCAGTAGCTAAGTCCATAGCAGTCCAGTAGCATAGTCCATATCGTACCTTGTGCTCGATCGACACCTCGACCGAATATCCTGGGCCTTAAAACTCGCGTATACGACACTTAGCACACGCCCATGTCTTGTTATTTATGTCCTCATAAAAACCAAACACGCTTGCCCTCACAAAACGGACAACCGGCCGTTTCTGTCCTTCGATCAAAAGCCATTGAATAATAAAATCTCAGGTCTCCGCTTCGTAGCAAGAGAATGAATCACCAAATCGGAAACCAACGTCCAAGTTTTACTACCACTGTTATGTGTTTGTTGACGCCTCTAATACATAAATACCACAAATCATTACCTTTATTGTGTTCTAATGGCTCTCTTAAAACGTTACTTGGACAATTCAAGGAATTTATTAATTTGTCTTGTGTTTCGTAGCAAAAAATAAAAAGAAGAACAGTTTAAAGGAGGTACGTAGCGCTAAGAAGTTTAAAGGCCAATTAAAAATTGGTACGAGACCTAAAGGAATACCAATACTCGTATGAAACGAGTAAATGCTGTTACCGAACAGCTATTATATTAAATTTTTAGGCGTGTTTTCTTTCTGAAGTATTTTTTATATCAAAAACTAATCAAAAGCAAATATAAGAACAAAACCTAATCAAGTAAATTGTTTTCGCAGGTAAATAAATCCCCTGGGCGAAAACTGGATCAACAAATTATTGTAAAGATTTTATTGGTATTTTTAACGTTAAAATAATAGATCACTTCACCAGTATTTGTTAGCCAAGAGAAACGTATTATCTAGGACACGTTTCATAATAGCAACCACAAAGAAATCAGTAAAAATCAGGAATCAATCAAAACTTCTAAATCAAACCTATGTATTATTTAAGCATTGAATTTTTTCTTACGACATAAAAAATATAGCACTAATTAAGTATGCAAAACAGAGGAAAATATTGCTATGAAGTAGAAGCTACAGAGATAAAGTTAATGAGCAAATTAATGTTCGGATGCCATAGACATGGCAATTATTTTTTTGTCCACACAAAATAGTTAATTGAAACCAGCGACTTACAAAGTGGGCGCAGACGTGCTTGTGTCGATGGAACGCTATAAAAATTAATTCACGGCAATAATTTATAGAAGATGATGGCAATATTCTTTCATTAATAAACTTGTACTGTTTTTAAATAAATACCACCTATTTAAAATTTATACAATAGAAAAAGCATGCATAACAATTTAATTGATTAAATATTCAGCACTAAAGGCAACGGGGGCAGGCATTAATGACTTGAACAAACTGTCAGCACAAATTCAAACAGGGTGCAGGAGGGACTATAATGCGTACCTTGGCAAAATGTGTGAGGAAATCGATGCTCATGCAAACAGACATGAGTCCAGGGATCTCTACCATAAAATTCGTACCATCACAAAAACACTCTCTTCTAAAACTTGGGCTATTGAAGACACTGATGGTAGAGTCGTTACTGACCTAGACCACATATCTGACGTTTGGAAGAGATACTGTCAGTCCCTGTTTCAGGACAATCAGTCTAATAACTTCCCTGATACAGAACCCGAAGGTGAAAACCAAGAGCCAGACATTCTTCGATCTGAGGTAAAAGCCGCCATAATGCATCTAAAAAAGGGGAAAGCCGTAGGAAAAGATGCAATCCCAATTGAAACCATACGGGCCTTAGGTGACATAGGTGTCAATATTTTTCATAATATTTGTAACAAAATATGGTACACAGGGAAATGGCCGACAGAATGGACTCACACTGTTTTCATTCCTTTGCACAAGAAGGGTTCAACTAAGAAGTGTAACAACTACCGCCTTATAGCTCTTATATCTCATGCGAGCAAAATATTGTTACATATTCTTAATGAACGACTGAAGAACTTTCTGTCCAGAGAAATTGCACCAGAACAAGCCGGTTTTGTAAAGGGAAAGGGTACACGTGAACAGATCCTCATAGTTCGTCAGATCATAGAGAAGGCACGAGAGTTCAACAAGCCCATATACATTTGCTTTGTTGATTTTTCAAAGGCGTTTGACTCTGTGAAATGGCCCAAACTGTGGAAGGTTTTGCTGGACATGGGTACCCCAAAACACTTAGTCCATCTTCTCAGACGTCTTTATGAAGATGGGACTGCGTCCGTGCGTACAGAGGATGTTTCATCGGAAAACTTTCATCCTAGCGCAGGAGTTCGCCAAGGATGCATAATGTCACCGCTCTTGTTTAATGCTTATACAGAACTAATAATGCGCGTTACACTTGAAGACTGGGATGATGGTGTTACAATTGGCGGAAGTAGGATAACGAATTTGCGTTATGCAGACGACACGACCTTGTTTGCATCTAGTGCTCGTCATATGGAAGAATTACTTCTCAAAATGGAGCGCACAAGTCAAGAGTTCGGATTAAAGCTTAACCGCAGTAAGACCAAGATGATGATTGTAGACCGTGGCAAAAACAACTCGCCAGATGTCACTCAGATTGCGAACTGCGAGGTCGTCCAATCCTACATTTACCTTGGAGCTTTGATATCGAATAATGGCGGTTGCGTAGATGAAGTCAAACGACGTATGGCGATCACAAGAACTGCAATGGATAAACTGAAGAAAATATGGAAGAACAGAAACATCACCAAAGCCACAAAGATCCGGCTCGTACAAACGCTAGTTTTTCCCATATTTTTATACGCTGCGGAGACGTGGACATTGCGTCAGGTCGAAAAAAAGAAGATAGATGCTCTGGAAATGTGGTGCTGGAGACGAATGCTCGGAATTTCGTGGACCGAATTTCGCACCAATGCTTCCATTCTTCAAGAACTCGGCATTAAAGAGCGCCTTTCAGCTCTTGTTCACAAACGCATATTAACATTCTTTGGACACGTCTCGCGGCGAGGGAATGACTCCATAGAACGACTTGTTGTCCAAGGCAAAGTAGAAGGCACCAGGCCTCGCGGAAGGTCGCCCATGCGATGGACCGACCAGGTTAAGTCGGCAGTTGGCGGTCATTTACATGAGTGTACAAGACTCACTACCAACCGAGACAAGTGGCGATTGCTCGTGAGGCGCATAACATCTGCCCACAGTAAAGATACTATGTGACGACCACGACCGCTCTGACAAGAGTGATACGACGAAGAAGAAGAAGAAGATTAAATATTATTAAGAAACCTAGCAATACGAGTTATAAACCATACGATTGATATAAATATTGTACATAAAATACAGTTACATATAGAATATATACATAATATTTTTATCGAGGAAATTTTTTATCGCAACATTTAATAATTTTTTCAATGTAAGCAAGATTTCCTTGCAAAAAACGGCCATATTTCATCTTCCGAATACACTATCGGTCAGAGATGTCCAATCAATTTACTATATTACCTAAGTTTATTCGTCGTTTGACAACTTAATGGTATTTCCAATGTCCATAGATAAGTTATTTGCCTCAGCGTCGGATGAAAACGGATAGCCAATTAATTTTTAAAAAATAATTTTTAGACATAAAAATTAAATTACTGAAAATCAAAGGTACCAATTGTTGACTTGGTTTTTGGGGCAAAGACCAAGGAAGCAATGTACTCAAGACTCAGGGGACTCATCATCAATAGTTAGATGAAATTTTCTAATCTAATATTATTTTCACAAAACATGGATTTCCTTCTTTGATTACAAGCTACTTCATGACAAGTATATTAATGCCGCAGGCTACCAGTACAAAGGTCTACCCATGACATCTACCATTAATCCGACATGCAACTATTCCTTTACCTCTTTTATTTTATCACTGGCATTAACATGTAGCTTGCTTCCTCGCCCGCGGTGTGACAACTCGGTTAATTAGATAGCGCTATAGCCTGGAGCCGAGCAAATATTTTAATTTTAATGTCTGATACGCGCCACCCACGATATACGAGAACGTAGTTCAGGCCATAGATCTCTTTATGTAACCTATTATTAACTTTTATCTGTTACTTCGTTTTTGTTATTTGTACCAAAGAAGTTCGGCGTTCCATGCGCAATGTACGAGAACACGTTTTATATAACGTAATGAAGAAACATAACTGCTAGGGGCTAGGATTCAAAGATATATTTAATAAAGCAGGGAAATAATTTCAGTCCTCTGCAGTTTTTATGTTAATGACTAAAAGACGAGCAGATAATATCAACAGTTCGTGATGTTGACCTGTTCAAACTTCATAGGACAACCACATTGGGATTATCTAGAGATAGGTTTACTACTTTTAATATTTTTGTAACTAAGTTTTTATAAAGCAGCATTTTTTCTCACTTCACAATGAGAGTACAATATAGACCATATTTTGGCAGACCAGCGGAAGCTTATTGCTGACCATGTCGAAACTTCTCAGGGTTCAGGATAGCTCTCAAAAAATTTAACGACTATCTATTATCTCAACCAAGAGTAAATTAAGTTTTCCTTCGAATCTGAAAACCAAAAGATAATTTAAAGCAGAAGTATATATTAATAATCACAGAAGAATTCGATATATCTACTCGAATCACCGACGCCAAGACTGGATATTCGAAGATAAACACTTCATCTCGCAGTTTAAACTCTACGGTGGATTCACACATTTGTCAAATCACGGAACGAGTACTTGAACACGAATTGCTCGAAGTGAACAAGCTTCTTGAATTGAATGCTTTTGTTTCTAGGTGAGACTGCTCCATACATGTATTCTCCGTGAAGTCGGTCAATAAGTCGAGTTAATACGGACATATATTATTTATACTGTTCATTGTTCCCATACTAGATGTAGAAACTAGATTTTTACTGACCTGAATATACATAGTAGTATCACAGATAAGGTATCACAATATAATAATCTTGATTATTATTGAGCTTAAAAAACTTATTTTATATTGGTTGGACAATTAAAACATCACTACATACGTAATAAAAAAATTACTAAGGGTAAAAATGTAACTCTTTGGTAAGTAGTTAATAATAATTCTTGGTAAGTCTAACTTTTAAAAACAAAGCGTATACAATATTAATCTATGGAACAAAGTATCAACCGAGCGACAACGTTACGGAGCCGGTGACAGCTACCGACAGAACCGACACACGTCAGCCAGAGTAAAATAAAATGCGGTGGACAGATTATCCGTCGCCGCTACCGATGTCGCTGCGATATTGTCACGCCCGACTGACGGGTTAATTCAATAGACATGCTTACGGACGGTCTTTAACTCTTTGCTAGTAGAATTGACATTGAACATGGATTTTTTGCGGTAATTTCAATTTTCGATTGATTGAAACGTTAGTATCGATTCTGAGTAATCGATTTAGCTGAGTATGGTCAGAATTTGAATGGTGAACTTTTGTAAAAAGATATGTATTGTACGATGATAAAGAAAACTTTATTACACGCATATAAAGTTACTATTAAATAGGAGTTTTTTTGATATATATACCTTTTACACGAACTTTAAACTACCAGATTTAAATTTTTTCTTTCTTTAATCCATCCTACATCTAAGTTGATAAGGACACATTGTAACTTTTTAATTTGTATAATGTTACTTATTTCTTGCAAGGTCGTCTATTACATATTGATTTATCCTTGTGAATATTACTACGAGGTAAAAATTGAAAAGTATACACTTTACACAATATTTACATACCCAAACTTCATATTAAATACCTTGTCGGCTTGAAACTTTATCGAATAACCTGTTAAAGATTTATAATCATTTTAGTATTGCATTACATGTCCAATAAAGATTACCGCACCCGATTTACTAAGAGATTGTTAAAACAATATGTAAAATTATAAAATGGGCCTTTAACTCGCGGGAGATTGCATGCGAAGCCTTTTACAGGGTCATTATTGATGGCAAGGGCTACGGGAATGGTCATTAAATCCTTTTAAAATAATCTTGTTGATTTTTATTCGCAAGGGCTCTTGATAAATTGCTTTGTTTATTCATGTGTTGTTTTGGGATAATACTTAGGTACGTTAGTAAATGAGTGAGAATTTCTACATTCGTCATAATGTTATAACCATTTTACTGCAAGACTCAAGTCTCTTCTCAGATTGAGGGTTGAAGTCATGATAAACCACGCCATGATAAACCACGCTCCCAAATGATAGTTGATGGACTTTAGAAATCTTTGAAAAAGGACTAGCCTTATGTTTCCTCACGACGTTCTTTTTAACTAAAACAGTAAATTTACTGATGCAAAATAATTTATTTATTTATTTATTCATTCAACAATTTGCTAACAGTCAATGACCAAACACAAATGTGATACAGTTACAGTACTTGTACTTAATAATGAAAGAGACTGAATTTTAGAGGAATATCTAATTCGTACTTAATATTTATAAATAAACCTTAAATCATTCTTTATAACAAATTTTATTTGATGAATCTCGTTAACAATATAAGAAGGCCTATAAAAAGTCCGTTTAAAATTCCATTACGGGTACCTACCATCAACAATAATTCACGACCGTTATTCGCTAACCACTATCTATGACCGCTTGGGAATCGCGCTTGATTATGATTAATACCAGTATTTGGTTAACGGTGCTTCGTATACTGATATTAAACATTGAATTGAGAATATGGGCTTTCTAAAATACTATTTTTAATGTTTTAGACATGACCAATTACATATAAGAGTGAAGCTCATTAAAAAGTAGATGTTACTTCAGTTATTTGAATTAGTTTTACTTCTTTAGAACTGAATTTTTATGAAACGTAGTCCAATCTGTTTTCGAATAAAAAAGGAATTTTATAAATCAGCTGAAAAATTACGGAATTCTGAGGTAGTTAACTTACATTATAAGAAATACAAGGAAGTTGAGAACCTCTTTTGTAAAACAGCATTTCAGTCTTTCTACAAAACAGTCGTGAAGCGTTGATCCTGTTTCGATTGCAATGCCGAAGAACAGTTAAGGAAGTGTACCATTTTCTTCTTGTTTGATAACGCTTCTATAACACAATAATCATTGTGGCGGTAGGGTGGCCAGCGGTGATCATTTCCATCATGTCATCAATGTCATCATCATAGCTTCTACATAAAACTGGGTCGGAAAATTAGCCGTTTCGCTACCGTCTTATGGGCTTAAGTTGAAAAATGTATTCACTATTCATTACTTTTCTGTTAAGCAATAGTTCTTTTGGTAACGAAACGAGTTAGTGAGTGTTCACACTAAACTCGCGGGCGCGGGCGCGGCCGCGGGCGCGGTCGCGGTAAACACTACATACATCGCGCGCGCGTTTTGGTGTGAACACTTTCATAGTAGCTCATAATGTTTGATATTTCGCGACCGCGCCCGCGACCGCGCCCGCGACCGCGCCCGCGACCGCGCCCGCGACCGCGCCCGCGACCGCGCCCGCGACCGCGCCCGCGAGTTCAATGTGAACAAGCACTTAGTCAAAATATGTAGCATAATAATAGAAAATATGTAACATATTTGGCTACATATTTTGACTACGGTGTGGAGTTTGTGATAGGGCTTGTATAGTTAGGGCGTGTAGAGTTAGAAGCTTGGCTCTACATGAGATCTGATGACTTTTAGATTTTGTGGGATAGAAGATATAGGCTAAGATATCTTGGCTGTCAAAAGCCTTTTAATTAATCAACATCAAAAAACACTTTAGCAGATATTTACTTAATTGCTACATAATTTTATCTACGTGATTTAGTAATGCAATATTTTTCATTTCAGGAATCCATAGCAGTATTTAACGTGAGATAAAAATGTTGTCAATGTTGTTTTTTAGTTATTTCATCACCATGATTTTTCATTTAAGTATAATTTTGTTAAATTCCATCCATCCATCAGCCTTTTGAGGTCCACTGCTGGACATAGGCCTCCCCTAATCTACGCCACTCAGACCGGTCCTGAGCCTTCTGAATCCAGCGGATACCCGCTGTCTTCTTCAGGTCATCGGTCCACCTGGTCGGGGGGCGTCCTGTGCTCCTTTTACCGAGGCGTGGTCTCCATTCGAGGACCTTTCTTCCCCAACGGTTATCGGTCCTTCGAACTATGTGGCCAGCCCATTGCCACTTCAGCCTGCTAATTCTCTGAGCTATGTCGGTAACCCTCGTTCGTCTACGGATTTCATCATTTCTGATTCGATCGCGTAGAGAAATACCGAGCATAGCTCGTTCCATAGCCCGCTGGGCGACTCTAAGCTTATGCATAAGGCCAATAGTGAAGCACCACGTCTCGGATCCGTATGTCATCACTGGCAACACACACTGCTCGAACACCTTCGACTTCAGGCACTGAGGTAACTTTTTGGACGACAAGATATGACGTAGTTTCCCGAACGCAGCCCATCCGAGTTGGATTCTACGAGTGACTTCTTTCTCGAAGTTGGACTTACCCATTTGGATCACTTGTCCCAGGTAAATGTACTCGTCTACAACTTCGAGAGCAGCGCCGTCAACAACAACCGGTACGGGTGTGACATTTTGTTAAATTACCAATGCATTTTGATTTTTTTTATGATATTAAAATCTAATAATGTTATGTTTTCGGTAACAAAGAAGAATGAAAGAAATTTATTACAAATTTTTACAATACGAAGTTGAGGTACTGTGGCAGTGTGTTTTTTATTCCAAATCCCTAATGAGTTGTTGTAATTGACCTTGCTTTACCCCACAAACGGTAATTACAAACAGTTCGAGCATTGAAATCGAATCAACAATAATGAAACGGTGACGAAAATCTATTCAAATGTACGCGCAAAAACGCTCGCGCACTCATCCGAAGTGACCTTATGCAGGATTGAGGTAAGAATAATAAGAATAGGGGTGGCTTAGAATACTAACCCCAATCTCACGCCGGATGGGTGTCGTAAGAGGCGACAAAATCCGGCCCGCTCTTGGTAGGGCCCCTCGAAGGATTATATTGGTAATATTGATTTTAATTTTTAATGAATACCATTATTACTATTATTATTTCTCCATGGGGTTCGCCTGGATAGCTACCACCCTTGAGCATGAGTCAACCGCCAAACGACTCATCGTGTTCCGGCTGGGGGCTTGAGAGCCAGTTCTTTCTTTCTTTTTCTTCTCTTTTTCTTGGCCGGCAACGCATCAGTAATGCCTTTTTGGTTACTGATGTCCATGGGCGACGATAGCCACTTACAATAAGGTGGATCTTCAGCTCGTTTGCCGGCTATTTCCATAAAAAAAAGAATATCACTAAGTGAAGGAATTGTGGGAAGTAGAATAATATGTACATATATTAAGATTATAACCACGACAAAAAATGATACCAGATTTGCATTTCGCACGCATTCCATCGACTTCTTTCACACCAGAGATTGTTAATTTATGTGCTTTTTCTTGCGAGTCGCACATTGTACTTATACGAATAAAATTATAACAGTCGCACATTGTACTTATACGAATAAAATTGTAACATGAATTTAAGTACAAAATTTCTACCTCACTAAAATTTTTCTAATAAGCACTTTCTTCTAAATTTTGTTGTGTCGCCCATGACAAGGTACCTACATGTAAACGATCTTTAGCTGTAATTTTGTAAGTAGTTACTTACTCAATAAGTAATGATTAATTCTTATGCAATAAAATAAGCATTTAGCCATGATAGCGCTCTCAAGTATGAAATGGCAACGGACATACTTGCAATTACACGTAATGATTATCAAGTTATTCCAATATATACGGATGGTTTTATAACAATAAAAGATATTTCTGGCGGGAAGGAAATGTGTATTATGGTACTTAACGGTCGTAAAAGTTATAGCATATTTTGCTTTATATTTATAGTTACCTACCCATAATTTTTCCATGATAGGCTTGGAGCTCCTATCAGAATGTGAAAGGTATAGAATGGATACACGTTGGATGGATTTGATGGACTGTGGCAGCCAATCACGCTGGCCAAGGACGGTTTGACAAAATGTGAAGAACTCTTGTTTTTATTATATTGTATTATTACTATTGTATTGTATTTATAATAAAAAACAACTACTGATCTCTCTTTACTCGTTTACCACGTTTAACGTCTTATCTTGAAAATCACAATTTTACGGGATCCCATTTTTTTACTTTAAAAAAATGTGTGAATCAAACCGAATGTATAGTTTAAGTAAATTTAAGATTAATAGCATATAATATTATTAAATAAGTTTTCTGAAAATATATTTTTTTAAAGTTAAGAAATGGGCTCTTGTAAAATTGTGATTTTCAAGATAACACGTTATTTAAGCAAAAAGGCAAATAGTTTGTGGAACTAAATAACATTTATTTTAACTTTCTCCTCTCTCGACTTCTTTTCTCACAACAATAGTAACTCAACAACAACTTTAGCAAATGACTTAAAATGTATACTTATCTCATACTATTTTCATAGTTACGAGTATCTACGTGTAATATTTTCTAAGATAAATTACTGAAGACTGAAAATATCTTTGTTATCAGTACCGCATCCTACACTCATTCTCTCGCCTTCATAACCAAGTCCTGAGGTGAATCGATGCCTGTCAGCCGAGGCGACAACAACCGTACAACTAATTACTCCACCGTTATTACCACACACGACACAGTAGGCTTCTGTGAAGGTTCTATCACACGGTACCGTGGACACAGGAAATTGAATTCTAGGTGGCATTCCTTCAGACTGATTGTAATACCAGAATGAATCTGACACGTAGTGTAACTGTTACAATACTCGTTTTGAAACAAGATTGCAATTGTGAAATAGCGCTGCTTTAAGATTTTACGTTCATAAAAGAGAAAGTCCCAGTTTTTCCGTGCACCTACAATATTTTTTGTTTTGCTTAATAAGACTAAATATAGACCCTTTTTGTAAATTATACTTTGATGTATCTGACTTCGTACAATTAGCAGCTCACTATAAACTAGGCAGGTACAAGAAATTTTCCACTAGATTTCGCCTATCCCAAATCTCACTCGGACGGTTAATAATATAATCGCTAGAATGATCGCTAGCTTCTTGATAACTATACATATTGTATGTATTTACACTACTGTTATAATGTATTCTAATACACTTTTTCGTGCAAAGCCTAACTCACTGGTTGTCGCACGTTCACTCGTTTCCCGCGGGATTCCACGCCGTATTGCTCGCTTGACTGCGCTTACTTTTAATTGATCTCAATGCTCGCGACGAATCGTCACTGAGGAACTGAGTTTTTACAAGCTGACTCAACATCAAGTTCGCCATTCGTTTCGCCAGCGCGCGGCGTGATAATGCCATTAGAATTGGTTAGAACTGAAAAAGACAAATTGTTTATTACGAAAGTCTCTACTATTTATTTAAATTTTAAACTACCTTATTACAATACTAGCAGTGATAGCCTAGCGGTAGAACGTTGGTCTCCCGAACGAAGGGGCCCAAGTTCAAATCCTGGCACGCACCTCTAATTTTCATATATTATGTGCGTATTACAAGTTAATTATCACTTGCTTCGGTGAAGGAAAACATCGTGACGAAACCTGCACACCGGAGAGTTCTTCATAAAAGTTCTCGAAGGTGTGTGAAGTCTACCAATCCGCACTTGGCCAGCGTGGTAACCCTCACATTCTGAGAGGAGACCCCGAGCCCAGCAGTGGGACAATTTTATTATGGGTTGTTGCTTGCTTTATTACAATACATACAAAATATTTTTTATAGTTGCAAAGTAAGCAAACAAAATGGTATGTATTTGGAAACTGACTTTCATGTAAGGACACTCGTGGCATTGTCTTGCCGAAATGGAAACATCAAAATGCAGTATTGATTTCAGAAGAGGGATAGAAAATCATTTAGGTACTTAACCTAAGTATTATTTATCAGGACTGAAATCCAGAAAGGATTCCTGCGTTACTCGTTCGTTAGTCGGAGTCATATGCTGTTCCTCTGGTTGGAAATTAAATAAGGTGAAGGGGAATAATGCTGAGGGCTTAGTACCTCATAAATTACTTTCAGAGGTCGAAACTAGGGAGGTAAATCCTGTTAGGTACCTAGATTAAAATCTTATGACTGGCAATACCACACGCCTCGACTAAGCAGTTCCTACTAGAGTATGGTCTAACGACGACGTAGCAATGAAACAGCTCTGAAACGCAAAGCAATGAAATAAGCCATAAACAGTTTGGGACAATAACTTTAACACCTTCCTGTACTTAGTATCTTATACCGTTAGAAACACTTAATGCGAACGCGTTGCTTGCAAGAAATGCTAAGGACGACAGTTGCGTGTATCAAGAAATAAACTTCACCACGGCCGTTTAAGGCTATGGCAAAAATGCTCGTAACTTCAACTACTTCACAAACAAATGGTTGAGATCAGCATCCGAGCGGCACACTTGGACTTAAACATCAATCAAATCAAACTTAGCATATGTAAATATCGTCCTTATTACGAAGAGGTAGCAGTTGAATTTGGCGTAGTTGGTTTTGACACTTGGCGTGCGTATCGCACCACTTTATTGGAGCGTGTCACGATAAATTGGCAACAAGGCCGTAACTTGCGGTACGCAGAACGGGTGCGAGGGATTCATCGAATAATTGTACTGCCAATAGCTTAAAGCAGTGCTTTTATTTTTACCGAAGCGATGCGAGGTAGCCGAAGGCATTTTAATGTGACGGTTGAACACATAACCGCACTTAATTTTCTCCTAATGCGCGCAACCGAACCGCAAAATCTTGGGCTTTAGTTTGCTCCGTTTTTCTCTCAAGAATATCTGTGAACAGAATCGCCGATGAGCCAGATAAGGCGAGTATTTCTTTAAATATGCAAAGTGCAAACTTTGTGCCTCTTCCGACAGGATGCTGAATAATTTTACACGCTCTTAATGCTTGCCTGTCCTTTTAATTCAAGCGCTTTGCATTGACACAGTAACAGGGAATGTTAATTATTTAAAGACCGAACGAGAGTAATTACATTCAATATATTAGCTGTTGAAGAAACTGTCGGGTCGGTATATTTTTACCTTTTTCTGCAATTGGTTTCAAAAGGTTAAAAATTGAAATCATGTTTAAATGGAAGATTAATTACGTTAATTAGTAACACTAAGATAGTAAAGCGTTAAATCGTTAAATAATAAAATTAGGCACTTAAAAATTAACGATCTTAAAACAGATAAAAAAGATTGGCAAAATTCAAACATGCCGCTATTAAAAGCTGTGCCAAAATAAATTAAATTTTGTACTAATAAATAAATATTTTAATTATTCATTTTCATGATCGTCATAAATTAGCCAATCTCCTAACGCTTTGGTCATTCATTGTCTGGACAGATAGCAATAAAATCTATGGAATCACTAGATAATGAACAAGGATATACGAGCTGCGACGAGCGAACATCTTGCCTTTGGGTGCTGACACAGTGTCACCAGTTACCATGACCAAGGATTTAATGTTTAGAACACACGCCGATACGCATGCCCAGACAGACACAAACAGGCGCACAGAAAATAATTCTAAATATTTTTAAATTTTTACTTGTCATTTAAATTTTCCTCTAAAAAAATTCAATATTCAGAAAGAATTCCATTTGACTTTTATGGCTTGGGATTAATAGACAAACCATAAGGGTCCCAAGTCTGCTATTTTTACAATGTTCGTCATTCCAACACAACCCCATCGTCATTTTGCTAAAAGTTCGTAATCTGTAAATTCATAATGGTCTATCATTGGCCGGACTATGGTGTCGTAATAGAATTGTGTTAGAATGGCATTGTAGTATTGCCATTATTATAAAACCCGTTGGTAGAAATGATTTTCGAAAAACTACTACTGAATTTGAACATTTATTCATGCCAGATTACATTTATATATATTTTTACATATTGTTTATTAGTGTTAAAAGCAATCTGAAGAAGTAGGAAGTTCGTAAATAGCAAAAAACTCACAACGCAACTGAACAACGCAATAATATTTTATCTGTTTAGCTGTCAAAGTCAAATGTGACATTACTGCATAAAGACGTTTGAGAGAAACTATAATGTTATTGATTTTCGAGTGTGTCATAGTTTGATAGTTAACAATTTTATTAAAAGTCTAAAATGATGCATATTGAGCAAATTTCTGCTGTTATGGATTTCTTAGAACACCACAAAGACCTGGCTCTTGGCCACTGCAGCCGCACCAATGAAGGGCGCAGTCTATCTAAACGGTACTGGTTGGAGTGCGGTGCGCCCAAATTTTAAATTCTCTATCGGCGGACTGCCCAAATAAAACGCCGGGAGAGTGACGCACAGTAAGTATCTAAATACAGTATAATTAGGTATGCATTATAAAAAAATAAAATGTATCTTTGTTGTAAATTTGCATTTTTTTAGTTCTACAACGAATACAGCAGTGGATTACAAATGGTTGTAATGTTAGATGATTAAATGAAACAGTGTTTATAAAAAGAGTATTCATTTATTTTAAATCCTCAGTTTAAATCATATTTTGTAGAGTAGTGCACTGTGGATCTGAAACAAAGAGTTAATGGTAATAACATTTAAATAGTAATAATTAGAGCATTTTCGTTCACTAGAATATTGAGATGGGTTTACATTACATACCTGCTAATTTAATTTATGCATTTCTCCACAGTCTGTCGACAAGAGCCTGCTGCAGTGCCCAACCTTCAAGAAGATCTCGATTCACCCTTCGATGTTCTTGATTAGGTGCTGCACTATTATTTTTCTCCTAAATTAACAAGACTAATTAGTAAATAAAACACAACTGTTATTATTTTTATTATATAAGGTAAAATTTGTGATTTGTTATTCAAAATTAAATGATGATTAAAATATTGAAGATCTTTTTATTTTATATGAAGACTGATTCTGATTAGATACTATTATTACATTAGATATTGTAACTTAGATGTCTTTTTGTTGAAAAAAACTGAAATGTAAATAAATACTACATCAATGTAGTACATATATGTAGAAATAAAGATTCATTATATTCCAAAATAGTGGAATAGAAATTAAATACCTGTTGCAAGCCAAGTGCTTCTGCATAAACTTCATCAGGTGGCAACGGTGCTCTTGCCATGTTAGCAATATTGTGCAGTATGCAACATGCATTCTTTCCTGCATTTGTGGGACTATAATGTAAAGCACGTGCTACAAGCAAACACCTGCAAAAAATCAATTTACTTTAATACAACCCCAATTTAACTAAACGTCTTATTAGATTAAATTGTTTATACTTACTTTTCTTGACATATACAAGAACTAATGCATCTATTTTTCTAAATTAAGAAATTCATTGAATATAAAAATAGACACTGTTATTGAGTATGTAAAACAATTGCCCAGAGATGTTTATAGATAAAGAATAAGTAATACATCAATGGGTTTGTGGGTCGTCTTAATAAAATTCAGTTTTCTTACCTTCATTTCTGCCGATATGCTATCGTTTTGACGCGGTCTGGCCATAAGGGGAATGAGTTCTTCAATTAACCCCCTTACTGAGTCCTTTCCAAGGCGAAACGTTTTTACAAATAATTCCGTCTCGGGAATATCAATAAAGGGGTTCGTAGTAATTCTCGTCAAGCGACGGGTTCGATGACGTTTTATGCATTCCACTCTTCTTTCTCTAGCATCCACTGCGTTGGCTAGCTCGAGAATATTTGCTCGTAGTGAATATATCTTCAATTTCCACAATTATTGTTAACAACTTTACACTCGTAACGAATTGAAAGCAATTATTGCACAATGACGGTCTAATGGTATGTCACTGATCAAAGGAACTGTCAAAATTTTAGCAGATTACTGCATAGGTCCGTCATTCATTTGCCATTATGTACGAGATTACCCATTAAACGCCATTTCTTTCAATGGAGTGTCAGTGGCTGACCATTGGAAAGTCATAATGACGCCATTAAATTAGCAGATTACCAAACTTGTCAAAATCGACAATTATGAAATCAATGATAGACTATTCTGACACTATTGAAATAGCAGACTTGCCCCCCAGGTGGATCATCAACTCGTTTGCCGGCTATTTTCATGAAAAAAAAACTTGAGAGGTGTCAAGGGACACCCGGATGGAACGAAGTTCCTTGCAGTCAGTACTAGGATAGCAAAAACATGCAGCAAGTGTGCCAAAACAAATCTAAGGTATTTTTCTCATCGGCTTTGTTCTCCTAGTAGCAGACACTTTTTGCCGTCGTAGTTTTTTTGACATAGAAAGCAAGCGAATTTCTCACGAAATTTAATACCTTAGATTTGTTTTGGCACACTCCCTTGCATATTTATGCTATCCTAGTACTCTGGCTAACTAACGTGTCGTTACCACAAAAAGTATCGTTACCAAATTTTCCGCCTAGCCCCCTTTCGCAACGCGCGATAAGGAACTTCGTTCCAAAAATTATAACATCATATAAATAAAATACATTAGAAAGCACACATTGCTTTGACAATTATTAAAATGCTACTCAAAATTACCGAGTGCACGCAACAGGTAAAACGCACCTGCAAGTCCGCACCCTAGCCGGGGCGGTGTTGCCAAGTGACGTAATTTAGCACCAGCGCCGATGACCAAGGCATTTTTCTAAAGACAATACAAGCCCTCAGCCAATGGAATATTCAGAGTGCCTCAAGAATTCTCATTCTCGCACCCACTAATGAATAGCTATTCTTTGAGCATTTTAACTATGGCCCAAGGAATGGCATTCGAGTGTACAGGTTTCTTAAAAGGTCCTCGATATGCGTTGGACCCTTTCCGCTTCGTCTAATTTATTTATGGATATGCTTAGCTTCCTTTTTATTCTGTTTTCATTAATTATTGACGACATTAAAATTTCGCTCGTTGACTGCGATGTAAATAATTCAACTCGATCTCTGGTAAGTGCCTTCGATGTTACTACAATACGAGTATAATGCAATAACTGTATGGACTTTGAGATGATTTATTACGTTTTATAGTCCAAAGCCACGATGACACGTGATATTAAATCACTTTGATAATATCTTCTGTGCTTTGATTTAAAAGTCGTTGCAAAATAATGAAAAACATTATTATAAATAATATTAAATTAATACAAATACAAATGTAATAATCATTCACACTTTCGCGTTCCCTCAGTGGGATTCCTTCCGCTTCAACTAGCCTTCAGAATCGATTAAAGAGATGTGCAACTAAAATTTACTTAGTATTCATTTCAGATATATTTTGTAAAACAGACAGTCACTCACTGCGTAATAATGCGAGTCCCCCGTTTCTTTTTTGGTTGGCAACGCATCGGTGATGCCGTTGCTATTACTAAAGTCCATGGACAAGAGTTGTCCATTTATAAAATATACTTCTTCTCATTTATTGGCTATATTTGAGTAAGAAAAATTAGTGAAATTGTTTTTAACATTTAGTTCATTATCCCAAAAAACTATAACACTACGTCGAATCCTGAGTAAAATTAACAAAAGTCACATCCCGAAATTTAATTTACTGAACCATAATAGAAAACAATTGTATTACGGCAATTTTCTCTATTAGGCACGGTTGTCCGTTAAGCTTCATTATATTATTATTAACTTGACGTATACAAATTCCACTTTTTAGTTCCAATGTTTTATATTCAAGATGTTATTAAATCGCCCGCTGTAGCGTTTGAATTCTTCTTTTTCTTTTCTTTTTTTAATTCCCAAACCATAGAGTCGGTGACACTGCGTTGGGAATAAATTAATACTCATTAGAGTGTAGTGTAATGATATTCAGGAGTGTCGAAAGTTTCTAAAGGTACTCCCTTGTCAAAAGGATGTTCTATGACATGACAGCCACTTTTCTTATGAGAAACGCCGTGCCTGTCATTGCCGTTTATGCTACAGAAGTAGAGTACAAATACAGAATTCATTCAATGCGTGTAATTTACTAATAGTGTTTTACGTAAGAGTTCCTTTCGCTGTCATACTTGAAAATTGGATAAACTTACCTAAGTGTAGTCCAATTGTAATTTTGTGAACGTTGATCTAAAATATAATTGATTAGTATGGTTTCTATTAGCCTAAATGGCTTATACGTTAATAACTTTATTCAATACATAATCATGAATATGAATTGATTTGATTTTAACTGTGTGTTTGTTACATTTAAGGATAAAAAAAATTTGGATAATACAGGTCGCAAGTATGTGTCAATAGAAAGACATAAATATTAAGTTATTGTAATAAATGATAAGTTCTATTGTTTGACGTAAATCCATCAAATAGGATGCAAATGCATCGATTAGAATGCTCCACACACGCCATAATGGCTACCGTTAAAATGCAACGGGGATTGAATGGAAATATTATGGTGCATAAATATTTTAGTATGACATAAGCAAAGGTGCATTCCTCGTAGACCCGAGGCCAACGTAGCAATTTTACTCGCAATTGTTGATTTTCTATGGACATCCTTACGTCACAGCTACTGAATGACTTTGCATTTACATTGCTTTCTGTACTATGATGGGACTGAGCTGACTTTTATAGCAACAGATAAAATGATCAATGATGAATAGTCAACATCGTTAGATTTCATTAGTGATTGTTGTAAAATATGATTTAACTTAAATCATTAATTAGAAATGAGAATATACTTTTAACAAAATAATGTCAATCTTAAAAATTTGTCGATCTTAAGTGATCAACAAAGTTAAGTAACAACGGTCGGTAGTTGGATGAATGACCGCTAGTGGCAAAAATTTCTTGAGCGTTTTCGTGCTTCGGAGTTATTATTGTAAGTTGTTATCAGTTATAGTTCTTATCATAAAATAACAGTATTTAAGCTATGGTGGAGGCCTTCGGCCGGTATAAAAATTTGGGTTGGCCACTAGCTCCTCCACCAATGAAGCAACGTGAGTATGCTCCAGGCCTCCTAAAGAGAAGAGACCCGTGCTCAGTAGTGGGCTTTTAATAAGTTAAAGCTAATTCGAGCATTAAAAAAATATATAATGCACAGATTCAGCCACGTTCCAGTTTAATTATTAATATCCATATTATTAAAAGTTCCGACAAATTATCAGACTTCTTATGTTAATAATCATTAAGTATAAACTATGAATGTACACTTAAATTACAATCACGTAATCATTCATTCATAATCTACAGTAATAGTCCAATACAACTCACTTATTGTCTTATTAGTCTAAGAACGTACATAATTTAGAAACATTTACCAAAATTTACCATATGAATTATAAACAATAAAACCATTTAAGCTTATAAATATCCAAGATGTGTACTTTATATGCGCCAAACACCTCATTAAATGTCCTACAATTTTCCTATCTGCGTTTATGCTTGTACAATGGATAAAAAATAAAAATAAAGTGTGAGGTTTGAATACGACGGGGCATAACCGAGTGAGTTATTCAAATGAAGTTTTATAGGTTTTTCATACTAGCGACTTTCGGTCGCTTCTGATACAAACATTTTATATTCAGACAGAATTTGAGTGTAAAAGGTGATCATAAGATTTTATTTAATTGCAGTTTTAAATGTACACTTGCAATTACTTGTATGCATTTTAATAACCGTGGATAAATCTAAAATAATATATATCATCAAAATATTTCGTTGCATTTTCGGGGAAATATAATAAATAAACTGCAAGTAACAAAAACTACAAGTTATAATAAAATCTGGCCAAGTGCGACCCATTATATTTAAGAAATACCTTCTCAACGATATCACTATGGGGCCGTTCAAGTATTACGTAAGCACTATGGGGGGTGGGGGTCTTTGTTTTGCTTATTTTGTATGACATTTTGGTAGGGGAGTCTAGATGATGATTACGTCATCGGTAGTTATTATAACATTATAATTATAATATAAAAAAAAATACATTTATAATTGAAAAATGTTTACGTTACCATGGGGGGAGAGGATAAGAGCTTTGCTTACTTTTGCTGACAAGGGGGATGGGGGGGTAAATAGATAATTGTAATAAATCTGCTTTCGTAATATTTGAACGGCCCCTATGGGGTAGACTAGTTTAGACGTTTTGAAACGGAACCGTAAAAACGCGGCTTAAAATTAAACCGCCCAAAACGCACAGGTATATAAAACGCTCAGGTTGTAATCGCTCGTATAAAAGAACTATTTTATACACATTACTGAGACCGTCCGCTGACATATTCGATAATTTATACGAGTAATGGTCTAGGACTATTCTGTCGGTTAGAGTTCCAACTCTCTATTAAAGGAGCTGACTTTATCGTACAAACAGTTTGGCGTCGGCGTTTGAAATCGCGAAGTTTCAGCCTTTTTGTCAACGCTTTGATACATTATGATGTTAGCCTTGAGAAGCTTACAATTAGATTCTAGGATTTCTATTTAATACTTATCTTGAATTCGTATTGGAATTGGAAATTGAATTTTATTCAAAGTAAATATAAATAGAATTGAATGAAATAGCTTACGTTTTCTATATCACTGGATCTTTTATTTCTATTCTATTGAAATACGTTTAAATTTCAAACATTTAATTGGCTAATATCACAGAAGCTAAAGATACTATCTATTTTACTATCATTATCAGAGATGAAAATGCTATAAGGTAGGCGACATGACGACAAACGATCGCATACTAGACTGGGTGCCAAGATATCCACAAGATATGTAAATCCAAATTCTGGATACTATTCTTCCTTCATCAGTAATAAAGCAATTGCAAGCAAGACCTAAACTCAGTAAAGGTGTCAGTATGTATTTTTCACAGGTAAATATTCAGATCCTCGTATCTCCGATTTGTCTGTTGACGGCTTACCTACATCAAGCTTAAGTAATTAAACGACTTCATGACGGAGTTGCACAATGTCACGGATGGTCAAATGAATGATCAGTGTCGTGTCTAACTAAAATGTAAAAATTTGACAGTTTTTGAATGCATATCTGATTCTCATAAAGGAGTAAATTGAATAATAATATTAAATGAAAAGTAGAGCTCTGAAAGAACTACAAAAGTGTTAATCAATTAAAACAAAAGAACAGTTTACTCACGAAAGTAATAGTGAATTAAGGTTATGGGCTATAGAAAAAGCAGTGACCACAATCTAGATATCACCACTCTGATATGATCTGATCTTTATTGTGAGAATGAAATTAATGAATGAGTTTGGTAATCTGCCCTTTTTGCGCCATTAGGTGATTGTTGTAGATAAAATATACCAAAAGGTAAAAGATCACAATTTCCAACCGTATCCATAATCAAATCCCACACATTTTATGTTCCGCTCATATGTAATTGGATCAATGCAAATAAAAACCTAATATCCGTTACATATTATATCACAATTCAATAACTTTTCTTTTACGATCGTTGCCAGATCTCAACTTTGATACAGACTAAAATAAATGTCAGAACAATTATTCAAATAAGTCAAATTTATTACTACCGCTTCGAAATGTTTTGATTGTCGATGTTGAATAGAATCCGATACGTATATTAATCAAACGGAAGTTTCTTAATTTTACACTCAGTATTCTAATTTGTCGTGAACCTCTGAGCCGTCAGACTTTAAAAGTCCACAAAGGTCTTCCTTAATTGGCGCTACTCCAAGTTTTCCCTGGGCTTTCAGAATCCATCCTCTGCGCTGTTTATTGTCAGGTTATAAGTCCATTTCAAGGAGATGCCTCAACGAGCTGTATTGTTAACTTTAATTGGTCAGCCAACTCCATCATTATGAATCTTGCAAAATATTAAGCATACCTTTTTGAAAGCCCTTATTGATTCATTGAGATGTTACTACTCATACCAAACATTTATTAACTTAGATGCTTAAAGAAAAAAAGATGCTGTGATATACCGTTTAACACAACTATGCCTAAACTATTTCTCAAGTTTGACGTCCTTAATATTAATAGAATTGTACAGAGGCCGATTTATTAGGATCGGTCCTCAATATATTGGATTAACTAAAAGTTTTACCTATACCTCACATACATAGAACAGTTCATTTCATTACTTCCGTGATATATGTTACTCGGCGCAACTAACAGAACTATTCGTTCACCGAACTAAATTCCGGGAATAATCCCCTCGCTTGCATCAGCAACAAATCGTGAGGTTATGTTAGGAACCGACAGTTATTATAGACCGTATAGTTTTATGCATATTCGATTTACGTGTGTTCATCACGTAGACTGTATAAAAACACAAAAAAATGGATCCTCAATGATCCTACTGCAACTAAACCAGGACTTTAAGGCACTACCAGTACTATACCAATATAAATAAGGTGATCCAGTGATTAATATCTTTAAAAAATCCCAAGATAGTCACTCCTAGCTTCAGATTTCTTCCTTTAATATGAGGTTTAACACCATACTCAATGAAAAAAATGCTGGCTACAGCTCTACAGAGGCAAGTGATAATTACTAAAATACTCGCTCTCTTCTTTTAGAAAAGATCCAAACCGTAACCCCATGAATTATATGAATTAGAGAATCACATATCAAGATCTCGGACTCGAACTTCAATTTTGAAACTCATCGCGGATTCCGCTGTCAAGTTACAAAACTGAATAGCCTTGCAGGTTGACTGATGAAGTGAACAAGACTGGGGGTACCCGCTGGATTCAAATGGCTCAGGACCGGTCAGAGTGGCACTTGTAAGGTTAGGCCTAAGCTAAGGATGGATGGATGGATATCTAAATACCTAACTAAAGACAGGTTTATACTTTTTTGGGAATTAAATACCAACTCGTTGAGATTCCAAACAGAGTCTTCCTTTATCTTACAAGACAGTATCTACTAACCTCATTTATTGTGATCTAAAACTTATTTAGAATTTCTCAATAAGTATTATTCTTACATTTTGACTCTGTTTAGAATTACAAAGAATTTAATTAGTCAATCTGGCTTTTTACAGAAAAACGTAAATAAGAGTATACTACCCAATAAATAGATAATATTGGGCACAAACTGTGTCGGGTATCACAAAACAAATAGGAAATTAGTTCAATCGAGTTGGAAAATGTGTTTGGGAATTTCATTTCGCATTTTGTGACGCATTCGTACGATAATTTATGCATTAAAATTTATGATATTCATAGAAACGACAAACAGATATGACGATGTTATTATAAAAAGGAAAAATTTAGAGTTTATAATGAATTATAAAAAGGATTGTCTGGCTCATTGTTGGAGTACACTCGTAAGTTGGAGTGTAGGTATGCTTGAATGTATGCCTGAGAGACTTCCTTGAGTCGGAAGCCAAGCAATCTCCGCTTCTCATAGTCCCTACTTACCACCGAACGAAGCGATAGCACAGGGATCTTTTTGGAGATAGTTTGGGTAGTAGGTAGTGTTATCTCCATGTTATCCTGATGTTAACCCAGTGTTATCCTGATAAAGTTTTATATTGTTGCAAGGTTTGCTTAAATTATACTATAGTTACTACCTACCTTTCTCCTTCGTAAATTAACTGTTATTTTTAACCAAAATTTTGCAGTTTTATTTCTTTTTAATTATTAAAACGTTTAATTGGAAATATTTATTTCCGTTTATTTCACAAAAAATATTAAGTATCTACCAATATTTTTCACACGTTATAACAATAATATTTAATAGGGTGGCGTTAAATTTTAAATTAGTGGAAATTATGGTTGGGCAGTATACCATCTATTGTAAGTTGAGGAGACTCGTATATGATATCAAGGCTTTTAAGTCTGACTTTAACGAATAATATGATAAAACAGTGTCGAAAGAATTTTATATCACCCATTTATATTTTTTGAATAAAAATCTTTGTTAAGAAACCTTAAACTATACTATACTCAATTTAAGGCCAAACACAGTTTTCTATAAACTAAACATAAAACATAAACTCCGAATTAACAGATTCTAAACTTGTAAACATGCAATTAACCCAAACGTTTTCCAATCGGATTATCTTAAAAAATACCGCTTACAAACATTGAAGTATTATTACTAGCGTATAGAAGAGACACCGCGAACACAATGTATGTTCCAATGGATTGGCGCCGCGCGGCTTCAATCTCCAATGGATTCGTTCGATTTTGAAAGGAGAACAGGGGCTCAATTTTGAAAATAGAACCTCCCGGCGGGGACACACATTTTGTTTGAGATGTCTTCTCTTTTATATACCTCAATGCTTACAAAACGCAAACATCAACTCTACGATACAAAGTATAAATTAAAGCAAATTACCTATCACGATTAATTGATCTATCATAAGAAAATACTCAAAAATATAATTCACGTTCATTTTATTCACATGTAAAACGGTTGCTAAACATAAATTATAATGAGTATAACTGTATTCCTTTATAACGAAGACGACATTTATAAAATTAATATTAGGGTTTGTACACATGCCTATCTAATATAAGCTGTTTATAAATTTGGAATTGGAGATTAAGGAATTATTATTAATAGAGGTTGTCTTGAGATGTTATGTTCATTAATGTTAAAAAGCGGCAAATGGGTATTCGGGTCACCACATTATAAGAGGGTACGAATAATAATGAAAATTCTTATGAACATATAAATAATATGTAGTCGAAGCGTTATCCACTAAGAAATAAATTTTGAACCTGTGGTGACATTGCATAATACGTCATACGGCAACGTCACGATGACTCGAATCACGCTATCGAAGTTTTCTACAAACGCTGGCTTACAAGTTCTAATGCTCAGTCGGACCACGGCTATTTCCCAGGCATGACGTCTGGATGAACATCTATCGATTAATTAGATGGCCAATACTGTATTCAAAATACTTTAAATTCGTAGTTATTGTTAAGTATACGTGTCGATGTTGGCACATATTATCAGCAACGTTCATAATGTTAATATCAGTGCATTTTTCTCTGTGAGTTATACATATATACCAGCATACACGCGCTACACACACTACAAACTACTCTAATAATTATTCATTAGAGTAGTGTGTAGTGTGTGTATTAATGATTTTCCGGATGCCTGATCAATTCATATAAAAAATATCACAGATTCAGAAGGATCACAGCTGATCAAACAAGAAAGGCCACCACCATGCAAGTGTGCTCGCCATTAAAGTTTGAATTGACTACATTGGAGCGATACCACAAAAATGTGCAGCTATCTACGTCGGCGGGCGTTGTTGCTCTAATCGGCTAATTGGCCGCCGGAGATAGATCGCTCGATCGCCCAATCGCTTCCTCATTCGCGATAATCGCCGCTCTGTCGCCCGCGTCAAACGTCGATCGTTATCGCTACGCCCATTGAAATGCGTTTCTGAGTGTACGACTATTGTTATGTTACACTGTGACTTGTACATTGGCACGTGTTGGATTCATATCGTTGAACACAATATGCAAAATACATTCTCGAGTGTGGTGAACTGGTGACAAAGTCTCCGAAACGTATGATTGTAGTTGTAAGGCTAGCTAGAAACGGTACTCGTAATTAACAAGAGCTGGATTTTCAAGCCCTGCTGATGAATTTTTTTGACTGTTTATTCAGCTCTTGATGACTAGTTGGACACAAGGTAATTACACATTATTATTAAAAAATCATAAGTAATCGTTTAGATTCGAGATGAGTTTTGTTAGTTAGTTTTATTTTTCCGAAAAAATCATTTTTCGTGAAAATAGCAGAAAAACAAGCAGATGAGTCACCTGAAGGTAAGTCACTGTCGCCCTTGGATATCAGGAACACGTAAAGCATCACCGATACATTGCTGGTCAAGAAAGAATGAAGAGAAAGAAAGCTATCAAGCACACAGCCGAAACATGCCCTACTAAATTTATTTAATGACATAGTGATAATAGTTAATAGTAAACTAGTAATTACGTACACATATTGTTAGTTTAGCGATAATCGCGCTCACGCCCTGATCGCTATCAATAGACCATTGAAGCACTCACTGAATATACGCTTATTATTGTTGTTGGAACGCCTTGAAATTGCTGTACTTGAATTAATGTTTTGCGTGTCCTCGTTAGGCCTCCACAATTGTTATGGACAAGCCGTAGACACGCTATCAAAGGCTTCAGTGATTACTTCCAGAGAATCTCTATCTTGTAATCTAGGGCCTCCTACATGTGGGTTTATTTCAACTGAGAAATTGTCTTATTGGATTCTTGGACGTTTAGTTCGTATCTATCTGAATACATATTGTTATTGGAATATCGTATAAGTATATATCTAATGATGACTCTTTATAAATTACTGAAATCATTGCAAAATAAAAGTAAAAACATAGGTTGTATAAAAGTAAAAAGATACATATTTAATTAATAACTGACAAAAGAGGATGCGAACCACCAAAATGCTAGTGCAAAAAGGATTGCCTCAAATATAGGAGGTTAGCTTGAGTTTAGGGCTTGAATATCGGAATCTCGGAATCTCGAAATATCGGAATCTTGGACCGTGAAACCCGATATTACAATTCCGATACTGAGTGATTCGATATCGTAATATCAGAATCAGTAAGTCTTTAATTTTACACACACAAAATTATTTTAATGCATGCCACAAGGTATACAGGCCACTAGGTTATAAAATTGAGCAAGTAAGTATATATATTTTAGCTGTGTAGCACGTATTCCTGTTGTGAGCCTGCTCAGCCTACTGCACAAATAATGCGATACGGAAAAAAATATATTCCAAACTATTAAGTTTGGAAGGGGATAAATTATTATCCCCTTAATCTCGGTATACGTAAGTTAATCATTTCATCGTCTTCTGTAGATAATCTGTACGAATCTCTAGTTGCTGAGAAATCGCATCTAACTGTCAATGACCATTCACCGCAGATACCTCATTATATCATATCGGAGGTCCACATCTACAACAAAGATTCTTAAAACCTTACGATGTCTAGACGTGAACAAAACTAGTGAGCCAGATGGTATTCCAGCTCTCTCCAGTTATCTACTGTTTTGCCACGCTTGGTTCGTCTCTCAATTAAGACTAGCATAGCGCCTTAATCATGGAAGCTTGCCAACGTGCAGTCCGTACCCAAGAATGGCAATCGCAGTCCGTGCCCAAGAATGGCAATCGAACTGACCCTGATTATCGGCCAGTTTCAATTACCTATGTACATACTCAGGAAGATTATGGAACGTATATATATTGAACACGCGCCTCATTGCATACCTAGAACACCATGATCTCAGTGACCCTAGCGCTATAGCCTAACGCATACCACTCTACCGCTTTCTAGCATATGTACCTGGGGCGAGGACCTTCAGAATAATGGAGAGGCGCTTGCCTTTTCCCTTGAAATCTCAAAGGCCTTTGATATGGTTCAGCATGTTAGCCTATTGATCATGCCTTCTGCATAGGTCATATTCCCTGACCTGATCAGCTGGGTTAAAGACTTTCTGAGTGAACGTTGATTCAGAGTCGTTATCAAAGATTACTCATCCCAAACAACCTTACATCACATACTACAAACAATGCCGGACTTTCTCAGGGATCTTTTGTCTCCACAACTCTATTCCTGCGGCATATAAACGATCTGGTCGAGGGATACCTGGCATTTGGCAAGCTTCCGACTAGTAATGACCAAAATACAGTCTGAATTGACAGGGCCTCTCACCCGGGCTGAAAAAGTGAATCACTTCAGGCAGTCACCGAATAGGGCGACGCCAACCTTGTGAGATTCAACGCCACAAAAACAGAAGCATTTATTTTGGTTCCTACTTTTCCGAATGTCTCCTTGAAATTCACCTACCGCCAGAAGTTGAGATATCCTTGAACCCTTACTCTGAGCGGTTTATTGAATCCAAAATTAAGGCAGCTGCCAGGAAACTAGGCATCCTAGCAAATGTGTTGCGATACTCCAAGTCACATCAGCTTTTATCCTTGCACAAAGCATAGCTTCTGCCGTACAGCTGTCACATTTGGTGCAGCTGAATTTCATGTACCAGTAAAAACTATTTCGCAATTCAAAAATCTTAAAAAATTCAAGCTAGTGAATTTTTAATGCGAAAACTTAACCGAATTGAATAGATTTAGGTGATATTTGCAACGAACGAGAATAAAATAGTATTAAAGACGTTATTATTTCACTATCCTATTGATTTTAAACCTTTTTACTATCCAAGAACTTTACTTTACAATATAAAATTAAAATTAATTTTTGATTTTTTATTTATTTGATTTTATATGATTTAAAAAAATTATGTGTAATTCCGATATTGATATCGGAATTCCGATATTAGGATCAAATATCGAAAATCAATATCGGAATTGAAAACCTTCCGATATTATAAGCCCTACTTGAGTTTAAAAATTATGAAAAAAAAGTTATAGCTAAAAGGTTAAAATTCTTAAATTGACCAAGACAATGAAGTGAAGGGGATGTAGAATCTGGTTGTATTTTAAATAGAATACAATACAAAAACTAAATCAATGATAAAATCCTCAAGGGAGCCTATTCGTTTTATCCAAAGTTCCTCAACAGATCTTGTGACTCGTAGCTGCGGAACCGTCCGTGCATACATTTTTAAAGCGACATACATGAAAGGGAATACGGAAAGCATCCAAAAGTGCGGATCCACGTCTCATATATCACGCTGAATAGAAAAATAAAGAAGAAATAAAAACGCTACTGTTTCCATAAAACTAATGTTTGTGTAGATCTGCGACTATTACAAATAAATTCTTACTTTGTAACGTTGCTACAGGATTCTAAGTTTAAAGGATTAATCATCTATAAAAGTAACTAAAATTTAAGTTTTGTCTGTCTATGATTTCAAAATAAACTTGCCTATTTAAGTACTTCATTATACATTCATCATTCTTTTTTCTTTGAATAAATTGATAACTCCCTTGCCTACTAGATGGCGCTATACGATTTGCTGAATAACGAATAACTACAACTTTATTAAGATAAATAGTTTGGCTAGATAAAATGAAAGCTTGTGATCCTATATAATACAGAATATGAGACATTTCTCAGTTTTTTTTTTAAAGTGGCAGCAAATTCACATTTAACGTGACCTGATATGGAACGGTAAGGGTTCAGCCAAACATTTTTTTTATGAACTTAGCCGACATGCAAGTGTCATCATCGTCACCCACCATGCTAAATAGCTGCTATCGTTGCCCATGGACATATTGAAATTCACACCTGAGCATAAAATCGCATTATTATGTGACCTTTCTTGCTGCTTTAAAAGTTACCTAGCTACTTTTATTGGTACCAATTGTTCTCTAACTAAGCAAAAAGGCAATTTCTCCAAGAGAAGCGAGAGCAGTTTGCTGCTTATTTTTAGCAAATATAATCAGACAAACTTTTATAGAGGTGATAGCAAATTGCAATCAGAAAACTTATTACAGTTTAACTACACTAATTGCCCATCAACTTTTTATCGCAATCAAATAAGTATACGAAGCAAAATATACTTCTCTTAACGCATATTATCTTCAATTAAGAAGTTTAAATAGTGATTGTTAGTGTTAGCTTTTTGTTTTTTGTAAATGTAGTTAGATGTTTGTTATGTGTCGAATCATATCAAAACCCCCAGAACAAGTAAAGATAAAAAAACTACCTTAACCAGTTGCAAGAAAAACTATATTTATTTTTGTTATTATTGCTGTCACTCACGAAATAAATATTTATTACATCGACAAAGTCGTAAACATCTATCTAACAGCCTTTTCAAGTCCACTGCTGGACATAGAAATACCCTAATTGGTGCCACTCCGACCGGTCCTAAAACAAAATCTTTATAAAAAGTAAAGTCTAAATAAAGTCTAGATGATTTTTAAACTACCCTGTCCTATGGGGTATCTCTAAAAAAGGTCATTCAAAAAGATTGCGGGCGTGTAACCAAAACCAAACCAAACCCAAAAAATAAAAAAATTGTGCCACTGCGCCAGGCCTGATACATATTTGGCCGGTTTTTCATTACACAATATTCATCATCTAGGTACTTGATGTTACATACGATGAGTATCCATTAGTTCCTTAGCCTAATTTCATAAAACAAAAAGCCAAAACTTAAATTCACCACTATCGAATATAAATAATCAAATAAGAACACAGTTATTCCATTTCTCGTCTCTAAAAAGGTATTTGCCGTTCTGCTTAAGCTTCGGGCGATTGTAGTCGTATTTCTGTCGTGTCGTCCAAATTGTTAGAGACAGCTCACTCGGGCATGCTCTTCGAAACACCAAGTTGCTTTGAATAAATACGCTAGATATGCACATGTGGACGGCCTCTTCATTACGACTCACTATTTACAGCACCGTTTAATCTCATCGTTAAATGTTGAGGAGTTTTTAATTAAATCTTTGAGCGTAAACTCGTTAAGATATTTTTGTAATGGACATTATTTTAGGAATACGTCCTGATGGTCTTATCCATAAAATTACGAGAAATAAGGAAGAAGGTAATTTTTAGAAATATAGTTTCATTCCTCATATTTTCTACGTATCAGCAGTTTAACTCAACGATAATGTCGTAGCTCATTAGACTCTATGCCTGAAGGAAATGTGGTTCGATTTCAGACGGAATATTATTGTGACAGACGTACTGTAGTATAAAAACAAACCTTGATTTCCTTTAATACCAATTTATAACGTTTTCTTGATATTTTACGCCATAAAGTCGCTTAAAAACAACCAAAGTTTAAACAAGTACCGTCATAATATTACAGTTTATTGTAATACTTAGTTTAGGTAGTGAATATTATTGACAGTTAAGTTTATATTAAAAACTTCTATGACATTCAAGTAAATCATAGCCCGGTGGGAACTGTTCGTCTTACTCCAACGAGACTCGCCTCAGTCGTGAGGTTTTAATTCCAGTTTGTGGGCTGATGACTGATGCCCTTTGTTCTAGACTAATAGGTGTCCTTTCACCAATTAATGGTGAGGTTTCAGTTTATCTTTATGTCTGTCAATGCTTGTATGAGCAGGAATTGATTTAGAGAAACCTTTGCAGTTTATTTTAATAGTATACTGTTATAAATGAAGCAGTATCGGCAATCGGCAATTTTAAAGGTATATTTATAGCAGAATATAACTGCAGCCGACAAACTGGCTCTCAGTTTGTAGAATTTAAGATACTGTTATAGTACATTAAGCTGATTAAATAAATAAATAAAAAAGTACATAATATACAATTTTTAAAGATTGCTTGTTGGTAAGATCTGTTTTTATTTTGCCACTGGTCTTATTAAACGTTGCTGCGATTAATACTTATATGAATATCAATTAGCACATAGTTTGACCTCAATCATTCATATCTTCAGTCACTATCAACTTAATTCACCACTTTATATATTTTAGTATTCTGATTTTGAATGCAAAGAAAGAAACGCTACTGCTATCCAAATTTAAAATTCAAATATATAGAAATTAGATGTGCGGAGACCCGAAGAATATCCGGCGTCAAATTTCAACCTCAAGCCATGTCGCATGCAATGCAGATATACTCATTTTATATTATTGTTGGGTAGTATAGTAAATAAGCGGTATATTTTATGAGCTGCAACGTCCCACGTGAAATGTTATAGAACACGCTATGGTGACGGTGTATATCCGCTTCCTACCGACCGCAGAGTTCCGCTGAGTACGTGACGTCACCGCGTTTTACATTACTGTTGGAATTCAAAATGTGCTGCTTTGGTAACGTGGTTCTACGTCCTTATTGTTACATGTAGATATGCCTTTTAGGCTAGTGCTTTAGAAAGCACCGTATAAGAATGTAAGTAGCTAAATGTAGGTAGAAACACAGAATAGATTCTGATATAATATGTAGAACTCACATTCGAATGTCTCCATTCCTTCCCTTGCTTTCCTTGCACTTTTTTGTCATCTTTTGTAGTTAGAAAATAATACAAATTAATATAGCTGGTACATTGTGTCTGAAGCAAGTTTTTGGGTAACCACGAAGGGTCTGTTTAGCTGAGTTAGATATTTAACTAATCAAATAGCTTTAAGTACCTATTATGTGAGGCTTTGGCTATGAAGTTACTATTCTCGCATATCATTTTTTTTAATGTGTGTGTATATTAAAAATGCCTTTTTAATATTATAGGAAACCAGAGCCTAGAAGGGGACAGTCACAGTCTGAAATGTAATTTACTGAATATTATGTATAATACCTTTCTATATACTTTTAATTTCGCTAACAACACACATTTCACATTGAAAGAATAATAAGTCATGTCAAAACTCCAATTAGAACGCACTACAACTAAAGCTGACTAACAATCGGCGAATTTCATATGTGCACGTAAATTACTACCCATTGCTTCGCGAACGATTTATTTTATGTCAATGCAAAATGGCGCCAATTAAACGACGATTAATAATACTCAATATGCAGTGCTGACTTTAAAGTAAGATTGCGATGACACAACTCTTTGTTGTGACTATGGCTGACATGGATAATAATATTTTGGTAATTTATACTTTTTAAATATCACTCCATGACATAATATTTTTAGGTAAAATTAATACGTACTACGATACATATTATAATACTAGCTTTTGCCCGCAGCTTTGCCCGCGGTAGAGATCGATTTTTTACAAATCCTACTTACTTTTACTTAGTTAGATTTAGTTGCCTATGACTTATGTAAACATGTATCATTTGACAGCGTGATTCACAACTTGCAAATGAATTTTACTAACGACGTCTATTAACCACTTCCGGAACTAAATATCTAGCAAGGAACAAAATATCGTTCTTCCCATGGGGATGTTTTACCGCGGTAAAAAGTAGCCTACGTTACTCTCCACCCTTCTCAATATCTCCATACACAAAAACCATACCATATAACAGCTTCGTTGCGATGTGAAAGACGGACAAACAAACAAACACACTTTCACATTTATAATATTAGTATGGAAGTATGGATAGTATGGATACTTAAGATAAATCTTGTTAGGTAAATAAAAGCATGATTGTACCCTGTAGCCTAGTTGGTGGCGACCCTGCCTGCGAAGCGAGGGGTCCTGTGTTCGATTCCCGGCCGAGGCAGTTATTTATGTGACAGAAAAATATTTGTACTCGGGTCATGGGTGTTATTGTGATGTGTTATGTACATATGTCTTTGTGTCGACCATGCAGCATGGACCATGCCACCCGCAAGTAACAACATAGTAACTGCGGGGGTATGAGTATGTAAAGCGTTTATGTGTACGTTTTATGTTTAATTAATTTATGTCAATATACCTGCACTTTGCGTTTAGCTGATTTGAATGCTATCAAATTTATGGTACTAATTTCGCTGCTACTGAAAACAACGTCTCGACGGCACGACACTATGGAACGATTTCTCTATTTTACATTTTACCAAACAGCCTTTACACATTCTGTGATACATGGACAGACATCATTTAAAAAAGTTACAGTCTGCTATTTTGTCGTGAAAATTTCGTGTAAGTACATTTTACATCGAAGAACTGGCAGTCAGCGCACGGAATTCGGTATTAAAATGGCGAATCGGTATTTTCTTACAGAATTTTAATGAGTGCTTTTGTACTGAAATAAGAATAGCGTGACAAAAAAAATAATGCGTACGTAATTAGTTCGAATCTCAGGTTTGAATGTTGTAATGAGCTTTCATTTGAAATACTTTCACGCAAGCCCTACTAAAATCTAAGAAATCAAATGTAGGAATAGGTATTAATATCAGAACTTATTTCACAACATATGGGTTAAAACAATTACCAAAACTTCTGTGTGGTGGTTTGTCCTTTACGTCGTTAGCTATGTTCTGAATTCATGCTTATGAATTTAAGAAAAACTATCTATTTAAAAGGTTTCCCACGTGATGTTACAAACATCCAAGGGTAATACTACCATCCGATAGCCCGTTTACTCGTGTTTCAATTATTGAGCTAAAAACTCAATCGCTCAAGTATCCCTTTACCACTACAATAAACCAAACGGTATTTCACAAAGTGCCTCCAAGTTCAATTTCGCACGAGTTCGATGATAACGACTCAAAATGTTTAGAGCCAACAATACTCGTAGACTTTCGCATATACGTGTTAAGTGAATGAGAAATTTACACGCCCTATAAAAATGCATGAGCACCTTTTAAAGGGTTTTAATAAAAATAATGGTACGCCCACAAACGCTAAAATGTTCAGGCCAATTTGAACTGCATATTTATTATTTTATATGAAATGTGCTGTAAAATATTATGAGTTTATGGCTTTAGCTAACTTAATCTCTGGAAATATATTGTTATGAAGATGGCATTCTGTCGTAATTTTACAATGAATGTGTGAATAAAATTACGCGACTTTCCAAAGGTGTTACTGCATCTTATTCTTGGAGATAATAATTCATAACAAATCTACCTACAGCTACCTAATAAGCAGCTGAGCTGACAATTTAGACATAATTAAGTTGAAGCAAATCACTGCGTTAAGCAAAGACGGGCGGGGTCAGAAGTAATGAAAAAATTTGATGAACGTTTCCGTGCCTCAAAGCAGAATTAAACCGTCATTGTTCCCAGACTTCCCAGTTATTAGATAACTTGTGACTTTCTGGAAGCAGGAAGTTCCGACATTCAGGTTAACCACAAAACTTCCCTTCGTGTTTAATGTGATTTAGTTACCATAGGCATACAATCAGTTAGGAAGCTGGTTCATTTACTCATGTTAGTGTTTGGCCCATGATGCTTCTGTGGTGACACTGGAATCACATGTAGGTACACAAGTGGCGGTGAGCATATTCGGTGGTTCGGCCCGTATATGCCCCAGTTTCATATTTGTCAGATTGTAAAGTCACAAAAGGAGAAATATGCTCCAAGTATGTTAACAGTGAAGTGATTGCACCCTAATAGTGCCCCGATAATGGTTATAACAGCAATGGTGGTGGAATATGCTCTAGGCCTCAAGAGGCAACCTCAGTAGTGAGCTGTTAATGGGTCGAAGCCAATGGTTATAACCATAAACTGAGTTTTACACACGTATTACTAAGAGTTAATAATACTCGTCCGGTTTAATCATACACAAATTTATATTCCGTATTCATGTATCAGTGACTTTTTACTGTTATTAAGGTAGTGATTTATTTGACGGGCGCGGCTTGTCGAACAGGGCAAATGCATCGATTTCTTTCGGACCCTTGTTTTAAAAGGCATAAAATAAACATCAAGTGTACATCCACAGGAACTTACGTCTTGGAATTGTCACACGTTTTTTATTTCCTCCGGCCACGAACGACCATAACTTTTTATCGGATATAAAATACATTGAAATGCTACATAATACCTATCGTCAGATACTTTGCGGTGAGGTTATCAAAAGAACTAATTATTTTAATACTTTAGTGCTCTTTCAAATGGAGGTCGGGTTTTTTGATTGGTAATTGGAAAGACAGACACTGTACTTTTCATACATTTTATTACACTTTTATTATAAAAGTATAATTTGAATTTGAGCACAAGTATAAATTAGTTATTAATTTTATGTTTGTTTCAAAAATAAGACGAAAATTTTATTATTGAATTACGCGATACTTGCCCAAAATTTAACGAAATCATATTTCGTTCCGTTACTCTTCGATTAAATATCGAGTTTATCTCAACATTGAAAACGAAATAATATAATAAGCTAATAACATTGACGTCCATTATATCGAGGTATTATACCAATAATAACAATTAGAAAAGAATGAAAGGGAAAAACTTTTGAAATAAATGTAACAAAAGTATTTAGATATAAGTTTCACGTTCCTGTTTAGAAATACCTACGATTGTCAGTCAAACCGTAACGAGGTTTTACCTGCAAAAATGCAAAATTAATCTATATAAGAATGAAACGCAACAACGGACACCTTTTTGCAGAAAAAGATCAAATCAACGCCTGCAGAGAATACAAAGTAAATCTTTTGTGACCAGCAAATCGCACTTAAAATTAACTTTCTTCTCATAACGCTAGCCAAACGAAACGACACTTTGCTCATACATACAAGAGTACAATTTGAAAAAGCAGATGATAATTCAAAGTAAACGCGACATATTTATTTTACGAAATCCAATTTTCTACTGACGTCTCATCTGTCGACTTTACGCACTCGTCCTATAATACTGTCACATCGGTTTAACGCCTTTCAAGTATGATCCTAAGATCTTAAGGTTTGTACCAAGTTAAATTTGAATATCTCGAGAATATTCTTGAATGGCCGTTACGAGGTTGTGGGAATCGAAGCCATAAAGGTTCTATGCTAGGGTAAGAGGCGATTTGATGTTTACAAGTAATGCTGAAGAACATCCTATCATTGAATGACACTAGCGTAAAATTACACTGTTTATGGACTTATGTTGTTTCTAAAGACAACGTTTTACTAAGTACATTCAATACGTATTCGCTGTTTTGGTTTGTAAAAGAAAGTAGGACCTATTATTTTATAAACTGTCTAACCTATTTTCCACAATGAAGAATGACTTGATTTGATTTCTTGTCACCTTTTACTATTACGAAGACTTAAGAAGAGAAGTAGCAAATAACATAGTGTGAATTATTTTTAGTTAATCTTTATGATGACCAATCAGAATATTTTGTCGTCTAAAACAAGGTTTTTCTTAGAGATGATCGCACAAATGAATTTCCTGTGTTTGTAGTTAACTAAGAACTACAGTACTAACCACATCCTACTGCAGGATATGCTAACCTGTATCATGGCCTTAGTAACGGTTATCCTTATCAGATATGTTAGAGAACACGATTAATAAACTATCGGATATCTGAAGTAAAAATGTATCCGCAAACGTAACCGATCCAAGAAAATACTTTTAATTTCACATCGTTTATATATTCTGTTATAGGATTACCTACAGGTATTTATGAAGATAAGTTATTTTGTAAAAAACGGATATTATTGCCATTATTTCTCTTTCCTAAATAGTCTTATATCCGTAATTGAAACGTTGAGATGAACCGAAATATTTTCAAATATATAACATCCCTGATTTACATCCTCCATATTCTATTATTTATGACTTAAGAAGAAACTGTAGACTTCTAAATACTCATAGAAAGAATTGGTGATAATTATAGACAAACAACACAATTTACATGAAATAACGGTTTTTTATCGTAACCTTAACTACCTATTCCATATTAATATTCATCCCTAAAAAGTTTGACACTAATGATACAACGCAAAAATTGATAAGCTTTAATGAAAAGCTAAGAGCGTAATCACATACATACAATCACAGCGACGCAATATATGGGCAATTTGTACAAGGCAATATTATGAAAGGGAAAAAGATGCCACGGCTGATTCAGCAAATTCATTTTAGTTAGTTATGACCGATGACGTATATATTATTATAGGTGTCGCACGCAACTTTATTTATAGTTCAGGAAACCAAGCTTTAAGAATAATGCAGGATTTTTAGGATTAGATGATAAAAAATATATTATATATATTAGCCAAGTACCTAGCTAATGGCCTAAATTATGAAGTGATTTCTAAATATAAGGCCCAGAAATCACAAGGAAAATTAAATGCGATAAATTAATATTATTTATTATTTTTAAATTGATTTACAAACATTACTACGCTCCAGTTACCGTTTTATATAAAATATTAATTATTAATCTCTTTTTCGCGTGTAGAGGAGAAAATTGGGTTACTATATTACCATCATTAAGATTTAAACAAAAATAACAAAAACATATAACGCAGGCGTATTTTTTATCAATATTGAAGTAAAAAGTAACGTAAAAGTAAAAAAGGAAAGAGCTATATTCATAAAGTTATGAATATAGCTAGTGTATGAATAAGTATTCATACATTCATACGATTGGTTATAACGTCTCATCGGTTACTTGGCGGTGAAGACTGAAGTTATTAAAGAACTAAATATTTTAATACTTTATCCTTCGTGCAAATGAAATGAAACTGGTTTAATCAAAATATCCTGTAGTGACTGACTTTTCAAGCATCCTTCTGCAAATATATTAAAATCATAATACATATTTTAATTGAAGACCATACTTGTGTATGTTTTTTTGAAGCGCTTATAGCCTTATGTCGATCCTAAGTGAACGACAAAGTTAAGCAACAGCGGGCGTGGTCGGTAGCTAGATGGGTGACCGCTAGAGGCAAAAAATTCTTGAGCGTTTCCGTACTTCGGAGGGCACGTAAAGCCGTCAGTTCTAGTTGTTATCGTAAGATAACAGTTGTTAAGCCACGTTGGAGGCCCTCGGGCGGTATGAAAACTTCCGACACTTGGGTTGGCCACTAATCCCTCCACAAATCCGCACTGGAGCAGCGTGGTGGAGGCTCTAGGCTTCCTCAAGAGGAGAGACCCGTGCTCAGAAGTGGGCCATTAATAGGTTGAAGCTATATGTTTTTTTGAATTAGGTAACGTACTTAATTATAATTAATTGTAAGTATAAGTTTAATAACAAGAAATAATAGTAGGTACATAAATGTAGTTTAATTCAAAATTAAATAATACTTTTGAATAACGAAAGTTAGTTAATTAAACACAGATAAACATTGTGATAATTTAGTTGCATTTATTTTAAATTGTAATAGTAAACAATTTACGTATAGCAAACTAATTTTTATTTTCTAACCTTACTGATATAATATTTTCTCATAAAACAGTGGACGGATGGACACTGCATTTATTGCGCCATAACTCACATAAAAGTGAGCTCCCGTACGGCGATAGCATCGGGAATTCCTTGCCGGGCCTTAGAACTTATTAAGGACATGGGACACAGTTTTAGGAATGCGTCAAACTTTGGCTAGTTTATTAAAGTCCGGACGAAATATGCATAGAGTTGTTGTTAGTCAACTTGCTCATGAAGTTCTGGATTCGATTCCAGGCCAGCGCAGACGTATAGGTACGTAACAGATATTATTATTACGTCTATTGTTTTCGGATTCTGGGTGTTTGTGATATCTTATTTGTCTGTGTAGATAAATGCCCCCCGCGACAAAGAGAATCGTAATGTGAATATGTATTTCAGGGCCTTCATTGGGTGTAATTTCAAGACCGTACTGTAACAATATTATGATGTTTTACTTAAAATTAGCTGGCAAGCTACCAGGGTCAACTGTTGATAATGGTCACTTGTTCATTGGCTATATCGAAGTTTTACCACCTAATTGCCTATGAAGATGGCATAAATCTGTTCCTTGGTTCCTATTATTTGACTCTGCATTTTGCACTGAGGCAACTTAATGTAATACTCTTCGGACGACTTTAGTTACCTAAGGACCATCTGGACTAAAATTCTTAATTTAATAATTGACTGCAACATTCACGAAAAATATATAAAACAGTTCCTATCTAAAATGGAGTATCAAAAATTCCAATCCCATTCCAATTTCCATTCGAAAGTCCCATTAAAATCCATCCAAAAATAAATAACATACAGCAGCGACCATAAACATTCGACATTCTACGGTATCTTTTAGGTCATCTGGACCGTCACATAGTTATTCAAACTAATGTGCTAATTCCGCCTAAAATATGGGGAACAATGCACGTTATGCAGAGTATTTTATGGACCTCGATAGAAACATTTTAGTGTATATTGACCAATTGTCAGATTAACAGTGGTAAGCGAGTTTCATGTAAACACTTATGTAGCTTCTGCCCATTAATGGCCCACTATAGAACTAGGCTCGTTACGTCCCAACTGAGGTGACATAATATAGCATTGCAATCTCCACCTACTTACTCCAGTGCGGATTGGTGAAGTATAGTAAGCTTATAGTGCGTATGCTTAACTTTTCGTCAGTTACTCAATTTTTACGTTATCTCATAAACATAATTCAATAAATAAAATACACACAAAAGACATCAATATGTAGCATTGATTTATTTATTTATTGTTTATGTACACATGAAAAACTTACAGGAGAACTATTACAGAAATAATGTACAAAGGTTCTGCTTATTTCTAACGAAATTTCTTCCAGCAGACCTACGACTAAAGAGGTGACATAAAGGTAGATAGCTTGCACACTATTTATTGTTGTATGGTGTACGAGTATAAGCAATTCAGCACTTACTACGAATCTTCTAGCCTCTTGTATGACTAGTGGTTAAGCTTGCAAGGAACCCGTTAACCAGAGTTTTAGTATTTCCCCTGCAAGTATTTTACCCTTGATTTACGACTCTCGCAAACCTAAATAAAAACCTAATTTCTATAAATCGTCATTCATAAATTACTATTTTTTTCTTATTTTCTAGTTTCTACCGTGCCCGTGGCAACGTAATGCCTAAGATTTTGCTGGTGTCCATGGACGGTGATGACCACTTCCCACGATCATCAGTTGGTTCGTATGCTCGTTTGCTGGTTTTCTTACATAAAAATACGAGGTAGCATACTATAGTTATTACCTTTGTATTTTTTGCATCTAGTAGGTACGGGACATATGGGAGAGACTCTCAGATGCTGTGTGTATGTAAAGAGTAGTAATAAAATTCCGCAGTAGGATTTACGGGAACAAGGATAGCATAACCATAAACAAATAAGACATCACTAACATCCATGATCCGAGAACAAACTTTTTAACCGACTTCAAAAAAAGGAGGAGGTTCTCAATTCGACTGTTTTTTTTTTAATGTTTGTTACCTCAGAACTTTGGACTGAGCAAACCGATTTTGATGATTGTTTTTTTAATTGAAAGCTGGTGGCTGTCATGTGGTCCCACATAAATTTTATTGAGATCTGACAATGGCATCCATGAGAAAACCACATAAGTCGTAAATTTGTGTTAAAATGTGCGCGACAAATTGACGAATAACTCAATATCACGCCAACCGATTTCGATGATTCTTTTTTTAATCGAAAGCAGGTGCTTATCATGTGGTCCCACATAAATTTCAACGAGATTTAACAAGTAGTTTTTGAGACTTTGAAGTCGGTTATTTTTTGTTAGTAAAATTTTTAGATTATATCAATCGAACCCGGAATGAGAAATCTCTCACTCGGCGCAGAGTCAACTGTTCGATCGACGGGATGTCGTTTGATAATTTAATTTTGATGCAATTTTGTACAATAATTTACATGGAACATGTATGGAAAAATATAATATTCTTCTTATTCATTAATATTACCTATTAACACGTGCATGTAGTATTGATTGAGATTTATCAATCACTCAATCACAAGATTTTTGGGCGGCGCTTTCATAAAGTGATTTGATAAAGTGATTTCCATAACACCTGTAAAGCAAAACTACTTTTCTAATACTAATTATATTTTCTTGTCGCAATCATAATTTTTCTATGTATTTCCTAGCCGTCAATCTATCTCCAAATGCTTACAAGCGATTAGTGGTGATTAGTAAGTAAAATGATAATGAAATAAACGCCTCTATGCCCCCGAAATACAACCAGCCCGGAACGAATGGAATAGCTCCATGTCAATCATGCTTACACTAGTTTTCATGACGGATTTTGTCCACATTCCCATTTGGAATATTTTATATTTTTGTTATTGCACATTAATTACTTCTTCTTAAGTAATTTATAATATTGTATCGTTTTTATTGAAAAAAAAAATAGTAACACTCCTATGATATCTTTGCTCAATAGTGAATGTAACTTAAAACTAACTTATTAATTAGTAGCATTACATTCAGGACAAGTTTTCTTTTCGTTCTCGATACTTTTCCTTCCCTCTCGAAAAGTATCCATTTACTCGTGTTTATTATTATTTAATTATCTTCATCACAGACGGACAGTCACAGTGGTATTGTCGTAATCAAATTGTGAGTTGTCGTCCATCGGAACGTCGGCACACATCGTCGCCTAATCCCCAAGCCGGTCCCTTTGACGTTCAATTACAATCTTCTTATTACTACCTCGTACCGGATTAGGCTAAAGGCCGTTATTTAGACACGACCATGTCCAAATGAAGAATCCGTCCTTATGGTATGGACAAATTATTCATTATAGATTAGTTTCATGTTGAGACGGAGATCGAAATGTTTAATTAAACTTTCAATTAGAGGATTCTGGTAATCCTAGTTAATCTATAAATGTAATAGACAACAGGAATTTAGAAATGCTTACCTACTTTTATTAATAAAATTTATTAATGTTTTCAATAATCTCTCTCTTGCGTCTTTTTTGTCGGTAATGCATCGGTGATGTTTTTTGGCATTATCTACTGACGTCCAAGATAACTAAACATTGTATTTGATAAACCTTCGAAATTAAATTCGTAAACTCTCCTCTATATTTTTTACCTACCTAAGTGGTTAGAGCTAGACTTATGTCACAGTTTGATTGAAAGAAGGACACATAATTGCAAGGATTTAATCAGAATTTACATTTCTTAAACTAATATTATACCTACATATCTACTGTGCCTATATAATTATGAATAAGATATAACAACATCCTTCTACCTTGTTCGCAAAAGCCTAAAGCATAAAACACCTCACTTTCATTTAGGCCTAACTTCCGTTGTTATAGAAGGGGGAAAGGCGCAGATAAGCAACCAGCAAAGTATTCAATTTCCGTTTAATCAGATCTCAGATTTAAAGAAAGTTGTTATCATTTTTTACTGAAACAGACCTTTTAAGCTAAGCTTTTAAGCATATTTATCTGCTTAGAAACGATACTTTAAAAAATATAGATGAAAGGAATAATATAACACATTAAGTAAAACTTAAGTTCCATTCTACAATCGGCTGCTGATAATGAAACAAAACGTAAGCTACAATCGATTTCATACCGTGTTCAATAACAAGAGAACTGACTGGTATATCTACTAATAGTTTAATGGAAATCAAGTTCTCAAATAGTTAAAGACAAATTGATGTTCAAACCTGTAGTCGTGTATCGACAATGCTAAAAGGGCCAACTGCTGCTTTTAATCAGATCAATCCTTTTTCTTTTTTAAGTGCTAAATGGCGTCTTAGCACGCGATTCGCATACAAGGGACTATACGATTGTACATTAACCGCTGTTCTGTAAAGCAAAAAAAGATTCACAGTAATAAGCACAGTTACTACCTTTATGTCTAAACCTTTACCTGCAATATAGTTCATGTAAAAATCGGAAGGGTTTATACGAAATTCGATGTTAAAATTACAATTAATTTAATTTGAATAATTTTCCAGATCGTACTTACCCATATCATAATAATATAATAAGCTACAAAGGGTTTCAAAATTATTATAATCATCATTAGCTGACAGATGGGAGGGGGACACTTGACTCTAACCGAAATTATAATAATTAGGTATAATCAATTGCCATTCTTTAATAAATAATTTTTCGTAAAATAGTCCAATAAATTTCACCAAAAGTCTGCTAAGCTGGTTCATAAAAACCAGATGTAGGTAATACCACAATGTTAGAGAATGAATTTTTGTGATTCTGTACTAAGAACAAGTGGCAAAACAAATAATTTTTTTTCGTGACGAGTTTACTATGTGACGAGTTTACAACAACCCGATTTAAGTAACCGTTATTTCACTATGGGTTGGGGCGTAAGGCACGTATTAATAGACGAATCTTAAGATCTCTGCGATTTTAAGATTAAGTTTGAGATAGGTAATGTATGTCAGATTGTATGTAAAAGTCTCATTTGTTATCACATACTCTTGAGCCGAGATCGTTATACTAAGAAGGGGCCTTAGTTTCAAATGCATCACAAACAGCCCCTTCAGGACATGAGTAGAAACATAAACACGAGAACATTACCAAAATAAAGAAGTTTTGTTTTTTCTCGCCGTATAAATTGAAACAAAGATGGGATCCTAACGACATCGATATTCCCCTACTAGTATTTTAAAAACCTCCTACGTGCGGGCAGATGCGACACGCACTCATTCCGCATACAAATACGACGCAATAACGCATCGGAAGCGTAACTTTACGTTTCTAGTTTCATGTATATGGATATCGGATTATACATACGAAATCAAAATCTAGTAAAGCATACTTAAAAATTCGCGGTTCCAAAATTCTACTATTTTCTTTCGCTATTTCTTCTTCTCCTTGTCAAAGCACCTTTTCGAAATGGTGGTAGATTTAAAAACAAACTTGCAAAAGTGTAATAAAATTCTGCTCCAGTAAACTTTTATTTAAACTGTTTCGATATCATTCTTCGTTAAACTATTGTGTGTTGAACTTCATGTGTTTGTTTTTAGTCTGTAATTATGTATCTCGCAGTTTAAATATCTCCTCATTTACTACACGTAAGTATAGTAGATATTTTGTTACGCATTGTTTCTTACAATGTTTCATTTTTGTTTAAATACTTTCTGTACAGATGCTTATTATTATTACAATGAAGATTATAAACCATTTAATAGTGTAGCGATAATTGACGCTTTGTATAAACGTTTTTGTACTTTTGTAACTATTATATACACAACGCTTTTACAATACTTTGGCAAAAAAGCAGATGATATTTTCGGTGTCCACAGTAACCGAAAATCGTCATACTTGAGGTAACTATGTTTCGACTACACCGCAAGGAACGTGACGGGAATGTTGATACAGGCACAGCCGAGGATATGCAACGAGATTCGTTCCGCTTCAAAAAACTTGCTCCAAAAGAATTTTTAAGAACACTGTCACTACTGTCAGTCTCAACCGTATCCTATAAGCACGTGCCTTTTATTGTGAGTTTAGAGTAAAGTAACTGAGCTGGAGCTGGCTAACAGCGCTCTTTCTTAATCTTTTATCGTTCTTTTTAACGACGAAATAATGTTCCGTCTCTGCTTAAATAAAGCGATTAAATAGTGATGGAATAAACATTCGATCGAATTGTCTATCAAGACAATAAAGGCATTATATACTATGTATTTTATGATAAATAGACCGATTACTTATGCTACCATTTTAAATTAAACGTTAGGAGGAGAAAGAAACTCCTAAGTTAAAAACAATGTCTACATGACAAATAAGAATCATTTTCAAAACACATTAGGCATGAAAATGACGTTTATGAACGAAATATGTACGAAATAATGTTCCGTCTCTGCTTAAATAAAGCGATTAAATAGTGATAGAATAAACATTCGATCGAATTGTCTATCAAGACAATAAAGGCATTATATACTATGTATTTTATGATAAATAGACCGATTACTTATGCTACCATTTTAAATTAAACGTTAGGAGGAGAAAGAAACTCCTAAGTTAAAAACAATGTCTACATGACAAATAAGAATCATGTTCAAAACACATGAGGCATGAAAATGACGTTTTTTTCATTGTGAGTATGTTGATCATTTTATCGCAAGTTCTGCGAACCTTCGCCGAAGAGGTTTTAATTGATAAAAGTCTCATATCACCCCATAAACTCCTCAAGATATTTAACGTAACATTATCATACAAAACAAATAATAAAGATAAGAAACAACGCTTAAAACATTGAAATTTTCAACGCCTCTATTCTCCATTGGCTACAAAACCAAGATCCAATTAGATGCGCCCAAGATCTCACCAAGTACGTAATAAATCATATTAAAACAATTATTGCTACCCATTAACAAACTATATCGCTTAGCTAGATGGTGGAGCGCAATCAATAAGACCACATACTCGTGCGTCGGCCGAGGCATAATTACGCGGATAATACAAATGAAAAGTGCAACCAAGACCACGTACCGACCGTGTCTTCCCGTATTATTTATTGCCATTTTATCTTACAGCAACCGTTGCGATAAAAGAAAAGAAATGTCAGAGGCCCGTGATCGCGATTATCGGGATGCAATCATTGAAGCCTCCCTGCTAACCGCTAAGATTCACCCACAACAACTTTATTACAAAACACGTTGACCATTGCTTCTTTTCAAACAGGGCTACCGAACTGATAGCAAGCTAACCTGCAATGAATGTTGAACGAAGCGAAAACGTATCTTAGTATCGAAGGCAGGGTGGTATGTAATGAAACAAATACACATTGAAAAGTTGAGCCTACCTTTAGAACACGGTATTGGTAGTCAGTCAGGGATTGGAAAGAAAGGCTCGTATGCCGTGCTCCGTGTTCCACCGGGGGACAGCCGCGATCATTGTGTAAAGGATTGTCCATTTAATTAGCACATGTAGAGCAAGATTATCAACGGGCACTGTCAACCGCTTTAGACAACTGAATAATGACACTGAATACGCACTACCTAATTACAATTACAGAGACGGGAGTATCTTGGGGTAATCAACCGAAGAAGTGAACGGAAGTTGTCACTTAATCAAGATCATTAATTATGTACGCGGGCTTAATAGGGCTCACAAAAGTGATGATAATGTATTTCACTTGTAGCCGGACGGTTTAACGATTCCTTTTTAATTATATTTATTTTTATATTCTACAATGACATGAAGTATTTGACGCGGGTTAAGAATTTTTATGTCTTTAAGCGCACTGTTTAAAAAGTTTAAAAACTTGGTATAAAACAACTGCAATAAAAGTGAAATATATTAAGAGAGTAGAAGACTTCAATACACGTCTACAACATGCTTTTGTGCAATTATTTTTAAATGGTTAAAAATAATCCAAATAATTATTTATTTATTTAACTCTTTATTGTACACCGATAAAATAATACAAAACAATCAAGTAGTAGGCAAGTGAAGTAGATAGGAGGTACAAAAGGCGGTATTATCGCTACACAGCGATCTCTTCCAGACAACCTTAAGATGTATTAATTATTTTTTAAACGAAACGTAGCAAGTAAATAAAGTTTGCCACAATTATTGTGACGCATCATAAAGAGGCATATAATAATTATGATGAAGGTATATAAAAAAATAATTATTTGTTTTATAGAGTAAATATAGCAAAAACATTTTCTAATATGAATTAGAAGGTTTATATGGGTTACAATATAGCCGAACAGACGAAACGTTAAAACAATGTGGCTGAATAACAGCCAAATAGCTTGTCGACGAAACAGCCAAGTGCCACCTGCGTTACAACTAACTGCCACTAGTCAAATTGAGGCTCAACTTGCAACAACTAGAGTCAACTTTTTAACGAAACGTCAAAGGTTTTAAAAATAAGAAATGGCTTTGGTGGGCACACAGCTAAAGTGAAATTGCACTTTGCTGTGTGAACATAGCAATGATGTTGTAGTAGTATGGATCGACTGTGACACTAGAAATTAAGTGCCTATCATAACTCTCGTTAGGGACTCCGACCGATTTTAATTTAGATTCAATAACCAGGATTAGAAGTAATTTTTAATACTAAATTATCTCGGTACCACCCTTTTCTTTCTATTTTGAAAGTTTTGATCGAGGTTTTATTACAACGTTAGTAACGTTAAAAAAAATGTTTCATACTCTTCTTGAAAGAATACATCATTGACGCTCTTGGTATAACTGCGGACCAGTAACTATTATACTTCATTCGTTTACTCCAATTAACCGTTAAAGTAATGCTTTATTGCCACGAATGTCGTGTTTCCTTAAGAAACATACCAGTTTACCCCAGAAATGAGGTAAATTTAAGATTAAAACTGTTTCTACGCCTCCTTTAAACCCACTTAGTAAATTATTCCTAAGCATAGCTCACAGTTTCGCCAGTAGCTATTGTTGCAAATTCTGAATAATAGGATAGAGATCAAACCGCCTACAAACTCAATCTACGTACGCCTACACTTCATTTCATCGCCAGTTACCTGAGCCTCTGAACTTGAATCAGGTATTGTGATTCAGTGCTCAATTTATAATGAGTTGCCTTATTTATATTACCTTATTGTACCTTAGCGTAGCTTACTTTAAGTGGCCCTCGTAATGGATGTTGAGATAAGAAATAACGTTCTCAAGCTCTAATGTGTACATTTTTAATGCTGTTATTCGCTACTCTAAGGATTACAAAAATCCTTAGGCTCTGCAAAATATATTGTAAATAACATATTATTATGAAATACAAATTAGTTTGTGGGCATTCTTGTCAGTATATATTTTTTATATAATTATACATATTTTTCAGAATAGTTCCCAAGTAGATAATCAACTAAGTAAGGTGAGGTAAGACAAGCACACGATTTTCACGTCAAAAAGTGACGCTAATTTCGACATTAATTCCTTGTGAATTGTAATATTGTAGTCTCATAATTATGTACATATTCTGTTAGCCTTATTATAATTATATTACTTTTTTATAGCCTCTTAGTTACAATAAAACAAATTAATAGAATAAAGCCATAGACAATTTCATTTCTGGCCGTGTAAAACGTTCCGTGTCACAGAAATAAAAACTAACTAAACATGCATTTAAAAGATCACGTTTATGAAATATTAAATCTGTGGTTATCGTTCGTATCTCGTCCATTACATAGAAAGACACGAACAGGTGCCTTCCGCGCCCACACGTTCACCGCTGGGCCATGAAATTATCATTCCACTAGATCGTTCACGTGACATCGCTCAGAATTAGTTGGGAACTATTTTAATCTGGTTGTTAGTTCATTATACTATGTAGAGCATTTACTCACTATGCCATAAATACCTCACAATGACATTTCTGTGTTTTAAAGTAAATAGTTCAACTCCGAATAAGAATCTCATGGTAGGTACAAGGTTTTGTGATTAGGTATATATAGTATTTTTCAATATGGGTGAATGAACGAACGAATGGATGAATGTTTAGTTTGACTGTTTTGTTAATCATAAGTGATTGACGATTTTTCAACTTTTCGATGCTTCGGAGTGCACATTACCTAACCCGTCAGAATTGTTGTTATCGTTATGGCCCTGCTACATCTGCCTTATCATTAACGGCGAAATGCGCCATATTTAGCGCGTTAGGCTGCAAATATGGTTTGATGTGTCAAAGGAGTTGCCACCCAAGTTATGGCGAGTTAACCGTTGGCCACAGCTGCGCAATGTTAATCTTAACGCGTTAATTAACTCGTTAGGTCGCAGGTGTAGCAGAGACATAACATTAACTCTAACTAAAGGGATAGAATCAAATCCAAATAATGAAACAATATGTAACCCTTTCATATGAAATTGAAAACATGTTCTGCAATAGTAAAATCCGTCCGGTGCTTTCTATGATACATCGCTAGAACACACAACCTAACATTCCCTCTTACTCGTATACTCGTAATATTAGTGTACCCGTAGATAGCGAGATGCTTGCGAAACATGCCATGTCACTATCTGCTCACCCATCATCACGACTTCACGATTTACATATAATGACTTTTTAACAATATACTACGAATATGTGCCTGTGTCTACTTATCGTAATTTCGTTTTACTGTTTTAACATGGCTAACAAGTAGTCATTTTTCATTCAGAAGCAGCTATCTAAGAGTACGTTTGTTTTTAACGAAAAGTAATTCGTGACTTCGCGAGCGGATTTCACATGTTGTCTGTACTCCTAAATCCAATAATGTAAAGTAATTTATGCTAAAAAGATTAAAATTTACTGTGAAAGAACTTACTGTCAGTTTGGCTGTGTTTAGGTTATTTACGTGATTAATGTTATAGGTTTGTTATGAACTGGTTTTGATTACTCTACGTACTCGTACTATATATTATACTAGCTCCGCGGACAGACTTAGTTATGTCAAAAGTTTTTTTTTGAGATGTAAGCTATCCTATCTTTCAAGTTGGATCAAACTGCACACGGTGTGCAAATTTGATTAAAATCGGTTAAGTAGTTTAGGAGTCCATCGCGGACAAACAACGTGACACGTAATTTACATATATTAAGACTAGCTGCCCGGACAGACTTCGTTCTATCAAAAGTTTTTTTTTAGATGTAAGCTATCCTATCTTTCAAGTTGGATCAAACTGCACACGGTGTGCAAGTTTGATTAAAATCGGTTCAGTAGTTTAGGAGTCCATCGCGGACAAACAACGTGACACGTAATTTACATATATTAAGACTAGCTGCCCGGACAGACTTCGTTCTGTCAAAAGTTTTTTTTTTAGATGTAAACTATCCTATCTTTCAAGTTGGATCAAACTGCACACGGTGTGCAAGTTTGATTAAAATCGGTTCAGTAGTTTAGGAGTCCATCGCGGACAAACAACGTGACACGTAATTTATATATATTAAGATATAAGTGTATACTGTAGGTACTGAGCTTAAATGTCAAAATATGATCAATATTTAATTAGTGTTTCAATAGAGAAATATATGTATAGACTTGATCTTAAATAATAAAGCTTGCAGAATTTAGTAGTGATGCTACCAATTAAGTATCCCATTCTCTACATTTCAAGAGTACACACCAATCCTAGCGCATGTCACACCGTCCTGAAAAACAGAGGTCGTAGCTTACCGAGGCTATTGCTAAGGACGGTCCTGTTTAGGGTTCCGTAGCCAAATGGCAAAAAACGGAACCCTTATGGATTCGTCATGTCTGTCTGTCTGTCTGTCTGTCCGTCCGTATGTCACAGCCACTTTTCTCCGAAACTATAAGAACTATACTGTTGAAACTTGGTATGTAGATGTATTCTGTAAACCGCGTTAAGATTTTTACACAAAAATAGAAAAAAATAAATTTTGGGGTTCCCCATACGTAGAACTGAAACTCAAAAATTTTTTTTTCATCAAATTTTTTTTTGTGTGGGGTATCTATGGATAGGTCTTCAAAAATGATATTGAAGTTTCTAATATCACTTTTTCTAAACTGAATAGTTTGCGCGAGAGACACTTCCAAAGTGGTAAAATGTGTGTCCCCCCCCTGTAACTTCTAAAATAAGAGAATGATAAAACTAAAAAAAATATATGATGTACATTACCATGCAAACTTTCAACGAAAATTGATTTGAACGAGATCTAGTAAGTAGTTTTTTTTTAATACTTCTGTATTTACCATAAGGCACAACAATGATGTCTATATTACGATCATGCACATTAAGTTATTATTGCTATTTCTCTTGTCATGCCAATTAATATGCGGAAGAGCGACAGTGATAGATTTATGTACAGTTATAGATATAGTTATAGATTTATGTATGCTAAGTTATAGATTTATGTGCCTAGTACTCGCTTTAATTAATTGCTACTAGGTGAAAAAATCCGATGAGAAATTTAATACCCCAGCTTTGTTTTGGGACACTTGCTTGCATGTTTTTGCTATCCTAGTACTGACTTTAAGTGGGGGGTGTCAGGTTTTATTTCGTTACGGAATTTCTTGATTCGGTCGCCGCGCTCAAAGCTCGCGATAAAAGCTATGCAATAGCTTAAAAATTTCTTTGCTATTTTTGTCTCGTGTGTTTGTTTCTTTTACAATCGTAAACCGCAAAAAACATCGATCAAAGTTACAACTAACTACAAGAACTTTTATATTATGTTACTTGCTGCTACGGAACCCTTCATGGGCGAGTCCGACTCGCACTTGGCCGCTTTTTTTCATTGGGAGTATTAAGAAGGCTCAAGATCAGCCAGAGCAAGTAAGGTAGTCAGATCTAAGCCCAACAGTGCAAGAGAAAAAAAATGGCACTGCGGTAACGCCAACAGAAGTGAAAACTTTGAACAATTACGTGTATATTTTTTGAATCGTTAGGAAATATTTTATTTTGCAGGAAATAATTTAAAAGGAAGTGTTTTTTAGGGTTCCGTAGCCAAATGGCAAAAAACGGAACCCTTATAGATTCGTCATGTCTGTCTGTCTGTCTGTCTGTCTGTCTGTCTGTCTGTCCGTCCGTCCGTATGTCACAGCCACTTTTTTCCGAAACTATAGGAACTATACAGTTGAAACTTGGTAAGTAGATGTATTCTGTGAACCGCATTAAGATTTTCACACAAAAATAGAAAAAAAAACAATAAATTTTGGGGGTTCCCCATACTTAGAACTGAAACTCAAAATTTTTTTTTCGTCAAACCCATAACCATAACCATGTGGGGTATCTATGAAAAGGTCTTCAAAAATGATATTGAGGTTTCTAATATCATTTTTTTCTAAACTGAATAGTTTGCGCGAGAGACACTTCCAAAGTGGTAAAATGTGTCCCCCCCCCCCCCCCCCCGTAACATCTAAAATAAGAGAATGATAAAACTAAAAAAAATATATGATGTACATTACCACACAAACTTCCAACGAAAATTGGTTTGAACGAGATCTAGTAAGTGGTTTTTTTTTAATACGTCATAAATCGTAAACCACAATTTACCTCGATCAAAGTTACAACGAACTTCAAGAACGTTTATATTATGTTACTTGGTGCTACGGAACCCTTCATGCGAGTCCGACTCGCACTTGGCCGCTTTTTTATTCATTACATTTTTAATGAATGGCTGCCAACGCCATCTCGTAAAGTATATGTAAACTACAATCTTGATAATTACAATATTGAAAATAATTAATAGGAGCTGTAAATTAAGTAACTATGATTCTGTACTTCTTTTAGAGATGGCGCTACAGGTAGGTGTCGCTTACCGGTCGCGAACTGTATTATTTCATCCCTTCTAAAAATGCGTAACGCGCCTAAAGAAGTTTTCTGTATAAAACTATATAAAACTGTATAAAACTGTGATAAGACAGATCACTGAACGTTACACGCGGAAGATTACGCAAGCAATGCAACTAGGACGTACTTGTAAATAACTATAATATATGTATAAACATATAAATATATAACTATACTATAAATCTACATACCTATAGAACGCTAAGTATTCTTCTTGTAAAATAGAAACCTGCCAACTTACACTTGGATATCGTGGTGGAATACCTTTCTCATTCTTCCTCATGAGTTAAATGATCATAAACTCATATCTTTATGTGAACCTCACTTTAGCTGGGCAAGATACAAAAACATACAATGTAACTCATTTAAAATTTATAAAATAACCTTTTAAAATAAAAACTTGGACTAAAGGAACACCCATGCGTGAAATAAGTGTACATTTAATTTAAAGAAGCTACGGCATAAATTTCGCAATACTCGCAAAAGCGCGACGTTTAATTATTCCGAGCATTTTAAACTTAAGGTACACAAAGAATTCGTCATTTTACCATCACAGCGTGTGGTCTACTTAAATCTTAAAGTTGACACGTTATTTAACTAGCAGCTAAACCAAAGACCGAGGCAACAAGTTTGAGGTTTTACGCGAACATTCGTCTTTTAGACACTTTTCGCGAATGCAACTGTAGGAATTTGGAATTCTTTACTTCTTGACCATAATTATATACTTAGCCATAAACACTTTCTTGAAAATGATGGGTCTACATTGATACATTATGATGTAAGTTGACTTGTACGTGTAGAATTAGTTTTACATCTTATTTTTTTCACAGTTGACGCTTACCTGTAACTATTTGCTAATTTATAATACTAATAATGTCACTATTTTTTCTGTCTTACTTCTTCTTCTGTCTGTACCTATGTCATTTCTGTTAAGTAACGCTACAGTACTTAAAAAAATTTGTATTATTTTTATTAACACTTGTTTACTGGAAAATAAAATATTTTTCTATTTTTCTATTTTTTTCTATTTTTAAGGTTAAGATTAAGAGTTCGATAAGGTTATGACGACATTAACGTATTAAAGTGAGTAAAAATTTTTTTGACATAACGCAGAAAAATTCTAAAAGTAAGAAATATCGGTTAAAGCAAAAAGGTAATCAATTTTATTGCTTAAAAGTTTCTGATTTACAAGTCTGCGTGTATTTTATGCAATCTGCAATATGGCCTATTTCTACTAGCACACGAGATTACAAGATAAGATCCAACTTGATTACCTTTGTATCGTTTTATTAAAGTTCTTTGTTAGCCGCTTAATTACGGTATCGCGCTCATTATAATCCAAAACGACTTAATATCTATATCAAAAGTCTTTTGAAATCATATCACAGGATTTTCGGTCATCGTTACTATCTGATATTAATTTTAAGGGCAAAAAAAGGCTGTTTTTATTTTATTAGGACAAGTTTATAGGCTAAAACGCATGAGATGTTCAGATTTGTTGCATAGTGAAATTCTTTCATAAAATATTTTTAGTTAATTAAATTTGGTAATTAATCTCATTTAGATAATTTACTAAATTCCTTTTGTTCTTTAATCTGAGACTTAATTATTTTATTTTATTTTATACATATAAATGTTGATTATGACAATATTTATGTTGATTATATTTTGGTCACACATTGTTTAAAGCATCCGAAATACTCGAATTCGAATTTAATGTACTTTTAATTATTTATATTAAAGCATATAATAAGTTACTGTATTCTATTCTTTTCTATTCTATTCTATTCCATTCCATTCGATTCCATTCCATTCCATTCCATTCCATTCTATTCTATTCTATTCTATTCTACGACATATTCTATTGTAGTCTAATCTATGATGCACAATGGCTCTATAGTATTATATCATATTCGTCCCCGTCAGCTACCATAACGATATAAAACACATCTGAAAACATGTGATCGCCAACCAACAGAAGCTGTAGCAATAAAAATCATATCCATAGACCACATTACATAACAAAGTATTTCTTTATAGAAAAAAACGGTAAAATCTACAAAAATTCCGAAGTTTACCTTCTTTTCAAAAACCAATTCGCTTTACTATTATGTTTAAGGCAATTTCTATTCACAATCGATCCCATAGTCAAAGTGCGTCGAAGGCAATAATCTCAATATGAGGTAGTAGGTAACGAGCTATAAAATACATATCTGTTTGAATATAAATTAAATATGAACAAACATAACGCTTCCATTGGCTTTAAAATTCTTTACAGTGTCGCCGAAACATCAAACTTTTCAATTTAAACCCTATAACTGGTTGAAGCCGAATAAATAAAAATAAAATATTTTGTTTATTGACGATTAACGAATTATTGCCTAGAAACTTCATTGTACAAGATTCTTTTTTTGTAAATCTTTGTTGAGGTATATGGTGTTTGTACCATTAATGGACAGTTTAAAAATGTTCTTGATTGAAAAATATTACGAACTATTTTTAATTATGGTACTTTTAAGGCAGTTTTATATATTGTTTATTATTAAGTAAAAGAAAGTTTACAGATTTTATGATGAAACTAAATAAAAAAGAATAGTAATGTTCTACTAAGTGATGACCGGCATATTATTGCATCATCAACCATCTGTATCAAGTTTTCACCAAGTTTTATGGCACCATTATTTGATGGACCCGCCTGTACATTTTTCTACTCGTACTAACAACACCAAGATACACTATTCTAAATTTTTTGAATGTTGCCGAAAGTTAAGTTATAGTTATAGTTGACAACTTATTAGGTGAGCTGACCAACTCTACACTGGACCTATGAGTATTAAATATTAATATTTTATTTTCTCATGTCAGTAGATATATTGTACAATAACGTCTACTTAATTTGTTAATCGTCATGGAGTATGTTTAGACTACCTTATTACATAAGAGAGTTCCATAAAATGTATTAGAAGCCATATAATAGCTACTTTTTTTTCACGTTCAATATCATTGGATATTATAATTTCCTTTAATAGCAAGCTTGTTTCTAGTTCTAATTTATAACCTTGTTATTTTTGTCCAAAAAGGTTTACCGGTTAATAACGGGATGGAAAAATTACTCTTAAACATACACTGAAGTCATAACTTCGCACAAATTGCGTCAAATCATATGGATGGTATTTTTTATAAGGAGCAAGGAACATGTGGTAAATTGGAGTCCCTATCATCAGGTACAAAACAAACAACGTTATAACGATGCCACACACCATTCGTAGAGGAAAAAAATTGATAAGCCCTCGACTTGTCCCGTTCCACAAATGCTCAAAAAAGTCAGTAAAAAGTTTACCATGAAATTAATTTCGAAAGTTTTGTTGTATTTTTATATTGATGACCTTTGTGACGGAATAGTTATTTGATGATGGTGATAGATGATAGATGTTTGAAATGTTCTGGGTTCAATTCCAAGCACGGCAGAAATTTGAATTATTTTTTTTCTACTTCTTAGACAATAGAGCTCACTGACACCAATTCTTAACTGCAAAATAATTGTAACGAGTAAGATGGGGGTATGTAAAAAACTATACTATATCTATACTATACTAAATCAAAACGCAATCTAAGAAAACATACGAGTAAACATACACTTCTTCTATATTAGGTACGTTTTTTCATTTGATTATGGTCTATGCATTGGCTATACCAATATTTTTCAGTGATAGAAACGCATTTGTTAGTTTTTCAATCTAATATTACTCCTACCAGCTTTCATCATCTTTTATTTATTTATTACAACGAACATTTTATATTACATTTTATTGTTGCAATATCATCAAAAACCAATTGAGTTGAATATTCATTCCAATAAACGAGCACTGTCTCTTTCGCCCCTGGTATGTGAAAACGGGACAGTATAATAGATCAAATAATTTATCGAATGGACTATACGACTCATTCGATTTCGAATAAAGGGCTCCGAACCGGTTTAGTGGGAAATGAATGTAATCATGTCTGAGTCAAGATTTACTTAATTATTTGGGAAATAATAAATATCGTATCATACTGCATCTGTTTGGAAACTACTTTTTAGTATAATAAAAGTTTATAGAAACACCATTTTTACATGAGTGTAAAGTTTAAACAAGTAGTTTTTTTAAATCTCAAAAATACATTAGGTACATTTACTTTACAAAGTATATTCTTATTATTTACCTAGAAAATGTTGTTCTTAAACATTGTTTTTTTTTACTACTGGAGAAATGAACCCTATATTTTAGGTTGATTTTTAGCAAATAGCTAACCATTCAAACTTTTGAAACAACTTATCTCTACATGTACGTACTCTACATTCAGTGTAAATACCACCTATTAATTACCAGTAACAGGCCACACTGGTATGTATGCAAAAACCGCGTTACAATTTAACAATGATAATAACTTAAGATCCATTATTGCTACTACAGAACAATAACGCCTACGCGAGCCGTAGTTCTCAAAATGTTTAACAGTCAAACCTAACACCACCGTCTATTATGAATGACTAATTAGAGGCATAATATCTTGAGTCAGTCTTACATGACAGGATAAATTGCTGCCGGGTTTAATCATTGTATGGAGTCGACAACTCGGCAAGAGTGAAATTGATGCCTCGTGCCGATATAGTAAGGCTGAAAGTGGAATAGGCTCGGCTTCAAATATGTTGTGTGATGTAAATTACCGCACGAGCAATAATTTGGTACTAAGCGGTAATGCTACTTCGAATGCAGTCCGTTCTAGACGGATGACCGTTAGTAGGAAATAAATACTGATGGTGCGTGCTTGAAAAACTAGGGTTGCGTTTCTATTCATTGTTATTTTAATAGTTTTTTTCGTAATTAAGTCGAAGATCCTTATATTACCGTCAGTGTTCAACTCTCATAGAACGAGAAAGATAGACAGTTGCCAAAGTAATACGTGTCAAGTATTTTCACTATATTTTTTTCTCTGTACAAGAGTTAAATCATGACGTAAAACATTACAACTATAAAAAGTCAAGTTTTTAACTAATTCCTATTTGGCTAAATAATAATCGGTTGAAGAAAAACAACGTGGTACTTCAAAACTAACAATTCATTTAAAAGCTTATCTGAACTTGCAAAGTTAGAATCAGTAGGTAAAAATACCTACACTTACAAATCGAAATCCTGTCTCCCATATTACTAATCCCATGTACTATCATCCAAAAGCATTCGCTAAGTTGGTCGCATGACTTAGAACTGTTTGAAAACTTCCAATAATCAAGGTGAAACTCCCACCTCTAACCCTTACTTACGCCAATCTATATTGCTAAAGTTTCTATAGTTAAGACTTTCACGAACTGTAACAAGGAGATTGAATCCACAACTCGTCATATCTACGTATTCTGTTTACATCGTTATTTGTTAGCTATATTTTTCTGGACATGTCAAATGTAGAGCTTGAATTGCATGTTCTTGTGACTAAAATTTTAAGATTTTCTACTCTGAACTTGGCCTTTTAGATCTCAATTCTTTTGTCTGAACTTGGCTCTCATTTCAATTAAAGTTTTTACTCTTTACTTAAAGAGGCAGTTCTAAACTGCCTAGTAAAGTTATTGCAATTCCCAATTACTTAATACTTAAAAACACTGTTTCTCACGAAGGAGCGGCTCATCTGCAGCCAATTAATAACCGAAACAATTAGGCTTCAAATCTTCAATCGTGATCGGACATGACATAGAAGGTCAATTCATAGCCTTGGCCAATTCATAACCGAGTGTGTTTGGCTTTTCGCTTTGCACTTGCACCACATTGGGGCAAGTAGCGACTGGTGTCAAGTCACGATACTGCGACCTGACTGTTATCACTTATCGACTTGCTATGCGTCTTGGGTATACTATGTATATACTATAGGCGCGGGCGCGGGCCTTGCGACATACGTTGTATGCCATGCTGCAACAAAATGTAGTTAGGTGTGGAGAGTCAAATATTTTTAACATTTGCGGCCTCTTTAGGGAACGAATTGGTGATAATCTACCCATATACGCTACGGCAACGGCCGTTAATAAATTTTAGACTTCTATAATTTTATTTCATCGAAAAAATGTTAAGAATACTTAAATTTGACCATACAGCCATGGTCTGATAGTAAGTGTTTAGAACTAGCATACATTATTTGATCTTCAAAGAAAACTTCGATAGCGTGATTCAGGTGTAAGATACAAATGTGACGTCACTGTGCGACGTATACCTGATGCGATAACAGACCTGATCAATAACATTTCTAACAATGTATTTACTATAAATACATTTCTAATAACGTTATATAAGAATGCTTCCGTTAATTCGATTTTGAAAATAGGTAACGTTCTGAAATCTGTTTTTATGTTATATTAAAATGTAACTATTTTGCTATTTTAAAATTTTTATCCTGTTAAAGATTTGTTCTACGGTAACTATAACGTAATACTTGTTTAATATAAATTTTATTTATTTGGATCAACGTCGTTAGCGTCACAGTGGTCTCTTTCATTGTCATTTATTCAACGGTTCGCGAAAACGTATCGAATTGATTACACTTTGTCGATCTTTGAGCTCAGCAAAAACATAAGGTCTTTATATTAATTACTTGTTGCTGAAACTGTTTTTGATGGCAAAAATGCGCGTTCTACAAGGGCAGCTTTCAGACTTAGAGCGTTATGTTAGAAATTTGGTTTTACTTAACATCTTTATTTAAAAACAACTTATGTACACTGTTTAAACCATTGGTTTATTTTCTGTCAACTTTTTTATGCCAGTACCTAACAACTAATTCTGCTGTTATAAAAATTACAGTGCATAGATCTTTAAATCAAAATATTTAAAGATATAATGGCTACAATTATAATGGCTGCTTTTAAAAGTAGTAATGGTTCCAAATCACTTTGCACTTAATCAATTTTAGAGTATTATGAGCTAACACGATAACCATATAATAATTGGGCACTCGTGTCAACATTACTGTGGTGCATAATGGAACAAAAAAGGTCCACCGAACTAGATTTCAAACAAAATTACTGACAATAAACCAACAACGTCAATCACTTTGGCTAATGGCGCACAAAGCGATCTTATCGGGGGAACCATAAGCGTGGTTGTCAGCGGGACAGTGGTACAAGAGCTCATTGAAAAATTATGAATACCAAAGTACCGTGCAGTAGCGGAGACTTGATAGTAGGACCGGTCGCGGTCGAGCAAACAAACGACGCGTTCAGAGATACCAACGGACATCCGCGCCCGACAGCGAATAGACCACGTTACGACTGTTACTAGTCGTGCGCCTAATCTACCCGCAAACCGTTAACTGGCCAGATATTAATCATAATTTCTACTGACGCGATCCGCTCAAGTGTTTTAGACGAGCACCATTATCTAAAATACTCGCTCGAGTAACGTAAGATTGACGATTCAACCCGCACTGGAAATTGCCGGCAAATTGGCGATATGTTTGCAGTACCATAAACGGCTTGTAAGTACGAACTTGGCGAAAGATTGTGCGGCCACACACATAACTATGCGATGACGAAAATTGGATAATTGGCGGGGCACGTTCTCATACAATGCTCGGATGGTTAGCGCCCATTCAATTTCAATCAAAGGTATTATTAATCAAATGTGTGGCACATGTAAAAACACGACTTGATTGCAAGGTTAGATATACAATCCACTCAAATAGTTTACACTTCGCAATGATGTAAAATACCTATATGGTATCTTCCGCAGTAAATGTACGTGACCAGCCTCGGCAATCTGACTCACTTTCCTTTTCAAAACAATCATAAATTATTCATTTAAAGCATCTAATGGAACCAAGTAAATTAATACGGAAATAACTAAAAGTAATTTATAACTTTATGACCAATTTTAAAAGTTCGCTTTTTCTCTGCGTTACTGAACTGACAATGAGTTTTTATTAACTATGGTTATACATGATGCAGTTTTCTCCAGTATAAAAAATATCATCTAAATCTTTATGTTGTACATAATTATTATATTGACATACATACATAAATTCGAAAAATACGGCTTACGTCAAACGAAACAGCTGAGTACGGAGAAAAAATATTGTTTAACAAAGTTGAATACCTAGTGAACATAGCGTTACTAGTAGGTATTAGTTATTTGGTCTGATTGAGTGATATTTTTATTTATATCTGTAGTTTTTTTAGCAACATGAATATGTTCTGCATAAAAGTTTTATTAAATTACAGAAACAGTCAATTCAATCCTCAATCGTAAACCTGGTATCTTTAGAAAAATAAAAAAATTATAATCTCTTAGCTTTAATATCCATCCAACTTATAAAAACTAACGGCTTTGATGCAAAAGTTATTCTACAAAAAAGGAAGATAGCCGCAAAAAATCATTAGTTTCTATTGAAGTGTGGTGATTGACAGTTGGATCGGGGCCAATCATCCCAATTTGTACCCATATTTCGAGTCATAAGTACTCTTGAAGCTACACACTGCACAAACATTTAACAAATGTTGCTTTGCCGCCTTACTTGCAAATGTAAACCTTATTATTATTTACAGAAAATTTAATTTCGTATATCACAGTCTTAACGCGACAGACCGTAAACTCTGACTGAGGTATTTGGAACAGAAAATCGTTGTTTCTGTGGTTTTTAATTGTGTTACAAAGAAAAGCCACAAAGAATTGGTTGTACTACAATCACGTAATTAACCTCAAGTTTAAAGTTACAATGTTGCCCATTGAGTTTTTTTTTACATTTAATATTATTATTTGGGCGATCCTTAGGACTTAAATTAATTATTCCTCGATATAATAAAACTACATGATAATTATACAAGATTAACTTTGTATCGCTTTCAATTGCATCAATAAACATACACAATTTAGCCATAAAATTAGTTACACTCTCCAAGTTCTCCAAGGCTTATCTAGCGTTATCATTCAGTGATTCACTGAAGCCGTAGAGCTAACGACGCATAGAGGAAGTGATAACAAACCGAACCCAAAAAAGCAATTGTCTCATTAGGGACGGTATCTTATCAAGCACGCGTGAATGGCGGCCAAGTGTCGGTATCGATACATTCATTGTTGGACTGTGTTAAGTGAGCTAAAAGCTTTGGAATGCATGGCGGCATCGCTGGCGATCGTATGAAGTTAGGTTTTCTGTTCCAATAGCTGTTTTTGTTAGATGTTGAAGTGACATCAGTACTGCAAGAATAATGCAACTTTCCAAAATGAACATCTCATTTGCTAAAATTTTTCTAAGAGTTTGTACAAAGCAATTGCCAAAACATAAAATATTGATTAAACATCGCGTTATTCTTTGCACTTACATCATATTGTAAATACCAGGCGTTACCTTCCTACCATAATTAATAAATAATTAACTGATGAACTCTAAACTTTAAAAAATATAATTATGATATGTACAGCATTCGCAATCTAGATACATAGGTATTAGGAACAAGTAACCCTAAGTAATCACTCACAGTGAAATAGTGTAAATGAACCCCGAAATAATGTCAAGAATCGCTACAGGGCTTATTGACATGGATCCTGGAAAGGCAGCACAAGTAGGGAGCACTAAAACCTTTCAAGGACCTAGAACAAAAGTGCACAATCTTTCCATACATTTAGAAGGACGGCGGTTTTCTGAAGGCGCCTCTAAACTGTATCGCGTCACATAAAGAAGCCTGCATGCGCGTTGGTTCATATTTAATGACATCATTAACTGGAAGGCACAGGAGTTGCGATGCCCGGGGTTCTCGACAACCGCTTTGTCAAGACAGGATGTTGAGAGCTGTGAAGGTGAATGATGAGATAAAGGAATATGTAGAGACGTTCTGCGGTTTCATATTACGACTTAAAAGTAACGACAAAATATGTATTACTTAAAGGTCTTTGAAATAACATGATGTATCCCTAAGTATTGTCTTCTACACAATCATATTAATTAGTATAAAAATTTGGATAATTGGATGTAGTAATATTTGAATGTTTATCACTCAGTTACGTAAAAACGGCTGAATAGAACAGATAGTTGATAACGTTTATGAAAGGATAGGATAATCTTAAATTAAAATTAAAGAAAAAAAGACTTGAGAGGTGTCAAGGGACACCCGGATGGAACGAAGATCCTTGCAGTCAGTACTAGGATAGCAAAAACATGCAGCAAGTGTGCCAAAACAAATCTAAGGTATTGAATTTCTCATTGGCTTTGTTCTCCTAGTAGCAGACACGAAATTTAATAACTTAGATTTGTTTTGGCACACTCGCTTGCATGTTTTTGCTATCCTAGTACTCTGGCTTGCTTTCTATATAAAAAAACTACGACGGCAAAAAGTGTCGTTACCATTTTTCGTTACCAAATTTTCCGCCTAGCCCCCTTTCGCAACTCGCGATAAGGAACTTCGTTCCAAAAAACCGCCAGTGTAATTTACACTAAACATAGCTAAGATATAACACTCTCAATTAAATCACCTTTAAACAAAAATTCATCATCCATTTCGGGAAATCACTCAATATTAAGAATATAATAACAGTGAAATAATGCCACAGATAATATAAACGACCAATCCAATGAGCAGCAAATATCTGACGTGCCACTTGCTTCAACGAAACACCTCTTCAAACATCGGCTACTTGGAACCAACGTCAAGCTTTAATTAACAACCAGCCTACTCACAGCACTCACTTCTCAACGAAACTTTGCGTACACGCTAGCCTTTTGCTCGCGTTGTTGTCTGCAATTTTATTATTGGTTAAGTATGATATATATACTTTCTTTTATTTTCTTTGAATTACTTTGTTTTCGATTAGTGACTAACTTTTTTCTCCTGTCTTCTCTTTAACATAATCCTTTTTACGAAAACAAAACACTAATATTCTAAATGTATTTATGTTGCCAAATAAAGACTCTTTTGTTTTAGTTGAGAGGCAGGTCAATGATACATGTCTTAAATTTTGTAGGCTCATTATGTAAGTCTAAGTATAACCTGCTTCTTTTTCAAATTGATTAAATCATTCCTATCAATGGTTGCCTTGAAGCGATTGCTGTTTTAGTAATAAAGCAATCAATTATACGCCTTTTTAAGCATATATCATCCTTTATCGTATAAAATGTGAAAGGTAAAAAACAAACACAACTTAAGTTTAACGGATTTGAATTAAATTTATATCTCGTTTTTTCTCGTCTCATCTCTTGTGTTTAAACCATAATAAATTTTGCTCTAGCACTGAATTAATGTTCAATACGGTAAAATTCCCTCATTTTTATGTGAGTATAAAAATAATTAGTTACATTTTTTTTTCATATTTTACACCAAAAAGATATGAATGTTTTAAAACTGGTAGACAGAATTACGATAATCATATCTTTGTTTCGTTGACAACCGTTTATTCAACCATCATTTACTTAACTTTCATGTCTGTACAAACGCACATCACTTACGATAGTATAATATTAGAGAAGATATTGTTTTAAATAAAATTGATAGTTAGTGTAGGTGGCCCCGACACGGCGTGGGCCCGACAAAGTTCCCTAAACGAATACAATGAAACTCGCTATCAATAAGGTTCTTTTCATCGATGTCAATTAAAACGCAAATGTTGTAACTAGCTTCTAACGACATTTTAAGTATCGTAATAATGAATACGCTTAGAAATGCTTCAGGATTCAAATTATTTAGAAAACGAAAAGTTGTGGCATTATGATCCTTATGAATTGCTTCTTAATGGAAATGCTTGTTGTACTTTGTTTTGATTTGAATTCTATTCATTGTTAAAGTTTATATGGAAAAAAGTTCAGAAAGCTAGATATTATATGTATATCGCCCATAAACATTAATATGTTAATACCAAAAGCAGCTACACGGATGTGAATAGAGCCAAAAAACAATACAGGATGTTTCGAAAACAAAACATGCTACAAAACAAGGTCGATTTGAGAAGGAAAGCGATAGTTATCCACTATCCAGGCGGACAAAAGCCCTTCCACCATAACCAACCAGATTAAACCAGTTGGTAAGGAACCCAGCGAATTCATACAGAAGGAACTTGTTGAAGGATGTTTGTGGAAGGATGTTGGCTTGGATGGATAGAACCCCTGTACAACCACACGGACGTAAGTTTGATTTGATTGATCTGCGTCACTCAATCATCAACGTACACAACCAAACATGTAAAGTGCATTCCGTGGTTATCGATGCTTTTGTATTCAATTAGACCTGCATTTAGATAACTGATTCCTTTCACGATGACAGTGGTAACGAGCGCGGTCAGCTGTCAAAATGTCCAAACAATCAGCCATACGACCCAGTATCAAAATCTTCTACGTCAAGTCTAGCAACATGAACATATACCTCTTTTTATTGCATTGCTGGTTCTACTTCAACTATTTGAGCACATATGCTAGCTAAGTCGCAGTGGACGCACTACAGTGATGTCGATGCATTGAAAGTGTTAGGTGAATATTTATAGGTGTCAGTAAGGTCACATTGTTCGATCTATTAAACTCTTTCATATTCGATTTTGGGGAACGCGTGATCAGATTATGCAATATTACGTTAAGTACCAATAGTTGTGAATTGCGTATGTATTGTGGGACTTGAATGTATGGTAACAAGAATATACAAAGGTCATGTACACAATGCATTTTGAGTGTGGACAGACTTGGTCTAATGATTTGTCTGAAATGTTTCTCCTTATGTTATGTTGATCATTGTATTCAGGTGTTTTGCTTTTTTATTAAAAGTCTTCATACGAACAGCTGAATCTACTGTTGGCAATTAGCCAGCTCTTCGTAGACAATTGTAACCAAGGGCGTCATGTATCTATTGTCAATGAAAAAAGCGGCAACTTTGTTACATGAGTAGCTTGTTATTATTCTTTCATAAAAACATATTCATATTATTGAGTTCACAAAGGGTAAAATTTCTCTTTTTGCTGCGAAAGATAAACGGTATGCATGATAATCCTTCAAACTCAGAACTTCAGTTATGAATTGTGAATATTATTGCTATACCGGAGGACTCGAATTCAAATTCAGATTATTAATTAATTTTGTTTGCATGTCAATATACATAAGCACCGTTTTGGAAAATCTGGATTTGTATGCCGTTGGCCAATATTAAGAATATTGAAGAATTGAAGCTTGGATTTAGTCATTTCAAAATTAAGTCTATAGTTCTGTTATTCTGCAATATTTTGTAATTGGTCCACCCACGTTCATTGGTGATCTCATACAAAAACAGCTTTGTTCAACATCCGAATCTTTATTGCTATACAACACGCACAGCCTTTATTAGTCAAATATGTGTAGAAATTGTTCAAACGACTGAACTCTCACAAAGATCAATTACACTAAGATAACATCTTTCTTGTCGGACGACAATGAATGGACATTTCTGCTCTGAGGTTGACCGGAAGAAAATACTCGTGTATTGGAGTCCATCTTTTATGGGACCAAGATTATGAATAGTAAAGGATAAGATCTCAAAAATTATATTGTGTGCAACTGACGTTCCCGGCATACTCGCGAATTTTTTTGCTTTCGAATAGTTCCGGACGTTTTGAAGTTATAATGACCAAAAGCCAACAGCTAACAGGATATTGGATAAGCTTGAGAACAGTCCGGCTTTCCCGACTAACTAGTAACTAGATGTCGTTATACTAACGATAAAAATGGGTAACGCCAGTAGGCTTCACCCATTTTTAACCGACTTCAAAAAAAGTAGGGTATCAAATCGACTGTATTTTTTTATGTTTGTTACCTAAGAACTTTCGAATGTTTAAACCGATTTTGATGATTCTTTTTTAATCAAAAGCTGGTGCTTGTCATGTGGTCCTACTTTAATTTGAACTAGATCTGACAAGTAGTTTTTGCGTTATTTTGAAGTCGGTTATTTTCTTCTTGGTAAAATTCAGATTATTGACTAATCTCTCCTGCCTCGGAAGGCAATTACCTAAGGACCCCACTTAGGTCAAGATTTCCGTATACTTCCGAAGGAAAGAAGGTATACGTTCCGTGCTTTGCAGCTGCAAGGCGCAGTAGCTACCTGCTACCAATTTTATGAGTAGAGTCTTAGTGAGCTAAGTTACAAGCAGAATGATCTCTGGCCAAAAATGTGTTGGTAACATCACAATCTTACGAATACCATATGAATAAACGAGAGCGACCACTTACAACCAGTTTCCCTTCTTTACGTTTAGCAGTAACTATCATAAAAAAAACAACAATGAGATAGGTACTAACGCATCACTGAGCCATAAAATATTCTTCGCGTGTTCACTCTTCCACGTAAAAAATGTTGGGCTATTAAGTCGAATGTTACTGCAAAACGTAGTTGTGAGAATCTATAGGCGATACTGCAAACCATCGGCTCCAACACTTTACAGACAAGTTATATCAATTGCTCAACATGAATACGTAATGCATTACACACGAATGATCGGCTGATTCGACATCAACAAAGATAGGTATCGGACATTACCTCAGTCCGAAACACGGTTTGCGGCATCCGAGAACCGAGTGCTTATATGAGTTCGATTGAATCGAGTAATCAAAGCACCATGTCTGTATCGATTCAACAACATGCTGCAGCTATCTCCTCGACGATCGATATTTGTTACGTTTGTCTTGACAAATTCGTTTTGCGTCTTCGAAATTCGATTTTCTTTCGACCTACTTCAATATTCAACCCTAGCGCGTGAATAATAAGATACTTGCGATGTATTGTGCCTTTTAACGAGTAATAGGCCCGTCTATCACCTGGTGCCTTTCAAATTGATTCACTGTCAAAATCGACACAGTCGATCCAATGTCAAACGTTTGCGATCATACACAGATATTTTATTACAATCGCCTTTTTAACGGATATATTGAATTCCTGTTTAGTAGATGTCAGGTTTAATTGAATTTGGATGGTTCCGTTCCCAAAGACGTTATGGGGCGATGAATTTGATTCAGAGATATAAAGGCGATCAATTCATCGCCATATTTGGTGTAGACTATTTTCTAATAACATTGTGCTCTTTATGGTATGATTGGTTTTTTAGTCAATCGCCGATAAACGGACAGACGGGAGATGATGGCAGGTGGTCACTCTCTCCCATATTCAGCCGTAATACCAAACACATTGTGAGAGGAGATCTGAGACCAGCGGTACAGTTATCAGTGGTGACTTCGACCAAACACATCACCGATGCGTTGTCAGTCAAGAAAACTCCGCTTAATAGTGTAGTACAGTTTTGTATAAGGCTAAGTTATTTCAAATGAATGAATGGTTTTCTATTACAACAACGACGATAAAAAATATGTTGTGTGTGTGTTTAGCCAGAAATAAATGTTTTCTTTCTTTCTTTCTTTCTTTCTAAAGAAAAATATTTTCTGAAAGTGACATAATTTAGGATAATCTGAATTTTACCAGGAAAAAAATAACTGACTTCAAAATAACTCAAAAACGTCAGATCTAGCTCAAATTTAAGTGGGAATACATGACAAGCACCAGCTTTCGCTTAAAAAAGAATCATCAAAATCGGTTTACCCAGTCGAAAGTTCTGAGGTAACAAACATAAAAAAATACAGTCGATTTGAATATCTCCTCCTTTTTTGAAGTCGGTTAAAAATAAGCGCGTATTCGAACGCACGTCGTTTTTAAAAGAAATAGCAATAAAAGCTTAGAAGTTCTCTACTGATAGACACGAAAGTCTTTACAAAATGCACCCGTCCTCTGAGAAAAATTACATTGTCCCCTAAATAAATATGTATACTGCAAGTCAGTTCAACAGTCAGTTTTTGTTTACAGAAAGCAATGTTTGCACGCTGGCGTGGCGTCGCTGTCACCGGGTTATCGCTACCATTCCTAAGCAAAGACAGATTAGTGGCTACTTAATGCCAGATTGTTGAACATTGTCGGGCTAAGACAGGTCAAGATTACCTTTTAAAAGCTATTCCTAAAAATTTACTCGTAAAGATTTTCATAATCGTATTTGCTAGATGACTCATCTAAGCAAATTATAAACGGATTCCTGTGTAGATATATTTGTGGTGTATTTATTTATACTTATATACTTCTTTTCGAAAAACAGTGATAGTCTAGTGGTTAGAACGTTGGTCTCCCGTAGCGCAGGGGCCCGTATTCAAATCCTGCCACGCACTTTTAATTTCCAAATATTATGTGCATATTATAAGTTATTTATCACTTGCTTCGGTGAAGGAAAACATCGTAAGGAACCCTGCACACCGGAGAGTTCTCCATTAAGTTCTCAAAGGTGTGCGAAGTCTACCAATCCACACTTGGCCAGCGTGGTAGACTATGGTCTGTATCCCTCACATTGTGCGAGGAGACCCCGAGCCCAGCAGTGGGATAATTATGGGTTGCTGCTTTGCTTTTATACTTCTTTATTCTTAGATGTTTACTATTACAACAATGACGATGGCGATTAGTACATTTTCCCAAAATATTAGACCATAATTTCGGAGATGAGGTATGTTCGTCAAATTTCAAGCTTAAAACATTTTATTTCAAACTTATGTGAAAATATATTTGTATCTTCCGTAATAAGATTGGGTATAATTAACTCTAAATATGTAGCAGTATGTGTGTGTGTTAGTAACTACACCTTGCCGCGAAGCAATTTCTGTTTTATCTTCTCATTAAAGAATGACGTGTCTATCAATAGTTCAGCCAGATGTGGTTTAGTGAGGATTTGACGTGTTAGACACATATAAATACTTTACATAAACCTGTATTTTACATATTCATACAATAAAATTAGAAATGCTTCAAAATTTTCATAGCCGCTTAGTTTAACATTGAACGAAGCGTGGTAATTGTATAACAATTAGCGCGTTTTACAAAACACTAATATTTTATGTTACGACCCTAAACGCTTGCAACTCAAATCTACGCACGCTTCGCAAACATTAGTTATGCTTTTAAAATTTTGTTATGGCTGTATAACAATAAAATGTAATAATAATTGCACAGTTATTGTACAACGCTCATTTAATGCATGAGTCTCAGAGTCGTTCATATTTTACAACGCTTTTCGGGAACATTTTTAATTTGGACCATTATAAAGAATTTAGCTTTATACTGGCGTACTGGAACTAAGCACAAACTTGACTTGCAAAAAACTTAGCCAAGCATATACTAAGAAAGAAATTGGAACTTTAAGGTATATTTTAAAGTAAAGCTCCGAATTGATGTTTAAAAAATATTTATAGCGGTAATTCGTTTTTTAGAAGAGCTTTATTTGGTAAAAAAATATTTAAATTAGTTTTGGCATTTGTTTCGTCATTTGTTCTCCAAGTCGAGACGTTATATAAATAGTACGTTGTCGGAGCAAACATAGTATTTTATTATTTGCTTTAAATAAATTGTTTTTCTTTTCAACCACACATCCACCAGTCAGTTCCCTTAATCAAGACAAAGTAATAAAATATTTTATTGATGAATCCAATTTGAAAATAAATATTTGCACACCCCGATAAATTACCTTAGCAAACGCTACAATCTTAGATCTACACGAGAAAGTAATAAAAATCAATCATTTGTGATAAATAGAGTTTAATCTGTTTTACATTGAGTCAATTAAATTATCTTATCAAGTCCAACTGAGCGCCTTCAATCGATCCCCTCGACTAACGCAAGGCTTATCGTTTACTGTATCTTATCCTAAGAAATGGAAATCTCGCAAATAGACTAGTGCCGTATTAAAATAGCCCATTGAAAGAAATAACAGATTAGCACCTAGACACTTGATAGTGGAACACGAATAATGAGGACGGAAATAATTAAAGATAGGAATTAATGCATGTGCAAGATTGGCCTCGGAAAATCACTTCTGAACTAAATAAATATGGGAGCAAACTGTTTACACCTTTATTCGGGTTAAGGGCAAGATACCTACAACATTTGTATATTTCTATATTATTATTCGTATGATATTATTATCAGTCACCAGTCTAAATGATTAGTCTGAAAATAATAATTACATCTGTTAAATCTGCATAGAAATCGTCAAGAACTTTACATTTCAGTTGTAAACACAAGCACGGTAGTCCTCTGAAGCCGCAATAGAACTGAGGAGGTTTTAATCAAATTAGAAACTATCTTTGAGATACAGGCATATTTACAAATACGTAAAAAATCTGACACGCTAATCGTACAAAATCCATGACGTGAATATGGATAGATCGACCAAAATGTAGATGAGCCATTTATAGCCTATAAAATTTCATTTTTCTGTTTGAATGGCAAAAGCTAACAGAAAAAGTGTAGGAGATTCTACAATTGTGTTTTTATCTTCAGCACATTTTGCGGTGTACATTTCTCGAGCACGGTAGCTAAGCCTTCATCCCAAGGCAATCTGAGAGCGAAGTAAAATTCGAAATAAGGTCACGTGCTCGGAACATGTAAATCTACTTACGCTCGTGATCCGACTACAGACTATATTTACTAAAAGTTACACTGCACTATCGTTAACGTTGAATACTTAGCGTAAGTGTGCTGAAATTATCTCTTCTTAACTTTTTAAGGAAAACGTCTTTTGCTCCAGAAAAACGAGGAAAGTTTCTAGAAGTCGCCAAATTTTCATCGTTCTCTGTATGGTTGACTAAATTAGAGTTACAAATTAGTTCAAAGTTGAATGGTTTTAATTTAAAGACATGTGTATTGTGTACCCTTCAAGAATACAGGTAACCAAGTAGTTTTAATTTTGCGGTGGACTTTGTAAACTTTTACAATATGTACGTATTTAAACTGACATGTCTACTTCAACGTACTTATATTGAAGTCTCAACTTCTTTTAAGTTATGACTTTTCAGTATTTAAGCTCAAATTCAATGTAGAAAAATGATTTCATATATTATCACATTCTCTCTCTCATATTTTACATTCCCAACTTACCTATAGCTATATCCTAGTCTTATTAAAAACTGTTCCAAGCTCTTAGCAGTTTATTTCTTTATTCATCAGACAATCTCTTTAAACGCCGTCCGGACTGCAACCATTAATACAGAAGTTTGCTCCACTATCATCTTAATGAATTTACTTAACAGACTTTTTCATAAAATGAGTATCAAGCGCTTCTATACTTTGTTACAAGATGTTCTGAGGACTCAAGTTTTCATTTTTTATACTAAATGGAAGTAAAATTAAATCTTGAGTATGGTAAAAAATCACTGGTTTGTATTTTATTTTTGTTCTATAATTATGTGTTTTAATACTCTATGTTTCATGCAACATGTGTATTATAATAGTGTTGACAGTATTTTTTCAGAGCAGAAATTAACGAAATAAAACTAACGTAACTACTCTAGAATAAAAAAAATCCTGTAATAATTAACTTGTAGATTCCAAGAAGACTGTGTATCATTGAAATTAATAGGTATTATATACCAGAGTACACCAACTACAAGGTCTACAAAGTGTCCTTTGAATCTTTTTTTTTTATTCTCTAAAAGGTATTTTCGGCAATGAATAATACAAGTTGGATACGGAAATACCTACGTGTTTATTTTTTCTCACAAGATAAGTTACTCGGCAACAAATCAAACAAGGACTGTATCGCTTCGAATCGAATCCATTCTCTTAATCATCTGTACAAAAATAACCGTGTATTTTTGTATTTTGTATATTTTATTGCGGCATAAAATAAGAAATACCTTTACTATTTCATAAATAGCTATTCTATAAAAAAAAACAGCTCGTTGTTAGGTAAATAAAGATTCAAGGGCATTTTGTAAAATGTTGTATTTTTACGAAAGGTAGTAATATCATTACATAACCAAATATTTTCCCGAGCAATAGATTTAAAATGTCATCTGCAAATCGTATTATTTTTACACGTTATCAAATCATTAATAGTTAAATAAACTAATGCATGTAATATTGCTTAATAACTAACAACTTTAACAGAGGAATGCATAAGCATATTTCACAGGTTAATAGGGTCACAGGCTTACTTGTAACGAATGAAGTTGTCACTTGAACATATTAATGTAAATATCCATTATTAAGAATATATAAAATAAAGATTATAAAACCGGCTTAGTTGTTGGACCACGCAAGGAGTTGAATTTTGTAAGCATTTATCTTGAAGCGGACGTTGTTTTTAATTCTTTACCAAGACTATGATGGAAGGTTTAATGCTGATACTAGCGATCTATTCGCGGCTTTGCCTGCGTTTTCAGTAATAATAGGTACCCTGTATCTTATTCCAGAGATTTTTCCAGAGTATAACATCCTCAATTTCACATTTATTATATTAGTAGGATAATTGCGCTTTGAGTGTATCCTGACGTAGTTATACCTATTATTCACTTACAAAGTACCTACAAAACATAATGTGTAAATATTTGAATACACTTCATGTTTGTACAAAAGAGATAGGTACGTATTTTACTAATAAAAATAACTTGTCGAGCATCACTGTACGACCGCTAAGCAGACAGATATACAGTACGTTCGGGTATTATTAATATTCATAGCAAGCCATTTGTTAATATACACACATGGCTGACAGCTCAATTTCACTCGCAATGTAATATTGTAGTTCAGGAACTAGCAAATGATAGTGTAATATTATTGCTGTTAATAACATAATGGCATAGATATTAAGTTATTGATGATATGAAGTATGCAATTAGTATGTATGTTGAATATATTTCTCTAGCTGGAGTTCACTGGCTACTGCACCCTCTAGTTACGTATACCTTAACAGTGGTAGGACAGGCAATAAGATACTACGAAGAACACTCGGCTTTTGATATAATATATTTATGAATATTGCAATAAAATGGTACCTGTAGTAGTTGTTGTACTTACGTGCTCCGTAATATTTGGATATAGTGATATGGTTGACTTGCATTAGCTCGTTACGTCACCAGTGGTAGGGGAACACGTCTGCCTGCGTCTACGGCTGTCTCGTGACTGACCCAGTGTTGCCCCACTACCCGTGCTCTCGAGATAACATGATTACTGCTATAACCATAATAGCAGTACAAACACTACATCCCTTCCTTATTAAAATCTTTATTTAATATGGAGCCCGATCCACAGTCGACTCTGCAGTTGATCGCAACTCAAGCCTTCAAAGGCCACTCCACGTCTATACCATTCAATATTCCAGTTACTTAGACAAACACATTTGTAACACGCACTATATGTATGAAGCAGGCTACGGTTTGTAAACTTGAGCCTTCTGGGTGCCTTCACTAGCCTCAACAAACTCAAACTGTCATATGCATGCTTCGTATAGAATTACTTATGTAGATTATACTTTCACTGCAATTATTTTAAACATTGAAACAACACCTGAGACTTTTTTCGTCTTACACCTTTCCCATTCACACCCGTTCTCCTTCTATCTTTATTAAATAATAATTATTTACATCACCTCTTAGCTTTTCATACTTCCCTCTTTCTTCTCTCTTTGATCAAGATCGCCAAGTTATTAGGTTTCATACCAACATTCAAACAAACCTCGTCATTTCTGTCTTTAAATAGACAACTTACTGGTAAAACAAACACAGGAAATATGAGAAACTCGATGAAAATTTATATTATTACTAAAAGTGGTTTACTGTCAACAACAGATTACGTACAGCTTACAACCTGCTTTCGTTTTTTAAAGACTAAAGTTTTACTTGCGAGACAATCCTCTTATATACGTAATATAAACTAGGTCCCACCGACGACCATAACACGCCAACCATGGCTAGACTCGCAACAGGAATTTCCTTTATTTAGGCGTCCTTCCTGAATGGACGGATCCAACGGATCCCAACGGACCCAACGGTGTCACATATGAATCAGACACTGCCGATACCAATCATTCACACACCAGTCATTCATTGAAATACCTCGTCTATTCATTATCTTTATTCTACATCTCAACTCCATCACGCCAAATAACTAATATGTTCACAAAATAACTACATTTTGTATGGTTTTCAAAGTTATGAGGGCCCATACTGCTGTCTAGTCAGTAATGATTTCAATTTCAAGAGGTCCATACACACTTTAGTTACTATGATTTCAAATCATGGGACCTATACTGCCGTCTAGTCAAGTAATGTATGTATGATTCTAAATTTCATGAGGTTACTACTTCCATCAAGTCAATGTATCAATCTCAATTTCATGAGGGCTCATACTGCCGACAACTCAGTAATGTATGATTTCAATTTCATGAGGGCTCATATTGCCGACAGCTCACTTCAATTCAGTAAAGTATGATTTTCAATTTCATGAGGGCTCATACTGCCGACAACTGAGTTGCGTATGATTTTCAATTTCATGAGGGCTCATACTGCCCACAACACAGTAACGTATGATTTTCAATTTCATGAGGGCTCATACTGCCCACAACACAGTAACGTATGATTTTCAATTTCATGAGGGCTCATACTGCCCACAACACAGTAACGTATGTTTATGTTAAGCAAAACTAAACTTCATTATTATTGGTTGATTTTACTCTGATTTCTATGACTCTTCGAGATAGAGTGCCTTTTAAATTTTACTTTCATTGTAACTTTAGCTTGAATACAATTTTTTCTTTAACTCTGAATTTAACTAAAAACACAGAATAAATAATAGTATTTATAAATAATTATAGAAGGTGCACTAAGAAAAATTCCGAAAAATCATTTAAATAAATAGTGACTCTGGCTCCAACGCAATAAAGTGTAATTCTGATCGCACAGTGCTAATCAAAACGCGTAATGAGTTGCCTTCCTTTCTAACACTGTCGCTTATCCTCTCTGGCAATGTCAGGGTTGCCTTTTGTGAAAGAATAAAATTAATCTGAAAGTTTATCTTTATGTGTTACACATGTATTATTATATATGTGTAAACGATAATTAAATATATATCAGTTCGGACTTGATTATTTAATATCTTACCGAAAAACACGCATCAATAATAATACACACACATGTAGTACTCCGTGTCACAAAAGGTATGTACGTTAATTGGTATCGTAAGGCATTTGCTGCCTAATACACAATCATTTACGATTTACGATTTCATGTAGGTTCGTACTACCTGACACACACAATTATGCACGATTTACAATTTCATGTAGGTTCGTACTACCTGACACACACAATTATGCACGATTTACAATTTCATGTAGGTTCGTACTACCTGACACACACAATTATGCACGATTTACAATTTCATGTAGGTTCGTACTACCTGACACACACAATTATGCACGATTTACAATTTCATGTAGGTTCGTACTACCTGACACACACAATTATGCACGATTTACAATTTCATGTAGGTTCGTACTACCTGACACACACAATTATGCACGATTTACAATTTCATGTAGGTTCGTACTACCTGACACACACAATTATGCACGATTTACAATTTCATGTAGGTTCGTACTACCTAACACACACATTATAGTTATTGCAATAAGTACATTATGCACCAAAATTTATGACCTATCAAGTCCATCAAATTACTCACGTCAACAATCCTTCAGGCAGGTAAGTACTTAATTATGAGTTTATGACCCCGAAATCAACCTAAGTAGATCAATAATTGGTAGCGCCATTATAGCTAATTAGATTAGATTACCAAACTTTAATTGTAATCTATTAAAATTATTAATTACTAAGGTCATAGCATTGGTATAATCTGCAAATCTGTTTAAAGAGGACTTCTCGATTTATAACTAAATACATCCAGCTTAATAAATATTTTTTGGACGTCAGGAGAGTTTCTCCTTCACGATTTTTGTGGAATTCTGTCAAAACCAAGGCTCGGCTTCTCCAGGGCTATGAATTTACTACAGCATATCAAATCGTGCGTCTTCAAAAGGGCGCTTTCCTCAGGCTACAATAATAAATAGCAACATTTTAAACATTGCTGCACCCATTCGAACAAATACAATTATTGTTCTCAATTTAAATAACTAATAGAATAACTTAATGATAAATATATAATATGATTTCCGTGACAAAACTTAGTTTAATCACAGTAACAACACAAGAACGCGTCTAGCTCGCAAGCGCTTTTGACCCTCACTGCCTCAATAGATTCTATAAAATTCAACACAAAAACTAAATTAGAAAAATAAACTTGTCTCATCGCGAAGATTTGAATTTCGGTGTCGTGGCTTGTATAATGGTTCCTAATAGGAACGATGATAGGAACTTCCTATCATCTCCCAATACGCAATGATATTCAAAATATAGATACGTTATGCCCTTATAAACCAACCAAGAACTCCGTTCTGAAAAGAGCCACAACACACACACACGCCCATCCTTTGCTCCACTACACCAATCACATTGGTACAATACACGAGGGCATTCTAACGCTGTATGTCAAATGTCAAGCACTTCTGACCACAACAAAAGCGTCATGTGTTAACAGAGCGACCACGACCATAACGGTCAATTACCCGCTCCCGCGCTCCTCATCGTCGGCGCGCCAGTGACACATCCACCATAGAACCCTAACGATGTTGCTATTCTTATGACGGAATAAATGTTTCTTTCCTTCTTACGCTACCGCCCATCAAACCGACTTTATTTATGATTACCCACATTATGTTATTATATTTTCAGCCGTGTAGTGCAGCCGTGATAGTCAAATACCAAAAGGAAAGACTGCTAAAGAATCACAAAGAACTTACAAGCTGAAATAGGGACCCGGCGCCGCAACGTTAAATTACGTTAACCGTATTACAACAGCTTGTGATAGTTTATGTATATTATTTTCAAAAGAAATACAAGTGCATGGCTGCATGTATACCAAGGCGGCTAGGCATGTATGTATGTTTGATACTGCCAATGCAATACTTTCATAACAAAACATAATTTTTATCAAACAACTTCAGTTCCGTTTTTTATCAGAATTCATATCAAAACGACTGCAATTATTTCAGTTTATCATACCTACACATGTACTTTGTAACTAAAGCAAAACTACGTTTGAATGAAACCCAGGACCTGCGTAGAATATAACTAATAGTCATAAAAACAGCTAATTTTATTGACAATTACCCTTACTGTTATAGTTTTATGGCCGTGAAGAAGCAAACTCACTCTCAACAATTAAACTTAACTTGCATGTGCGGCCATCTATAATGGTAGTAAAATCTATACTTTATAAAGCCGAAGAGTGCTAAATAAACAGCTAGTCCTAAATAAATTTCACTAATTTAGGGAACCCTTTTATTCTTGAATATTTTAAAGTCCCTACTCCTTTATTTAAGTTCATAATTTGTATAATGTTATCTCCTTTTTAGTACTAAGTGTTGCTGTGCAACACACACACGCAAGAGTGGATGCCGGACACCATTCGCTCATTTAAAACAAAAAATGGCGCTTTACAAAATAGTAGTTTTTCAGTATAGCCATTCAAAGTTTTCAACTCAACATTGCGATCACTATCTATGAAGAAAACTGAAATATATCGTTGCAATTAGCCTCTCTCGTCAGTTCGCCCAACCTACTTTTAGTTAGGCACTAAAAACATGCTAGTAAATAAGTAGTTATTCAAAAAATATATTCAGAAAAAGTTCCGCATGATGCCACTTTTTCTCATTGGCACACATACGCAACCTTAACCAAACACGCGGCACCACACGCAATACTCCATTTATGTAGCAATCCCTCCAACAGATCGATACTGTGCATTGAGGTATAAGTATACATAGAGAAGACATCTCGAACAAAATGTGTGTCCCCGCCGGGAGGTTCTATTTTCAAAATTGAGCCCCTGTTCTCCTTCCAAAATCGAACGAATCCATTGGACATTGAAGCCGCGCGGCGTCAATTCATTGGAACACACATTGTGCTCGCGGTGTCCGTTCTATACGCTAGTAATAATACTTCAATGATACTGTGTATTATATTTAAAACGACACAGCTAAACACTAAATATCACTTCTTATTTAAAAACAAAACCTGCCTCGCTATCACTTTCAGCTAAATAAGTGACACTATATCCAAAATGTCATTTATGTTATTATTACTTCAGTAGCGTGAATTACGCTTATAACACAAAATGCCACTTTTTACTCACCGCACAGTTGTTTTTACAATGTCAATCAATGCCATTTTTCAGAAAACAAAGGGAATTGTGTAGGTAGCGGTAATGGCGGCAATTTTTATACCTAATTAGAGAGAGAACTTCGATAATTATGATGATTTTGCTCAATACGTTATTTAAAGTTACAGCACACCTAAACAAATTCTCGAGTTAACTATTCGGCACTAATATTAACATTCGTCTGTTGATTATTTCTTGCATCGACGTGTTATTTTCCCTTCAACTCTTCCTTTATCAACACAAAATAAAATATTTATTGCACTGACCTTTTGACCTCGTCGCCATTATGTAGTAGTTGTTGTACTTACGTGCTCCGTAATATTTGGATATAGTGATATGGTTGACTTGCATTAGCTCGTTACGTCACCAGTGGTAGGGGAACACGTCTGCCTGCGTCTACGGCTGTCTCGTGACTGACCCAGTGTTGCCCCACTACCCGTGCTCTCGAGATAACATGATTACTGCTATAACCATAATAGCAGTACAAACACTACAGTACCAACATTTCTCTGTATATTTTGCTATACGAAAATATGTAATTGCGAAGTTTTACAAAATTTCAAAGTCAAAGTCAAAGTCTTAGTACTTTGATTATGGAATATCTAAGTTCGTGTTGTTGTTATCTTTTATAATATAGGTAAGCAATGCAAAATTAAAATTGAGCTGCGAAAGATCACCCACCACCTCCTAGTCTATTAATATTTACAAATTTCCAAAGGGCCGATCTCATTCCATTGAAACAGAAATATTCATGCGTTAAAAAATAGAACTTATTGGAAATTCTTGTGTAGTACATAGTCGTTGTGTAGTAAGTAGTAGGTACTATGTCCAGCAGTGACCTCAAAAGGCTGATGGATGGACGTATTTCACATTGTATGAGTTATAATTATCGTCAAAATGTCTTATTCTTGAGCTCAGAATAAAACATCTCTATAATGTGAAGAAGATTGCAAGTCGCCAATTGACCGATTAATAATTCTTTGAGAAAATCGTGGGCAATTTACATATTAACGTTGCCGCACGATATTTTCCTTCCCTAACAATTATAAACAATTTCTATTAGGCATGACTAGGCTGTCATAGAATTAAAAAGTCAACGAACGAAATAAATTGATTGACACACACCTAAAAATGCGTGATTCAACTCTCACACATCTGTTCTCCATCAATACGAAATATTCCTACCGGACCACGTCAAACACGCGGCATCTTACGAATCACTGTCAATTAAGACGTTACAAAGGGAATCTCATCAAAAGCGGAATTATCGGAAAGCTTCCCTCCGAGGTTTGTAGCGTAGCAGTCACGTGGTGCCTTTTTAATTGCTTTTTCGGACTCAACAATCGCCGAAACTCGCGCGGACAGCGGGTGGCCGCCGGCTCCTTAGAACCTCTTATAATTATAATTATTCCATTAACTTCTACCTACCACTGCAATTATTCGTAAAATATTTTCTCATTCTCTGGCTCCAGGCCATTTCATTCGTTATTTTCATGCCTCCGTTAAATGTTGTTTATAGTATCTTTACATTTCGTCCGAATATTGCTATACAGTAGGTATTGTGATTGTGAATTCTTGAAGTCGCAGTTCAAATTGGCATTAAATTTAATATTTATGTAAGTCATGATCCATGGAATCTATCTGCTAGTAATGAATTCTCTACGGGTATCCAGCTTAATACTACTTGAGCAGGCGGATATTCGCGGAATCATATTTTAATCAAGGGCCTATTAGGTCCGATTAGACCATCACGGAGTCTGATTCAATATTCAGAGTAATAACCTCATAACTTATTAAATAGTGAATTGTATATTAGCTATAGATGATTAAGTTTTGTAATTAACGATTAATTATTCTATAACTACGACTTTTTTAATTTTAAGCGATGCAACGTGGGTATATCTTGGTATCAGGAGAAAGCTTGTTTTGTAGAGAGATTGTTTGTTTGTTTCCAAAAGACGTTAAAAATCTAAATGTAATTCAACAATAATTTTGCACTTTATTATTTAATAATTGTTTTGAGCAACATATAACTGTTTGTCGTATAATATTAATAAATTAAATACGTATATTTTTGCTGCACAGTTAAACTAATAGCGGCTGTACATAGGTAGATACGTGTATTACGGCGCAGTCCAAAGGATGAAACCATAAAGAATTGTGGATAAAATAGCAAAGGATGGACTCGTGACAAATGAAAACTACACAGGGCACGAACCACAAAGAACACATTGCAGAATTTGAAGACTAGCATGTAAGCTATGAAAATGTAAAAAAAAACTGGTACTACCGTACCCTTTGAAGTTTTACAATTTTTGTGGCTGCAAATTGTGCTACCGCAAACTGGCCAACAACGGATAATTCGGATTCGGACAACTTCAGAATTTTAGGGTTAACTTTGTAGGCACCTTAAAAAAATCACCAATCAAGTCATGCATGGATCATTTCATGGCACACATTTTTTTTGTGACTATGTGTTATTAATATTTTTACAAATGAAAAAGAACAAAATTATACATGACTCGTGTTCGTGAGAACAATGTTTAATGTTCAACCTTAATTCGTGTTATAATATCCATCCATTAATTCGATTATTATTAAAAGTATTAATCAATAATTGCTATACGAGTAACTAACAGACAATTTATTGGCATATTAGTAACCCAGCAGAGAGTACACGGTCTTAAGATCGCTATCTGCGATCATTAACTAAAAACATATCGAGTTGGTAAAAAACAAATGATGCAAAACCAACTTAATTTTTCAACGATTCAAAGAACAAAGAGAAATTCGTAACGATCGCCATATGACGTCTGTTCTCCCTTGCCCGCCCTTTACAAAATTTATATCTGCCGCTTCTCAACCACATGACATACATTGCTGGATTTATGTGACGAAATCTTTGCAATTCCAATTCTAAAGGAACATAGCCAGCAATGGAATGATCTCGCGAAGATGTGGTATTGTTAGTATGCACATTACAGTGAGGATGTGCAACATTAAATATTTTATTATTTTTGTGGAACCCTGCCGCGAGCATCCAGAAGATCATAACATTTTTACACACATACAATACATCATATATTCCGTATTATAAAAATACAAAAAAGTACAATTTAATTCTACTAAAAATAACATGTTTAATTGTTTATTTTAAAGCTTATTTCAGATTATAATTCCAGGTAAAACTATTTAGATAATATGTATTTTAATAGTATATAGATAATATGTATTTTAATAGTATTTTAATAGTTTGCTTGTTTTTACGTCGCATGAACTATGTGCTAAAATATTATATGTGATAATTAATAACCCTAAATTAAAAGTCCATTCCCTAAGTTTGAAACATCATTTATTAAAACAAATTTCTTGATTGCGATTGCCTAACTTAGGCACGAAAATTTTCGAATTGCAACATTAATTCACAAAACCTTACTGAAAACATGCAATATTAAATTAGCAAAGTAACATGTTCCAGACCCCTGACCAATAATAAATCCCAAAACCTTAAACTTGTAACCGCACAAAAACAATGTTTGCGGCGAGTATAATTTTTTACAAAACACAAAATACCGAAAATCCACAGTCGAGACCAGGTAGCGATCGAAATATAAATTTATTTGTATTTCCCAAAAACCATCCCACACAATAGAGAATGCGTACCTGACACCGTTTATAATGAGCTACAAGAAATATGAGCACATTGATTTGTTTGATGCTGAGTTTTTAAGCTAAATCAACCAATCTCAAACTTATGTCGAGGATTCCGTATATTGTTATTTTTTCACTAAAGTAGATGATTATTTAATTGTACGTAATTGTGAAACTAGTAATAAGGTTAAGTGATAATTTTAGTTTCTCCACCAATAAAATACAACCTGAGAGAAAATTAAAGTCCATCGCACATAATACTGCTTAACCTAAAGACTGAGATGGAATTTATCATTGCCATCACTGACCCACGCCTAAAACTAATTCTAAATCATAACATTTTTTATTAGAAAATATTTATTCAACATTCATATTTCTACAATCACAGATATAGATATCTGTGTCTACAATACTTAATTGTTATATTATGTGTACAATATCTACATTTTCATTTATTTTTTGCTTTAATATTTATTTATTTTTGTAACGTCTTTTTATTCACAATAACTTCGTTAAACGTGAATGTGATGTGTGTGTGAGAAGCACTGTTACATACTTAACCAATTAATTTTCAAAGAAAAACTTCCTTTCTTCTATCGATACCTCAAAGATGCCTTCTCTTTGTGCAAGTCATGGGCCGTTGTATGTATGATGTTTGGCAATTCCATGTGTTTGTGTCAAAAATAATTAATCGGAATACATTGCAAAAAAGAAGATAACGAAAGGTTACTATAGTTCATTTTCACACGTCAACAAATTAAAGTATCGTAAAAACTAAACCTAACAATTTATGTATACAAAATACATCTTATTTCCTGACGGATTTATTTTAACAGAACCCCAAATCCTTAATCTTTGTAGATACATTGTTTGGTACCGAATTACGCTCTAAGTAGCTTTGTATACGACTACAATTAGATGGATGTGGTTTTTTTTAATTGTAAATAACCGATGCGTAAAAGAGTTTCTGCGTCGGCAAACTACTTCAATCGGATTTGGCACAATTAGTCGCTTCGGATCGGTCTTGCGTCGGAAGCAATGAACTGAAAGATGGGGGCCGGTTTTTATATCCCTGTTATTATCAAAACTTGTTCATAAACTTCCTGTGAAATAAAAACTTAAGATGTTTTCATAGTTATGAGGGGATGTTAAATTTTATTAAATATTTTTATAACATGAAAAATATATAAAATTACACACGGTATTACACGACACGCATAAGAAAGACCGACAGCCTATTTTTGGCTTCTGCTGTAGCTTAGGTACTTAATTCATAAAATCTAAAGAGTTGAAATTAATTCAACCTCATTACATAGTCCGTACACTCATAAAATATAATATTTGAAATTTTTTATTCAATTCACAGCAGCATGAGCATAGTAATTAACTGACTCTTAATTTAGTTCCAATCGCTGCGGTGTTTAAAGACTGTGTTTTATTTTAGCAGACATACTCCTTTACGTACATCATATAAAAACAGTTCAAAAATCCGTAAATAAGATATATGGTAATAAAAAACAATCAAATCATCATCTGCCATGGGTTTTAAGAGTATAAAGGAACCCGTCAAAAGTTGCATTGCATTGAGAAATCAAAAGCGGCCCAAACGAAGCTGCATTCAAGAGGGATTACGTTCCGGTCAGAAGTTAATAAAATCTGTCTTGATCGAGAATTTTGACAGCCAGCTCGCACGCTAACTGCTGGGTTTTGGTAATTGTCTTCGGTGCGCTAGGTCGGTGACAGTGATGAGCGGAAAGCGGGAGACATTCGAGTTTCACGATTGCGGTGAGTCGAGATTTTAGTTCAACCAACCGTGCTGTTTGTCATACAATGTTGGTCAATAACGCTTCTAGTTTTGCAGATTTTTAAGTTCCAAATTGTTTATCACCACTCACCATCACACAATTTGTCTCCTCTGCGGCCTGCCACCATTAAAAGTTATCTAGTCGCACCCAGGTCCCAGAAACATTCACTGATCCTTTTTAGTATCAAGGATTCAAGATTCAAATCCTTTCAAACCCAGAAAATCCTAAAACCTATCCATCAATTCTACGATACTATACCTTTACCACAATAAATATGGAATTAATTCGAATTAAGAGTTGTTTAATCATATTTATATATTATCCAGAACCTTTTCTTTAATATTATACATAGGTGGTACGTAAGTACGTTATACGTAGGTAGACGAGCTGCATTCCTTCTTTGTGTACGTTATCGTTACGTACGTCAAACCTATTCTTTTTCAGAATTTATAAATTAATCACTCACATGCTAATATGAAATAATGATCAATATCTATATCGATATACGTCAAGAGATCTTTCTATCAGTAGTGACTGATTTAATTTAACGTGTCAATTTTTATTAGTTTCATTACTTTAACTAAAACCTGCCTTAAATAATAATCATAAAGCTACCTCAATAAAATAAAAACAACTCTCTATTGTCACCGCTGTCGCCCATCGCTCTGCTCTTCACCTTCAACCAACCATTAACATTCCCGCTTTTTCAGATAATCAAATCTGATTCGCGGACATTAATCACATCAACACATTCGCACAGCCGCGATTACTCACGATTAATAAACGAATTGCGACTCGATTGATTAATTGTTCACCGATCAAAATATTAACTAAGGCGAGCTGCATTTCTTCTTTGTGTTCGACTTTTGGGTCATGGTGGTCTGACATACAATTTGTTATTGTATTCTTTGTTATGACTTTTCGGACTTTTACTTCAGTATGCTCTTAATTAACAGAATAAGGAATTGAAGTCAATCAAAAATTCTTTTGAACTTGCAGAGCTAAAATATATCGTACGGGGCGGTTGAATAAATCTGAAAGGACGTAGTTAAGTCTTATAGCAGTTTAAGATTAAAACCCAATACGGGTTCAAACACACTAACAAACAAAATAAACATAAAATAAAACTGATACCAGTTAGGTTAGTCAAAACGTAAAACGGTAAATAAACTTTATTAAAAACCTTAATTGATTTTACGTTGCGCTTCCACGCCGCCAATTTTAGAATGCAATACTTTCTCTTGTAAGCTTAACGAATCCGTACCGATTATCTCATATCCATATCAATACTTCACAGTACACAATAATGCGAGAATAAGAAAGGTTACTTTGATTCGTTTGCGCAATGTCCAAATCAGCTTTCTCGTGCCACTCAAATCGAGGCGTGAGTTTTGAGTATTGTTGTACAATACAAACGAAAATGATGGACTAGATAACTTAACCAATAGGCCACAAAGAAACGAGAAGAAACGAGTTACTTGTTCGCTAAAGAAATCACAAACAAAAGATCAGTAGTAGAGATTACTCGACAAAAAGGCCAAAGTTCCGAAAATAAAATAAGCAAGTACATTTATTTATTCAATACGTCGAATAGCTTGACTTCTGTTAAAAGATTTCGTTGTCGGGCGAACGGACGTATAAAAAATGTTGTGGTCACTGATTTGTAGTTGGAGAAATAAATGACAGTATTAACGGTTTATATCAGGTTATTGAATTTAATTTCACTAACTAATATTCCTAGTGCTTCTATCGTGCTCATAAGAGTGGAAGAGTTATTAGCCTCATGGCGTGTGAATTACGAGTATACCTATATGAGTCAATGTATGAAACATTGTCAAGGACAGCTAGTGTCAGCTAGTGAATAAATTCCGTGATCTTTAAGCTAGTGGTCCAATAGCTATCGTTAGATAACAGTGTTTAAGCTATGTTAGTGTCCCTCAAATTCCAAGACTCAATGGAGCTATGATGTGGACTCTCTTGGCCTCTTTTGAGTACGTAAAAAATATGCCATATAATAACATTGTTATTTTCACTAATTGAAATGATTGAAAGCTCATCTCTTGCGTATCTTAATGTATAATATCTTTGGCCTTGCCTGCCGAACTAACGATAAAGTTCATTTTCATGGATCAGTGTATATGTGATAAATAAATCCTGGTTATTTTCGAATACTCCCACTCGTGAAAAGTAATAGAAAGTTTTTTTTTTTTTGAAAGTATGGTAATAGTAACTTTGTAATGAAGGTTTGGTAATTTATAGATATAAAAATATTTATAGCAATGTTCACCTACTGCACTTTTTCTGACATAATGTGCAATTATTTCCATTAATTAAACAGTTGTTTAATGTTGTAATTGTAATTGCAACTGTTCGCAACATCTACAGCTACCTTGCATAATCGTGATTTTTAATTGACCCTAAGATTAAAAGAATAATGTTTCTTTACATTCACTACGCAATGTGTCTGAAAGCATATCATGCTATTTGAACACCGCTACTTAATATAACAGTTTGTTAACTAATCATTCAAGCGTTTATTTATTGTGTTACTGTCTATTAATAAAATATTGCGAACTTTGCACTGAAGCTTATAGAGTAGTAATAAACTTACACATTAATTTGCACCTAATTTGTATACACTAAAAGTTGGTATTGCAATGAGAGATGATGACAATGTATAACCACTATACATTGATACTACTACATCTACATCATGAACTTTGTATGAGTTACATAACCGTGGTACTCCTGTCGAGTGTTCTACGCAGTAATTCTTTGATTGCTATCTGCCTGTGTACACAACTTTATTGCATTACCCCCTAATAGCTTCAAAAGTCAGCTGTTGTCGGTGTATCATTGATTCCGCGATGATTTGGTAATTTGGTATCGCTGTTGCATTACGAAACATAAATAGGAACGTCAGTACTGACTGCACATGTACTGTGTTATCGCCTTGGGATTCGCAACAGACATGTACATATACCTATAAGTTCGTGAATTTCGAAATAGAGATACGTAATGAAACAGCCTGAGTTCTTAATTGAAGTTAACTCTATTGAAATTTCGATATTTGATTCCATTTAAAATAGCTCCTTTATACCTATTAGTTGCTGCGTCAGTAAGTTGTTTTTAAGCAAGGGTTCCCTGAAGTCAGTTAAGATTCAACGCTTCGGTCGTCTTTATAATATACACGACGCGACGTCCTTTGTAATCCATCGTATAGCCTTCCTACTAGGATCGCATTCTAGTTTATATTACATCACGTAAACTGCATTCGTACCGACATAACTTTATATTGCAAATAAACTCTATGATTTAAACTGAAGATGACGTTGTCCAATGACTTCACTCTCGAAGCCTTTGTGTCACAATCTCCTGATTGATAGTTATGAGAAGAAGCAAGTCGTTGCGTACAATTGATACCAATTGACCTAGATTGCAGACGCTTAACATATTGATTGAGTTAAGTTGTAATCCTTAGTAAGTATGAGTCAGAGCTGAGACAAATGCTGAATAGAAATGAGATAATCGTTATAGAATTCTTGAAACAGTCGTTAGTGATCGTGTAAGCAATAGCCTTGTGATTGGAACGTCGAAGGATTACGTGGAGACGTTCTTTAGCACGCGGGCCTAAAAGTACAGAAGCGCTCAAGAAATGATTATGGTATCCATCTACCACTTAGAATCCACAGAAGGGGCAGGGTTATGAGCGCTTCACTATCATGATTATGTTTTCCCATAATGCCTAATGCATTAAAAGTTTTAAATCGTGTATCTAATACAAATAGATTAATAAATGCAACCAGTCATGACTCATGCAGGAAACGGAACGGAACCTACATCGACTTGGCTATGATAGTTCATGCATAAATAAGTGATCCAACTATTATTCGATACGACTTACGAGTTATCGATATTTATCTTGGGCTTTTGTCTTGTGATTCTTTTTATGTAGAATGTATTGAAAGAAAAACAAACAATGATTAACTATATTGTTATTCCTCTCGCCGAGTCTCGCTCTGCATTCGGCCACCTAAAATTTAAAGTTAGTTGTAATAATATCCGCATTGAGATCCTTATGAAATTACAAAGTAGCCAAGTTGAAAAAAAAGAAATCATAATGATTAATTAATATTATTTCTAGAAAAAAAAAGTAGCTATGAATCACATTCCATTAAAAAATTAAAATACTTCAATTTGGATAATTAATTTATTAGTTATTTTAGGTAATTAATTTTTTTAGCCAAATTCTCGCATAGAAATCTGGGCATAACTAACATCTTGATACTTGGCTGTCAAAGGCGAAACTTAATACGGTTTTAAAACAACGCCTGAGAACCGGACAAACACGATTTGTGAGGATCGTGGCCTCATTAGACACAATAAACTTCATCATATATCTTCAGATGCGGCTGATCCAGCTTCGGTTTCCTTGTTTTGGAACTTGAGACGATGTGCGGGTATTTGCATTGTCAACGGTTGATACGATGATTGATGTGATGTACTATGATTCTTAACATTCATGACCAGAATTTTTAAACATCTTTAGCCGTTAAATAGAATTCGGCGAGTCCCTAATTCATTTCTCTACCTTATCCTACGATTATTACAAAAGTGAAAGTTTGTATAGATGTTTTTATGACTACTGAATTGTAAATAAACATCTTTACAGGCAGTAACATAGGAAACTATGATCTAAGATCCGCCTGAAACTCTATACCAAGACCCAAGTTGTAACTTTTTATCATAATAATTGTAATCGAATTTCATCATCAATAAAATATTGCCTACAATCACATCGTCTAAGTTAATAAAGTACAAGACTAATCATCTCGTATGAGCAGATACTTTCAATATTGTTATTGTTACCCAACACACCGCTAAATTAATATGCTGTCACATTTTTATGTGGTTATTCAATAATACCACATTAAAATATGTTGTAATAATTAAAGTTAATATTTTATGTAAACTTGTTAAAAACAAGAAACACATCGACGAATAAATTCAACCAAAAATATTTGATAGCACCTTGGTTTTATACAAATAGAGATTCACCATGATTTTGTAATACATATTTAAAACTTTGACTAATGCTCTATTGCGTGGGCGAAGCTTAACGAGGATGGATGCGTCCACTACGCTGATGTCTATAATATAGAAACACTGGATAGGCTATAATGATTACAGTCAGTCTATATTAATAATGTATCACGGCAATTTTATTGTTACTGTTGCTGTCGAATGTATGATCTTTGTGATCTCAAGATTCGATTTGAGTTGGTTTGAGATGATGGTCAAATAGAATTTAAAAGTGACATTTTAAGATCTGAGATTGCGCTTATGAGCCGAAATCAGTCTATTAATACGGGCTGTAGACTCGATAATATAATACAGAGTTTCTGACTTTTAATTTTTTAGTTTGATTTTCTTAACCCTTTATTTAGGTACTTTTAATTATTTGTGGACGATACTATTGCCGGAGAATTTATGAACATGGACGAACTGTTTTTTTTGTGGGCTAAACTCACGCATCGTTCTCGCATCGTTTTCGAATACCGAAATTATTTACTACATTTAAGACCGTGAGAAACGCGGCATAAAATCTGTTTAACTGAATGACAGATAACATATGTATCTGCAGCCTAAACCAGTGGACTAAAACACAAATATATAAGAAAAGCTGACAAATAATAACTAAGACAAACACTTTAAAAATAATGTATGCATGTTTGCCTCTGCTGATCTGAGAAACGGCTTAGCCCATTTGGATGCGATTTTCACTGTTCCCGAATAAAAAACATTAAGTACTAATCTAATTAAAAATTCTAAATTAATTTCGCCTAGGTAAACCTACATTATCCTTTAAAAAATTGAAATTCATCCTTTAGTATTTTGTCTATAAATCCTGATAGACAATGTTTCATTTTAATACACGAATAGTACCTAATTGGATTCCGGGTTTTAGCCTTTTTTATGCTAGAACTACTTATAGCTCATCCAGTCTGTTGATACTTTAAAGAGCAGTGGCGGACTAGGATTAAGATGGAGTGTGACCACAGATGACAAAACAGCTTACTTATCGTTGCATTAAAGTCGTAAATTATACATTTTTTATACTATAAAGCCGCGTAAACCAGTGGAACGTGAAACTAAATTAGCGGATACAAAACGACGATATATCATTATGTGACACGCGCAGAGATTTTGTTAGTTTTCGTTGTTTCTTGATTATAAGACTCTGTATTGGTTGACGTCGTGACGTAGTATATAGTGCCAGGTTAAGAGGCCTTTAGATAATAAAATTTAAGTAGCTTTATTTTTAGGGTTCCGTAGCCAAATGGCAAAAAACGGAACCCTTATAGATTCGTCATGTATGTCTGTCTGTCCGTCCGTATGTCACAGCCACTTTTTGTGTGATTGGTATTGGTAACTTAATGTCATAATTTTTACATCTGAATATAAATTACAATCCTTACATATTTCGATATTATGTAGAATGTGTAAATTATTGTCACTCGAGCATTCGCAAAAAAAATGAAATGCACGGCAATAACTCATTTATGTTTTTCTAATCCCATTCCTACACCGTTATTAAAATAGAACAATAAAAATATAGCCCCAAATGTTTCGTTCTGGCCACCGTCGTCGGTTTGAAAAACAATAATTAATAAATAAATAAAAAAGATCCCGACAGTGTTTCAATTCATTCTAGGGGCGGAGTCGTTTTACATTCAAGGGGAGGATATCTTTCGAAATCATTAGTCGAGGAATGCCTTCGGAAAGCTCCATAATTTCGGTGCCCTTCGTCTGTCCGTGGGCGGATGTAGCCTTTGTCTTTAGTTATCAAATAAAAAAAATACAAATGTCAGTTTAAAATATTTATTTGCGCCGACCGATACAACCACATGTAATTCCGACCGCATTGTCCACCAGTCGTGTTTTTGTCCGCAAGTGATGTATTAACGACAACCGTTTCATTATTCAAAATTATTTTTCATGCTCGATTGTAGGTCGATAATAACGTATCGAACGGACCTAAATGATGATTGTGGGACGATGTAATGGTTGAAATATGTTGAAGGACTGTAATGATGGCGTTGCCAAAACAGTTACTTATTATCGTTCTTGATGCGCTCTGTGTTCGGATATTCGAATCAGAAGATTGCAATAATTATGTAACTTTTAATCCATTTCAGAGATTAGCAAAGCACTTGCTTTTATACTTCTAATTTACTTCTTACAATCGTCTTGTTCGCTCTTCAAAGGTTGCAACCTTAATATTTAGGTATAAATATTTTAATTGATTTTTGGAAAGAGGAAGGATTTTTAAAAGCCAGGTAAATAAAATCAAAACTCAAAAGTTTTACTTATACCTACTTAAAATCTGGAACTGTCTGTTGATATCTTCTTGCTTGTCATGTCCCAGCTGAAAGTTTTCATCTATTTATTTCTTTCTTTTGCCTTGGCATGGCTTTTGGTGTCTTGAGAAGTTTCTTTCGGTGTTTCTTCGCAACAGCAAGGCACCTTTTCATAACGGGGTGGTAGGTAAAACAATGATGTACATAAGTGTAAGTATAGAAGTGATAAAATACCCACACGAATAAATGATATCAAAACTGTGAACATATGTTTTTTTTATGTATGACGGTCACAACATACCATCAGTCGTTCAAACTCAACGAACTCCGGAATGATGTAGCTACTCGAAGACTTCGTACCATTCACACAGGCCACAATGGTCATTTAAACCTCATAATAGTATAATATCTAAAGCTTAATTTACCCATTGCTCATTATAAAATGGGCACATCATTAACGAATCCTAATTAAAAACCTCACATTCCCCAAACAAAACCGACACCATGGAGTCAACAATATTTAATTTCAACGCTTAATTATTTTATGAAACCGCTCATTACACGACCTCAACTTGCCTTCTGTATAGACAACCGAATCTCTTGTTTGTATAGACTATAGAACCATTATAATAATCTCAACATCATTACCTACTGCTTTTATGGCAGCTATGTTAATAAACTTATGCGTAAGGGACTTTAAGTCCGTTCTAATGTGTGTAAGTCTTGTTTCGGATAAGATAAACACAAAGTTAACACTCGACTCTTTATTTTTAAGGCTTTCTCTTTAATTGCCCGTATGTGCTTTACAGTATTTAAGTCGCAAACGGTGATGTCGTTAAGCTATCGTAAATGGGCTATAATGTTAACAGGGATAAGAGCCACAAAACGTACACTCAGGCAATGTATTCAGATTTTAGTCATCGTAAATTTAAGTGAAGACTTAAGTGCATTAAGTAAAGGACCAACAAAAAGCGAGCGGTAATGCCGTATCTCAGAACAAAGCACACAAAGCTGAACTTGTTTCATCAATATGCTGGTAGGAGTAGCTTGCAATTTTTTGAGCTTATCACACTACATAAGCGATGTAGTACGAGTAGGTAGGTATGCTAGTGTGGTATTAATAAATTATACTAATTGTAAGTTAATGCAACGTTGAACACACTCACACCTCCGCACTACATAAATGAAAAAGCACAAATACGAGACGAAAATAAAAAATAAAATGTGTGCAATTCACACGTGGTAGAAGTAAAACCTTCAAAAATTTTGTTTTCAAGATAATGAGACGAATTTAAAATCAACTCAACTCAACTCAACTCGTCTCCACTCATTTCTAGTCTCCACTCATTTCTAGTCTCCACTCATTTCTAGTCTCCACTCATTTCTAGTCTCCACTCATTTCTAGTCTCCACTGGACAGTTTCGTTTCATAAAATTTCAAGTCACCCCCGTACTAAAGAAGTTTTCACTTCAAAAATCTGTTAAATTTGTGTCTGCTCCGGCCGGAAATTTAACCAGACACCCTCCGCAGGGTCTGTACCAATTAGGCTATAGGGTTTTTCTACGTTTGGTTGCAATGTTGTAAGTGAATTTATAAACGGGTTCCCTACTTCTGTTTTTCTTTCTGTTTAGTTTGCAACGCGTTGGTGATGAATTACGTGTTACAGACGTTACTGGGAGAAGACTAGTTAGTATTATCGTGTTCCATCTGGGTGCTTGAAAGCCAGCTCTTTCTTCCACCCTCTCTGTCTTGGTTGAAAACGCATCTGTTCTCAGAGAGGCGGTACAGCCATATGATACAAGTATCATTACCTTACTGCCATCACTCTGCAGCTGTTTACACTAATAATAATTATTTATTTATTTATTCTTTTGAAACACCTTAAAGTAGGGGTCACAAGCGCGAACTTAATGCCTAATGGCATTCTCTGCCAGTTGACCCTTGTTAGTGTTCTGTGTTGTCGAGCCATAGATTCTGAGATCCTGGGTTGTACGACACAACTGGGTTTGCTCTGTGCTGAAGGTCTAGGCACGCCACGTTATGTGCTAAATATTATTGGATTATGTCTTCATTATATTGTCTTAATGGGTAACTTAATAATAATATTAGGTAACTTATAGCGTTGCTTATAAGATAAAAATATACAGATCATTCTATTAATAATCTAAATTTTACTAACAAAAAATAACCGACTTCAAAGTCTCAAAAACTACTCGTCAGATCTCGTTCAAATTTATGTGGGACCACATGACAAGCACCTGCTTTTGATTAAAAAAAGAATCATCGAAATCGGTTGGCGTGATATTGAGTTATTCGTCAATTTGTCGCGCAAATCTTAACACAAATTTACGACTTATGTGGTTTTCTCATGGATGCCATTGTCAGATCTCAATAAAATTTATGTGGGACCACATGACAGCCACCAGCTTTCGATTAAAAAAAGAATCATCAAAATCGGTTTGCCCAGTCCAAAGTTCTGAGGTAACAAACATAAAAAAAATACACTTGAATTGAGAACCTCCTCCTTTTTTTGAAGTCGGTTAAAAATAATGAACTTCATCACAAAACGACCGAGTTAATGATAAAATTCAATAGAAACGCATCAATTTAGTGACACAATGTATTTTTATAGTTCTCGCAGGACACGTCGCATAAATTACTCGACAGTCTACACTATCATTATGATGACATGAACTGGAGCCCAATTCTCATTTCGTAGAGATACATGTCTAACAGAGATATGTCGAAAAAACATGGCCGATTGGCCTCGTTTTATTCGAGGTCGGCCATGTTTTTTCGAGATATCTCTGTTAGACATGTATCTCTACGAAATGAGAATTGCCCCCTGGTCGATTCCCGCGTTTCTTTGTAGGCTCCACTAGATTTTGTTACCGGCTATGTCCGTTTAAGAAAGTTACAAGTTAATTTTTCGATAATCACCTTTCCAAAATCTGGATAAATTTGCAGGTAATACTGTACGGTAAATTTTGGACAGCTGCTAAGCAACTTACTTGAAGAATATGAATACTTACATTAGTAAAGAAAATTGAGATTGACCGATAGCATATACCTACTAAGATGCAGAGAAACACTGATTTTGCCGAAATATGGTGAGATACTTATTAATATTAGTTTTAAGTTGATTTAGTCCCAATAATATTATTAGGACAGGAAATAATACTAGTACCTATATGTACAAAAAAATGTACTGTGATTACCTAATCTGATTTATCGAATATCCACAACTTGTAAAGTACATTACAATTGAGTATATTAACAGACTCTTATTCATAGTCGAATGACGAATACTTATTAGCAATTACTAATGGCGTTTCGATTAGATTGTTCGTTGTCAGAATGAATTATATGTACATGGCTCAACAAATAATAGTAAGTAAAAAATACTTCCTCTATGAAGTCCACTCCACAACACTTAACTAGTAACTAGATTTTAATAAGTTTAATGATTTATAATCTCGAGTAGTACAGTAGGTACCTGGCCAAATTATTACGGACATTGCACTGATTTTCTGCTGTAACTGCATTTTTTTGAAAATTATTGGTTACACATCCCAGATGTATAAACTTATTAGAATATTTTGAAAATATGATTTTTTTTTTTTAGATTTTAAAATCTTATAGCTAGAAAGCTGATCGCAGATAGACGAAGTAAATAATATTTAATGAGGAACGTTTATTGCAAAAATACAATAAATTTCATCTTGTATCCGGGGAAAACTTTTTTTTTTTTTTGGGATGAAATTATAATAAAATAGTATTAGCATTAAATCTTACTAATAGCAATACAACAACACAATACAAATTTAAATTTAATACAAATTTTCACAAATCATTCTAACGAGTAAAATGATTTATAGAATCGAATAACTCGACTACAATCATTCGCAATCGCATCATCAAGTAATAGGTTAACGTTAAATCTAGACACGCAGACTAGCACAATGAATAGTGCATTTATCTGAGGAACCTGTTAGGTACAGTCGTACAGTGGTACAGTCAACACCACACAAATCATATCCACCGGGTATATTTGCCGACCGTTTCCGAGTAGTTCCGAGAGTTAAAATGAGCAACATTAACGTCACTGAACGTCATCATGAACTCGCACTTACAAATTGAGTATAATCCAAGACCGTAAATAACAAAGTTGATAATAACGAGCATTTATTTAACTTGATAATATAGTTAATAGTATCAGGCGTTACTTTGCGGAAATCCATTGTTATTAAGTTAGTATTAGTTTACTTTGCAACAATTCGCATTTAACATGTATGATGGTATATACTTTAAAACATGTGTGGCACCTCCCTCCCTCCCACAACGGAAACATGCACTACAATAATTAAACGTATATACCAACATACATACCAGCACACCCCGTGTTTCGCCCCGAAACGGAGCATCATCAGGGTAAGTTAACTCTACGATGGTTAGTCGACTTTCCGACTAACCATGATAATATTTAGTTACTGACCCACTATACTCTTTCATATAGCTTTGGACGCTGTTGTAAAAAATTTAACAGACAAGACATATTTCTAGGAGTAAAACATCAAATAAACACGCTCATTGTCTTAACCAAACCTGAATCAGTAATCAAAACCAATATTTGCAGCGCTCTTCCTGGAACTTCGATTAACTTCTGACGACGGAAGAAGGAATATTAATTCCAGCATTTCATCAACTCTAGCTCCTATCTTAATTCCATGAATTCTTAACCTAACGTTACGATTTGACGAGGAATCTGTTCATAGTAACGCTATTTATGTAGGTACTTAAAATTGTTGTAAAATCAAGTTTTAGAACCTTATACTTTAACTCTGTATTCCATGGACTGTAATGTAGGTACCAACTTAATAAACATATTTCATCGTTGTTTCTCAGAAATTCATCTGTGACTGGTTCTAAAATCTTGGTTTTCTGAGACCACATTTCCCATTCGTTTCTTTTTACTATAAAAGTAATTTAAACTTATATAATCATGTTATCGGACACCACTTTCAACACTGTTCTTTAAAGCACGACTAATGCCTATTTGTATTTTGACGAAGCACCTCTCCGCTTCTCAAATATCCACCTTAAATAGAATCAGGTAGCTAATGAATTTAATTTACATGAATACACTATAACGTTATGAGTGATGGCCGTCTTTATTCTACCGTCTTTTTAGCGTTAAAGTTTTATTCACGGGTAATAGGAAGTAAACACACTGGAACATTTCGGAGTACATACTATTCAAACTCGTAACAAGATCTATTATCCAATAGAATATCAAAATAAGCTCTATCTGCCTACTAATGTTGATATTTAATAAAGCTTATATTTTGTACATACTCGTACGAGGTAACACATTTATCGAAAGTTTAGATTCAGACGATGACCCTAACAAAGGGTCTACAAACAAGAACAAAATTTGAAGCCACTAGACTAGACACTTAGCGCTTGTATGAGAATCGATGACATTAAGGAATTTCTAAGGGAATTTCTAACACATTGATGAGCATTTAACACTGCGCCAAAACAAGAAAGCTAAAGATGCAGGAGTTTATGACTTTACGCCAAACGGTTCTCCGTTATCGAGTGGTTTCAGTGTGTAGAAATTTCTCATAAAACTTTTTAACCGACTTCATAAAAAGGAGGTGGTTCTCAATTCGACTGTATTTTTTTATGTTTGTTACATCAGAACTTTGGACTGGGCGAACCGATTTTGATGATTCTTTTTTTAATCGAAAGCTGGTGGCTGTCATGTAGTCCCACATAAATTTTATTGAGATCTTACAATGGCATCCATGAGAAAACCACATAAGTCGTAAATTTGTATTAAGATGTGCGTGACAAATTGACGAATAACTCAATATCACGCCAACCAATTTCGATGATTCTTTTTTTAATCGTGCTTATCATGTGGTCCCACATAAATTTGAACGAGATCTGACAAATAGGTTTTGAGACTTTGAAGTCGGTTATTTTTTATTAGTAAAATTCAGATTATGACGGCTTCAATTCATTAATGCCACACTACTGAGCACAGGTCTCTCCTCTTGAGGAGGCCTAGAGACTACTCCACCAGGCTGCTTCAGTGTGGATTAATGGAGTTTTGATAAAATGGAATCTTTCAGGCATCATAATATATATATCAGGCGGCATATAGCTTCAGTATACTATATGGAACAGAGCAGACTATAACTTCGACTTTGCCGATAAATACGATATACACAATGTTTCGTATAAATTTAACTCCTGTATAGAGTACCGATTAAAAAGTCGTTAAAATACCACAGAGTAAAGATTGTAACCGTATGCCATAGCCGCGGACTTACTCTAAGATTCTGTTCAGTGCGGAGACGCCTAACTTTTATTATTTATCGGCTATAACAAAATAAACCGGCTTGTCGTGTTTGACATTCAGCCCACGCTTTGGACATTTTAATAAATTTATAGGGCTGGGAGCCGAAGATGTTATTTAATGTAATTTTAGCGGGTCGTAATGAGGCTTATCATCTGTGGTAGGCCGTAGCCTGCCACTGCCACTGCCGCGCCGTCTTTAGAGACATGGAGATATAAATTGAAATCTGATCATTAATATGTTTCTGTACTTTCAGTAATTAAATCTCCAATCTCATTAACTTTCTTAATGAACCAGTTTTGGAAGGAGCTTCGAAAAAATATAATTATGAAAAATATAAATATCAATGAAGAGAAGAATGTTAATTAAATTCTTTGATGGTTTTAAATTGTCATAAGAGATACAATATTTACTAAATTACCCTGATCAACAGTTGAACGTGCCTTCTAAAGCACGGAAAAGATGAAATTTCGGTCTTCCATCCCTCTCTCTGCGTTCTATGTCTAATATTTTGAATATCTAATATAATATAAAAATATAAAATATTTTGTCACACAGGTATTATAATACCTACCTTATCTTAAATGAAACTAAGTACACGGTTGATTTGAATCAGTTAACTACAAATCCAATGCGACTAATAACTTATCTAAAATTCATACATAACTCTGATATAATGCGGGAGATCCGTGTACAATATCCCACTCAATCCACGTAACGCAGTAATTCTCACTTTACTTGTCCTTGCTTACCGGCAATCATTCTTGATGAACTATGGGTTAACACAATAATAAATACACCTACTCGCGACTAAAACAAGAGTCAATTTTCACCTACATTTCAAATCGGGACAAAATCCTCTGTGTATAATTCATTCGCGTTAATAGAGTGAAACTTTAAATTTTATCGCCGTTCACTGAGAAGTGATATCCATAGACCTTGCTGTTTTTCAGTTTGGATGTTAGTGATTCTCAGTTGAACACAAAAAACATTAAAATACTACTGTCTCCTTTATTATATGAAAATATGAGTAACTTTTAAAAAAGAGCCCTCAATCCACACGCATACCATATTCATACCCCTCTATGAATGTGTAGTTTAGTTGAGATTAGTACATTTATATGTGGCCTATCTATTAGTTAACCATGCCAATTACCATAAAAATATATTTTTGAAACAATTATTTCATTTGATTGCTTTGATATAATTGCAACAAACTTCTTATAAAGCTAGCTTCGTAACTTACATAATAAAATTAATTAAATAAGTTAGAAATAAATAAATTACCAAGTGAGTTTCAACATGGAGAAAAGTGTTAAAATAATTCACAAGAAACAAAACAGGTACTTTATTTAAGTGATAAAACACAAACAAACATCCCGATGACAACTCCGTTGAGACCAACCACAAGGTGGGAGCATCATCAACTGAAACTAATTACAAGCCATTAACGTTTTTTATCCCGCAGCACAAAAAGGAGTGTTATGTTTATACAGCCTTTGTATAGACAAACTTGCATGGGTTTTTTGACCAAACCAACTTAGCGTCAATGAATGTTCCAATGAATGGAGATACTGGTACTATTAAACTATTTAAAAGTTACATACAGGCGTTTGCTTGACTTTTAAGCCAAACAAAAGGGTTACGCTTTGTAAGCGTTTCGCAGGTGTGATGCCGTTTTTTATTATTTCTTAGTCCCTTAGTAGTCTTAGTACACATGTTAAATATAATTCCAGAAGTTACATCTAATTACATAGTAAGTTGTATTTGGAAAGTCGTCTCTTGCGTGTGTAGTGTCTTGGATAATATAATGTAATTATTTAGCATTTACCTATAGTTTGTACTGAATGAGTAATTTCTTATGCAAAAGTTTTTTTGGAATGGGTAGTGCCTAAATGAAATAGCACATAGGTTAGAGCAAGACAGATAGATCTACTCTACTCGTACCGATTGCAATGCGCTGTAACGGGCCTGTGTTGGCGCCAGTAATTACAACGGATTCCGTATATTTTTGCAATTATCTTTGTGTTTGTTTGAATAATTAATTCAACACGATCACATGATTACTGCATAACATTAACTCACACAAAAAAGCACACTATAGTACACAATCCACAATTAAATGTAATTGTTTTTGTAAGTGTTATGTACAGATTAAGAATAACTGTTTCTTGTTTAAATGGCTAAGTATAATTTTATACACCATATTCGACCGCCAGACTTTTAGATGTTAATCAAACTTTCTATTGAATAAATTCTAACATAATAAAGCAACTAGTATATTAAAAATTAAAAAAATACCCGCCTGCTATCAAAAAAGCTATCATGATATAACTTTCTGAAATCCATATGATGAGCTGTTTAATTTGAGACCCATATTGCATTATTTGATTTTTTTTTAACTTCAAAAAATGGGATCTCACAGCCACCATATTTGTTTTTTTTTTTCATTTTACTTATCTAAGAGCACTTTGTTTATCAAGACGAATCTAGAGATATCTTATTTATATAAATCCGTTCAGCGCTTTGGAAGGTATGAGGTAATAAATAATATTACATAGATAACTACTTAACTCACCTAGCTCACCAGTTACATATTTTTTCTAAGTTGCCAAGTTCTGTGTAGAAAAGCCCAATATTTTAGTCACAAGAACATGTAATTCAAGCTCTGCATTTGATTTGGTTAGGTTTCATGTACTACCTAGGCTTTATTATCTATACAGGGTGTCCCGTAAGTAGTGGATCAACCGAAGGTGGCAGATAGCTTGAAGGATGACCTATCATATGTCAAAAAATTACCTTAATAAAAGTGTCACCGTTTTCGAGATATTGACCATTTTTTAAAATTTAGAAAATTCGGCTCCTTTACCCTACTTTTTCCTGTTGAGTCCACAAATAAGCAGATATTTTGATATGTTTTTTTCCTAGAGCTCTCAGATAGTTGCTTTATAATTATCAGTGTGTAATGTTGTTGAAATTATTAGGAAACGCTGAGAAAATAGCGTCAACTTTGGATATTTTTGTTTTTGATTTTCTTCGATACAACTTTGATGCGAGGTGGTTGAAAAAAAATGTACTGGGCAAGTATGCTCCGGTATTTTAAAAACTTGTCTGTTTAACGCAGACTTTAAAAAGGTACAACACAGGCTACTTTGATAGGGAAAATTTTCAAGTAAAAGCCATTTCAGTAGAGATCGACCGAAGGTTCGGTTTCGGTTTCGGTTTCGGCCAGTTTCGGCCAAAAAATCTAGTTTCGGTTTCGGTTTCGGTTTTGGAAAAATTTGGCCGAAACTTTCGGCCAAACCGAAACTCTGTGTTCGTGAATTTTCGTGCGTCGTTCGGTTAAGTTCGTGTCTAACCCGTGGGCGCTGACTTTCCAAGTGAAGTCATTGATTTAACATGTTTATTATATTTGTTCATTAATCTGAAGAGCGTCTGACAGGGTGCTTTGGCGCTTGATTTTAGCCGTTTTTTGCTCGATGTTAATAACGGCAACAGGTAGAAAAAAGGTCATAATATAGTGTCTAATGCTGTATAGATAATGATTTGGAATTCATATCCAAGCATGGTAATGAAATTGTAACTGGAAGATATTTAGGTAATAAAACTTTTACTAGGGGTATTAATTAGACGTAATAGATTATATAAAAAGTAGTTTTCGTCTATTTGTTCTGACTACTCTTAGGAACGACATAACAGATTTACCTGCGGTTTCCACTCCCTTATAACTTACAATACATACGTATTGTAGTGAGCTTTGGTTAACATTTAGTGGTTTACAAATAAATAAATTACGTTATGTCAATTTCACCCATACTTACATTTATTGAGTGAGGGCTTACCGAAAGGTTTACGGAAGCAAAGCGAGGACATTCAGTAGTAGTATTTTTGAAGTCTAAATCCCAAATCATCCATTACAATGAAACGGTAACTGATCGATATGTCTGTACATGGAAGATATTTGAGAAAATCTATCCCGAGCGGTATTTGTCAACGCAAAAGAGACCATAGCAATTATTTTTAGAATTTTCGTCTGTTTGTGTGTATGTGCGTTTGTTCAGGGTAATTTCTAAATCGGCTAAATCGATTTGCATGCGGTTTTCACTGACGTATTTAGTAAAATGGGGCTAAGATTTAAATGATCTTAAATTAAAATTTAAAAACCCCCGACAGTTTGATATGCACTAAAATAGCTAAGAACACACTCGATTAACACTCGTCAGGGGTTAAAAACAGCGTTCATCCATAGGTACCCACATTTTTAAGAATTTTGTCGTTTACGTTTAGATAAGTTTACCGAAATGAAGGCAGTTAATACACATAAAAATGTACAAATAAAAATGTGTGAAAAAACACGCTAGATTTCAGTACCTATACAGGGTGTCCCGTAAGTAGTGGGTCAACGTTAGGGGACAGATAGCTTGAGGGTTGACCTACCTAATGTCAAAAAATTACCTTTGTAAAATTTAAAAAATTCAGCTCCTTTAACCTACTTTTTTCTGTTGAGTCCACAAATGAGCAGCTCAAAAAATACCCTAATGGGGTAGCCAAACGAGCGTAAGTCGTAAAATCGCGTAAAATACAAATTTCAAAGAATTAAATTAGAACTTTTATATGAAACCAGCTCATTTCACGTGACTCACAGCGCCAAAAATACGCTCGTTTGGCCTCACCCTAAGTTTCGGTTTCGGTTTCGGTTTCGGCCGAAACTGGACCTAAGGCCGAAGGTTCGGTTTCGGTTTCGGTTTCGGCTGAAAAACCAGTTTCGGTCGGACTCTACATTTCAGTGTTAAAGGGGTCAATTTGAATCAAAAGTTATTTTATTGTTTACTGTTAAGGGATGAAGTTTTTCAATGGTTTTTGCTTAATATTACGTGACGTTAAATTATTGCTCTAATAAATGTTGAAAATAATGATTATTTTCCGAAATTCCAACCTAATAAAGAAATTACCAATTACTTGAAAAATATTGTTTATTTCAAAAATAATGCTATGATTTACTGTTTTTTTTTAATACTAGATGATCAGGAAGCCTTGTAAATTATTGTTTTAAGATTATTTTTGTACGAATATTCAACAAAAAACAAAGAATCAGAAAAAATGTAAGTAAAATAATTATTTTTGTTTATTTTATCATACAAAAATAATCTTAAAGCAATAATTGACAAGGTTTGCTGATTATCTAGTATTAAAAAATAGTAAATAATAGCATTATTTTTGAGGGAACAATATTTTTCAAGTAATTCTTAGGTAATTTGAAATTTCTTTTAAAAGTTGAAATATCGCAAAATAATCATTATTTTAAATATTTATTAGAGCATTAATTTAACGTAACGTAATATTAAGCAAAAATCATTGAAAAACTTCATCTCATAACTGTAAAAAATAAAATAACTTTTGATTTAAATTCACCTCTTTGACACTGAAATGGCTTTTACTTAAAAAAAATCCCTATCAAAGTAGCCTGTATTGTACCTTTTTAAAATCTGCATTAAACAGACAAGTTTTTAAAGTACCGGGGCATACTTGCCCAGTACATTTTTTTTCAACTAACTCGCATCAAAGTTGTGTCGAAGAAAATCAAAAACAAAAATATCCAAAGTAGACGCTATTTTCTCAGCGTTCCCTAATAATTTCAACAATATTACATACTGATAATTATAAAGCAACTATCTGAGAGCTCTAGGAAATGTTTTTTATCAAAATACCTGCTCATTTGTGGACTCAACAGGAAAAAGTAGGGTAAAGGAGCCGAATTTTCTAAATTTTAAAGAATGGTCAATATCTCGAAAACGGTGACACTTTTACAAAGGTAATTTTTTGACATATGATAGGTCAACCTTCAAGCTATCTGCCACTTTCGGTTGATCCGCTACTTACGGGACACCCTGTATATATAAAATTGAAAAGCGACACACCGCTGATTAAACAAAAAATCTCAGAAACTGCCGAACCGATTAAGATGAAATTTGGCAGGGAGATAGTTTATGCTAAGGAGACGTCCACTAAAAACGGATTTTTGGAAATTCATCCCTTAAGGGGTAAAAATACGGGATAGAGGTCATTTTCATACAAACCAACTTCGTCAGTTTTAGAGTTATAAATATGATTTTTTTTATCTAAGTTAATAGTAATAAACAAAAGTTAAATTTAACACATTTTTTTGGAAAATCATCCCTTAAAGGGTTAATTTAATGGATGGTACTTAGTAGGCAACTTCGTCATTTTTGAAGTTAAAAACATGAAAATTTACATATTAGCTCCAGACTAGAAACAAAATTTGTAAGTATTATGTTTTTTTTGGAAAATCATCCCCTAAAGGGTTAATTAATAGGGCGCAATTTAGTATGGCAACTTCGTCAGTTTTGAAGTAAGAAGGGTGAAAATTTGTATATAAGCTTATAGTTAGACACAAAAAATAACTGCATCACTGTTTTCTCGAAATTCATCCCCTACAAATAGGGGTTGGAGATCATTTACATACAAATCAACTTCGCCAGTTTTAGAGTTATAAATATGAATTTTTTTATGTAAGTTTATAGTAATAAACAAAAGTTAACTTTAACACATTTTTTTGGAAAATTATCCCTTAAAGGGTTAATTTAATTGATGGTACTTAGTAGGCAACTTCGTCATTTTTGAAGTTAAAAACATGAAAATTTACATATTAGCTCCAGATTACAAGCAAAATTCAAAAGTTATGTGTTTTTTTTGGAAAATCAACCCCTAAAGGGTTAAATAAGCATGTGGAAGTTAGTATGGCAACTTCGTCAGTTTTAAAGTAAGAAGGGTGAAAATTTGTATATAAGCTTATAGTTAGACACAAAAAATAACTGTATCGCTGTTTTCTCGAAATTCATCCCCTAAAACTAGGGGTTGAAAGTCATTTACGTACAAATCAGCTTCGTCAGTTTTAGATTTATAAATATGATTTTTTTTATGTAAGTTTATAGTTGTGAAAAAAAGTTAATTTTAACAAGTTTTTTTGGAAAATCATCCCTTAAAGGGTTAATGTAGAGAATGGAACTTAGTACGCAAGTTCGTAATTTTTGAAGTTAAAAACATGAAAATTTATGTATTAGCGCCAGATTAAAATATAAAAGTTGTGTTTTTTTGGAAAATCAACCCCTAAACGGTTAAATAAGTGTGTGTAAGTTAGTATTGCCACTTCGTCAGTTTTGAACTAAGAAGGATGAAAATTTGTATTTAAGCTTATAGTTAGACACAAAAATTACCTAACTGTATCACGATTTTCTCGAAATTCATCCCCATAAGGAGTTAGACAAAGGGGTTGTAAATATTTAAGAAACTACGTCAATTTTGAACTCAGTAATGTGAAAATATTAATTAAGCTTATAGTGACAAAAAAAATTTAATGTAGAGAACTTTACGGATGGGAGGTGGATGGGAGAGTGACAGTAAGCGAGAGAGGGACTGGGATCGGGAGAGGAAGCAGGAGAGGGTGCGGAAGAGGGAGAGGGGCAGGGAGCGGGAGAGGGAGTGAGAGCGGGACAGAAAGCAGAAGAGGGACCGGGTGCGGGCGGGAGAGGGAGTGAGAGCGGGACAGAAAGCAGAAGAGGGACCGGGTGCGAGCGGGAGAGGGACTGAGAGTGGGAGAGAGAGGGACATGAAGCGGGATAAGGACCTCGAGAGGGACAGGGAGCGAGAGAAGGAGAGAGAGTGGGACAGGAAGAGGGAGAGGTAGAGGGAGAATGAGAGCGGAGGGAGAGAGAGTATATGTAACTCTTGAACGGATGGAAACAACAGAACCGTTTTGAAGATATTTTTTACTGTTTAAAATTATTGTCTGCCTGTCTATCTGTTTGTCTGTCCGGGCATCACATGAAAACCCTTGAACTTATTCGTAGTATACACGTAGGTTTCAGTATGTAAATTCCTAAATATTAGTACTCCAATATAAATGAACCTGTTTTTAAATTTTCTTCTGTAAGGCGTACAAATATGATAAATAAGCATAATTTCCGCGTGCGAAGCCGCGGGCAACAGCTAGTATTTGTATAATGATAATTATTTTCGTTAAGTCTATTAAGTTGATGTAATACCTATTTGTTGGTTGCTAACTAATGAAAACTAGGCAAGTCAAATGTAAAGCTTGAATTACATGTTCTTGTGGTCCGTGGTCAAACCGTCAAAAGACTGCTCCATTATCGTCCGTGTGCATTGTAGGGGGAGTATTCTCGCACGCTCGTCCAGGACACGACACGACAGTTCGTCCGGTACTTTATGCGCACATAAAACGACCGGCTGATCACGGACACAATCCGTGTTTAGCCGCCAGGATGGACACTGCTTGCCCGTGTTGAAGATACGTTTGCTGTTGCTTGGATAAATGGTTTTTCTCTTGTTGAAAGAAAAACCAATTTTTTTTATTAAAAGTTAGGAATAAATTGGATTATAACAAAATTATATTAAAATATAAATTGTATGATTGCATACACATCTCCCAAGGACCCTTATTGCACGTGGTATCATTGTATAATACAACTAAGGTACACAAACAACACTGAACCGAAACAAATAAGTATTAATTTATTTGTCGCATTCCGATCCGGGGAATCCATTCCGCGGTCCATCTCATGGTAGACAAGATCATAACTACTAGTACAATAGCTAGGTCAAAGGCATCAAAACCTTCTAACTGTCTTAATTTTGTGGCGTTTCAAAACACTCAAAGTGATAACGCATACCATTGACTTAAATTATATAAGTCAATGACGCATACCCAATAAATATGAAACATTGCTACCATAATCTAGAAGCGCATACTCCCGAAATACTTGGAAGCAAATATTAATAATATTCTGAACGTTTTATAGCTCATATGTTTACAGCTGCCGTAAATATTATGGCGGCGAACAAAATTAACAAATAAATGACTGTTCATTGAATGCAGCTTACAATTTTAGCAGCGGCGGCTGAAAATCCGAGACACAGATCATTTTGGTCACTCATAAATCAAATTTAAAACATTTTTAATGATCACTCGTTAAACTTGTTCGAGTATATTGAAGCTATTCAAAGTAAGGATTATAAAAATGTTCCTTCCTGACGCATTGTGTTCCATATTCAAACGCTAAGCTTGTTTGTCTGTGCCACAGTATAATAATTTAGAGTAATCTATGGCCCTTGACGTTAGAATATAAGGCGACATCGACATTCGATGTAAGACAGGGTTATCACATTCATATAATATTACAAATTGACATAATGTTTCTTCTTGTGTAAAAAGCCTCCAAACGAGTCGAGCCACTTAATGGTAAGACGTCAGCGCTACCATAGGATAAGTAAAACTAAATGCATCACCGACGCGTTGTCAACTTAAAAAGATTTAACTTAAATTTTAACTTAAATTTAAGATTACCCTCAAATCTCAATCGTTTTCCCCAAACGCTGTTTGAAATGCGGGATACATCACACCCCGCGCACCCCGCATGAACCTACCTTCAAATCTCCGTTACCGAATTTACAAGACTCCTTCGCTTAAATACGTTCTACGAATGTTTCGTCCTATTATTTTTGTGAATACAAAATTTGAAATGTGAACACAATACAATTGTAGATCTTAAATAGAATAAATTAAGATTGAATTTCAACTGTAGCTGTCGTGCAACGCTTGATGAATTATGATTTTAATTTAAAGCTACACATTGAACTTACATCATGGTACGTTCATGGTGCGCTACAAGTGTAAAATGTTCCAAGATATAAACAACGAGGACAAGAGCAGCAGGAGGTCTGCTTGTTTGAAACCACACGAGTACGTAGAATGGAAATTAACAACGATAGGTATAATAAAAATTATGATGTTTTTTGCAGAGTTTATAGTAGCGGGAGTAAGTAATAATGCGGGTCCCCCGTTCCCTTTTCGATTGACGACGGTGATGACTTTGATACTGCACTTGTTTGAACTTTGATACTGCATTTCTGCTTAAAGAGCTCTAGGGGTCTTGGGGGGGACTTTGATACTGCACTTGTTTGATACTGCATTTCTGCTTAAAGAGCTCTAGGGGTAACAGTAAACATCCATTAAAAAAAATAAACAAAAAAAATGTTTGAATTAGGTTCGTCTTCGTCAGCTCATTTGTCGACTAACTACATAAATGAAGCTTAATATTTCGCAAACGGATTAATCAATCGAAAATAGTACCCTGCGAAACTGCCAAGCCTTTCATGTACAATCTACGGAGAAGCCATTCTTTTTGACCAAGTTGAAGAGTGTGTAGATTTGAAGCTTGTGGAATGAAGTCTTGTAGAGAGTTCAGAACTGTGCCGTGACGTTTTGAACTTGTGCAAGTGTGGGCAACCTATTTCACATAAAATAATTTGATGAAATTTGATCTTAGCTGAATAAAAAGACAAAATAAAGGTTAGGCATTCTTAAATGTTAATTTAAAATCTTAAACTCTTTCCGTACATACCGCGCATTTTAGTTACGTCATGTAACATATTTAGTTTAATCCCAATTGACTGCCAAACGTGGGTGGGCAATCTCACCGCATTCTTGAGTAAATTATAAGCATTACTTAAAAATCGAATCCACATTAGACATCTTTTTCGTTGCCAGAATTACGAAAAGCGAGAGACTTTTAAATTAAATTATCCTATTAATGGGTATTTATTTATTATATGGCTTCAACATTTTGTCATAAATTTGTCATAAATAGTGCGACAATGAAATTTCTTATGAGTAGCTAATGGGATATAGATATGAGTAAATAATTAAAATAAAGTATGCGGTGTAAATCACTCATATGTACGAGTAGCCCGGTGACTAGTGTCTAATTGGTTGTTGTATCGGTTGTATGTTGCGATTGGTAGTTGTATGGGTGACCAATAGTAGCAATTTTTTTTACTGCTTCCGTATTTCGGAGGATAAGTAAAACCAAAGCCTCTACCTCTCACTGGAACTGAATAATGGTGTAGCTCTATAAAGCCTTCCTCAGTTAAGGGTTGAGAGTTGAGACATTAATGGGTAAAAGTCAATAAGATATACTTGTACAATACGACCGACGTATCTTGGTGCGTCTGAACATAGGCTCTGCTAACTTTAGCGCATGTAAGACAGAGATAGCGACACGAACATGCTAACGTGTGACTGATTGTGAGACATAATACGCCGCGTCGGTACGCGGCGTAAGCATTGCGGTAAGCATTGCTGCGAAGCCCTCTGCGCGAAGTTCATACGCTCCAAGATACGTCGGCCGTACTGTACCATACATGACAATTCAATAAACAGCAATGTGTAAACCGAATTTTTCTTAAAATCATTGATTCTTGCTGTGTTTATTAGTATCTTAAATAAATTTAATGGCATACCGTTACTTCCCTAAATTACAGAACAAGTAGCACAGTATGCATCGATTTCATTAAACATATTCAAAAATTCCGCCGAATTTTAATTCCCTTAAAAGCGGTCATTAGTGTTCCTACGGTATTGAATTGATATTAACTGCCAATATTTTTTGTAAGCACTACCTTAAAATAAATTTAGTGGACATTTATGGAAATGCAACTTAATGAAACTCATGGAGAATTGGCTCGTGGTCGTCAATACTCTGTAAGCTTGGAATCTTAACATCAGAACATGAAATCGGGAAAGCTAATTGATTACGAAAACGAAACCTTATCGCAAAGAAGCCATAAATTAAAGGTGAAATAAGATTGCAACTGTCATTCAATAACATGTTATTGATATTAAAAGATAAAGCTGACAACAAAAAGTAATTCCGGTTAAGTTATCGTGATCCGTAATACCCAACTCCATACATATAAAACATAAAATATGTTTGTACGGATGTCCTTTATAGACTTCGAAAGTATCCAAGCTATATGCCCCAAAATGGTTTCATTTGGTTCAATGGTTTTATTTAAAACAATACATTAAGTCATTTTTCGATTTTCGATCATTGAGGTAGTATACTTACATAGAGAGGCTATCTCAAACAAAATGTGTGTTCCACCGCCGGCTTGCCCTCCGTTCTCTTTTCAAACTAGGAGCCTCGTTTGCACACTTGCCATAGAGTAACTTTGTATATGACACTTGAAGAACCAAGACAAGCAGTCACCGACTCCAAATCTTTACAAGCTCTTACTCCAACTTTATTTAACGTGCAAAAGCGTTCAAACGATTTCAAACGTAATTACCATTGATTCGTGTCAAAAAATCCAACACTTTAAATTGGTCACAAGCGTCGCGTCGGCAAGCTTACTTACGGCCGGTCTCAATATTATACTGTCAGAGAAACTCTGGTACATATCAGAGATAAAAAGTAAAGAATGATCTCCCGGCAACTGCCGTCTCTCAAATCAAAAGTAAGCCAATAAAAGTAAGATCATGGGTAGATAATATTCCAGTGACATTTCTGCCTCTGGTTTTTAAGTCCCTCTGAAAATTTCGTTTTCGCATAACAATATTTTTTTTTATACTTTTATACTTTTTTATACTTTTTATTATAAAAAGGAACTCAGTGTTTTTGATTAAAAACTTATTTAATTTTAATATTAAAATAATAATTTGTTCAAAATGTACTGTGAATTTTGCGGATGAAGTTAATAAAATAATGTTATGTGTAACCTGGAACAATGCTCCACTAGTAACAAAACGCAGCATTTGACGTTTAGCACTCCGACGATGACATGTTATTGTCATTTGACATTCGTTGATGTCGCTTGGTTACCCAAAATAAAAACAAAGTGTATTTTCTCATAATTTTGGTATTATTAATTAGTTTTATGAATAAATGAAACACATAGCTCAATAATTACCGTGAGTATAGACTTTATTTGTTGATAAAATAAAATATATTATTATGTTTAGTAAACAAAAAAATGTAGTAATTGTAAATTGTTGTAATAATTGTAGCAGTGATAACCTAGCGGTTATAACGTTGGTCTCCCGAACAAAGTGTTTATTCCCACTTGACCGTGGCCCGAGTTCAAATCCTGGCACGCACATCTAATTTTCAAATATTATGTGCGTATTAGAAGTTAATTATCACTAGCTTCGGTGAAGAAAAACAATAAACATCGCGAGGAAACCTGCACACCGGAAAATTCTCCATAAAGTTCATAAAGGTGTTTGAAGTCTACCAATCTGCACTTGGCCAGCGTGGTAGACTATGGCCTAATACCCCTCACATTGCGAGAAGAGACCCCGAGCCCAGCAATTATGGGTTGTTGCTTCTTTTTGCTTTTAAACAAAAAAATTGTTGCCAAATGTACTAAAGGAAGTTTCTTTTCAGATGAAGTCCAGACCCTTCACAAAAGATGAAGTATCTTTCTTCATTAGGCCAATAGCTGTTGATGTAGCAGGGATACACCATTATTTCTGAAGAGGCGAAATGTTTTTGCTATAAATTCAAAATATATCTAACTTAAAAAGCTTTGTGTTCTTGTTTTATTAAAATACCTCCTTACCTAAAACTTTAAAGATAGGAATTGTTATGAATTCTCATTCACTGCCGTTTTTAACCGACTTCAAAAAAAGGAGGAGGTTCTCAATTCGACTGTATTTTTTTAAGTTTGTTACCTCGGAACTTTGGACTGGGCGAACCGATTTTGATGATTCTTTTTTTAATCGAAAGCTGGTGCTTGTCATGTGGTCCCAAATTTTGAACGAGATCTGACAAGTCGTTTTTGAGTAACTTTGAAGTCGGTTATTTTTTATTAGTAAAATTTAGATTATGGAATATGTTTAATCTGAATCTAGGTAGCCTATAAACAAAATTGGATTCACACAATTCAGTCATATATTTTATACGAGGACAATTTCGGCGATCTTGGTATCGTATTAAAAAGGCGGAATCAAATACACAGGCTTCACAAAATTCATTATCACTCTTCACTGATTAATAAATCCATGATGTTTTGATAAATTTTCTTAACAATATGAGATATCTACCAATTATCCGTCGAAATCGAGCGATGTGAAAGACTCCGATAGTTGGTCACTTCTATTACCGACAGTTAGCTGTCAAAGCGTTATTGAGACGCAAGTATTTATTTTTGTATGGACCAACATACCTACGGTATGACTTGGCCCTCCGAACGGTAGATCAATGTCATGGGTAGAAATTTTCTATCCACCGAAGGTTATTGAGACGCAAAAATTGACAAATATGACAGATGACATACTAATGATAGCCTTTTCTACATTTTTCTAAATGTTAGTACATTATTGAGACCGGCCGTTAGTCCATTAACACGCTAGTGGCTTGCCAAGTTCAAACGCTCCTTATGATTTTTTCATTCAAAATGGCGGGAACATTGCTCAATAATTTAATTAAATTCGTTTTAGTTGATTTAAGTTAAGATTTTGTTTTCTTACTGATGTTAAAGTGATAACATTATCTTTTTTGTTTTTTGTCTTGCAATTGTGACACGTTCTTATTACACACGACGGCATTTTTTCAGTTTTTTCGTAAACAATTTTGACATGCGGCTGCAATGAGCGCAGCCGAGTGACAGCTGAGTGACAGAATGAAATGCAGCCGGCCGGCTGCAATGCGCACCCCCGAACCCGATGTTCGCGGTGTCCCTTCTATACGCTAGTAATAATAATTCTATGTTTTCGATACATTTTTTTTTGTAGCACACGCCGGGTTAGTTATTACTAAAAGAGGTGGAAGTCCTTAAAACTCAATAATTAAGCAACAAAATAAGATGAATCCCTTAACCATTAAAAATGTAAAACACGTATTTTACAAGAATCATTTTAAGGCCCGTAACGGAAATTCATCAATAATTCTATTGTTGGAACGAATTGTTTTTATCTGTCGCATCTCACGGGTATTCGCGAAAATTCCTTAGCGTGGCGGCCTTTCTACGAAGTTTTTATCGGACCAAACGTGACAAGACTTCGATGCCGATCTCCAAAATTTTAATAATATCGTTTCAATTCAAACACGATTAACATTTGATGAGATCATTATCAGATATAGGCATATTGTTGATTCTGTTCTGAATTTATCTTTTGTATAATAAAGTAGAAATGATGTACAAAAGTACCTACCATGATTAAAAAATCTTAATTCCATACATAGTATAATTAAGTCGGCGAGCAAACTCTTGGGTTTTACAACGATCGGCCGATGCAGATGCTGTCATACAAGAAGTAATAAAGAAAAATTAATATTTAGAATTAGGAATGTGTCAATTTATTAAGAACAATACGTGTAGGACATTCTACGGGATTCTATGAGTGATCACGGAGTAGTAGAGATTGTTATTGATGTGAACGTTAGGAGAACTGGAAACTTATCATGGAGCAAAGTAAAAGGAATATTATTGAATAACCAGTATCGTAAAATACCCCTTCTCTTACATATACATAAATATCTAGACTCGTAATTAATTACACATCATAATTAAGTACATAGAACACAAGTAGATACTTATATAAAAGATAAGCATACATTATGTCTAAATAAACATGTATTATAAACATAATTCACGTTCAAACAAAGATATTTAAATAATGGCCTCACATAACTATTCTAGTAATCTGATATCCATTCAAGACGTATAGCAGTGGTTAGCAGGCAGATGAGTCCATTTATATAGTCTTAGACACGAGGCGATGTGTCGAATGCTCTACAATATTATATTATATTAATAAAATTGTTAACAGTATGTCCGTTCGTTCTACTTAATATTATTATAAACCAAAAATATAATAACACAATTATATTAATAAACTTATGATGAAGTTAATTCATAGAGCTGGTCTGATGATAGACTCTGTTGTATACTCTATGGCAAGTCGATGCCTGATCTATGGTTAATGTCTAGAACTTATGTCTTAGCTAGCTGTCACTTGTAGTAACAATGTACGGTGTTGTTTTCTTAAAATAAAAGCTATTAATTAAATGTGTTAATCTTTCATTCCGGAATATAAATATAACAGACTGTATCAAATTTGGGCTCATTTGCTTTCCCTTGAAAAGATAAACCATGATTTTAAGTCTTTGATGATGATAAGGGATCATTAATTTACTAAAATCCTATTATAATTGCTACTCTTTTACGCAAAAACTACTGTACGGATTTTCACGAAATTTAGCCACAGATAGATTATCTGGAATAGTATTATAGGGTACTTATTATTCTGGAAAACCCGTGCAATGTCGCAGGCAGAACGCTAGTCTAGGTAAATATGTTGTTTTCGAACATTTTGTTTTATAATTCCATGATTTAATTTCATTATTGATTTGAAACAAAAACGCGGGCTGTACTAGTACTTCGACAGTACCGTATGGCTTACATGCTTAGCCTTCGAGACCATGATTATATTACAGTTTTGTCAGGGCGTGCGAAATTGTATTTGCTTGTAAGTTTTGTTAAGCTGCACAATATCAAACACATTTCACCATTTTCACCCTCGCAGTTTATACGTGTGATATTACGAAATGTAATATCATGTTTCTCTACGAGTTGCGACACACTGAGAAATGTGAACATTTAAGTACTAGTATTCGTTGTGTCAGTCCATAAAAGTCAAATTTTGCTTGACTTTTATTTTAAAACTAAGATATTTGTCTAAAAATAATGTGATTCTATGGCAATGGTAAACCAATAAACACACGTGCTATTTGATGGTAAGAAATCTCCAAATCACTTACGTCAACGCAGATAACTGTCAAATTACGTCATCGATGGGTTGGTAGCCCAAATCAAAGTTAAGTTTGATTTGATGGAAGATAGAATTTTGGAATCAAATTTATATCTATTTATATGCTTTTTTTAATGGAAATAGCCGGCAAACGAGCTGACAATCCACCTGATGGTAAGTAGCTATCGTCGCCCATGGACATCAACAACACCAAAGGCATCACCGATACGTTGCCGGCCAAAAAAGAGCGAAGAAAAAGAAAGAACTTACCATGCATAGATAGAAAACTGGACCTCGGCTATATTTAAAAATCAGCGCTAAAATATTCAAAAACATTAATGAGCTAACTAAGCAATACATTTCAATAAGCAACACTGAGAGGACACTTACTTGCACTTTTAATTATTTCCCGATTAACTCCGCCAAGTAGCGTCTGCGAAACAGCGGTATAAAGGGAACTTTTCTGCTGACGGTCCGTGTAATAAACGCGCTGTGGCCTGTAAAAAACGATTAGCTTGTCGGTTCCACCCGAGAATTAATATTTGTATAGAGAAGCGGCCGACGTGATATGATCTACGGGCATGTTCACAAAGAACTACGCTCATATTATGTTCCAATGAACTCTTTTTCTAAAATTATTAGTAAAAAATTGGAATTTGATACTAAGTCGAAACTAAGTTAAAACTAAGTTTTAAACTAAGTTATGCCTGAAAATTATTATTTTAATTTATTTTCACTTTATAGCTATTATGTGGTATACGTATCAAATCGAAAGTCTACTATCTCCTCTAACTCTATTAAGAATGGTAGTTTATGGAGATCCAAAAGTATAGGTACACATTACATCTCCTAGATCTCTTAATAATATTATTCTTTTGTATTTAATATAACCTTCTACATTTAAATTGCAAATATTTACTTTAAGAAACTATATTGTCTTCCAATGTTTCATGTACTTATATTATAATTAAACAGCTAACTCCCAACCAAAATCATAAGCTACAATCACAGCCGATACAAAGCGTGGCGCGTTGTATGAACACGCCTTATCTCTCTATAAAAAATGTCAATTTTTTGCCCTGAACAAAGAGATGCACAATAAAAATGCCACAGTGTTCTTACAAACGAGAATTTATATCCGCCGTATGCAAATGAGTGAACCTCGCAACGCATTTCGCCGTAACAAGGATCCGTATACCATGAGAGGCCACTAAACTTATCAGCCGGTAACATGTTACGCATAGTCAAAGTTCAATGATATTTAAACAAAAGATACAAAGGGTACAGATTGAAAAAATAATGATGAATGTAATTTTGTGATGGAAAAGTTACATTTTAAAGTTGAATTTATCCGGTTAGTCGACTTTAATTAAATATAAGAATATTTAAAATACTAGAGTTCAATAAACGGACGAGTATTAAAATAGCATAAAGTTAAAAGACTATACCTATATCTACGTGTTTCTCTGTTTGGCCTAATGGTTAGCTGATAGAGAATGCAATAGCATTAAGCTCACCATTTGTTCTTCAATATTTTATATTGTGGTCAATAAAGTGTACATAAATAAATGAATAAATATACCTTATTTATTTATTTAAATTTATGTCACCTCTTAAAATGATAACAAAGGGTAAAACTTAATGCCTAGTTGACAATGCTGTCAACCAGTCAACCCTGGGTGGATGTGGAAATGAATTTAAAAACATTATCACTCAATTGATAAATAGATACCCCACTGAATTATCTAACTATAAGTTCAGAATAATTTAAACTATATCACATAACGCATACCTTAAGTAAATATGTACTATTAAAGTAAAGTATAGCTTCAACTTACGGATACAATTAAGTTATAAAGTGAAGATAAATGATGGATTCACACGCTCAGTCAGTAATTACTCGACTAACTACTCAATCAACCAGTCTAGTGCAAGAATGTTATGAGAACCATTTGATTCTACGGAAGTTCCGAGAGATTTATTTACCTACCTACTTCTTAAAAAATATATTTTTAGGAGAAATATTAAATTGCAACATAAAATAGATTATGTAAACGTCATGTATGTAATTTTGTATATCCTAGAGCTGAGTTTAATTGCATGATAATTCAATCTTATATCACGTAAAACCACAAAAGACATAATAGTACGTATTAGCAAAACTAAAAAGAGAGATGAACAATGATTATAGAGCAACATTTTTATCGTATAAAATTAAAAATGCTTATTTTTTTATAAGTTATGCAAACAGAAGCACTTCTATGTCAATATTACACTTAACTGTAAAAGTAAGTTTTTAAGTTCACTGTTAAAGTAAAATGAAATTCCTTCTGAGGTATTCCCGGAGCGCTATGAAATGGAGTTCTTCAACAAGGTATAAAAAGGGATCAGGGCGGCTGCGTTGGCGATTCCTCTGGTATTGCTCATGACCATAGGCGACGGTGACCACTTACCATCAGATGGCCCGTCTGCCTTTTCGTCAGCCCCTCAGGCTATAAAAAAAAATATCAACTTTATCAAACCCGTGAAAAAAAACCTTCATTTTATGAGTCAATGTATCGCTATGTTTATGAGAACAATGTTAGTTTTTTCTAAGAACTGCTTGACATCGATGAAAAGAATTACCTAGTTTAATGCTATTTAGTATTTGTAGCTATTTACAGATGATTCATAACGTTTTTTCTCCTGACAGATTATAAGTTATAAAGCAATGCAGTAGTCTCAAACTCAGAAGCAAGCCAAATCCAAACAAAACACTCGAGAAAATAATATGGTGCATACCTAAACTCAGTGAAATAGACTTTTTGCTCGCGCTAAAAATCCATCTAGACATGTTTTTACTAACTCAATCTCAAAAACTGCAAATCCAAACAAAAACTATACATTAAATGATATTTTAATCTAACTGTGTATCGTTCTAATTTTTTGTTGATATAGGACATTTTATCTCGTGTACATGATCGCCATTATACTAGCACTAGCTCTATTTGAATACCTTTTCTACCGGACCTTTGGTATTATAATGACTGTAAGAAATCTAAACATATATTTTAATAACATTCAGGAAATGCAATAACATAATAACAATAAACATTTGCTCATATATTACTAATCTATATTGCTAGAATATCTAGGAAAGAAATTACTAATTTATGATTTGAGTAAAATTCTGTTAACTGTACGGATTTATGTTATTAACGTTATTTTACAACCTACTAGATGTCTTCACAATTTACTGCAAGTGATCAGAATTGTGGTGATAAAAGGATCGGTGTCACTTGTTTTTCATTTGTTAATGGTCATATAAACTTTGGTTCTAAAGTTCTAATGGAAGACTTTGAATGTCTTTTGATACTATTATATTGACGTCACCTAAATCTGTCTATATGGTTTTTAGGAAGTGCAGGTACGGTATGTATATAAGTGAGGGACTAGATATATCATTTAAAACTTTATCATAAAAAAAATCTTCTTGAGTAGGTATTAGAAATTTGGATTGCGGATGTGAGCATAAAAACACGTAATTTAATTTATAAATAATAGATTTCTTTTCACAATAGATTCCAATTGTGTCACTCAAATACTTCGAATGCCATTGATTAGTCAGACCGTTGCAGGTAGTTCACTACTGTGATGTCATAAATAAACGGTTATCGGTGGTGTGATTCGGGTAGCCGGGGGAGAGGCGTGCGGCGGGGGGATATACGTCACACGCCAGTCTGAACCGAGCTACCGGTGTGGCAGCACGCATAACCTTAACCTAAGTTGTGTTTGTGTATTATTTGATTGGACCCCTAACCACGACACCACAAGTGGCGACGAGGATGGGATAAAGGTACGAATTTAAATTTAAACCCATGAAAAATATAAATAACATTTGGCACATTTGCAAATGAGAAATTTTTCCGTACAAAAAATATAGACAAATAGATCTAGGCTATTTTTGTACTCGTTAATGTTAAGTCAGTGCCTCATAATAACAATTTATTTTAATTCTCAGGTATTTATTGAATTTTAATATAATAATAAATGAATTTAACTTCAAACGTGCTACCTCCGATATTTGAGAAATAATTCTCAATATGAGATATCGATTCACAATATCATTAAAAGTTCGCTGAAAGAAAGGGAGAATGGATTGTGCATACATAACTAATATTAATAATATAGTTAGTATAATATTTTAATACACATTCCTCACGAATCCTATAATTAGGTAACTTGTATAGTAAGTTTGTAGTTCAAGTTTTGATCTCATTTGCAAAGTGATGCCAAGTAAATATTAGAGGTAAACAAGATATTCGATTGTCTTGCGCACTTTAAATAAGTGTTGCGGAATAGGTACCTATGCCAAGCGGTTGCATAATTGTGTACTGAATGATTCAATCCAAAATTGTTGTTGGTTACTGGTAACATAATTAAGTAGACCTATTTGAAGAGATAAATTCATGAGTGGGTATTTGAATTTGTGTGTAATAGAACAGGAGAATTAAAATTGATTCAACCAAAGTTGAAGCAATATTAATACTTAAAATATAAATACACATGATAATCTTTTTTATTATAACATTGTAGTTGTGCTACAAAATGTTTTAGAGATTTCATAAACCAGATTATAGTGGTATCACTTATTTACAAAATAATTTCACAATACTCATAATATACTAAGGTAATTATTATTTATTTACCTTAAATGAAGTAATTATCTGATTTTCGGGTAACTCACATGATACGGTGTATATTAATTATACCAATATCGTTGTTTAGTACCTAAAGTAAATGAAGTAATTATCTGATTTTCGGGTAACTCACATGATACGGTGTATATTAATTATACCAATATCGTTGTTTAGTACCTAAAGTATTTAGGTCGATTTACTATTGTATATTGCACGCGACTCAATACCTACCTCATGAACCTCTAAAGAGAATTACCAACGATACTAAAAAAAAAAAAACATACTTCCAGGTCGCCCCAAAATGTCACAATTGCCAGCGTTAGAAGCCTTTGACTGTGAAGGTGACCCCACTTCGGTGGGTTTACGTTGGGAAAAATGGAAAAGGGGACTGGAAATATATTTAAAAGCTGCCAAAATAAAAGAACCGGATGAAATGCTTGCGACACTATTACATATGGGTGGGTTGCCTCTGCAGGAAATATTCCATAATATCCCTGATGCCGCTTCGGAACAATCCGCCGATGATGTGTATAAAAGTGCTATAAAAAAGTTGAAAACGTACTTTTTACCGAAACAAAGCCGTATCTTTGAACGACATCTTTTTAGAAAACTTAAGCAAGATGTTGGAGAAAAATTCGATAAATTTTTATTAAGATTACGACTTCAAGGCTCTAGATGCGACTATACCAATTTTGATGAAAATTTAATTGATCAAATCACGCAAAATTGTGAATGTATTGAATTAAGGAAAAGGATTTTGACATTAGGTGACGATGTTACGATAGATAAAATAATTTTTGAAGCTAATTCCATTGAGTCAGTGCAGAGGCAACTAAACAACTTTGACCCAAATAAATCAAACACAAACTTAAGTGTAAATCAAGTCGAAGCTCAACCTGGTCATGTAAAAACAAAGCAGTGTTGCCGATGCGGCAAGGAACATCACCTAAGTGGTGACAAAAGCTGTCCAGCTCGTAAAAAAACTTGTTTGAAATGCGGCTATTTAGGCCATTTTCAGAATATGTGCAAAACAAGTATAAGAAAGCGCAAATTAAATAATCGTCCAAATCAAAAAGCGAAAAAGCAAAAAACAGAAAATGAAATTGATTATGTATTTCATTTAGAGAGTAATGAAACGATTGTCTGCAAAGTGGGAAATATTGATATTGATATGCTCATAGACTCGGGGAGTAAGTGTAATATAATTACAGACTCAACTTGGGAGAAACTAAAACAAAGCAAGATTAATGTCTCTAATCAAGTTAAATGTCCTCGCAAAAACTTCATGGCATATGGCAGTAACAATCCACTAACTGTGTTGGGTTCTTTTGAAGCTGAAATTATAGCGGCATCCATCCGCCCGAAAAGGCAACATTTTTTGTTATCAAAAATGGTACAAAAAATCTACTCGGAAAAGAAACTGCTACATCCTTAGGCGTTTTAAAGGTAGGTCTTGATATAAATCTAATAGAATCAGGCATATTTCCAAAATTTAAAAATGTTAAATTAATAATATCTATTAATGACCTAGTAAAGCCTGTGTGTCAGCCTTACCGTAGAGTACCAATTCCTTTAGAGTCTAAAATAAATAAAAAATTAGATGAACTGCAAAAATGTGATATCATTGAGCCAGTCAGTGGTCCTTCTGGTTGGATTTCCCCAATGGTGCCGATTCTTAAAAGTGATGGTGATATTAGAATCTGTATCGATATGAGACGTGCTAATCAAGCTATCATTCGTGAAAATCACCCATTGCCAACAATGGAACAGTTGCTACCTAAATTTAATAATGCAATGTTATTTTCTAAACTTGACATCAAAAATGCTTTTCACCAAATAGAATTAGATGAGAAGAGTAGATCTATCACTACATTTATTTCAAGTAAAGGTTTGTTTAGATATAAACGTCTCATGTTTGGAATATCTTGTGCGCCTGAATGTTTCCAAAAGATTCTAGAAAGAATCTTACTACCCTGCGATGGTGTAGTCAATTTTATTGATGATATTGTAGTTTTTGGAAAAAATAGGACAGAACACGATTTACGACTTGACAAAGTTTTAGAAGTTCTGAAAGATAACAATGTTTTACTTAACCAGTCTAAATGTGTATACAGAGTTAATAAAATTGAATTTCTAGGCCACGAGCTTTCATGTAATGGTATAAAGCCTCTTGACAAGTATGTTAAGTCCATTGAGTCCTTTAGGGAACCGACAACCATAGAGGAAATCCAAAGTTTTTTAGGTTTAGTAAATTTTGTGGGTAAATGGATCCCTAATTTGGCTTCCCTTACTGAGCCACTAAGGGAACTTTTACGTCTTAAATTGCCAAAAAATACAGACATAACAAATAACTGGACAGCTAATCAATCCCAAGCTTTTGTACAGTTAAAGCAAGCTATGTCAAGCATGCAAACTTTAAGATACTTTGACCCAAATGACCGAACTCAAGTAATTGCGGATGCAAGTCCTGTTGGCCTCGGAGCTGTATTAGTTCAATTTAATCAGAAAGGGCCGCGCATCATCGCTTATGGTAACAAAAGTTTAACAGATTGCGAAAAACGCTACTGTCAAACAGAAAAGGAAGCGTTGGCTTTAGTTTGGGCAGTAGAGCATTTTAAAATGTACCTTTTTGGCAAAGACTCATTTGAGTTAGTCAGTGATCATAAGCCGCTAGAGGTAATATTCGGGGTTAAATCCAAACCTTGCGCTAGAATCGAGCGATGGGTCTTAAGATTACAGTCGTATAATTATAAAATCGTATATAAGCCGGGGAAAAGCAACATAGCAGATCCTTTGTCTCGTTTATGTTCAAACATAAGCGCATATCCTTTTGAAGAAAAAAATTATATTAATTACGTAATTGACCAGTCTTGCCCAACAGCAGTGTCCTTAAGAGAGATAAAGGAAGCTTGCGTAACTGATGAAGAGATTAAACTAGTCAGGGATGGTTTATATAATAATAACTGGCATCAAAGTGTAAGTAATTACAAGATTTTTGAACACGAACTTTGTTTCCAAGAAAACGTTTTACTCCGCGGAACCAAATTAGTCATACCTTCAAAATTACGGCTTAAGGTTTTACTAGCCGCCCATGAAGGCCATCCGGGTATTGTAGCTATGAAGAGGAGATTACGTACTAAGGTCTGGTGGCCTAAAATTGATAAAGACGCTGAAAATTATGTAAAAACTTGTAAAGGCTGCACTTTGGTGTCAGCTCCAAATCCTCCGAATCCGATGAAGAGACGCGAACTCCCCTCACAACCCTGGGTTGATGTAGCAATAGATTTTATGGGTCCATTGCCTAGTGGCCACTATATTTTTGTAATAGTTGACTATTTCAGTCGTTACAAAGAAATTAAAATATTAAAAAAAATTGGTGCTAGTGATACAATTAACATCCTTAAAGAAATATTCTCCCGGCTTGGCACACCCTTTAGCATAACAGCGGACAATGGTCCACAATTCACATCAAACGAATTTAAAAGTTTCTGTTCTGAATATGGTATCAAACTTCACCATAGCATGCCATATTGGCCACAACAAAACGGGGAAGTAGAGAGACAAAATAGGGACATACTAAAACGATTAAAAATCAGTCAAGCTCAAAAGTCCGATTGGCAATTAGATTTACTTAAATATCTTAGCATGTACAATAGTACACCCCATTCGACTACAGGAAAACCCCCTAGTGAACTATTCTTTAGACGTCAGTTTAGAGATAAGTTACCATCTGTTTTAGATATTGAACAGTCTACAATTGATCTAGAAGTTAAAGATAAAGACACGGAAATGAAATCGAAAGGAAAGGAGTATGAGGATAGAAGAAGGAGAGCAACAGAAAACGACATAGTAATCGGCGAAAAGGTTTATCTGAAGAACACAACTAAAGAAAATAAATTAACTACAGAGTTTAATGATCAATCACATACGGTAGTAAACAAAAAAGGTAGTGACGTCGTAGTTCAAAATGATTGCACAGGACAGACACTACGAAGAAACGTTATTCATCTAAAAAAAGTTGAAGGCAAATGGAAAATGTGCCAAAACTCCGAAACCGTAGAATCGAACAATTGCAATAATGATTCACCAGATGATTCTTAATTTGTTGATGTACTCTAAAGTATAATGCGCGTGTTTGCATTGGGAATTAAATTTAGAAGTAAATTTCTGTTTAACTCATGATTACGGAAAACCATTATGTAATAATAAATATTTGTTTTATTTTCTCTTATACTTTGTAAAGGAGAGGATGTGATGTCATAAATAAACGGTTATCGGTGGTGTGATTCGGGTAGCCGGGGGAGAGGCGTGCGGCGGGGGGATATACGTCACACGCCAGTCTGAACCGAGCTACCGGTGTGGCAGCACGCATAACCTTAACCTAAGTTGTGTTTGTGTATTATTTGATTGGACCCCTAACCACGACACCACAACTACCATCGCCATGTAGTGTAACTAGTATGACGACATAATATATTGCAATTAGAATATAAAAATAACTATTACAAGATCTATTAAATCATAGTTAAAAGAATTTTACGTAAAGAGTATATATTTTCGTTATACTTTCAAACACATGCTCATATTTTACTTAACATTAAATACTTTACTACATTCTAAATTATACATATAAAATATAAAGTATGATACGCGAAGCTCTCCTTCTATCATCTCAATTACCATATAGGTTTAAGCGTACAGAAAAACGCGCATCTCTTATTAGAAAGTCAGGCAGTCTAACTTATGAAAAAGTAGGTGCAAACTAGGGAACGATAATATATGGCAAGCGATATGCAATATCGGTAGTACGTGTAAGATAATTTTATATCTTCTATTATCTGAACAATGATTTTACTACCAATAACCCCTGAGTGGCACTATTCAACGTCTACAAGCAACAGTGTATATTCTTTGTGAATGTCCCTTTCTTATTTAGTGTCTTAAGTTTTCTTTTATACTTTGGTAATATATTTTTTCCTTTAATCATAATTATCTGAGGCTTGATCGTATAATACGTTTATACAGTACTATCTGTTCACACACGAAATTATCCCACCAAAATAAAATAGCGTTTTAATACATGGTCTCTTTAATGAAACTTAAAAACTAAGTATAAATTATTGAGGTATCTATAATAAAAGTATCATATCTCTTATATTATTACGTTAAAGGTTACAGTCACACAATACATACTTTTTGCCAAGGATACTAATTGTTTCCCACACTCCCACATTGGCATAAATAACGCTTAATCAATGCCTGAATAGATTAACTTAGAGCTTCATAGCTTTTGTTTTATTTCATAGAAAGCTCGGAGTAAATATTGAACTGATTATTTATATTATAGAAGTTGCACAGCTGCTACTCTAATTTAAAAATGTCTAGCTATTTTTGGTCTTATTTGTAGCTAACTAGATTATCACTGTACCACTAAAAAATTGCTAAACATAAAATATTATAAGAGAATTAGATTCTTTGATAAAATTATGATATCTTGTAGTTTGCGATAAACGTTGGTATTAAATGCATTGATACCGACACATTCAGTAACAATGGCCATATAAATAATGTTATAAATACTGGAAACAAATGGAAACAAATCGGCATGTTAATTAAATTATTGAACTGTCAAGAATGTAAGTTTCATGTCACAGATGAAGATATCACAAGCTTGTTTTATGGCTATAAAGACCAACGCAGTGACACTAACCTGCAACAGAGCCTTTTGACCTTCAATCGCTAGCTAATGGGACTGCAAAGGTTAGATGGAAATCTGAAGGAAGCTAGACTTGTGCTATAATTGAAGGTGATACGAGATTTGGGCTGCTGATGAAGAGAACATTGCCGACACAATGCTAGGCGAAACCTAAGAATTGTTTAACGACATTGTAAATTATAAAGTAATTGAAGTTGAACACAATTTAAAAATGACCACCTGATAGAACTTAGTAACCGTTACAGAGGACATGACGGAAAAAAGAAGAAAAGGAAAGAACATTAATCTCGTTTGAAATGTTTTTACCCGACTAGGTTATTAGCTTAATAGTTATCGGCCTTATGCAAGTTTACGATTAGGAGCATTGCTTATATAAATAATCAAATGATTAAAGATGCTTTGTCGTTAATCTCTAGGTTCTAAGTCGTATAACAATGGACACGATTTATTTAACAGAAACATCATTATAAAATCTTATTTCATCTAAAACATCCATTCTAACTAAAAATAAAACATAAGAATCCTTCACATTCGTAAGGCATGTAATCTTGTACTTGCAAATTGACTGAATGCAATTCAAAAATGCATTCTAGCCATAGCCGCGTCGTTTTACTTGTTGTTCAATCACTAAAAGAAGCTTGTTTAATGGATTTCCACCATTACTGAGCAAATAATCGCGCTGGACTTATAAGGCCGTGGACACGTTTAAAAGCGATCGACATAAAATAATTTCACTTTTATCTCTGCTTATTTCCTTATTTGTATCTCTTTAGTCTCCACGTTTACCAATTGCAATACGATTTCTAATAGTTTTAATGAGTTTCATCTGCTTTTTAACCGACTTCAAAAAAGGAGGAGGTTCTCAATTCGACTGTATTTTTTTTTATGTTTGTTACCTCAGAACTTTGGACTGGGCGAACCGATTTTGATGATTCTTTTTTTAATCGAAAGCTGGTGGCTGTCATGTGGTCCCACATAAATTTTATTGAGATCTGACAACGGCATCTATGAGAAAACTACATAAGTCGTAAATTTGTGTTAAGATGTGCGCGACAAATTGACGAATAACTCAATATCACGCCAACCGATTTCGATGATTCTTTTTTTAATCGAAAGCAGGCGCTTGTCATGTAGTCTCACATAAATTTGAACGAGATCTGACAACTATGTAGTTTTTGAGACTTTGAAGTCGGTTATTTTTTGTTAGTAAAATTTAGATTATATTTTTTCGCTATCGCTGGAGGAGAAAGATCATTAACATGCATGTCCTAAGATGCGTAGCGGCAAAGTTAATTAAGCAGCTGTTAATCAATTTCTGATCTTTTTTTAACCCTTACCTCTCTAGTTTAAAATACCTTCTTAAATGTTCAATACAATTTTATAAATGCACTGTAAGTTAATTTTAACACCAAAGGAATAGTGTAATTTACAAACTCCGCATGGTTAACTAACGCCCTTTCTCTACAACTGACCATGAGTTATTTTTAACCTGTTTCAGGTGCAGTGTAGAGTAAAATCACGTCTCGAGGAGAAAACTGTTCATCAAATGGCATCATCAATAAAATAAACATTTTGTTGTTAATAATGAGTTTAAAATCTGCTTCGCACCGCACTGCACTCGCTCTAGTTCAGCAACGTTTGACATTAGAACCCTATGGTGTCGCTAGAAGAAGGAGAAAACTTACTTATTACCTTATCAGATGGTTTAGTTGATGTATGTAATTACAGATATAATTTGGTGTACAATAAATAGGATTTTGTTGTTGTTGTTGGTTGTTAATAACAAAAAATAACGTGTCCGTCTGCAGAATGGCCGTATCCGCTGTCCGCTCCGCTCCGCTCCTCAAAGCGCTCGCAGTCCACCGCTGCCCGCGGCGCGGCGCGCAGTCACGACGTGCCTCGCTCGCTGCGCCACCAATTTGTGCCCGCCCTGTGTTGGTTTTGTTGAAGCCAGCGTCTTCATACCTCAACTGCGCTTTTTGCACTATTTGCGACGTTCCTATCGAGTGTGTTTGAAAAACTTGTTTCTTCATTTTGTCGACACTTAATAAAGTGACGTTAAATTCTATTTTTGACGGAATTAATAAGATGGATGGATGGTTTTGTAATGAGTAGATGTTATTTTTTGTAGGTTTCATTTAAAATAATCATTCATGTAAATTGTAATGTAATACAATAATTCATAATTGATTGTTATATTTAAAGTTTATCGTTCTGTATGTGCCCATTTAAATTTCAAAAATGTTTAACTAGCAATAAATCTTACAACTTCCATCTTCTGTTTCCAGATAGTTTAATAGTACTAAGTCAGTTAGACAAACATAACAAAGCCAAGGTAATTATTTCAAAGGAACATGTCTAGAGCAATGTCCGTCTACGGTTGTGCAATTTGCACTGATATTCTGTTTCTTGCTACAATCATTATGTGTACGGACACTGCTTTGTATCGTGAGTCAACATAAGGTTCAAGAATTTCACTTAACTCAACTATACATAAAGTTATAAATTGCTCTTATTTTTAAAACGTCAATATTTTTTCTGCAAAAACTATGTCAACGTTTGCTAAAAATAGTTACGAATGAATAATTAGATAATAAACATATACCTCGTCAACATTCAAATCTCTTAAGCATACAAATTCACCAGTTTTACCTGACCTTCGATGGATCTTCAAAAATGTAAAAGAATGGCTTGGCATGTCTACAAATGAGTCTAATTTGAGGAGATTAGCCTTTTTCCACTGACATTGTTTAAAGCCCTTAGGGCTATGTTTTGCTGTCTATCAACATGAGGTCTCTTTATATTCATTAAGAACAAACTTCACATTAACGACGTCTCAGTCCCGGACCGAACTGTTTGTTTTTTCCACTTGTTTTGGGTCTCTGAATAGTTTTGAGCAGTAATGTATATTCAAATTATCGACAACTTTTAAGTATTTTGATTATTTTACTAAAAGCATCGTTTAAGTTAATTTATTTAAATTACAGGATATTTTTCGGCTGTAAACTTTTTTTAATATGACTTCACAATTTTAACAACGTTTTTTAAATTAATATATTTTCTGTTCCCATCCACAACCTTAGCATTCAACCAATTTTACAAACAATAGATATGTACATATTTACACTTTTGGCTCCCTCAAAACCATAGTTTATTTTCATAACCTTAACATTTCCATCTCATAAATACACATACATACTCGTCACAATAAAATTACAAATAGATCACTCCCGGCATTCGTACAGGGTACAGAGCTGGTTTTAACCGCCGAGGGGTCAGATCTCACTGGGCGCTCCGGTAATGACGGCCGTCAGTCCAGCCGTCACTCACCGACTCCGAAGAATGAGTTCATTTCCTTCGAACACGCGAGATACGATTTTTAATTAAGTTTTTGTTAAAAATTCATTAAACCGCGGCGACGAGCCCGGGTGGCTGTAGACCGACTACATGCATAAATGACTATGTAATTAATGAGCGTAGAACGTAGGTGCTTACCTCGTAATAATGTCGAATTTTTTAATGATTACGCAACAATTTTTAGACGTCAACTTTTAAATTAAAATTCCTCGTTAGATGACTGCCTGATTAACCGGGGTCAGATTACTTCAGTCATAATTAATTTAGCTTCGTCCATAATTGTAACAAAAACATGAGCTTTAAAAAACTTAAACTTTAAAAAAGCGCAATTGGTTGGCATTCCAGCGAATAAGATATTATTTTTTTATTTATTAAATAAGTGCCGTAAATAAATTAATATAAGATGAGGTCTTGTCAATAAAAAATAAGGTAATGATAAAATCTCAATTATTGTTTCACATTAACACATTTATTTCCATGTACCTTCTACAATTTTCTGTCCACCATCATGTCTGCGTGAATTAGAAAAGATCGATAGGCCAACAACGGTCCATTCAAAACAAACTTCACCTTCCAATAGTTTACTTTCTACAGTTTCGTAAAGCAACTATATAACTATAACTATAATATGATATAAAGTTACTTAAAAATAGGCAGGAACTGTACACAAGCCCAATGATTTCTAGTTTTATTGCAATAGATGAATCGTTAAAAATCGAGTTCCAGTGACACTCGTGAACAATTTCAAATTAGAAGACTATACAAAAATAAAATAAAACTTATGACGTGGGTAGCGACGACACATTTTTAAATTCCCGCTCATTATCCTACCGCTCCTGAATGTCATCTCACCAGTCAGCGTCACCCCGCATTTTATTCATGAGAAATAGTCTAATGTGTCAGCAACTTAAATTACGATACTCGCGTTACGGTGTCCGCGTTAAACACAACAAATTTAACAATTTAAACTTCAAAATGATTATTTTTCTTCTTCTTATTCTCAAGTTATCTATGAAAATAACCGTACATTTAAGATTCTTGATTAAAAGACACTGCATTTAAAACGTACATTGTAAATGTAAGCTTCTGATGCATGCCGTAAATTAATTAAAAAACAAAGAAATTAAGATGAAAATTGAAAGCATACCTAGAAAAACATAACACGATAGTGACTGTAATAATGTTAGCCGTATTGGGGTGACTTAGAATACCAACCCCAATCCCACACCGAATGGGTATCGTAAGAGGCGACTAAATCCGGCCCGCAGGTGGTAGGGCCCTCGGAGGGATTATATTGGTAATATTGATTTTAATTGCCATTATTACTATTACTATTTCTCAATTGGGTTCGCCTGGATAGCTACCACCCTTGAGCATGAGTCAGCCGCCAAACGATTCATCGCGTTCTGGCTGGGGGCTTGAAAGCCAGTTCTTTCTTTCTTTTTGTTCTCTCTTTCTTGGCTGGCAACGCATCAGTGATACCTTTGGTGTTGCTGATGTTCATAAGCGACGATAGTCAGGTACTTACCAGGTACTTACCATCAGGTAGATTGTCCGCTCGTTTGCCGGCTATTGCCATAAAAAAGTCATCATTTTAACAAAGTGAAAAAAGAGAGATTTTTTATTATAAGAAATACCCAACTCCAAAATTGAAGTAGTTGTATATTTGAATGCATTTAATTCAAATCCAGTATTGCACATCCCATCGCTACAATGACGATGTAAACTTTTTCTTCAAAGGTGTGTAATACAGAATCATTACCGTAAGTTGAGGTTCTCCGCATTATCATCTCATTTAAAGTTAATTGGTACTCAGTATTCTATGACCCATTCCTTAAAGACTGGAGCTGATGCCAATCTAACTTTGATATTTTAGATTATTTAACAATAGACTTGAATAATGTTTACTTTTATTTTTTCCGTAATTGGTTTATAAGTAGCCCTGAGTAGAACATCGGATAGGTTTGAATTTGGCACAATAACTTTCACAAAAAAAAAACATTAGGGTTTTGACTACCCTGTAGTTTTTGGAAGCCTGCTTCCGAGCCGAGATGTCCCGGGTTCGGTTCCTGGCCGGGGCAGACGGCAAATAGTCGTAAATTTTTGTTATCGGGCCTTAGGTCATACTCGTAGAGTCTTTTAATGATGTTGTCCATGCCGGCCGACACACAGAGAATCCTAGTGACCTAGTGAGGTAGTTTATAAATTTATTACCACTCTGTTGTAATGACTTAAAAAAAAATTTAGAGGTGTCAAGGGACACCTGGATGGAACGAAGTTCTTTGCAGTCAGTACTTCCTAGTACTAGCAAAATAGTAGTAGCAAAAACATGCAGCAAGTGTGCCAAAACAAATATAAGGTATTAAATTTCGTGAGAAATTAGATTTGTTTTGGCACACTCGCTTGCATGTTTTTGCTATCCTAGTACTCTGGCTTGCTTTCTATGTAAAAAAACTACGACGGCAAAAAGTGTCGTTACCGGCAAAAAGTGTCGATACCAATTTTCCGCCTAGCCCCCTTTCGCAACGCGCGATAAGGAACTTCGTTCCAACACTTTTTATGTACTCGTAGGTTATTCTCGTTATAATATCATTGCTTTTTGGAACATGTTGCCGTATTGTCAGCCAAATTAAATTTTCAGGGATTATTGTGCATAAATTTTAGTATTTTTGGGTAGTTTATGGAATAAAATACGACTGATTTTTTTTTTGTACAGCCCTTCAGGCGCTAGTAAATGTTAACTTTTAATTTTGTAATAAATCGAATCAATATTGTTTAAATTTTATTTCGTTTTTTAAAAAAGAATGATTTACAGCGGTTATGATATACAAAATGCTTTCTGTTTAGCTAGTTTGAGGAAAAAATCACGAGCGTAGACCTATCAATCAGGCTATATTTTCATGTTTTCTCAAATAATCTAATTTTTTCAAAAAAAATCACTATTTCCCAAATATCAGCTGAATCTTACTTAACATATTGGTAGGTATTGATATCCCCCACCCTTGGGCCGCCGTTGATCTATCCTGCCAGTTGCACCCTGTATAAATAGATTCTGTTTTAATTAACAGAAGTTGATGGAACTATGTAGTTATGTACTTACTATGAACTATGTAATTAATATTCTGGGCGCGGAACTAATTACAGCTGACTTAGACGTGCCCAGATCCATGTCATGGTCTAGACCTGCTAATGTAATTTGGGTTTATTGAATATAGTAAGTATTATATTTAATTTTTTATGCATTATTTAGGTTTACGTATACAGAGACAGCTGTTGTATGTATGGAAACTGTATTTTTACTTACTTTTTTAATACAATACATAAAATTTTCACTGGATTTAATGTTTTAATTTAAATTCGGATTAAATAATCAAATCTAACATTCTTCGCTTACAACAGTCATCATCACATTACTACGTAATGATACCAAACGTGTATGAGATGAAGTTGTAGCAATATTTAATGTAGATTATTCAAATGTAGCATAATATCGGCGCATTAGTTCACTAAACAACGTCTTAAGTCGCGAGTACACAATTGCAGCAATAACAGACTAACGTTGCTAAGCACGTAAGAACAGAATATAGCGCTCGACTATTTCGAAACGATTGTCCGACATAATAATATATATTTAGCCGCTAACGATCAAACTACGAGTACAGCTGCGACAATGCGTCTGCGCAGAACACGAGGCGACATGAGCGCTGTCGGCGGACGGCGCCGAAACCATTTGTATCTATTTATCTTCAAAGTGAGCCACAGCTAACACATCGCGCTTTAAATCGAATCGAGCATCGCGGATTCGTCTATTTGTGACCAAATAGAACACAGAAGACAGTTTTTAAATGGCTGTTTAGCGTCCGCCTCGAAATATTTCATTGTACTATGTCAACATATTTATTTCAGCTGACAACCGCAGCTGAGAGTTAATAGCGATATATTATGCATGCTGGCTGTCACCCAAATCGTACTCTGATTTTATTTCTGACACTTCCCACACCCAAATGTAAAGTGCTAATGAGGTACACAAATTCGAAATATAATACTCGGCTTCGCGAAATGCTATATTTCTAACAAAAAGTTAGTGAACTCGGTCGCTCAAAGAAAAGACTTCAACGTTACGCCGAGCGCGACTTTTGTACGCGAGAAGAAAAGTATGAACGGTCGCTAAAATACGTTAAGTTAATATAGCACTTATTATCACTACATACAGTTTACTTTTACTCACATAGTTTGAGCAGATTAGGAAACGAAATTATATATAATTTTATGCTTCGTCCTTTGATCTCTGGAAACGTGTAGTTTGGCAGAATATATCTTTAAGCTTTAAAGGTTTTGCCTGCTGCGCTATATTTATGCTATATAATAATAAATAACTTAATTTATGTTTAATAACTTAATCCGTCATCTGTACTATTGCTTTAAAGACATTCAGATAACAGCGAGTACCTAATGTTTCAATTTGTAAAAGGTAATAATTTTCACATGTATAATTAAATAATGAAAGGTTGAAATAAAGTCTAAAACTATTAGTTAACTGACTTCCTATCACATCCAGTATTTATTCGCCATGACTAATATAAAATTCGAAAAGCTCAACAATCAACTATTCAAATTACAACATATTGTAAATTACAAATCTTTAGAGAAGCTAATTTTACCGACAGCTGACTGACACGATGCAGTTTAATTGGAGTTTTATTTAATTAAGTGATCAAGCATCATAAATAAGAATTTTATTACTTATAAACGAAGCAACTGATTTTTCTACCTTATTTATACTGATAGCAAAAACAATGAAGATATCAACTTCAAAGATATAAAATCTGTACGTAATTAAACCAAAACACACTGAGGTTGTGTACATCAGCAGTCAGATGACTATCGTGTAATCATTTGCTACAAAAATGTTAATGAACTTAAGTGAAAGAAACATTAGTCATTGCAGCGAGTATAAAAAATATATAAAAGTGCATACTAACTTACCAATGGAGCTTCAACCCTTCGTAAATTTTGGCTGCTCTAACTTCCACCTCCAGGGTTTAACCTTGCCTCCTATCTCCAGCTTTTCCTCTACATCTACAAAGTCTTTCCACGATTTTAACTCGTTTTGTCGTGCTCCTGGTTAAAAGACTGCAACAGTATAAAGCCCATATGAGTTTACACTCATATCATATCTAACCTCAAAGACTTAACCTTAAAGAACTAACGATCCACCTGATGGTAAGTGGCTATCGTCACCCATGAACATCAGCAACACCAAAGACATCACTGATGCGTTGCCGGCCAAGAAAGAAAGAAGAAAAAGAAAGAAACGTGTAGTACTTGTTAAGTATCATAACCAAATGGACTATTTGTTGAAAAATAATTACTCGACGTCTATGGACGTCCATATACAAAAGATATTATTTTGCCTTTACCTAGGTTACCTTTTTATGTGAATAGCTAACAACCGTACGGTGATTCACTGATGCAAAGTGATCACCATCGGACATGGACATTCGTAACATTAATACTTCCAAAATATTTCCGTTGATTCTAAGATGATGATAGCCAGGCAAGAAAAAAAGAACAAAGCACAAGTACCAATAGACTGGATGGCAAAACCTTTCAGGTGAGGAACTGTCTCTACCTTACCTAACGCAGTAGCATACTTGGAATGAAACTAACATATTTATGAATTACATACATTACATATTATTGTCATTGCGCTGCGATGAATTCTTGACGGTTCTCAAACTTAACAAGTCATTAGTTACGCATTTTAAATACTGGTAATTCTAAATATTTAAATGGCGACCTTAATTAAGTATTTCTATTCAGAGTTATAATTTCACAGATGTAACATGATACGTTCTAGGATAACGTCTGGCGTTTATTGTCGCCAAAAAAATTTATTGTTTTAATGGCAGATATAAATTACTTAAAACACACACATATAAACATTACTAAGAAGATCGACGCATATTAATAAATGTCTCAAACTATTTAGCAAACAATTTCCAGTAAAACTAATAAAATTTTAAAAATAAGTCCACAAGAAATTGTAACGTTAATCATAAATTAATTGATTAACGTTACGATTTCTTGGACTTCTATTTTATACCTGGGGAAGAAAGGTCCTCGAATGAAGAACACGCCTCGGAAAAAAGAGCATAGGAGGCCCCCCGACCCGGTGGACTGACGACCTAAAGAAGACAGTGGGTATCCGCTGGATTCAGAAGGCTCAGGACCGGTCAGAGTGGCACAAGTTAGGGGAGGCCTATGTCCAGCAGTGGACTTCCAAAGGCTGATGGATGGATGGATGACTTTATATTTACATACTTTCACCTTTTCTGACCATGCTACTCCATTACGAATTGTGGAAAGGATTAATTTCTAACCACCCAAACATTGAAATATATTATGCTGGCCTAAGGCCTGCAAGTTGGTACTTTAAGTTCCAATTAATATATTTGTTACCTATTATTATAAAAACCTAGACCAAAACTTACTTTAGCATGTCATAAAAAGCGCGGAAGCGTTTAGAAACTACCATTGACTATCACCCATCGTAGTACAGTACAGATGTTAAGAGTATAACAAAACATTTCTAGAGAAATCAAATAATAAAGTAACAATAGCAGGTGTTACGCTTTCTTAAGACCGTCGGGGAATCTCATAAAAGAGGAAATAAACATACATTTAGGACAGCGTATATTTCAGTAGCAAATGGCCGTCTCCGGTCTCAATAAGTATTGGTGGTAGAGGATAAATATTTTAGGAGGGCGGTGTGAATGGATGCCTGCTCGTTTTATTTTCCCCGGAGGTTGACCAACTTTATTACCGCGATATTACATCCGGAACTTGGTTCATCCTTTTTGTACCACCACTATTCACCAACATGGATTGTCACGTGGGTGTCACTAAACAGTTATTTTGTTATGGCACGGGGACCCTTTTCAGTGAGTATTCGTTCAACTCGTTTTATAGGAGTTATATTTTCTTGTATGATATAATATATACGGATGATATCCATTGAATCGTAGATTATCTATAACAAACAATGTTTGTTCGGGTGTCCTTTATAGACTCTGAAACCATCCAACCGATATGCCTCAAAATGGTTTCATTTTAAAGGCAATAATCCGAAGGTGGTTTGAAACCACTAAAACAATGCATTAGGCACATTGATAAAGTCGATTTTCCACTTTTCCCTTGCAATAATTTTAAAAAAATATGTAAAGATGACGCATAAACAGACTGTCAACACAAAAACACTGATGTGTCATTGTCATCAAATTTTTTAGCGTAGAACACGCCGGGTATCCACTAGCAAGATAATAATTCTTGACAAAAAACAACCGACTTCAAAATTAGGGAGACTAAAAACTACTCGCTATCTCGCTCAAATTTGAGTGGGACCATATGACAAGCACCAGCTTTCGATTAAAAAAGAATCATCAAAATCGGTTCACCCAATCCAAAGTTCTGAGGTAACAAGCATAAAAAATACAGTCGAATTGAATACCTCCTCCTTTTTTGAAGTCGGTTAAGGGAGTAATATTTTTATACACTATACTTTTGATATGATCTATCTATCATCGAGGGCGATAGAATAATAAATTATGAAGTAGTGAAGCATCGCAGTAGCAGCGAATGACTAATAAGTCCAACTCGATCTTCGCCCCATTTGTGACTACTGTTCTATAACTTCTATACACACAAAGGCCAGTTTTATTGCCCCGAAAATTAATACACGATCAATTTTGTATCGAAAGCGAAGCCGCCGTCGGCACCTCAGAACACGAACCGACCTAACAACTCTTATAATAGAAGACCACGCGGCTGCATTGAACTCAACCCGTGCTTTAATTCCAATAACGAAAAATGTACACATTGCTGTGTTTCTAAAACGCATATTTCTCCGAACTAAAGGCCTAATGTTTACTCTATCCATGAGCAGCACAAAGCCTCATGTTTGCCTCGGTGTTGCACTTCAGATCCTGTGTAAACTCGTCCTAACAAATTGAATGTAGTCCCAAATGAAACGACAGAACAAATCCAATCTTAAGCCAGTTCGCCTAAAGCTGGAATTGGACTGCCGGGATTTGCAAGTAGTAAAGTTACAAAAAGCATTATATTTTATGTCCGTAGTAGCGTTTAGTAGCCTAGAGCGGTTCAGTGGTAACTCTATAAAGGCTGTAAGAAAAGACAACATCGCCCCTAGGTTGCGATGCGAGATGAGTTATGTCAAAATATCAACACCTATAATTACGTTGATTTAAGTAAGATCTAACAAGTGAAGTTTTTATGGAACAGCACTATTAACTCAGTGAAAACTATTTTAAATCAATTTAAAATACCTATATCGGAACATGTTTTATGGATATCGAGGCCGCGAGGGTAAAATGTAGGTACATACATATTATGAATATGCAATAAAGTAAGGAGAAAAAAGTATTATAATAGTTAATGCCTATAGAAAGCTAACCATTTTAAGGTGGATAAAGCTTTTTATACTCCTGAACAAATGACTGAGTAGATTGATCAATATTTATTTTATATTTTTAAGTCATTCAGGAATTTTGATTCCCTTTGAAAAACCAGTTTAATTTAAGTTTTATACATTAAAGATTAATCATTCCTGGAAATTCACTAGTAAAGAAACGTAACGTTGTAGTAACGAAATGAAAATCGAAATGAAAAATGAAAATCGAGTAACATTTTTTTCGAGTCCTACCTAATTGTTTCGTAAGAATGCACCAACATAAAGTTAAGATTTATTTATGCATCCTTCATATGGCAGTAAACTCAGTAATTTACTTGAAGTAAAATACGTGATGTAGAGTTTACTCCTAAGAACTCAGATACTCTTCTGACGTTGTGTTGTTTGAAGAACAATTTCTGAAAAAGATTTGTTGTTTTTTCAACTGCCAATAAAATAAAAGGGCTTATTTATTTAAGCAAGAATAATCACAAACTCTAACCAATAACAGTTAAAATGTTTCGACATAAATCGTTTTGCAAATAACATAAAGACATTATTTTTACTACCCTACAGCCGGCAACACAGTGATAACAACGTAACAACCCAATGTATACTTTTTTATTGGCAAAACTTTCGAATTTACGAACCCACATTGTATACGCTATGCATATTTTTTTCTTTGAATGAAAAATATTACCTACAAAGGACGGGGTGTTATCTATGATATTTATGTTAAATTCGAAGTTACAAATTATGTATAACTATTGTTAAATAAAGTAATAAGTTAATAACATTAATGTGATTAAAATATAACGGATATAACGGATAAAAATATAATCTTAACTTTAAGTATTCAGTAAGTGTTTTTACACATTTTTTGAAGAACCCCATCACATAGCACTCCGGGAATATGTACTTCAGAAGGAAGCTCATTCTCCAGTTGACACGTGCGTGGCAAGAAGGATCCCGAGAACTGGACACTAGAGGTTCTCAATGAGTTCAATCGATGTGGATGGAACTTCGTAGGCACCAGGTTGATAAATTTCTCGTAGTAAAAGTGTATGTAGAGTCACCTGCAGAGAAAAGTAACCCATCTGTTTACAACGCAACAGGCAACGGTAACGTTTACTATTCGTATGTTTATAAACAGATGGATTACTTTTCTCTGCAGGTGACTGTACTTATATATGCCTAAATACAATAAGAGAAACTTTGTTAAATTAAAACACAAGTATAGTATTATAATCGCTTACAAACACAACCGAAGCTAACAAAAGGGGGCCCTTCCATCAAAACAAAGGGTACATTGTAAACAATAACGAGTTCGCAAATAGCGGTAGATCTTTAACAAATACTTGAGCACTAGTCTTTGTTAGGAACCCGTTCAGTTTCGCAATGAAGGATGACTCAGTGACCCATTGGGAAAACGCTAAGGTTCTAAACCGTTACACCTAATTTTATTGAATATAATCTTGACAAAGTTGGCCGGTTTAATGCCTCTTACGACTCACCACTTACGTATTATTAAAGAAAATAACAAAAATACCCAACTACCACATCGCAATATTCATAATGCCCGGTCATTGTAATAGATAATGAAGTTTAAGTAATAATTAATTACTTTGCGTGATTTGACTGGGCTTTATTCACATTGTTCGGGCTCTGTAATGCCCGTTTAATCACTTTGTCTATAACATAATTATATATCATACATTTGTTTAAGACTTGTATACAAAAACATTCCGGTATCGAAACCTCGTAAAAAATTAGTATAAAAGGTCTATTAATATGCAATATGATTAATAAATAGTAGCATTTTTTAATTTATTAAAACAGAGCACAAAAGAAAAAAGTGCAAAATTACACTCTTCATGAATTATTTCAAAGCAATTACTGCCCAACACATAGTTAACCTTAACGTTTAATTTATGTTGTAATACACATCCTAAATAGGTGGACACAAAACTTAACTATCTCGTTTATTTTCTGTGAGCTAAGGCACCGCTAAGCCAAGAATATTCTGGTTTATCTAGATTAATACTGGTGGAAAGCTTTAAATGGCTCAATACGTATTCGGTATGTGTTGTAATGTTTTCACTTTAGCTGTACTCTTCTGTCTTAAGGAAATAATCGTCTTAATCAATAAAGAGTGGTTAATTAAACGTTAGGTAATTTTGACAAATAAAATAAATTAACATTTTGATTTATGTGAAAAGTTTGAGTATCACTGGAGCAGCTAAGTAGAATCGCGAATGTGATGTTGCTACTGCGCTTCAAAGTAGTTATATTTGCAAATAACATACTCTTCATTATTAGTCTTTTAGTATTGTGTTAATGTAACACATATTATATATTATATATTATATATTATATATAACATATATTATAACTCTACTAACGTGTGGCATTTTTGTCGAGCACAATAATCTTACAAGTTTCTAAACATGATCATTCCATTTAAATCCGTGCTTCCAAGTTGGATTCATTTAATATTTTACGACGCCATCATTCTTTACAGGAGATGAAGTGGAGATTAATATTAAATTAGATGCTTAGATTAAAATGAAGTTAGGCTATTTATGTCTGAAAATATAATGGGGATTGGGATACCAGATCTTAAATACTTGTTAAGACTATTTTTAATAATAATTAATTATCATTGTGTTCTTTCCATTTTATTTCATACAAACTTTAAAACTAAACAGGCGTCAAATCTCGTCTCCAAAAGTACTGTCTACACTCGACACGGATAATTTTCCACTATCCGATGTTTTTAATTCTTAACATTAATTTAGAATTTTCAAGTTCCATTAAGTATTACTGTATTTCTAAAGTGAGTTCTGCTACTTACGTTGTAAGTTAATAAGCCCTATTAGGTTTTCTCAATATTATAAACAGCATCATCAGCGAAGCTAATTTAAAAAATTAAAATACAAGTTTAAGACATCTTTTTCAATGTTTAACGAAAATCGTGTCTCGGCAAAAGGTGACTGTAAAATGTAAACAAGAACTTTTATATACGAAGCATGCAACGTTTATATTTTATAAAAATTCCAGCGTTCGCGTAACGAAGTGTATACCTACTCAAGATTCAAAAGACACCGCCGATAAACGCATTAGGCGGATCGGATCATACCCTTCAGGGGACACAATACTGCGACCCATCGCCCAAATCTCCTTATCGAGAGCCTTATAAAATCTTCTGTCACAAGTTGTAAGCGTAAAAATGTGTAAGCCCCTATCATGCCATTTGATATTCTGATATTCAGTAAATGATTAGCAGTGATCATTATCGCAAAGCTACTTAAAACTTTAAATGTTACATTGTATAAAAATATAAGTTAAAGAATAGTAGCTGCTAAAAACCATATTAATACAATATAAATCCATATTAATATGTACAATAATTTATCTCTCAAATTCCAATGTGATATCCGAATTGAATACTAATGTCGATTAATAATTTTAATTATTGCGGACTCGGGTACAAGAAACGTTTTCTAATACAATTTCTATTTCATATGAAGGAATTATTGAAAAGTGGTGCTCTTCCATTGCAATGCGGAATGTCCTTTAGATTGCTCAAGCTGCCAATATCCAGAACGTTACGTATACTATTGCAAACATAAAATTAAATATTTTCAAAGAGCACATCTGATCAGTCGCTGTAACTGAAGTGAAACTTAAAAAATCATCAGTAGTCTGAATCCGAAGGCTGACGGGCGATTTTAATACATTTTAGCATGAACATGAACAACTATGCAGCCCAGACGGCTGTGCGTCTTATCAGTTGAACGATTTGTTCAGCTTTCGATAACCAATTAAGGCAAATGTTTATCGTACATAATTTGTTCAAATAGCCATTTAGCCATACAAATTGCTTCACCACAATATAATAACCAATTTAGAAAGTAAACACGGTCCCTAGGCAAGTGTTAGTGAATTGGTTCCAAGTTACGCACACATGATCGAAACACCGACATATGGCAGACACGGTAGTAGCGCGGACCGTTGAGCATAAAAAAACAAGTGGCGAAAACTGATCAATAACGAAGATAACACCGCAAAAACTGTATTGCAACTATATACGTATTATTATACATTATGACCATATGGCTTAATCAATCAATGGCCTACTATGGAGCTCTCTTCTTGAAAAGGCCCAGAGCATACTCCACCACGCTGCTAAAGTGCGGATTGCTGGAGATCAACTATCTTTTTAACCGACTTCAAAAAAAGGAGGAGGTTCTCAATTCGACTGTATTTTTTTTTTATGTTTGTTACCTCAGAACTTTGGACTGGGCGAACTGATTTTGATGATTCTTTTTTTAATCGAAAGCCTGTCATGTGGTCCCACATACATTTTATTGAGATCTGACAATGATGTGCGCGACAAATGGATGAATAACTCAATATCACGCCAACCGATTTCGATGATTCTTTTTTTAATCGAAAGCAGGTGCTTGTCTTGTGATCCCACATAAAGAACGAGACCTGACTAGTAGTTTTTGAGTAACTTTGAAGTCGGTTATTTTTTGTTAGTAAAATTTAAATTAATACATCCAATATGGTTATATGGTTATCCATATAAAGTAGAAATCTGTCTCATAGAAAACTAAGTCGAAATTAACTCTCCGAATTATCTAATGTTTGCTTTAACACAAATAAACGGTAGACATGCGACATTTGGTTTTGTTTCATTTCATAATTCAATCGTGGGCCGTTTAAATAACATTATCTAGAGGTCGTAAATATCGGCCATTATCGAGGGCCCTTCAAAATTCCACGCGGCGTTTTTGAACGAAAGAGAATGACGCCTCGGCTCTATCCACGAAGAAAAATATTGAGACAACAGGCCCGTAGAGGGCTCTCTACGGCGACATAATGGCCTTTCATTGAATTCCTCTTAGTTTCTTTTGTTTATATCCCATAATGTTTCGATTGGAGCATGATGGAGGGCAGCCGTGATTACTTTAATAACAATGACGACGAGCACAAAGGACGAACTCTAAAATATGTGCGGGGTCGCTATGGTCTACCGCGGTTCTCATGCCCCTCACGTACATACATACAGACACGGCTACCTGTGACATTTGACAATAGGTACTTTTAAGTTTTAACCCATTATCCACCAAGTCCTTATAGATATAGGAGAGATTATCGCCCGCCCGAGTTTAATGATTTGCTTGATTTGTCACGAACGTCAAAACGCTAGCATGCCCGGCTTACATTTACCTGCTAAATGAAACTGTTAAATAATATCAAAATTTGAAATAATGAGCTTTTCCTAGAATTTTTTTTACGACCTGATCCTACTGAGATATAACATTTAACTATGCCAGGATAATCGTTAAATATTTTTCCTTATTACGGATAGATGGGTGGACGTGAATGTAAGATTTTATTAAATTCTTGCGTGAAATTAATTAAATTCTCGTTAATCAAGTAAATAAAAACAAATTAAGAAGTAATATAAAAATAATATAACATAGAGATTTCGTATGTTGAACATTTTATTTCAAGTAATTCTATAACTTATAGTAAAACCTGTACCATAACTTATATTTTTAACCGACTTCAAAAAAAGGAGGAGGTTCTCAATTCGACTGTATTTTTTTATTTATTTTTTTACGTTTGTTACCTCAGAACTTTGGACTGGGTGAACCGATTTTGATGATTGTTTTTTTAATCAAAAGCTGGCTGTCATGTGGTCCCACATAAATTTTATTGAGATCTGACAATGGCATCCATGAGAAAACCACATAAGTCGTAAATTTGTGTTAAAATGTGCGCGACAAATTGACGAATAACTCAATATCACGCCAACCGATTTCGATTATTCTTTTTTTAATCGAAAGCAGGTGCTTGTCATGTGGTCCCACATAAATTTGAACGAGATTTGACAAGTAGTTTTTGAGACTTTGAAGTCGGTTATTTTTTGTTAGTAAAATTTAGATTATGAATATGATAATTCATACGCCACACGTATTAATTGTTTAAAATATAGCCAGTTAATTAATATAAGCGTTGGCCTCAACGCCAAGCAAGTACAAGTATCAAGATTCTAGAAGCAGATAAGTAATCATCGCTTATGACCTACTGTGCATACAATTGCATAACGTGAGTCAGACCTCGATTATTGCCTTTTGTGATACATCGATCATTGCTGACGTGCGATCATTAATATCAATGAGGTGCGAACAAATAAATACCGAGATCCACTGGATAAATATCCAATATCCAGGCACAATAAAAATAACAGCTTCTCACTGAGTATTCTTCCCTGCATATTGATCAGACCTAAAGATATCGTCGTAGTGATGACCAAGATTTTCACGATTATAGTCCTTGAAAGAACTATTTTTACAGATCTTATCACAACTTTATTTATTGACGCAGCTATTATAGCGACACAACACAGTAACAAGACTCCGCAACGAAGGAGGGTTAATATTCTGGATGAATAATTAAGCAGACACATATTTCTTCTCCTCTCTCATTCATCCTTAGTGTTAATTTCGAGGGTGATGTACCAAACTTTCCGTGCAAAACTTTTGTTTTCATGTATACTCCGTTGGTAAGAAACAACGAATTATGAACTTCACATAATAAAACGAAAATGCGAACATGAATAAGTAACGTATCTGTCGCGTAAATTTTAAAACTCAAATATAACTTTATATAACTTTACTAATGCAAAACTTCATAAAATTGTACACTGTAATACTGTAACAATATAAGTATTCAGTATTATGATTTTTTTTAATAGTTGAAGAAGAATTTTGTTTTACGTGCTAGACTAAACTAGAATTTTGTCACATGATTTAATTGCAGCCAGACTCTTAAATCGCTAACAGCATAAAAAAATAACCTTAACGTATACAAAATATATTATAAGACAACGTAGGAACCAGCGAGCGCGTCAGGTATTCAAGAGACGTGTGGCATTAGACATGGAAGGCGCGTCCCGTAGGAAACAAAACGCATTTCTTCACAATAAAGGCGTCGGCGGCGTTAGCTTCGGACGCGATATGTATGCATCGCGGTAAAGGGACACGCTGTTTGATATGGTTATTACGTCCTTTGTGGCAAGGATAAAGAAGCCGAGAGCTAGGACCGTTGTGCCGTTGAGAGATTTGTCTTCGTGATACGCTGAAATTTACAAAGATCTCTCTTGGTATGAATGGGTCCCGCTATACAAATGGTAATAACTCCTCCAGACCTGTTTGTCGCTTTACAAAAATTAATTTGCTGTGACTTCGGGACGTGGGATAATACTAATATAGTAGCGAGGTGTCGTAATAATTCTTCGGTGTTTTATGATTTTTTAAAGCCAGGGATATTTTATATGAAAAAATAAAGTCCCTAGCATACGTTTTTTTATTAGTTTTACTAGTGGCCATAGAAATAAAGATCACTGCTTTCAATGGCCACTGCGTCAGAGACATCTGAATGGATCTCTACCATGATAAGTTGCGAATAGGTTAGTCAGTCCAAATAGAAATCTTTATAGGATACTATATTACAGGACGATCTGCTCAATCGGCGTTAAAGTCCTTCGAATAAATATAGAATTTCTTTTTATTTTTTTAAACAAAATCTATCCAACACTGAAATGTAACGTTTTTGTGGGATGTCTTTACCACAGAAGTTAACAACTTTTATCCTATACATATGATGATACGAAACACGTCAAGATAGGTAAGTAGTCACCGCCAAAAATATCCAAATCATTAACAGTGCTTTGCTGTCCAGAAGGAGCGAGTAATCCATTTAAAACAGACTCGATGACAACTCAAACAAAACAATGAAATATTTCACGGTTGATTCTGAAAGGAGTGCGGTAGTTAACAAAAAAACTAAGAAGGCACCGATTGACCGAGAACAACGCTTACCTAGAACAGCAACCATTCATGTAATGAGAGTTGCAGAATGCATATACAATCACCCCAATGCACCGTAGCGGTGTGATTCCTCTCAGCTCGCCTCACACGACGTTACGACAACTCAAGGTTTCTATAATACTTACGTTCTGGCATCTATTAGAATAGAATGTTCAAAATTGATCTGCATAACAACCAACGGATGAGAGAATGATTCCAGGTTGGTTTTTTGGTGGCCTTTATGTGAAAAGCCGACTAGGCTATTGAATAAAGTAAAGAAATCAAATCACATAGAAATGATTTATTTACATACTTAATTTATTGATACACTTATGCACAACATAACAAAATTTTATTTCACATTCCGCACTTTGCAAGCGTAAAGGACTTAGGTCTATACCCCTCACATAAATAAAGATATACCCGTAAGTCCAGCTGTGGGACAGATACGAGTTGTGTGGTGATGAAGAAAAAAATGACAATTTCTAAATAAAATACCAGATCATTAAAACTAGAAGATAATAGATGAAAAACAAAAGCAACAACTACACTTCTTAGATTCCAGAGTATGAAAATTTGATGAATTATGAATGCAGCCAGCTTCAGATTATGAACACTCGGATGTCTGACTTTTAACAGAATATTTTTCTATATTGTTTTTTACACAGCTATTCTGTTTGTAGTCCATATAAATTTTTTTCTATCACGCACCGTTTTATTTATTTAGCTCCTGTTCCTGGGCAGTTATATGAATTTCTTTAAAATTGAAGTCCACACTTACCAAGCTCTGGTTATATTGTAGCCATATGCAGGCACTATTAGGTGTTTGGAACATAAAAAGCGGTATCCGTTGAAAGCATGGTTCGATTCCAAAAGTATGCATATACCGACTGTATAAAGAATCTGAATGGTATACAGTGGAACAGTATCCTGCAATCAGCGATTCAGACGTGATAATCGCGGAAAGGGGACGTCTCGACATTTCTTTCCCGATCCCGTGGGCAGTAAATACACAGACGTCACAGTAGCCCCTGACTCTTTACGTAATTGTAGATGTTGGGTCATTTATTACTTATTTGTTGGAATAACGAATAAAAATTAAGCAAAAACCACCCACGCTCAGCTGTAGCAATGGTTACCATAGTAAATAATCAGCTACTATGCAGAATTATAAGTAATCTAAAACTCTTGATAGATTCTATTCCAATAGGTACTTTAGTAATAAATCATGTTAATAGCTTCCAATTAAAAAAACTTTCTTAAATTTTTCGTACCACTGATACAGACTCTTTCCAGCGAACCTAACAATTTTATTGTTAAATACATTTAAATTTTAAACAAATTTTAGTTAGGTACATACCTACTTAAATCTACCTAAATCTACCTATAATCACACTAACAAAACAGGTGACATAATAATTCAAGAACAACATAAAACTTCAAATACGTTTATTATCTCGACAAAGAGTAGCTAATATTGAATATTAAACAGCTTGTCATCTATAAATCAATAAGCCGCCTCAAACAACAAATGTTAGCCGATGGGGACCTCGTCATCATACGCAAACAAGGCTTTGGTATATACGTAATGAAGCGTCTAAAACCAACACGGTTGACGCTTCATACGTCAAAAACCTCTTAGTACTTTCCTGTGCAGTATTTTCTAACCAACCATGATATTTATACATACTGAAAAGCATAGGGGAATAAACAAAAGGCCATAGAACCATAGAAATATTACAGTGGGAACAACAAAACGTGTAGGATCAAAGGCATTGTGACATAGGGCTCTATCACCTTAAACCCGTTCCAAAACGAGCGATATCGAATGTGATCTAATCTTCACATCTGAGCTTGTTCTATAGATATCGGTGTATTTACGAAGAAAGGCCGTGTATCGGGCACCTTGCGCTTTCTGGTCAATTCGCAATGAATCTTTTCAGCCGCGTGAGGCCATCGCTCCTTATCAGATAGATCTAAAGGCGCATTCTTGATCGCAGAAGACACAGCAGTCGGGCCTTAAGATTAAAATAGTACGGCGCGATACGACAGCGAAATCTATTGTTTCGCTATTTAATTCTAAAACACCGAGGATTTAGTGTGAATAGTTTTGACTTCAATGGGGCGTTGAGAAATATCCATTATATATCTACATAATATATATTTACAGCATAAGAGTATACTTACTACATATTGTTTTGGAATTTATATCACCTTATAACAATCGTCGTTTTTAAGTCATTATTAAGAAAACAAAGTAATCTAACTCTCTGAGCTCTATATATATAAAACACAAAAATGTTTGTACGGATGCAATGTCCTTTATAGACTCTGAAACCATCCAACCGATATGCCTCAAAGTGATTTAATTTGAAAAGCAATAATACGAAGGTGGTATGAGACCACTAAAACAATGCATTAAGCACATTAATAAAGTTGATTTTCCACTTTTCCCATACAACAACAATTTGAAGATAATTTGTAAAGATGGCGCATAAACAGACTGTCAACACAAAAGCACTGATCTGTCATTGTCATTAGATTTTTTTTAGCGTAGTGGAACCTTACCTACATAATAATATTGAGTGGAACACGCTGGGTATCCACTAGTAATAAATAAACAACAAGGAATAAATAAACATCTGAGTCATATTTTTAAATGACCAAACACATTTATACCTATGTCATAAATATTTCGAGTAAATTATCTCTTGGAACTTCCAGGGTGCTATTGAAACCTTACGTCAAAAATTGCAAATTGTTGCCAATAAAACTAACGGCATATTGTAGACCGTTATGTACCATAAATATTAGAACGGGGTTCGCAAAAGAGTTGCAAAATGTAAAGAAAACAATGGACCAGGTACAAAAGGGTGAGGCGGTCCGAATCTGTGCAAACCCAACATTACATCGAATAGGGGCAACGTTAGCGTTTCTTAAGGGCGGCCGGTCGGTTTATTGCACCAAACGACTAAACTCTTTTCAGAGAATAGAAAGCTTTCGCCAATTAAGGAAAGAAATTGCAATAACGGTACCAGTATTACCCATCAAAACAATGGCCAACTTTGTTTTGACGTAAACAAAACGGAGAACGTTAAAGAGTTATTTATCGACAACAACAAAAAAATTACACAGAACCGTTGCGAATTCGCAAGACAATAATTGCCGCTCGCAATACTTTGTCAAATAAAACGTGGCAAAACGTCGCATCGCAAATCCCAAACGTTCATTAATCACGTTGAAGCTGCTTTTTGATGGTCAGTGGCAAAAACACGGCGTACTCTTGAACTTCATAATTAATTTGCTTCGTAATGACCTACGCTTCAATTGGTGGCGTTTATTTGATAATTGCCATCAAAGCGAACGTCAAGGCGGCTTCGTAATCACACACCTGAGTCCACGCCGGGTTTTACGACAACTTTTATTGCAGGCTTCGTTTGAAAGAACCTAACATACCGGTGAGTACCAGTGGCTATAAGACAAACGGTTTTGATTCATCATTTGCCGAGTTTTATGAGGTTTGAATAGTATAATTTAACAAATATGCCAATTAAACTAATTTTAGCCTTCTTAGTTATATTTTTAAATTCAAAGATCAGATCTTACGAGCATATAATATTATGTTTGAAGCAAATATCTTAGTTTATGATCTTGTCTAGACGTAATTTGTGATAAATCATCAGTACTTATTTTATAATTATGACTCTGTCTTTCAATAATTACTAGGTATGTCACAGCCCTAATGAAGCTAACCACAAGAACTAATGAAGAAAACCACAGAATCGATGTCGAAATACGAACATTCGAACAAATGGACCCCTATTAAAACTCTTTCAGTTAATTGTTCCACTAAAAGCCGAGTTGATTCCAACAACAATGAGGTATGTTCCATATAAACACGAAGTTTTATGCATGACAACGAAATTTACTGTTCAAAGATCGCTAAAGCCTTACAAAGAGGTACAATGTCGTGCCTTTACGCACACGTTTCGAGCTGTTTGAGTGACAGGCAAATAAAAGTATACAAGAGGATGGACGCAGACGCTATTGGAAATACTCCGCGGATAATTCTCACACTTTCCCTAATCAAACTGAGACAAGACAAAGCGACGGCGCTCTTCTCCATAACAGACTAGATGAGATACCAGCTATATTTCTTTATAATCGACAATGCTTCGATAAGGAAATATGATATCAATTGAAGCATAAACATTTTCAATTGAATGTACGAAATTGTATTTCAAAGTAAAACTAAAATATTGTCATGATAATTATTTAATTTGTCGCGGTTAACAAGCTGATTAAATTTGAGGATATTCATGGTTGTATTATTTTTAAATCTGTAATAATTAAATTGTTTAGCTCATCAAATTAATTACTTGAATCTTTTTTATATTTATCACTCATTAATAAAAGTAAACATTTAACCAATGTTACCTTGGGTAAATTGTAAATATTTATTAACTTTACAACACCATCCATCAAAACCGCGTATCAAAACAAAATGTCAATCGCAACATCCACATCATAATAAACAGCGAGTGGCATGATCAGTACAAGTGATTTGCTCGCAATGCGTTCGATTTCAAAACAATCCCTTGTCCGAGTCGAGTTCCCAGGTGTAGCTTTGAGGCTTGAGCTTTTCTATAGCGGGTCGCGGGGAGGGAACAGACCACCGGCGCTGCGCCCGCGTCGCTCGCCCGCCACATAATTACTGTGTACACACACACACACATACAGTCATCGATAAAACATTAAATTAAACTTTATCTACCTTGTAAATTTCATGGACGTTGATTGAGTTTTCGACGTATGGACTCGAGCATCGTTGTTAGATGTGCACCGGTAGCGATATTCTAATCGGATGAGGTCGTATTTTCAAATGATTTATTGTTATTATTAAGCAATTTTCAAAATTTTATTGCTTTATTGAATATTTGTGTATCCATTATGAACTAGTTAGTATTACTTCTTCTTTACGCAGACTGTCAATATTCACTCAAACAAAAAACCCTGTTCAAGATATAACAAAAGCTTACTACGTTGACTAAGTTCGTGTACCTCGAATTCTTGTCGTTCCAAACAAAAATGGCTTCTACATTTGCTCAATGAAATATCAGATTGTCGTGAGAACGTCAGAGGGGCGTATGATGCGCTGGCGCATCGTGTTCGACCGGTCACGCAAGCGCCGCAACACTTGTACTAGTGTAGCTTAGAGTATACCTTGTGCCAAGAATTTAGCCTCGAGATATTGTTCTCGGCTGTTTTTGCCAGGGAACGCTATTTGGATAACCTTTTTCACATAAATTGAATTAAAATGTTTCTTTGGACTTTACTTACGATACCCGACTATTATGTAATCAACTTTAAGTGTCTATTATTAATTTTACTGTGCAAAGGAATAAAACGTATTCAGTTAACTGCTAAAGAAATAGAAAATACCGACAAAGGGAACATGCGTAATAATGCTACTGTTCTTTATTAAGGAACTCGTTATTATTTCTATAAACAAACAAATCGCATATCATTGTGTATCTGAATACGGCTAAACCTTGCGTATATTCCATTGTCTGGTTACATTTTCAAATAAGTACTGATCAAAAGTATCACTAAGTCCGTCCTTACCTTATCTGGTAAACGCGATTTCTTACCCTAGAATGAAACAAAATTAGTGAAATACAAAGCAACTGAACTAAGAACAAAACCTGAAACTATTGTCTCGGATAATCGAACTCATAAGCTCACGAACAGAGCTAACTGCAGTAGCAAAGTCGTCATTGTTTCAGCGACCGACTACACCAACTCGTATTACAACCAACAAAGTTTCACTGATACGCTGTAGCCTGTAATATTTACGACGACATTCTGATAAGGAACCGACAAACAAACTGAGTAGGCAATAATTACAGTTGAATCGATAGACTCGATAGTAATCAGTGAGTCATAATAGAGATTTCAATTCAAAATCAATAGATGAATTATGAAACATGATCTCATAATTGCCGTCAAACTAACGGGCGGTATAAAACCAATAAAGCGATGGGAAGACGGAAGATTGTAATTCAACGACCCATCTGTGGAGGGACGAAGCAATTGCCGGTCTAAATCATTGGACGTAATCGCAACAGTGATTTTAACCAGAGGTCACGAAGCAGTCCCATTGGCAAATATTTATGGACGCAAAAAGCTTCGGTCCGCCCGAATGGCATTTATTAAGCGGCGCACTAAATTTTTTGTGGATTATATTGTCACGTCACAACAATTTTAGTGATCATTTTCTTTGATTGTTTTTGTATGTCGATATCGAGACCGATATTATTATATCATTGATGTCACAATCAAGCTTCGTGATAAAAATGGCAGTAACTTTCAAAAACAACCGACTTTAGTCTCGTATCTAACAACGTGTCCCTTAGCACTTTTAAAAGATAATACTGACGATGTTTCCAAATAAATTGTGTCGCTCTGCGGCCTGGATCACGTCGCTACTACAAATGACTGCGTATCCTTATCAGGTAGCGGCGATGCCTGCGGTGAAATATTTTTATGGCGTTTAGAGACGGCTTCCGTGTCTTTCATGGTGTCCCGGCGGATCCAGTTACATTTTCCTATAACGAGACATCTATAACGCATCTTATGAAAGCATTACGTCAACGGGTACGTATCTTGATGTACGTTCCATAAATACGGTACTGTTTACACATGTCTGATCCGTAAATATTTATTCTAAGCCTTAAGTATGAAATATAAGCGTACGTTAGGATAAACTTTCCAATCATAAATCCTGCTACGGTTTTTATTTTTAATTGGACCTTACTATTAATAAGCGGCGCAGGCGCATGTGTACACGACCGCGTTTCTTGTTTCGTTATAGTCGATTGTAATCGCTTTCATATATTTTGTCTATAAAGTCAGTTTTTGAGCGAACATACCGGAGCCGTAATAAATCGACGTTCATTACGAAAATCGCCGTAAAATACCTGAGCGATTCGACATCGATGTGCGCGCGACGTACGGACGGACGAGCGAGCGAGCTGGCGCGCCAGGGCCGCGGGGGTCGCTCTCGCCCGGTGTGCCCCGGTGAGTCCCGGTGAGCCCCGGTGCCGCGGCCGGTGTCCCGGTGGGATGTGTGCGTGTGGACGCGCTAGCCTCGCCGGCCGCAGCCGTGAACAGGTAGTGTTGTGTATAAACAAATAACAAAATCGACTTGTCTTACGGAGCGCCTCAAGGTCGGCCGCAGTCCGCCGAACCGCCTCCGACCCAGCCCGCGCCCGTCTCGCGTCTGTCCAGAGCCCGCTCTCTTATACTTTTTTCAAAAGCGCTTATTTAATGTGATGGCCGAGTATTTGGGCGCACAGTTTGTATAAGCAATCAATTTTATTCATTTAGACGGAACGAGTTCCCTTGTACAAATAAATGAGTAAATGTAAAATATTGTACTGGACGGAGAGCCTCTTCAGAGAGCGTTGTTATGGTTTGTGATGTTTTGCTTTTCTATCAGCGAAATAATGCGTCAGAGCAGATTTATCATTATTCAGTGATTTGTCATGAATCAAATAAAATGTGTCAAAATATTAACAAAGTACAATGACATGGTAGCGGCTACTAAACTCGTGTGAAAAGGCGCTTGCGACATAGCTCCAGATGTTTATTCAAGTTCGGCCAAGTTTACCCTAGCATAAAGAAACAAGGAATGTCCACGCCTTCCGATCGAGTACAATGCAACAATTATAAAAAGTGCGTGTAATCGATAGGGCAAGCGATCGATCGATCGAACCGTGATGAATGGGGACGGAAGTACCGATGTTCCCGCGCCACGACAAGCCCGTAAACCACGAAATCGGCTGTGAGTGCTTCGGCTGTGGCCTGTGACAAATTGAACCGAGCGATGTCACTGCATCGCGCTTTCACACTAATCTCTCTTAGCCAATTAATACCGAGTCTCTTAAATCTGTCAATCTTCGTAATATTATTCTATCACAAACAGATAGTGCTTTATGGTGGTATAAGGGATCAGATGGTCAGGGTTCAGGTCTTCTGTGATGAGACTAAATATTTTTATTATGCAAATGCTTTCATTGTCTAAAATGTTTTCCATAGCATTAGAAAACATCATATAAGCATATTATAATGAACCGCATACAATACTTACCATCAAAGAATATGCTCGTTCGTTACACAAACCGCCGCAGTTGAACAAAGTAAGTCCGCGAACTGTCTGAAAACGATAACTATGCCTATTCTTGTATAAAACTGCACTTAGTTTTACATACAAACAGTTATAGAGATCTCTTAAAGTATCTATGACTTCATACAGACGGCGGAACACATTGACGCAAATCTAAACTGCTGCGAACACAATAGAATCTGCACTTGACGATGGCGTGCTGTGTGACCTTTGTGGACATGACCATAAGACTTAAAATAGACTGTGTTCTGTGTCCTTATGAGATGCAATAAGTACAGTAATGGGCGACAAAGAGATAGTGTTACATGAACACTGCAGTTCCCTACTGATAAAGCGAGCGCCTTTTCCCATACGTTATGTGATGTAATAAAATTTTCTAGGAAGCGCTTTGAGTATCTGTGAACATAAGCTCCTTATCTTAGTGTGTGTTATGGATAAAGAACATGGAATAACAGACGATTAAACGGTATTCCTAGATTATGTTGTTATTAATGGTTAAAATAATGGAATTACATAGATTAAAGTTCAAAGTATTAACAAAAAACATGGATAAAAGCATGTTGACGTCCCTGTCATCAATTAAATATTTTTTCTATTTATTGATTTAACTTCAATCGCATTTAAATGGCATTTAAATCAAATTTTGATCATCAAATTTTGATGTTAAAAGCTACAATATGCATCATCATCAAATATGTAGTTTCGCTGTGTCTATGATTCTTATAAATAAACCGCAATTTAAAATACAAATTATAAAATACTTTCACGTTAAGTTTATAAACTCTTGTATAAACGCTTGTCCCTCGAAGGTTTAGAGTTTAAACACTCGTAACAAGGCTATTGGCCATTCGAGCTTCAAATATGTGGACAGTAAAATGAGAAATCAGAAATTCTCTTACAAGTCAAAAGTTTCATGGAGGTAAAGCCACAACGTAAGGGTCTTTACAGATAAATTTTACGATCAATTCGGCAAGTTAGGCCCTGCTTAATCCGTGAGGGTATAAATAAGGTTAAACCTTTTTACTGCCTTTTTTACTATTTTTAGTGTGCTTCTTCCAATTTTGGAAGAGCTATGTTTAATTTAGTCCGGCGGATTTTTTGTCGGTATAAAAGAATTAGACAGGTGTTCAGGGCAGTGTTAGTTATCTAGTGTATTATTTTATTTGAAAAACATTTTAAAAATAAAAATTATGACATTTTTAATTCCCTATTTGATAAATTATGTTAAAAGTTTTCTAGTTATAAAAGTGTTGTTAGGTTTACAAAAACCTATAGGTACTTATACCTCATCTTTTAGTTGCAAATTGTAATACTTTTGAAAAATAAAAGCTGTGACAGAAAAAGAGTTTAGTTTTACATCAGATGTAAATTCAGTCTATTTCAATTACCTTAAAAAAGTTCGTAAAAAAGTTAATCATTTCCACAAAAAAAATTACATCGTCAATTATTTCTTTACTATATCCGCAAATCATTATCCATAGTTACTATAATAACAAGATAATAGAAATATAACAACTACACGTTCAAATTATTATACCTACGTTTTCCTCTAACACAATCAGTATCAGATTGACGGAAACCAAAAACAAATAACACAGTGGCCACGTGTTATTACATCTCGTTAAGAAATTACTTAGCCCCAAGAATTCTTCATCGCGAGCCCATCCTGCCATTATACAAAAAATCTTGTTACAAATAACAAGACGGTAGCAACATATTAGAACATGACAGTACACGTAAATCGATCCTTGACACGCAACACGCGTTTTATAACACACGAGACTTCCGAGAAAGAGGAAGTTCATAATCTTTAGAATTTTGGAGGGAATAGCAGTGGTATTGGGTTAATAGATAATACTACGATATTATATAATTATGTTAAGCACTGTATTAGAGCTTCAAATGGCGCTCACAGCCTAGCGTTGAATAGGTGACCCGTGTTCAGATGTGGGCTGATAATGGGTAGACAGCATGAGAGCTTCAAGCCTTTAGCAGCCGATGAGGTAGCAAGGTTTTTTATTAATATTTTCCACTCCTCCATTCAGATCGAAAGGGTTCATAGGATTACTCAGGAGTACCAGGAGGACTTTACTACTAAGCAGAAAAACGCTCAAGACATTTTCTCATTAGCGGTCACCCATAATTTTGGATAAAGACAGTGCTCAAAATTGCTTAACTTGGTTAGTAAGTACAATTGACATAAGCTGTCGGGCAATGCTTTGTCCAAGTCGCATGTCAAGTTAACTCCGAAAAAAATGCCATTCATAAAGCTAGATAAATTATATACAAAATTGCCCAAACCCAAAGACTTTGCCATTTGTGCATGGCAAGCTCACAGTAAACAAAAACAGTAGAGTCATTAATCTCTATATCTACATTTTTGCTTATTTTTTTAAGGCGCTGATAGCCACGAGCCACATGAATAAGCAATGACTATTACAAAAATAGTACTGCAACAGAACAAAAAGAAGAATCCACAGTAGTTTGCCTTTCACCAGAATTAGGTATCACTCATAATTCGTGAGAATAGCCTCCTTTCGCATAGCACGAATCGTGCTGCAGCTCAAAAGTAAACGCAATCAAATCTTGAATAGAGTTAAGTAATAGTGATCATCAATCTAAATTCTGACATCGCTATTAATATCAAGTATGCTTTATTGACTTTATTGTAATCATGTTTTTCAAGTATATGAAATTATAACTTTGCTAGGACAACCTACTTACTACCTTGTTAAAGGGCGCAATCGGCAATATTGCTATTCTAACATAAATTATGATATGTATAAAATATGACATTAGGTTGAATTTAACTACATAATTAATATAGATTATATTATTTTAATGGTAGTTTCAAAATACAACAATAATGTGAATAACAATTGAAATAAATTTAAATAAAAAGCTTTGTAAAATTTACGCGACATATCTCATGATAGCGAATTAATAGTCTTGAAATATAACAAAAGTGGTTTTTTTCTGGAGCTGGACTCTGGAGCACCATGCTGAAGGCCTCCTCAAGACGAGAGACCTGTGCTCAGTAGTGGGCTGTTAACGGGTTGAAGCCAGGCTTGAGCATGCATAGAATAGCCATTTTAGACTTTGGGGCTTTGTAGACTTAGCCCAAGTCACAAACAAACCTCAGACATCACACACAATAACCAAAATGTAATTGACATCAATCAATACAAAACAAAATCCGTTCCATATTTTTTACTCTGGGAGGTCCAAAGTAAATAAAAACCGCGACCCAAGAGGAAACAGACGTGGGAAGACAAAGTAACCGCTCAAAACGTATGACACTCATCAGAGCATCAATGAAATCGATACTCCCGTACTATTGACACATAAATCTGGCGCGAGAAAAACTTCTCGGCAAAAAGCGAACGTCAATTACAGCGCGGGTCGGGTATCGCGGGTATCGCTGACTCAATCGCAATCGAACAAGGGACATGGTAAGCTTATGAGAACACAATTACAATCCATTATATTCGCCGGAGACCTTTTACGGGGTTGTGCTAACAAACTAACCGAGGTACGGGACAGAAACGCCGCGGACGAAGGAGTGTGTCCCCGACCAGTATTACGTCCGCGATACCTTATTGTTTGTCACTCACCAGGACTTCACAGCGACAAATGGCCTATACTACCCCAAGCCACTAACACAATGACGGGAATGAAATTAAAATTGTTCGAGACCATTTTAGTTATTATGTAACAAGCTCGTATCTCTTGCTTCTGTTTTATGAGCCACTGTGGCGTGCCATCCCATAGAATTCCTTTTCAATAGTCGGTACTTATTTGTATGAACCTGCGGGTCGTCCGCGGATTGTTCGGTAAATGCAATCAATTCAAGCGGTGCAATAAATTATTCCTCATTTAACAGGTCCGTGTAGTTGGTATTCTACAAACGGGAATCAATAACACTTTCCTATTTCTATGGTGCTTTCGTTGTATAAGTGCGTAATTCAATGAATTCTTGCTTGTTAATATAATATGTATGTATCTACAAACTTTATTTTAACCAGAAATATGTCATTGTAAGAACAAATTTGTACCTACAATGTAATCTAATGAAAGATTCCCATAATATTCTTCTAATTCTGATCATCGTAATAAAAATATTACTTATCTAGGCAAATGAGTCTCAAATATAAAATTCCAATGAAAATGAACGACGTATCTCATCACAGTAATTGACACAGACATGACAGCCATAATGAAATGGACACCGGCAGTAACGTAGGTCATTACTAAGATCGCATAAATTCTGTGCGATAAAAAATCTGCGGAATTACTTATTAAATTTTGTATCTAAAACGTAACTGAACGTGTCAAAAAGAAAAATTAAGTTTGAGGATTCGAAATTAAATTTTTATTTCTATCATCTCTTCTGAAACCCAGTCGATATTCGCAGATTCTCTGACATGTTGTTAATTATCATTAATTCTAGTTAATATTATCAGGTTGGAGCTTGTGAATCCCGTGCCGCTATTCAGATTCTTTAATTTATGCGCAATAAACACAGTAGGCAGCTAACACGTTTACCTAATATTTAAAAAACCTAATTAATTATAATGAACATACTTTCGAATATTTTAATTAATTTATATGTATATGATTCAGCTCCCTACCTACTCTTATGGTGGTCACTCACGGTCATTCCATCGCGTCATTTTTGGAGCCACGCCAAACGACATATGTCAAAATGGCGCGATTGGACATACAAATTTTTTAAATCACGCCATCAGTTTTTCACATTCACGATCAAATTTTGGCTCAATATCACGCCATTTGACGCGATGGACTGACCGTGAGTAGCCACCATTACTGTGTCGATGAATGATAATATAGAGGCCAAAAATACCATTTTTCCAAAAATACCAAGTTTGGGTACAAGGGCTACATATTCAATAAGTACGGATTACGGAACACTTTTGTTACTTTCATCGTTATGAAAAGAATGCTCGTATGTAGCGACGCTGCTAGTAGTTCGAATGTAAAGCTGATTAGGTAAGGCTATAAATCGCACCTTCATTACGCAGTTATAGGCACCTACTTTAAAAGATTAGATTAAGCAAAATACCTACGCACTTTAGATACTTTAATGTTACGTTGTGTACCTATCTATCACGAACACAATTTTATCCATAATAACTCTCTTTGTGCTTACAAAAACTAGTAAGTCAAGTGAACCGTAAATTTAAAAGTGTATCGAATTCCAGAACAACATGGACAGCTAAATAACAATCGCGGCTTCACCCACGTTCGTTTTATAGTTTTTTTCTGTATACCCATGCTTTTTGTGCTTAAAAAACACGCAAAATTCTGTCACGGAGACGTCAAGTGAAAGGGTAATTAAGCGTAGATTTTTTAATCATGTGTAAAGAATGATAACAAATATGTGAATGAGAATTCGAATTCAAAATACAATTTTTTCAAATTAAAAAAATGCGTAAATGAGAGTTTAATAAGTTTATCATTTTCATAATTCATTATTTTAACTAATCATTAAGAAGGAAAAGGTCATAGTGGATCAAATTTCAATGCGGGTTGTCACACTTCAGACACATTTAATTCATTATACTCGTAATCCTGTGGAAACGTATTGCCAATGTCTCTACTGCCAAGCACTCGTAAGAACATCATCATTACGACACCATGAGCATGACCTCTCTGCCAAGAGTGCACGATTGAAGAGAGAGAAAAGAACTTTTACTTACATTCTACGAGTATACTATATGGTATTGGTGAACATATAATCAATGATTATTTTCATATGCATACGCACATCTGTATATGCAGAGCGAAAACTGAATTCTTCACTAGCCTCTTGTCGGTGTAATTCTTATTTTCAACTTTTTCGTTTTCGTTGTTTTAATTGTTAGAAGTTGTTAGAGATAAATATTTACAAAAAGTAAATATTTCCAAGATACTGAAATAAGAGATTTCTTTTTTTAGTCAAGAATAAATTTGCATTAATTAAACGTCCAATCGCATAAAGATGGTATTATATAGATAATATCATATCTACGCAGAAGAATATAGCGAAAGCACAAAAGACTCTCCGCTGAGAGGTATTTAGTTTCATATAATTATTTGTTTTATTGTGCCAAGACTGCCAAGCATTTCTCGGACGGACAGCTTCCATTGATATACAGGCGGATTTGTAAACAACACGAGTAATTCAATCCGACAAACACAATATATCCGTTATGTTACGGACATGATTAAGAATAAAAGAGAATACTTGAGGAAGTTATTACGATTACGTATAAAACAATTCTTGTTTTAGTTAAACGATGTGTCTTTGTTACTGTTTATAATAAATTCGGTTAGTGTTAAAATATTATTTCGGTTAGTATTCAAAGTCGATTAAAGATTCCTTGGAAGCGAATAAGATATTTTTATGGTTAATATGATAAGATGGGTTTAAACCGAAGACTCATATCACTTGCGTGTCTGTCGTCTGTGTCGTTTGAACGTCTGTTACATCAATTTTACTGAGCGTATATTCAAACCTGACCGTTTTTTGAAGTGAAACTTCTATAAAGACGGGGTATTAGGATTTTTCTGTCATGAAAAAGCGTTGCGGCCACATGGAGGGGGTAGACGTTATTATATCGCGTGATTCGCGTGGCAGCGGCGGAGGGAGAGAAAATATATTATATTTTATTATATTTATATATTTTTATAACTTTTTTGAAATATTTTTTATTAAATATATTTTTTTTAATATTTTTATTGGAATATTTTTTCTTGAAACATGTTTTAATGAAATATTTTTTAAACACTTTTATTAAATTATTTTTTGTTTTAAAGTTTACTTTACATTAACATGATCAATAAACATAGATACAATACAAGATAAAGGAACGTTTCATTAATTTTGTTTTTACTATTAGAAAAATGCGGCATATGAAGCTCTTTTACATACTTACAGCACTTTAGACTTTTAGTAAAAAGTACCTAATTTGTTTACACTGTCATGCCCATTTGCAATATATTATATTAAATGCTGCGTTAAAAATCGACAAATACAAATTGATCAGTCGAAATGGTATTCGGCGTAGCCCTCTCCCGTCGACCATTACGCAATAAAATTTGCAGGCACCACGGTAAATGAGTGCGTACGAAATTGCGTCCAATTTTCCTCACACAATCACGGGATTAGGTGAAATTTATATGTCTGGCTTTTCAAATTAGACTCCTTTGGACTACCGTGTAGTACTTTGTCGTACGGCGAGTTGTTACCGATAATATAATTTTTCTTGCTCTCATTAGCTCTATTAATCGCTTTGACTTTTTTTTCTCAAATCTGTTAGGTTTTCAGACATACCTACCAATTGTATAACAACAAACAGTGTCACCAGCAAGTATTCGGTTAACATCATAAATTATTCACATTGTTTCTTTAATTATAAAAGCGGCCAAGTGCGAGTCGGACTCGCCCATGAAGGGTTCCGTAGCAGCAAGTAACATAATATAAAAGTTCTTGTAGTTCGTTGTAACTTTGATCAATGTTTTTTGCGGTTTACGATTTATGACGTATTAAAAAAAACTACTTACTAGATCTCATTCAAACCAATTTTCGTTGGAAGTTTGCTTAGTAATGTACATCATATATTTTTTTCAGTTTTATCATTCCCTTATTTTAGAAGTTACGGGGGGGGACACACATTTTGCCACTTTGGAAGTGTCTCTCGCGCAAACTATTCAGTTTAGAAAAAAATGATATTAAAAACTTCAATATCATTTTTGAAGACCTATCCATAGATACCCCACACGTATGGGTTTGATGAAAAAACATTTTTGAGTTTCAGTTCTATGTATGGGGAACCCCCAAAATTTATTGTTTTTTTTATATTTTTGTGTAAAAATCTTAATGCGGTTCACAGAATACATCTACTTACCAAGTTTCAATGTTATAGCTCTTATAGTTTCGGAAAAAAGTGGCTGTGACATACGGACGGACAGACAGACAGACAGACAGACAGACAGACAGACAGACAGACAGACAGACAGACAGACAGACAGACAGACAGACGGACGGACAGACAGACAGACAGACAGACAGACAGACATGACGAATCCATGTTCCGTTTTTTGCCATTCGGCTACGGACCCCTAAAAAGACACATGATTTTATTATAATGGTATACTTAATATAAAATTGGGTAAATACTTAATTGTAGGTACTAATTATAATGAAACCTAAAATATTAACATTAACGGAATAAAATTAAAGCATGTTAACAATTTCTATCCGTAATTTTTTAAAGGGATTAATAATTTTTGATTCGTTGATTAAGTCACCCTCGTGAATATGCGTACGTTATCTCGACAAAATCGTAAAAATAATTGGATCCATAATATATCTTGACCTCTTCTGCTTCAGAAGAGGTCAATAGTCAATACCCACACATTGATATTGTTTGTTACAAATACCCACTTGTCTTTCAGCTTTAAGGGCAAGTACCATCAAATTATGGATTGGACTTTATTTTAACAAACTCAACACTTGACACTGCTTATGACATAATTTGTACGACATAATATATTTAATTCGTCTGAACTTTTAACATTTGAACTGAACAAATATTTTTTTATGGATTTAGTGGACAAACGGGCTGAAAAGACGATTGACCTATGGTAAGTGGCTGTCGTCGCCCATGAACATCAGCGACACCAAAGGAATCACTGGTGTGTTGCCGCCCAAGAAAGAGAAAAGAAAAAAAGAGCAGGAACTCAAGGATATACATATTAAAGATATTCTAACTACGAATATTTTTGGCCATCATTTATTTAATTTCCAAGATTCAATTGAATATATCCAAACCAGATTCTTTAGAAGGATCGAGTTGCGAAATACTCTAAAGTAGCAAAATACCTTTGTCGAGGTCCTTGTGAAATATACCTGAGAAGAAATAAAATATCTATCATATTCGAGTCGAAACTCTTTTAGATCTTTACTCTTATCTCGTTGGATGTGATTCACATCCCTAATAAATTCCATCTGGGACTTAGCAGCCTTTCTATTTGTCGCCTAACCCGAGTCTGGCCAACAATAGGACTTAAACCTTCTCGACCTAGTCGTTAACGTCGGAAAGTTTTATTATACGAAATTATTACGATTTGGAATAAAAGTAACGTTATGGTTAACTTAAGCTGATATATAATCTCTCGCTGAGAAGCCGCGAGAACGCCCATGTTCTGTTTTTATTGTCACCGTAAAATTATATCTTGTAGTTATAAAAACAAAGCGAATTATCTTTCAAATGAAATGTAGCTGATACAAATCCTTCTTGTTTGGCGTGCTAGTTTGTTTGACTTTTCAAAACAAAAATCTAAGATTATGAAGAACTAGACTTATGTTTATGATGACTTTGACGCTAGAATGTCGAAAGATGGCCGATCAGTTGGGCTTTATCTGGCACTATCAAAAAATGAATATAAAAAGTTAAGAAAAACAAGAAATAAGGCACATTAAATTACCCTTAACTTCAAAACCCATCAACAGTTCTTGGTCGGTCACTGACAAGCAAAATGTTTACATATGATTTTAATTATATAATATCGAATAACAAAATAGCGTAGATCTTTGGCAGATACCTGCAGATATAATATATTAAAAGGCTGATAACCTCTCTCTGAACCGTGTAATTATTGGACAGTATTTGCTAAGACGATAGATATGTACGATGAAAATTCAAAGGAAAAAGGGCTCTATATTCTAAGTACTAGAGTTGAATAAATAAAATCTAATTATAATACATCCCGTCCACTGTTCTGATACGAAACTCGCGACGCAGCTATGAGTAGGTCTATAATTAAGAAATAAGATTTTTTAGCTGACTTTTTTCAGAACATGATGTGGGCCAACGCAATTAACCCGCCTTGTAAATTGAATGTTTGCTTTATAGTAATTAGCAATTAAGTTGAGTTTTTATAGAAACCGTCACGACGCTATTATTCATGCTATTGGTTGTGAGATAACTCATTCTCATGATAAAGCGTAAAGCTCAAAGGTAAATTTAAATGGTTTCATCGCCTTATAAGCTTTTCGGACAGAATGTATATTTTTTAGCTTAAAGCCTTAAACAATATTATGCTTCATTATAACAGTGATACAGTGATACTCGTACCTACTGCAAATATAATCCACAGTGCATGCTCTGTCAACAATTATTAGTAAAATTGTCTCTTTTCACATTGTTTTCAAACGTAAACAAATCTGACGATACATGTCTTTGGTACACCTAAACATAAAATTAGATTATTATCATACATCGATAGGCAATTTACCGATAACACGTGACAAGGATAAACTTTATCAAGCATTTTAAATTGAATGATGTTTATAATAAATCAATATGTGTTAGGATAGACGGATTAAGATTAATGACTTATATTCAACATATTATTAATGAAAAGACATGATTTTAAACTTAATCCTCGTGGAATGTTATGCAACTACCTATATTAATTATGAAATGGTGTGACCCAGTTGTCCCAAGTTGTATTGACATAATCCATGATGACAGTCGTTAAGCCACGTCGGAGGCCCTCGGACGGTATGAAAACTTCTGACACTTGGGTGGGCCAATAACCGTTCAAGCAATCCGCTCTGGAGCAGCATGCTGGAGACCTCCTCAAGTAGCTCCCCTTGCTCAGTAGTGGACCTTTAATGGATTGAAGCCGATAAAGATATAGAAATATTTTAAAATCAGTTTCAGCATACCTACTAAAAAAAATTCAATATACATATTTACGAAAAACATAAAAAGAAAATAAAGCCTAACAACTGAACTGCATTCACTTTCGCCACTTCCAATTCAATAGTAATATAAATCAATCAATCAATCAAATATTTTATTTGTGAAATAAGGATAAGGATGGTAACATTAATAAATAGCTCGCTTACTCTACCAATTATTGGCGTACAAAATTGAAAATTGATTAAAATTATTCTATAATTTGATTCTACATATTATTATGATCAATTAACATTTCAGGTACATAAATCCAATTAATATTTAAAAGTGTCAGTAGTTATGAAATTGAATTAAATTAGTCAATATTGATAAACAATATCGTTAACACATATACGTACTTACTTATTTTGAAGTAGACACATATTTAGCTAATTTGAATCGTTATTACTTACATGAGAGGATAAATTAAAACATGTCGCCTAAGCATGTTACTCACAGGCTCTCGGGTTATCATTGATATCACACACATTGTCCCACATATGGCATGGGGCTTTGGATCAATTAGTAATTTCACGAGGCGGTTGCATTCTCGCATAAATACAATTAGTGCAGTGGACGAGTTCAACATTACGGAACAATTAATCAGTAATTCAATGACTTTAGATGTTTTCTTTTTATAAAAAAAAAAACACGTACCTACTAAAACTTATGGTACTAAAACACAAATGGGTCACGTGATGGTAAGTGGTAATACAGTTTATATATTAAAAAAATAGGAATATCACCGCCTCAACGCTTTTCCGACCAAGGAATCATGAATCCATTTTGTTAACTCTTACCAAAACTGCAAAAGAAAAACTTAAAAAAATACTTGATAATTTTTAAGTGGATGATAGTCATTTAGGCTCTAATAATTGCTCTAATAATATACCGTCGAATAATTGTAACTATGAATCTATTTTGTGTTCTTTATGAATTGAACTGGGTGCTACAGAGCACGTTACCCTCCAAAAGAAAGATCTTTCAGCGTGGGCATCACGAAATTAGCGGATTCTAGTTCTAAGAACCTCCATTCAGCAAAGCTTTTTGGGTAAGACTACTTGTTGGTTCCATAGTAGAGAGAGATAGTATAATTCTTGACAAAAAATAATCGACTTCAAAATTAGGGATAACTCTACTCATCAACTACTCATCAGATCTCGCTCAAAAAGTGGGACCACATGACAAGCACCAGCTTTCAATTAAAAAAAGAATCATCAAAATCGGTTTACCTAGTCGAAGGTTCTGAGGTAACAAACATAAGAAATACACCTTCCTCCTCATACAAATCCTCCTTCTTTTTTGAAGTCGGTTAAAAATTGTCTCTGTGGTTACATGGCTGTTTAAGTAAACGTGTGTATCCTAGTATCCTACATAGAATACGATGAAAATATCGCTATATCATTATGTTCCAATCAACATCGTCAATACAGTCTAACTAACTATTAAGAATAATCAATTTCGCAAGCTGATAGTAGTCTTAATTCAATTAGAGCATAGACCGACTCGCAACGGTAGGGCATTGTCCAGACATAACATTATGATAATTGATTGATTATCAAATGACGCAGCGAATTTTTCTCTAGCTTATTTGCAGTTCGAATTGAAAGTTTATGGTTTGTTATTGCTGATTGAATGCATTTACCAATTGCTTCAGTTCATTGCTCTTGTGACTTCGACGCCTTTTACGTTTTGGAACATCTAGACACGCGGCAGCGTGTCCAGCCAAAGTTCAAAACTGGTAACGTAACGTTACCAGTTATTATACGAACCATTTCGAGCTACTTTTGACCTTCACCCCTTCACAACTCGAGACCAACTAGTTTACATAAATGAAATTTGGCACATTAGCTAGCTACTAAAAATTACCAAATTTTAGAAAGTAATAAAGGTATATCTACATATCAGACGAAGATAATTATTATACAAATATAATATAACCTATAGGTATGTACGTGAAAACTAGCCAAGTCAAATGTAGAGCTTGAATTACATGTTCTTCTAACTAAAATTTTAGGGTTTTTAACATCAACACTTGGGACCCATTTAGATCCCAATTCTTTTTTTTTTTGAAATTGGCTCTCATTTCACATTTATGTTTTTGATTAGATCATCTTTACTAGATAAAGAACAAATTTATTATAATTAAAATACTTAGTCTAGGTTAAGGAAAGAAGCAAGCATTCATTTTACAACAGTTTAAAAATGCAATAACATTACAGTACAAATGTAAATAGCAATTATGTACCTACTATTCAATTTAATAGAAAAATCCACAGGATTCACATTTGTCAGGCAAACATAATTAACATTTTTTAAGGCTTTTCAATAAAAATATTTTTTTAGGTTTTATACTCTGTTTACGCGATACCACCCTGCTTACCAGTATTTTCCTCGGTCAAATTGCGTGAGCGCCATTTTTATGAACGTCAATCTGACAGGGCTCCTTTTTTAATTACTACAGGTTTGAACAAAGTCTTTTAGTCTACGCCGACTTATATTTTTTACGAAGACTATTATCATCATTATCCCCGTCATGTTGCCAGCGTTGAACTGCAGGTGATATTAAATTGTCAATTACCATTATAGGTAGCCTTGTAGTTAAGTCATTAACTTAAAATAAGTAAAACGAAAAAATTATTTGTAATGACAAGAATCTGCCATACTGGAATGACGCTTACGGACCACCTGATAGTAAATGTTCACCAGGATGGTGAAATAATACCAACGCTTTACCTGTTTTCTAGTTGTCTACCGTGACAAGTAGCGAAGCCACTTCCGCATCTGTCCCACAGAGTTCGTGCTGAACACGAGTGTGAAGTGTGGGAGAAAAAGGGAGTGTGAAGAAGAACAAGAATCTGATCAAGACTGAAAGTTAAATGAAGCAAATTGTATACAGAGTTTTACCACCATTCTGTTCATAATTTCTCTGCCAAAAGATCCCCCTCCCCTTCTCTAGAACAAACTTCTTACACCTACATAAGTCCGACCACTTCAAATCAATGAACACAATGGTTTTAATATCATTTGCCAAACGTGCCTACTCAATTTACATACGGACAGTTCCATCCTTCATTCATTAAAGGTTAATCAGACAGATATGCTAACAATTTGCCCTAACAATTAACGTCAATTACACGCGACTCGGAAATAGACATGGTGTTAAATTGAAACAGTGAGACGTGCGGGATAGGGAGGAAGCAATAATTAATCATTTGCTTTGGGGTTTGTAGCAGTGATGTCGAAATTACGTTTATTTTGGGGTTACAATTACATACTTACTGTAATGTGATTTATTTACAAGACAATTTTGACGAGAAATATGTGGTAAACAAACTTAGCTCTACTTTGTATGGAAATATAAATTTTAATAAATTAAAAAAAAAATGGTAAACAAAAAATAGTTTTAGCATTAAATATTTATTCTTCTTAAAATTTTATTCGTCTTGTTGGTATCTGCCTTATTTTTAAATAGTGATAAAAAAAGTGTAAGTTTGTTTACTAAATAGGACTTGACTATAAAAACGGAGTTTTATTACCTACATTACCCTCAGATCAATGAAACATTACCGATAACAATATGTTTCTTTAAATCAGCAATCAATTAAATTAAATTACGTTTAGTTAGACAATCGTTAAGCTAAGATAATTATTTTGATTCCTGATTTTTAATTCCTGACAGTGTTAACGAATATAAAATTATTACTGTTAACTAATAAACCCACAAGCAAACTGTGTCACTGAGATATAACACGCACCTGACGGACCTTATCTCAATGTTTTGTCCTTTCAAAGATAAAACCCAGGAAAGATGACATCACTATTGTAATAGGGTAACTGGGCAAGAAGGAAAGCTCGAATAATGTCCAACGAAACCATCGGTAGACAACAAAATTGAAACTAATGAATACCTTAATAGCTAGCATGTGACCCAAGTAAAACCACCCGTAACCTTTGATGATGATGACACTAATTCAAACAATTGCTGCCCCAAAAAATGTATCCACGAACAGTTACCAGTTTAAGCTGATGCACTGAGAAGCAGGAAGCGATTACACCATGGTTTTCTGTTCCAAGTACATACTTACATAGTTTGAAATCCATTAAGGCGTGGTGTCACACAGCAATTTTCCAGTAGCTGACTTCGCCCACACACAGGTACATTTCGAGCTAAACCGCTAATAACTATTATCTAAAATACTTGAGCGCAGTGCGTCAGTGAAAATTATGATTAATATCTGTTTAGGTAACGGTACAGTACAAGCGAGACGTTTCGGTGATGTGAATGGTTTGTTCGCGAAGGGCTCGCACGCTTGTTTTAAGCTTCGACAAACGGTCAGTCTCGATACAGTCAGTAAAGTTAACTTATTTGAGATGCATAGATGACAACTAATATCTAAATTTTTAGAAACAATACATCCATTAATTTCATCTGGTTTTAAAACCTAATATTAAAAAATCTTCCTTATGTTTATGTACGCTTTATCTTTTGCCATTATCTTTCTCATTCCTTCAATGTTACAAAAATTAATATCTAGAGTGTTTAATATAGTGTAGGAAATAAATAAAAAACGCTTCATTATGAAAATGACGTCATGTAGATCGTCAGAAATCGATTTTAAGATAATATTGACTTTACATTGTGATCAAAACAGAATCCTTTCAAGATTGAACGTTTATAAGGGGCCTAAATTGTATACGACTGCAATGGTCTCGCACGCTCTTTCATTGTAGCACTCATCTATTGAAATGGTAAAGGGGTTACAATTAGCAGATCAGTATCTACGAGTATCTTGGCTCTTGACTTGACGTAGTGATGGGCAATCGCTGTCAACAACCGTTTTCCTACTTTCTTGGATTCCTTTGTACAAATGAGGACTGATTTTGCGTCACGAAATAACCTTAGGACGTCGTCGTGTTTAAATAAGATTCAATTTCAGCCAAAAATAAAGTTCAGTTGCAATTTCTGTTACTTAAGTATAGTGGTTAGCTACAACTAGTGGTTAACTTGGTGGCTAACCAGGTTTGTAAAGTATTATTCACCATGCACGTGTCTAAGGAATTAATTACAACAGGAAGGACCAAAATTTTAAAATTAATTAAGTACAGTAAAAAAGAATACATTTAAAAATAAACATAAATAATCACAAGATTTCATCATGTTTTATATTGGAATCATGTTGGAAAACTGCGAAAAATTCAATAAACTATCTTAACTTCTAATTTAAAACCTACTCGTATAAGAAAAAGTCGTTGAGTAATGAATATCCATTGCGCTATTAGACGGACATTGACTCATTTTATATGCAATCTCATACAATTAATTGCAAGTAGATAATAATCTTTTGCCTTGTGTAAAAGATAAAAAGAAAAATGACTACAACATATTTTTTCTTATAAAATATGTTTAGTTGTTTTGAAGAAAAATAGAATTCAATTGCGATAAGCGTGAAATCTCAAATAAATATTGATATCCGATAATGATAACAATGATGGATTAGAGATAAATAGTACCGAGATTATTTTAATCTACTGAAACTCAATGCGTCTATTGACTCAGGTATACTTACTTATGGTAAATACGATAGGTAAATGTCGTGTAAGTTCTAATGTTTGAATGTACCAAATTGAATCGGTTTAATTTCTTGTTGATTTTTAATCGACTTTGGTCAATACAGATTGTTTTGTAATTTAACCCAATATTAAGGAGTAACTTAACATTGATACCAATATTTACTAACTTACTTCCTAAGTTACAATTTTCTGTCTGGGAAAATATTTCCATGATGTATATCGACGCAACTTACAAATCGTAACTTCAAGTCTTTGCTGTTTTTTGATATTTTTTCATGCCTTCCGCGTCATATGTACCATCTCACTATCCCAATATGAAAACGAAAATGTATCTTTAAGCTACTACGATCTAAAGTTTTATAATTTATATCTAAAAACTGTTATCCGTCTCTCTGGGAACACGAGTGCGGCCCCGAGCCGTCAGTCCCGCATTTAATAACAGTTGCGGGAAGATTATCTGCAGCGGCTGGCAACACGTCCGCCTAGAGCTAGAGCGTCCGCCCTAGAGCACACCCACAGATCTCTACACTAGCTGCTTTAATGCCTACCAGTGTTGCTAGATACGACATGACCAAGGAGTTAAAGGACTATGCACACATACCACTAGAATTTTATTAAACTGATGGTAAGGTTTTATTAAGCTGAGGATAATACCTAACAATTGCCCTCCTCATGCTATTAACCACCATAACTCAACGACTAGACACAGTTCCTCCTTTGTTCTTTTTGATACCGACCCCACTGAAGTTAAAAATGTCATTTGCAGTCTTAAGCCAAGTAGTGCACCTGGGTGGGATAGAATTCCAAATAAATTCCTTAAGCTTGCTAGTGACATAGTTGCTCCAGTTATCAGTCATTTGGCTAATCTTTGTTTTCATCAAGGGGTCTTTCCTTCAGTGTTCAAGCAGTCTTTAGTAACACCGGTTCATAAGAGTGGTAAGACTGATGATGTTAACAACTATAGACCAATATCGGTCTTGCCTGCCATATCAAAAATTTTAGAAAAACTAATGAACACTAGACTACTAAATTATCTTAATAAATTTAAAATTTTATCCGATGCGCAATTTGGCTTTCGACAAGGTAGATCAACAGAGGATGCTGTTTTAGCTTTAACCTCCTTGATCACCCAGCATGTAGATAATAATAAAAAATGCCTAGCAGTATTCCTTGACCTTAAAAAAGCGTTTGATACAGTTTCCCTTCCCACTCTTCTTTTAAAGCTGGAGAAAATAGGAATTAGAGGTATACCTTTGAAATTATTTGAAGATTACTTGTTTAGGCGTGTACAAAAGGTTAAAATTGGTGAACATGTAAGTGAGGCCTCAGAAATTACCTACGGTGTTCCCCAAGGAAGTGTGTTAGGTCCTACCTTATTCCTCATATATATAAATGAACTTGCTAATCTAAATATAGTGGGAGGTAATGTATTTTGTTATGCCGACGACACTGTTATAGTATTCGAAGGTCCAAAATGGGACTCAGTCTTTGACACAGCACAAGCTGGTTTAAATTATGTTTCCAATTGGCTAAAAATAAATATGTTAACTTTAAATGCATCCAAAACTAACTACATTTGCTTCACTATTAATAATAAAACTCAACCTAATAATTATCTTTCTCTTAAAATACATCACTGTAAAAATAATATAGACACAAATCTTTGTAATTGTCCTGAAATAGATAAAGTGGAATATACTAAATATTTAGGGGTCATTTTAGATCAGCGACTATCTTGGCATCAACATATTACACATATAAATGATAGGATAAGAAAATTAACATGGATATTTAAGATTCTAAGAGATATAATTCCTAAAAAACAACTTAACCAAATATATCTGGCACTAGCACAATCTGTAATAAGTTACTGCATTACTGTATGGGGGGGTGCTACAAAAACAAAATTTCTAGACTTAGAACGTGGACAGCGATGTTTACTTAAAGTAATGTATCGTAAACCATATAGATATCCCACAGAGGACCTATACAATATATCTAACTTACTATCTATCCGCAAAATATATATACTATCTATAATCTTACGCAGACACCGTAATATTGGTTATAACCACTTACTAGCAACTAATACTAGGAGAAGAAACAGAGTCATTGTTACACCTCAGACAAAATCCCACTTCGCGAAAAAGCAATATTTATCTCAATCAGCTCACCTGTACAACCAAATTAATCAAAATCTTGTTATTTATACCATGACCTTACGTGAATGTAAAAAAACTGTCACAAATTGGCTTCAGTCATTAAATTACATTTCTACTGAAAATCTCATAAACCACCTGTAGGTATCCACACACACACATACACACACACACACACACACACATACACACACATACACACACACACACACACACATACACACACATACACACACACACACACACACACACACACACACACAGATTGGCGCATTCTAAAAGTACTAAGTTTTAGTTTTACTTGCTGTCAACAGTACATTGTTTCATTAGAAAATTTTATGTTCTGTCTAATATAATTATGTAACGCTTGTGTTAAGGAGGAGCGGGGCATCCTGCCACAAGCATAAATATCTTATGCTTACTAGGATGCTTCAAAAACTGATTTACTTAAATGTAACTTTTAGACTGAATAAAGATTTTTTGATTTTTTTTTTTTTTTTTTGATGGTATAGAGTTGAGATTAGATGGAATTAGAAGATGAATAGACCCTCATCCCTATAAAACTGGTGGGATTTAATATTAATTTCCAAGCATCACCATTTTAAGACGATGGCATCATCGCCTACACATTGCCGGCAGAAAAAAGAACCTTACGGAAATATACCACTGCGAAATAATGTTATCCATAATCATCCTTCCACTCAAAGTGATAATACCACCAAAAAATCAAATACCGGTATGTGTTACCAACAAACCTGTATTTATCAATTTAGTGTTCGATGCGTAAATCATAATCCTAGTTGTACGTAGCTAGTCCTCTGCGCAGATACCTAATCGTGTAGTAGCGCTGTCCGCCGTCATTATGCAATTGAAACTTAGTGAATTATTACGCACGATAATAATCTCCATAAATAAATAAATGGAGCTCGCGCACTGGGCGGTGAGATCGCTTGCTCGCTAGCCTCTTCTTCGTGCACACTTTTACGGCACTTTATAGATGTTTTCTTTCAACACGACAGTGTTTTAAGTTCGTAGGTGTAAGATATATTATGCTAAGACTAGTAGGTAAGTAAGTCTAGTACGCTGCTTCGCTTCGGGTTCCTCCTTTTTGTCAGGAATTATACACACTACGCATATGTGTGCTGTGCGGGAAAACCCGAAGGCAAAAACTAATCTGTCGTATGCTCTGGAATATGAGTTCAACCAAAGGTTGGTTGTTTGTAGTTTAGTACCCTGTGTAGTGTGTTACAGGACTATCAAACGTACGTTATATCCTTTTAGGATGAGACAGTATTTTTCTAAATAACAATCAATCTCCTGCTAAACATATGTATAGGACGTCATAGTGTGTGGTATTACTACCAATAAAAGCTTTTGTCCCACTTCACAAACATTCATATGCGATCAATTTACAAACGACAGTGGTTGTCACTGGAACTCTCATCGGCCCATCCATAGACATAAGAGTACTAAGAGATGAAGCGTAGGAACTTAACAATCAGATCAATCAATTCTTGTCCAGCCAATAAGAAGAAGTTAGTATATACCTACATATAATAGGTATGTAACAGACGTGGAGGATAAAGGCAAAGGAAAAATGTGTCTGCTGTGAAAAAGTGTCCGTCAAACTGCGTTAAACATTTCCACGATTTTGGCTTTGGAAACTTAACAGAAAATATCTTCTTATGGCATTTCTCTGTGACACAATGATAGAGTTAGAGATATTTAAAAGCAAACAACTAAGCTTTTTGCCTGCACCTCTCTCTATTAGTACATCTATGGAGCCATCCATGTAACCACTTGATTTAATTGGAACAATCACTGACTCCCGTCAATTTTCTCGTAAGTAGATCAATTTTATTAATCACATCACTGAATGATCAAACTGATGAGATCGGCCGTGGTTGATTGGTTTGAAATAGGTTACTTGTAAAATATTTCTCTTATCACTCTCTATTCCTGGGAACAGTGGCTTCCAACTCAATAAAAAATTAAGTAAAATATTAAATTAGTGGATTGGATTAAAAAAAGCCGTTAATATTTATAATTTGGCGCTTTGTTTTAAGACCTATTATTAATTAATACCATTTTAACTATTATTATTTCTCCATGGGGTTCGCCTGGATAGCTACCACCCTCGAGCATGAGTCAGCCGCTAAACGACTCGTCGTGTTGCGGCTGGGGGCTTGAGAGTCAGTTCTTTCTTTCTTTTTCTTCTCTCTTTCTTGGCCGGCAACGCATCAGTGATGCATTTGGTGTTGCTGATGTTCATGGGCGACGATAGCCACTTACCATCAGGTGGATCGTCAGCTCGTTTGCCGGCTATTTCCATAAAAAAAAAGACCACAATGCCTCACTGATCAGTCACTATCAGGTGGATTGAATTGTCGTTTGCTTGCTCGTTGGCAGCTACTAACAAAAATATATTAATTTCAATGCCAGGGATATTGCCGAGAAATTATTTGTAACCATTAAAAACAAATTGATGTCCCGGGTTTGATTTCCGGCCGGAGCAGATATTTATGTGACAGATAAATATTTGTACACGGGTCATGGGTGTGATTGTTATGTGTAATATGTGTCGTCCATGCCACGCGCGACACAGGTACACCTTCTGCAGAGGTATGAATGTGTTAGCATTTATTTATTTATGTATTTATATGCTTTTACAGTACAGTAAAAAGTATTAATAAAAATGCACGTAAGTATAATAACGTTGTTCAGAAATGAAGTTGACGTCATACGTATTTCAGTCTACATATTAATGAGTGCTTTCGATGAGAATTTACACTCAACATTAATACACGTAATATACAATATTACCTTACGTTAGAGTTTCGTACAAGACGGTTTTGTCGTGTCTTCCACGAACACACAATGATCAAAGACATTCCTCGTTTAAGCGTCAATTAGGTATTCACTCACCGAAGAATATTTCACTATAAATAAAATCGAGCCAACTAAATATATGCATAACGATGTAACTTCGAAATACAGATATAGTTACCTACTTTTGTTTGAGAACATAAAGAAAATCAGTTGCAGTTCTTTTAACGACATATCAATTGAACTGCGCTTTTAAATATTTCAAACATTTCACATCAACGGAACAACATAATTTGCTGCGAGATTTCTTGTTGTTAGCTTTTTAATTTCCCCGAGGTACTAATGGTCTACCTACGTTCACGACGGTCGCTACAGCTGCTTTGGTCGGTAATTGCTTGTATTTCAATCTGGTCATTGCATCCGTTTTAACAAAGACATTTCCCGGTCATACATAACACCGTGTAACTTGATTCCGCGCAATAACATTAAACGGTTATCATATTACTTGTTCTATAAACGCCTTTATTGACGCATAAATACTGGAGATATACGTAAGAATTAAAACGTCAGCGTACAATTTGATCGGTATTGTCTACATAAAAAAGAAGTTTACTTCCAACACATATCCGGCAAATCGTTACGTTCGAGCTCGAGCACAGACGATAAAAACATTACAGGACGCTTTCAATAAATACACATTAATGTCTTGGAGCATTCTGGTTTACATTCCGTGCGGTTTCCAACGAGTTTTATAAAAGCTGCGTTCGGCCGCACACGCAATTACAAGCGCCTCCTTGTGGTACAATCAATATTTACGATACAAATACACGTCAGACTACTACATTACTGCGTCGATTCCTCTCCGCGAGAGTAACTCGTTGCTGGAGCCAGCGATCAATGCACAATTCCAATTTTTTTACACGATACAAGTGTAACAATTTAAAATAAAGTTAAGCGCACACGGTCCGGCCCGCAATGTTCGTGTTGGGACATAAATAACCCACCATGCACACCATACAATCTTACAAGTTAATGATATTGCGATGCATTATCATTTCAGTCATTTGAAATCATTCGGTTCGTTATTCAAAGCAATTATAAAATGAACATATCGCTTGAGTGCCTTTTTTGAATCATGCGTTTTCCTGACTTGTTGGTTTAAAAATAAATTATGAGAACAAAGAATTGTATAAATCTGTAAGTGATACACAATGATAAGCCAAAGATTGGCGCAGAATGGTACCTATAAAGAGATTGCAGGTAACATAAAATAAGTGGGCAAATTTTATGGTGCGGAAAACAATGCGCGATCGAAACAATCGAATAGCAATTCAATGCGATGTTAGAGTGAAAGCACATGACTGAAACAAGAAAAAGCTTGCGAGCCAACCAGTTATTACACTAATCGCTGCGATATAATTCCCGAGTCAACTTAAACACAGGTTCCTTGCGGATCGAAATGCAAACATGGCGGCCGCTTTGAGTTCGCAGGGTTGCCAGATGTTAAAAATCCTTCTTCTGTTCTACATTTTGAACTGTTCATTTTTGCTTTGATTTGTTTTAAATTAATTTAATGGTCTCTAAAATAATTTAGATAGTTATCTACGTAGGTAATTAGATTAACATAATATATCAAATATTGGTGCCGTTAAAATTAACAATAAAATTATTAATAAAATTATTGAATCATTGAATTAAATTCCAATAGATACCTTTTGAAACATTTGAATATTCATAATATTTAAGAAGCATGGCATCCATGGCTCCCTTGCATGGCAACCCAGCCCAAAAGCGCGGGAACAGTCGCGTGCGGCCTCTAAGACGAATTTGCAAATTGCTCTTTAACGAGCCTATTGTTTATATGATATACGAGACAACCAGAAAGTCAATGGTTAGATTATTATCTTTTTAGACTATTTAAATGGCTGAAAGGAGGAGGCTTGAGGAGAATGGGAACAAAATGTATTGCTTATTCTGCTCTCTTGAAATGCATAACTAGCCTGCGTAATGTTGTAACAAGAATAATGTGTTTACAATTTATTCTGTCCTGTACAATACAGTTCGTAAAGTGCCCATGATATCACAATAAAATTGTAATAGTTACTTCTTTTACCCTATAAAAGGAACGCTATGAAAATAATTTGAATTATTTTTTCGTGCCCTGCTGATAGCGATTTTCTAAAGCTAAATAATTTCGATTAAAATAATTTAATTAAGCAATGATGGAACTGGTGGAAGTATGCATGATTATTTATTTATTTAAAACTTTATGCCCCATACATAAGTACAGATAACAAAAGCGAAATTGATGCTAAAAGCATTCTCCCCGTCAACCTTCAGGTAGTAGGGGAAGGCCGGGCATAGTGAACAGCCCAGGCAAAGCGAATACCCTCTTTTATTTTAAAATGGCGGGCCCGAACGCGCTACCTTCTTGCTACGAGGTGCTCCCCGCGCCCCTCAGTCGTGAACAAACTGAGCTAACGCATAGTCACGCGTCATTTGCGAAAAAAATAACAAAAATTAAAAAGTGAACATTGCTTACGAGTTTTCAATGTACGTCCATTCCACTCTATCTTCTAACAGCTACCTTCTTCGTGCATTGATGCGGGAGTTCTTTAAACTCATCCCTTATTTGCGTATATCTCATTGGTGATCTGTATAGTCCTCTAGTGCGTTCTACTCTTCCTTATATTATTAAAGTAAAACTTTTATTCTATAGCCCCAAAACTTTTCGCCCATCTATCGCGTGTCACACATTACAGCCGGCCCTGGAGTAAGAATAATAATGGAGATTCAATAATTTAAATAAATATTGCTCTTAGTTTTTAATATGCGTCTATCATCTAAATGATTGTATTAATAATTGTGTATTCCGTACTCTAATACACAAATTGAAATTAAATTTTATAATTGAATATTTTGTCTACTATTGATTTCCCATTATCATTCCCATTTTTCAATAAATAAGTTAAGATTACAAACCGAACAAAGTTTCACTGGCATCATGGTTTCATGAAACCACAATTTCTCTTTTATTTGCTAGCTCTCTATAAATGAGTTCGATTTTAAGGATTACCTGCCTGTCTAGCTTCTATTCTTCTCAGTCGGAGACCTGCCGAGATGGCTTTCGGAGTTAGGTACTGAGGTCCAAGGCATCGCGGCAGTACGGTTACTTGCGATATCCAAAATTAATCAACAATATTTAGACCCAGTAACATAAATAATTATGTAGTGTTCACAGCTCAAAGACGACGTAAATACAAACCATGATAAAAGCATAAAAAAGTTTAAATCTGTCAGATCATCGATTTATCAGATTATTTTCGTCTGTTCAGTGAAAATGAAAACATATAAACTTCACAGAGTACTGTGCAAGTGTTAAAATAAAAAGTATTTTTAGTACAAGCTTACTGTTGAGTTACTTATATCTTTCAATGCAGGCGCAACGGCTCCGATACAAAACGATCAACAACGGTTTATGTCCTCATAAACGTTTCGCATGTTATTTATCACGATATTTGCAAGCTTAGTGGGTGACCCTCTTGTTTTATAAGAAGAATACAAGACAGATAGACTACACGATTAACGAGTAGATAAACTTAATGATTCCGTAGCCGTTTTAAATGAAAATAATTAGCTTGGAATATAATATGAGAAGAAATGTTGGAGAAGAAGTGTAGTGTGGTTTCTCTAATACACTTCTTGTATGATGATGCCATTTCAATAAAAAAATACACCAAAAAAAACCTTGAAAGAATCCAATGCTTATAGGGTTGAAGGATCCAGTCAGACTGGACAGCTTTAGAGAAATTTCGTCATATCTTCGTGGACCTGCAAAGCCAAGTTTTAATCTGTGAGTTCTACTACATTACTTGTAGTAGATCACCAGTCACCATCCCGAGTAAAACCTGATGGTGACCAGAGACATTATGGCTAAGTTGCCAGCCCAGAAGAAAGCAAAAAACAATTCACCAAACACTACAACTTCGATAGAAAAATTATAAAACAACATTTGGGTTACTACACAGTTGAATGCCATAAAAATTCTTGAACGAAACACAGACTTCAAAACACTGATAAACATAATATGGAGACTTATCCAACTATATGAATATAAGCCGTAAAATAAATATTTGTCAAAAATATTATCAGCTATGGCGTTATATTATTAGATAGGTAGCAAAGTAATGGCCAATTTATAAGCCGTTGGTAGCATCATGCGGTTTTTAATTTAATAATCTTGAGAAGCTTACATCGATTCATAGGGATTTGTTTACGACCGCGCACCGAATTTCAAGCAAGACGTCGAGTCTTAACGTTATGTTCTTCATAGTCAGTAAAAGATGACTTTTATAGACGGTGTGATAACCAAATATTTATTGGCTTAAACCAATTTACAATATAAATTTAAATACGTTATGGACTTAAGCGAAGTTTATACCGACACTTAAACTCCAAATCCTGTTTAACGAATTGCTTATATTGTTCATAGTCACCGCGCAGCACCTAGAAGTGTTTAATTTTCACATAATTGATTTAAATCGAATTCAAGTAGTTTAGAATTCATATCTTTGTTATGTTCATTCCAGTTTATGATATAAATTTATTACAATTTAATTTTGTTTTTAATGGACATCTTATTTTCCATAACTTATGTAGGTACGCCACACCGGGTCTGCCTTCTGAGTCCATCCCAACAACCAAACTCGCCGTCTTCTTTAAATTAATTCTAATCACAATCAAAACAAAACACATTTCATTAGCCAATAATAAATAGCCAATTTAAGCCAATTAGAATTCCAATTTTATTAATTTGCCAATCGACTGCGGTCAGATAAAGATAAACGGTCCAATTTATCAAGCATCGTCGTGCGGACCTCCTAGCGTTAAGATGGCCAAGATTAGGTAATTAAAGTAAGGTTCTTTTAAGGGAGCTATTAAAGTCTTATATATGGTTCGAAAGCCATGGCGAACAATTATTCCCGAACCCCCCACAAGGCACGCCCAGCGCTCGCACTGCGCACTATATTTTAAATTTATCACCTGGATATTAAATGTCATCCCACATATAAATTACTATCTATAATAAGTCAGGATTGGCACGATCACAGAGCGCAGCTTTTGTTCGTGTAATTGAAATTATCAATTTGCAATTACCATCTTTGGAGCCGCCGACGGCTTGTATTGTATTTATTACAATAGCTTAAGCGTGACTCACATTTACGCGGGTACGTATTGAAGGTGTGAATGTAAATCCTATAGAGATGAGGCTTTGGTTTGTTCGAATCTGCAAATCCGTTGTGAGTCGGGCTGATTTACAATCTGTGAATTGATGACAAAAATCCAAGACCAAAAAAAATTTCAATTTCCCGGCTGAAATTCTGAAATACATGGCATAGTATCTTAACTGACTCGAGTGTCAATTATGTTATTTCTATGGCGAAGATTAGCGCCATTAACTAAGTATCACTAAAGCTATCGTCGTAAATTCTGCAATGTATATACTTTCCTCGCCTGATGCATCAATAAAATTGTGTTTCCGGATAATAACAGTGTAACAGTAAACGCGCTACTACTTAAAAGAATGTCCAAAAAAAAGAATTTTAGTAAAATATAATTCATCATTTTATAACTATAACGGTTGGAATCACCTCTAACCATAAGAATGAGATTCAAGGTTTTTTTTTAAATTATTTTATAATTTAAATATAATACCTACATGCCGACGAACGCGCAAATTAATCATCTAATGGTAAACGGTCACACCAAAGAAGTCAACGACGATTCACAAGCCAAGGTGTTTATTCTAGGCTCTAGCTCTCCGACACTGCGACCGAAACTCGTTAAATAATTCAAGGTTGTTTCTAGGAGGGTGGCTACCACCTACCACTAGAAGTTAGCAGATTAACTTCCACCAACCAAGCTCTATAAATGGTTTTATCGTGATGATTTATTTTTGTAACTCCTAGCCCTTGCCCTAGGACTCCTAGGAGATTATCAGTGAACTACATGAGAAAGTAGGTTGTCCGACCTTATCAGCCGAGTCATCGCTCTTCCCTTTCATTTCAACATAAGGGTCGGCAGCTCAGCACGATGCCAGGATAGATAGTTCCAGTGCGGAATTGATATTGCATTTTACATTAACTAAGTTCAATGAGAGGTTTATAAAGATTTTCTGCACTAACTAAAACCGATATAATTTACCTATAATAATATAAGATATAAGTAGTTAATTGTGTCGGAGGTTAAATATTCAGAGGATAATTCTTCTTCGTTCTTGCCTTTTACATATTTTTAAAGTACGATAAAGAAGGTTGTTTTATTTTATATTGTTTCATATAATGCGTACGTCTGATAATATTATGTGGTAGGTCGAAACAAATACTGATGTAAAAGTAATCGTGATGAATGAAATTAACCAAAGAGCAAAACAATAACATACAAACTATTTATTAGCGAGTTAAAAAAAACATAAGTACCAAGTACAGCGCCCTCTCTTGTCAAGTTGAGATACAATAACGTCAACTAAACACTGAAACTGAAAGGTTCTTCACGTGGTTCGTTCAGCAGAGCCACTTGCATTTCTACTATTGTAGCATTGTTCATGACACATGTTAAAGCGTTACTAGAATAGAATGTTTAGTTCGGAAATAGAATTTAAACTTCATTGTTGTTTAACACTATTTGTGTGTACCTTAATTTATTCGCTTTTCAATCAACGTGATGCTGAATTTCGATGGTATGTAAATATGTCTTTGATCTACTTCCTTTTGTGGTGTATGACCAAAAATTGTTACCTAGTTTATATCTTTGTAATATGTTTATGGAAATAGCCGGCAATGGTAAGTGGCTATCGTCGCTCAAGGAAATCAGAAACACCAAAGGCATCACTGATACGTTGCCGGCCAAAGAAGACAGAAGAAAAAGAAAGAATTCAAATGTTCATCAAATACCGCGTGGTGTATTATGTATTACTAAAGTGTAGGAAATACAATCTGTTTATGCGCCTCGCTAGCGTAAAAGTGAGAGCACAGTGAAATTGCAAGTAACCCGAGTATGATATTCAATACGAGCCTGGTTTGTAAAACTGGGAAAGTTTAGTCAGTATGCCAGGTGTAGTGTATTAACTTGTTTAAAGTCAGTCTCAAAATCGTTTGTCACGTAGGTATTTTTATACTTTTTTAGCAACGCCAATACAACTGTTTCGGAAAGGTGCATTTTTTCAAGCAATAAATTTAAAATCTGTAAAAATATTTTAATTCCTTAATAAATTTACAATACAGTTACTTCTAGAGATCAGGAGCCTCCTTGCCTTGGAGAACAAAAGGATTCCAGGATACTTCTTTCTTCAAGAAGGAATTGGTTACGCTCTATAACCTAGATGTTAGGAATATGCATGGGCTGTGATGCTGTGATGGCCATTGTGTTCGTTTGCAATAAAAAGTATGGATCTCAGCTTGTAAGTATCGGTAGCCTTACTACGTAAATAATAAATTGCTTGAAGCAACTTACTTCACAGCTGGATTAACATATTAACCGGTTGGTAATGCCACCCCTTACTGAGGTTCTACAACGGTCCTACCTCTTACCGTTCGTACTACCACTTACTCAGATCATATGGCTGTTTAAACAGGTTATTATAGTAATAAGAATTAAAACTGCTGTTTATAATAAGTATAACTTAGTCATGCATGTTTCAAATTACCATAAAACTTAATGTCTTTAAATTGCCGAATTAATGGTTTTTGTATCCGTTACGATATGCCGATATATTATGCAAATTCGCATAGAGCGTAAAGTTCGCGAGAACGCAAGAGCTTGAGGACCTACAGGCAGATTTGTTTAGGCCCCGTACAGGTGGGTATCAAGATATCGTATTACCTCATTGTAAATCGCGATCAAATTCCGGTCGGAACTTGGTAGCACGCCCTTACAGCCTTTATGAAATCCATTAATTGGCCCTTCCATAGTATTCTATGGATCATCGGGCGAAAAAACTAAAAAACACTGAATTGTATCCCAACGCATACATCCGTTTGTACGCATTGTAGGGGCTGTGTACAAACCGTAATACGATATTTTCGTAAATGATTTGTAAGTAAACAGTTGGGCGGGACAGGAAACTTAACTTGTTGCTTCTGGCTGATCATTTGGCGAACTCACGTGTGCTGTGCGAGTATCGTATGTCTTCTACGTATCTATTTGTGTGTAATTTCGCAGGTGCAACTGGCTTGTCGTTTGCAAGAGCCGAGGGAGCAATTCTGGTACAGCCTTTATATCGAATTCAGCGCAACAAAATTATTTATGTGTTATTCATTATTTATACATAACATTCATGGAGATATTTAAGTAGTAAGACCTTTACTGTGCCATAACTTTCCTACAGTTGGACGATAATACCTAGTTCACCACAATAGAAAATCGCTTGTTAGCGATATTTGAGAAAATTTATGGAGAACTATTATTTTTGCTTTCCCTATCCGCTTTATTTGCTAATTGTTCATTAAATAATAATTATTCAATATTTAAAATATTATAATTGTAGTTAACTTAGCTGAAAATCAACGGTACATGGAAGATTTTACTCTAGTAGGTACCTAGCTATCACTAGGCTATCAGAAATCTGCTAATGAATAAAAATCATTTCGATGATATAAATCGAATGACACAACTGAGATTTTGTATACGAGAATAGACGTCGCCTGAGTACGGTGTATTGCCATAGCTACGTTTGCATTCTGATAATAATGCAAACTTATACTTATGCATAACAGTTTCTTGTAAGTATTAAGTTTATTTTGTCTATACCACTGTAGGTAATAGGTACTTTAGCAGAAATGTTACTAGTGAAGTCGTTAATTCTGTTAATGTATCGAGGGATATTTTGTTTCCCACACAATCTTTCTTTAGGATAAAGCTTTTTTATACTTCCTAATTTACTTCCCAAATTAAAAAAAAACTCGTTTGATATACCTACAGTTAGGCATATATGTACGTTATTGGGTGACTTCGAGTAAACCAAATTTAGACTATTGATGTCCGCTAGCCTTCGGGAAGATCGGATGCGATTAACAAGTTAATCCTCATTAATTAAGAGATTTGTTTCTAAAATACAGTATCTAATAGCACACTCCATTATGTTTGTTAAACGTTAACGCTCAACGTAAAACAAACTTTACGATCGAATTTTACCAACAAGATTAGGAAAGCAAGAACAAAATTAGACTAACACCCCTCAGTATTTTATGTCAACTCAAAAAACAATTTGTAAGTCAGTAAAAGGGAGTGAGGTATTGCCTATTTATTTAACGGAACAAATCCCTACTGTCTTGAACACGAGGCTCAGGTAAAGAAATATTTCGGGAGGCAATACGATCGTGACGGGAACACGCAGACAGGGATTATTATTTCGGTAACATCTGCGAGTGTAACTCTAACTAGATACTAATAGATAACCGCGGATGTTTTTTATGCGATTGTGTTTTTTAATCTATAGTTCAGACCAAATGCGCTTTTTATTTATAGGGGTCTGTCGGACCCCGCTCCGACAACACACGGCATAATAACGTATGAATGATCGCGCGCACTTGCGACCACTCGCTATTAATTGAATTTTTTTATTACAGTGACAAGTGTAACATGTTTGCATCAAAACACTTCATCTTGTTACGTTAGGAATACGCACAGATATTGTTATACAAGGGTTAACTTACAAAACCTTGCACAAGTACTTACGACCGCCTGTCATTTATAGGTATTATTTCAATTACTAAAAGACCGACTGACCCAATTTATAACTATATAAAACCCGAAACGGATAAACTGCAAAGTGCCCACAATCCACTCGGTTAAAAAGTACTTTGTCATTCAGAACAACACTTAATCAGATTTGAAAGCAATAGTACGCCCCCGAACTCCCAATAAGTTACCGCTAATTACGTAATTCAAGGGCCGTGACCGAAATAAAAAATCTAGAATAACTCGCAGGAGCATTGTGGCGGCGAAACGTAAAGGGAATGAGTCCGCAAGGGAGAGCTGTCGGACTACGGACTAATAAAACTGTAGAGTCACCGCTACATACAGTAGAATTCTATTTAGTACAAATTTACAAGCTTGTTTTTATTTTTTTATCGCAGAGGTAAAAAGTATTTACAGACAGATGCAGAAAATGAAAAATTATGTATTTACTGAGAACAAAGCTTCGGATATAATTTTCCTTCAAACAATTAAGGTGAAAAATAAATTGCTGTATTTTCAAATTTGAAAATATATTGTACTACAGCTAAGTAGATATAGCTGTATATAGCTGTAGGTATTTTTTATATTTTTTGTCTCTATAATCTGTTACTACTTAATTCATTTGTAAAATTATTTTTTATCGTTGTTTTAAATTTTCTTTACTTCAGATATATCTAAAAATTATAGGACATGATCAAAGCAGTGAACAATCATTCAAACGCCATTTTTGAATCTAATTTTGCATACCTACTAAAAAAATGTCATAGTTATAATAATAAATACAAGACTATAATTATGATAAAAATACAATAGTATGCTGCTAAATTTTGCAAAATTCATTATTCATAGTTCAGTTACTATTAATTTATCATTGTAACAAAAACCTTCAAAACCATTCATAATTTCTAATTAAATGACACAAAGAAACTATAGATAGTTTCTAGTTTATACAATATTCCGCCGCTCCACGCCGCTGCTGCGATTTCTCTCCGGGGCCAATTTTAACGAACTAGGCATTGTGTGAGTGCAGTGCTCCCGGGACCCACTCCCCGGACCTCCTCGCTCTAATCACCATATTCAATTCTATCTACTTAATATTTTTTCTGACAACCACAACCCTTCTATGCCCATATGTGGATTTTTCGGCTAAACTACACCATTTAACAAAATGGCACTTAGTCGCATGCTCATTATGGTACATTGAATTTTATCAGACATGTGGGAATAAAGAGTACAGGTGTTAAATTCTTTTTCGAATATTTAAACAAGTTTTTTTAATAGTAATATTTCACTTCAGATCTATTTTTAACATATAATTAACAACATTCGTACTTACTAAAATTAATAATTTCAAAAAAAATATAGATTTAAAACGGAAATCTGATAGCTTTTTAAGCTGTAGAAGTGTTGGTTACCCTAATTTAAGCCAAGTCTCGGAAGTTGTTAGGACTGTCGAAGGCTTTCTCCGACATGTCTAATCGAAAAGACTACTTCCAAACTATGTTATGGTGGCCACTCACGGTCAGTCCATCGCGTCAAATGGCGTGATATACAGCCAAAATTTGATCGTGAATGTGAAAAACTGATGGAGTGATATAAAAAATTTGTATGTCCAATCGCGCCATTTTGACATATGTCATTTGGCGTGGCTCCAAAAATGACGCGATGGAATGACCGTGAGTGACCACCATTATAGAAGACCGGTGGCTGAATGTGCTCACTGAAACACAGAACTCACGGAAGAGCTCCGAATTGTTAGCTACCAGCGCTTAACGCTAAAGCCATTATGGTCATGATATGACTAACTAATTATGTTTTATACTATAATTGTATATGCCAGCAAAGCAACTGTTATTTTAATCATTTAATACTGCCACATTTCCTTTTCCCATCAACTATGTTATTTACATAAAACGAAAGCATGTAGGTAGAGTTACATAATAACAGCTGAACAGGATGTAAGAATAGTAATTGAAAATTACTATTATATTATATTAATACCTTTCTATAAATATGTTTCTACTAACACTATAATTATGTTCAATGTTCGCATTAACTTAAATTGTAAGGAAAGATGCTAAGACTTAAACGCTTAAATGCTAAAACTTAAGAAATAAACGCTGTTTCATTAATAATTGGTCGTAGTTTCTGTAATCTCAACCACCGTACCCTTATGATCATTCCTCTTTAAATATGTATATAATTATATATGTAAGTCCAGAAATAATAGAGTTTTGGAGGATAGAAGTAGACGAATCCGTCAAATACGTTTTCAGTCACAGACCGTAGTCCGTAAGTAATCATGTTTAGTTTTTTCATCAGATATATGGAACTCATATACTCAGTCTGAGAGCATAGTTCACTACAAAGTTTTTGTTCATTATACAGCACCACACGTTGCGTAGATGGCAGATTGTATTCAAGCATGAAGTACAACTGGCGAGCATGTCTCGTTCGACCTCAATTAGCTGCAATATGAACATCATGCTATACTTGTTTGTACCAGGCATACACCTAATCCGACATCGTTGTACGTCCGGTACAAGTATTCACATGGATTTAGCGGATTGAATTAGACGTACTCGTAATTAACCGGCGAAATAACAAGGCATCTTGGCGTTGCTTCTAGTATTACATTCTTGGGAGTTTAGTAATAGTTTAATTCTAGATTGGTTCTGAAAACCAGTGACCATGGTTTGGTAACGATTTTAAATATGACTGCATTATCTTCAATTTGTAATTCGATAAAAGTTGTTGCTATTTTATTTTAATTTGTTAAAAATATTTTTGATTTACTGGGCATTGATTTTATTACAATTGACAAAGTTATTGATAAATTACGTTTTTGCCAGTTATATTGGTATTTGGAAATATAACCTATCCTAAGATCCTATACATATACTTATTCCTTTTGTCACACACGTCCTATGTATTGTTGTTATTAATTTCTTTAAAAGCTTCCATACAAAAATCATTACTTCCATCCTTCCCTGTTTTCATGTAAATATTGCAGCAAATTCAGTCATCAGTCACAGTGTGCTGAATTGTTAAACCACCCAACAGCGCGGATAATGTGCACACTCCGTAAGACCCCGTGGCCATCACGTTTTCTATCCGAACCGTCTACTAATTGCAATACCGTGAGTGATGTGTAAGGAATTTTTGTGACAGTCAAACATGATGAAAAGCTTTGTTTGACTAGAGAGATAAATTGTAAGATAAATACGAAATGCAGGTTTATGTTCATTAACTGAGGTGACCCCTGTTGATGTAGGTTCAGCGAATGGAGATCTGCCAGCTAGGTGATCATGGCTTAAGAGCAGTGTACCCGATTGTTTATTTTCGGAACTTGTGTACTTGTATGACAGCGTTGAAAACTTCAATAGTGTGATTCAGGTCTAGAAAATGCAATTTCGCCATGCATGTAATATAAGTCTTCACACACGAATAAAGTGTCCTAAAGTACTTACATATTATATATATCCACCTGACAATAAAATGCAAGTGTAATCATTTTCCAACCCCATAAACGAAAAACATAGGTACCTACCATCTGATACATGGAAACGCTAATACATTTTCTGCTTTCACTATCTTTGCATTGCTGAATGCAATATTTTTTTTTTCAGAAATATTGGATTAATAAAATATTTATATTCATATAAATTAAGCAATATTCACATATTATGTAAGCTTATCTTATATTAAACTATATTAAACTAAATCAAAAGCAATACAATATATTAGAAAACCCTGTCTCCTATACAATGAAAAGACAAAATATAACTCATCGACACCGATTTATTGAAACGAAGACGTTTTAAAACCAAAAAACCAACAACTCCTTGACTCATCTCCTCTCATAACCGTTTTAGCACGTTTTAAGTATTATCAGCGAGAGTCACCATAAACTCGTTTATCCTGCTTGCAATCGCATTCCTCTTAGTGCCACTAAAAGCAAGATAAAAACCGAACGCGAGGATTTGTATGAGTAATGGCCTGCAGATGTTCGGATGTTGAACGTAACTAAAATCAAAAATAGAATTAGGGGTTAGATGCGCGCCCTTAAAGATGATAATTAAAGTGTACCTTATCGAACGATCGCACCACCCAGGTACGCCGGTAGTTCGACCCAAGCTATTAAAACCCGGTCTCAATGCTTAATGTTTCAAATCATATTTATTTTAATTATATTCAGCAGACATAAGTCTAGTAGCTCTATTTTTTAGTATATAGTGATCAAATATAAAAGATATTTTGTTTTTAATAAACTTAGGAAATGAATTGTTGCTAAAGTTATTATCTAAGTAATTTTTATTTAACAATTAACTCACATTTATATTTTACCGGATTTCCTTATATCTCAGACGAATTCATATTGAAGGAAAACCACACATCTAAGACACCGTTCTAAACTAACTACACTTAGCTAATTGAAGTTTACTTAAAATTAAACAACACCAACGGATTTACTTAAACAATAACAGCGGAAATTGTACTTATAACTAAGTTAACCAAATACTTGAATAATTTTATTGTGTGTCGATATTGTATGTAGGTATTGACTTGCGAGTATATTTAGCATTCTTTTGATAAGCAAGATTTAGGCCAAAGTCAGGTGACAAACACTTGCTTTAACTTTTTAATCCCCTCACACAAGTCTGCCAGTATCAACCTGACATCAGGGTTTTTTTTTTTATGGACCATGCAAGCAGTCGATCAGACGGACCACCTGATGGTAAGCAGTCACCGCCGCCCATGGACACACGCAACACCAGAGGCGCCACCAGTGCGCTGCCGGCTAAGAAGGAAGCGAGGGACCCGCTTCTTGAAGGTCCCCATATCGTAACACAATTCAACAATTTAAAATGCTGTTATAGTTTTATAAAGCTGATTGCATGCACATGCATGGTATATGGTAGCATAGTTATTACATAAAAAAAGAAACTATGTCTGTAATATAAAACAAATAAAATATCTGTTTTTAAATGTTTCAAATGACATGTTATCAAATATTATCTTATATTAGCAAGCTATTAACATTTTTACTCAAACGCTGGAAGTTCCCAGGAAATGTAAAAACTGCTTCATTACGTCGAGAAACATATGCGTTACATTCTTCGGTTTGCCGTTAGCTATTCCCTGGCGAATTTAAATTTGTAATTCTTATTTCTTCCTCCTACCAATAAATGTAGTGGTTTTATAAAAAAACCGGCTCCACCCATCAGCGGAAACAGCTGCAGTGGTAATAATTACTCGCATTGGGGCACTACACGTGGTACGTGGTACCTGGCCGAGGTAAATAAATAATACTAAAGGTTACCAAGTCACTATTATTTTTTAATTATTTTGAATACGCCTCCGCCGTATGCCCCTATCCATTGGTGGCTTGATCAAGTAAAACCACGGAACACAGACACTCACGGAACACGTGTCTGTGTTCCGTGAGTAAAACTATTTAACAGTTATTGTTAATGTTAGTTATTGTTAACAATATCGACAATATTTATGTAATCTGGTAGACTGTTTATTGTGAACATTGTAGCAATAATATCGCTAAACTGCGATTTCTTTTAGATAATCTTTGGTGATATAATATTAATAATCATAATCAGTGAAGGGGACAACAGAGAATATAGGAATAAACATAAATCTTTATGTAACTCACCGACAGATGTGCAGAAGAGCCATCTGATGTTAAGAGGTCACCGTCTCCAGTGGACATCAGTAACACCAATTCGTTGCCGGCTACTAAAGAAGAGAGAAATGATAGAACTACCTTTCAAGCAATTAATACGGCCAGAAGGACTTGACTAAAATACGCACACCATGTATGGAAATAAAAAAAGCGGCCAAGTGCGAGTCGGACTCGCCCATGAAGGGTTCCGTAGCAGCAAGTAACATAATATAAAAGTTCTTGAAGTTCGTTGTAACTTTGATCGAGGTAAATTGCAGTTTACGATTTATGACGTATTAAAAAAAAACTACTTACTAGATCTCGTTCAAACCAATTTTCGTTGGAAGTTTGCATGGTAATATACATCATATATTTTTTTTAGTTTTATCATTCTCTTATTTTAGAAGTTACGGGGGGGGGACACACATTTTTCCACTTTGGAAGTGTCTCTCGCGCAAACTATTCAGTTTAGAAAAAAATGATATTAGAAACCTCAATATCATTTTTGAAGACCTATTCATAGATACCCCACATGTATGGGTTTGATGAAAAAAAAATTTTTGAGTTTCACTTCTAAGTATGGGGAACCCCTAAAATTTATTGTTTTTTTTCTATTTTTGTGTGAAAATCTTAATGCGGTTCACAGAATACATCTACTTACCAAGTTTCAACAGTGTAGTTCTTATAGTTTCGGAGAAAAGTGGCTGTGACATACGGACGGACAGACAGACAGACAGACAGACAGACAGACAGACAGACAGACATGACGAATCTATAAGGGTTCCGTTTTTTGCCATTTGGCTACGGAACCCTAAAAAAGTGAAGAAATAAATACTGACGGACTCTATGACGAAACTTCAGGGATGTTGACGAAAATAATGATTTTTATTTATCAATTTTTCTTTTTAAATTAAAGATTATTATTTTTATAATATTTTTTTCGTGAATCTTAAGGTTCTATCTATAAAATCAAATTGAATCCTATTTCCCTCCAAAAACGTCACGTGACGTCACTAGCCGATATTCAATAGTACTATCGGTCGACTGAAGTTTGTTGAACTTGCGTATAAAATACGACGTCATAAGTTCAAAATGGCGTTTGAGGTGACGTGACAGTGAGTACTATTTTTAATGTTAGTCACATTTTAAATTAGCTATATTTAATTTATTGTGATTGATTTTGACAAAAGAATAATATTTTAGGTGTTTAAATGTTTCTCTTAATACTTTAGATATAAATTTATTTTAATTTACTGATAGTGTCAACATCCCTAATTGAAAGTAAAGAGTTTGCAAAGAGTCGCAAGTGTAAATAAAACACAAGTGTACAAAACTAATTCATAGTTACAATTACCAGCTGTAGCGAAGATGTACCTATTTGGGGGAAAGTAGCATCAATTACTTGATTATAGTCTGTAATATTTCTTCAAAGAATATATTACCTACAGTTGTATTTGCAGGGCATAATTAGATTTTATAAGTAAACAAGTTATGTTATTAATGTAATGAGCAAATTATAAACGAAGTAAACGACATTTGTTTTCTTTCTGTAATTATTTAATTACTTTCCAATTACCGTAAGTAATGCCTACAGTTTATTTTTAACCGACTTCAAAAAAGGAGGAGGTTCTCAATTCGACTGTTTTTTTTATGTTTGTTACCTCAGAACTTTGAACTGGGCAAACCGATTTTGATGATTCTTTTTTTAATCGAAAGCTGGTGGCTGTCATGTGGTCCCACATAAATTTTATTGAGATCTGACAACGGCATCCATGAGAAAACTACATAAGTCGTAAATTTGTGTTAAGATGTGCGCGACAAATTGACGAATAACTCAATATCACGCCCACCGATTTCGATGATTCTTTTTTAATCGAAAGCAGGCGCTTGTCATGTGGTCTCACATAAATTTGAACGAGATCTGACAACTATGTAGTTTTTGAGACTTTGAAGTCGGTTATTTTTTGTTAGTAAAATTTAGATTATGAAGCTTTATTTTCATCTGACAAGGAGACGGCAAGGGTGTGGGGTTCTCAAATCGAACTGTGGTTCCGCGTGTATGTAGTACTCAGTAAGTGTACCCATAACCTGAATCCGTAGAGCGCACTACTTGGTCATTGCCGAGAAAAAAATTCCTAAAGTATGAAAATATTTTTCTTTTAAAATTCAATAACTCGCATAAACAATTTCTTTTTGACTTTTATACAGTATTGAACGGCGAATTCAATAATTTATAACTCTTTAAACATCAAACACATGAAAATTTAAAATTCGCATGTGATTAGGTATTATTAAATGAAATTTAATATACCATACATAATATGAAGAATTTACAAAATAACAATAATTTTTCTTCCATGATAAATATCATCCAGGTTCGTGTTTTCCTTAAGATTAATGATGAAAAAAAATGTGGTTTAAATATTTTATCACAAATATTCACTGTATTTATTAATAATATTAATCAATAATTTATTGTATTTAATGATGTACTGCTTTAAAAAAATGATAACATTTAAATGAACTTTGGCTTTTTGTATTTCTTTATAAGTTCTAATTATTAAAAAGTTATAAATTATTCAATTCACGATTCAATAATGTATAAAAGTCGAAAATAAATTGTTTATAATGACTTATTGAATTCTATTAAAAAAATATTTTCATACTTTAGGAATTTTTTTCTCGGCAATGACCAAGTAGTGCGCTCTACGGATTCAGGATATGGGTACACTTACTGAGTACTACATACACGCGGAACCACAGTTCGATTTGAGAACCCCACACCCTTGCCGTCTCCTTGTGAAATTAAATGTCTACTGAAATCTACATTAAATAATTTCCAGTCAATGTTTCTAAAAAATTGAAGTTTGAAATGAAATATGTAAACCTAAAAAATATATATCTATACTATAATAAAACTCAAAGGGCAAATTTACTGTACATTGAATATTTTTTTAAAATTTTGATTAGGGGGCACTTCAATAACGTGTTAGAGTACAAAAATATTTTTTTTAGAATTATTGTCTGTCTGTCTGTCTGTCTGTCTGTCCGGGCATCACATGAAAACCCTTGAACGGATTTCGATGAAAATTGGTAAAGTTGTTACTAATACTCCGGGTCATATTTTAGGATACTTTTTATCCCGGAAAATTAAAAGGTTTCCCCGGGAAACGGGATGAAAGTTTGTATGGAATATTTTTAAAGCATCTACGCATCAAATATTCCTTGCTTAAATTTATGGAACCTATGTATATGAAGCAGAAAGGGGTATTCTACGGTGTTGGTAATGAAATGATATTCCTTTTACTTTGCTCCATGATATTATATTTCTAGTTCTCCTAACGTTCACATCAATACTTCCAAGTACTTCAACACTACGTGATCATCCGTTCTATCTTATTGACAATTCCTTCCTCTAAATATGACATGTCGTTTCTTATATGCCAACCTCTGCATCGGACAAGCGTTGTAGAATAAAGAGGTCCGTCCCTGGACCTTCACTGGAGATTCGTGGCCTCACCGACACGGCTATCCTGACGTGCGCTCGTCCTCGTGCGCGCTTTAGTTTATCTTGGTACATCATCATCATGCTTCTTCTATCTACTGCTCCACAAGGCATGCCGCTTATGATCTCATCCAGCAATACCAGTCGCCCTCATAAGAGCGTCGGTGTATCGGGCTGTTGGTGTTCGTGGTCTCCATTCTAACTCCTGGGTCCACAACTCGTTGTTTTCGTATCACGCACGCGGCCATCGCTGACGACCCACACGACCTCGTGTGGATAATCAGAATCCTGTAAAAACAGTCTCAACAGTATTTTGCTCGGCTATTCTGACTACATTAACCTGATTCACATTCATTTTATTTTCGTCATTCATCACATCATTATTAATTTACAGTCAAGATTAATTCGCTCATTAAGTCTGATATTTTAAATGTGGACACTTAAAATGTAGTGGAGATAACTATGGTTTGGCCATTTGGTTACCAATCTGGTTCATAAGACTCTACGGAACGTCGCAATTATGTTATTGTCGTCTGGTCCGGATTATACCCTGCAGACACCTGGTCCAGTCTCTCTAAGACTCTCCAGGTACAACGTCCCTTCAGTTCTATGCTGGCCCGGACTCATTCACATTTCTTTTCCTCTTTTTTTTTTCTCTTTTTTTTGACACCTTTTTTTACAAACCTTTTTTTTATCACAACTCTTTTTTTTTACTCCATTTTTTTTACAATTTCATATTGTTACTAGGTACTCTTTTTTTTTACCTTTCATTTTCACTTATCTCTTTTTTGGAAGCGCTCATAGCCCGGCGGCTTGCGTCGATCCGATGTGATCGACAAAGTTAAGCAACAGCGGGCGCGGTCGGTAGTTGGATGGGTGACCGCTAGTGGCAAAAATTTCTTGAGCGTTTCCGTGCTTCGGAGGGCACGTAAAGCCGTCGGTCCCGGTTGTTATCATAAGATAACAGTCGTTAAGCCATGTCGGAGGCCCTCGGGCGGTTTGAAAACTTCCGGCACTCGGGTTGGCCACTAACCCCTCCACCAATCCGCACTGGAGCAGCGTGGTGGAGTATGCTCTAGGCCTCCTCAAGAGGAGAGACCCGTGCCCAGTAGTGGGCCATTAATGGGTTGAAGCCAACGAGTCTACTGACAAGAAGTCGCTATTCACCATAACGAACTCGCATCTTAAGGAACCCGATAGCAAAAACTTCGAACTGTCAACAATTGCAACAGCTTACTTTTAGTTATCAAATTATGTTTCATAACCTTCAACCATTTATTAAATTTAGAAAAATAAAAGAATGTCACTGTAATTGACTGAAAAACCCTCATTTAAAGACAACGTAATTTCGTTCTTTAAATACGAATGTCAGGCAAATCATGCAGATAATTTTAAGAATGATTCGTTAAAATTCAATACCAGCAACAACATTATCTACACGCTCATCAGCCCCATAGTCATAGAAAACTTCACAAAATCACCTGTATGATCAAACTATGCCTGAAGACGGTTGTGACGACACTCATTCTGCCATCACCTAATCTAGCACCGCTCACGCAGCAGACAGGTCCTGGGTCTCTTGGTTTCTCGTGGCTGGCGTGGTAGATCATTATTCCATGTGTCATCGATTTTCCGCAACTGAAAAATAAGTAAGGTTAATTTCACTCGTATGATATCAGGTATCACATTTGATGCTAGACTAAGGCTACTTATCTGCGATCCGTAGTTACGTCCATTTCCATCAACATGTTCCTCGAAGAAATTTTAGTCGTCACCTCATATTTAAAAATCGACATTCGCGTTCCAGCACATCGTACTCCGAAAGGTCTACATATTGGATGGCTTCGTTTGTTTGAACTCTCACATCACCACATTTCGCATTATCCACACCGATTATATTATAAAATTCGACGATTCTCATTTTATTGCGTTTTGGATTGTTTAATTTCTCATTGCAAAATTTTCTTCAAAATTTTCTTCAAATGTCATCCGAACTAGTGTCATTCCTCATTTATTTTCCGACTTTTCGAATTATGGGCGCCTCAGTTCTTCCAACACCGATTATTACTCCGACAAAACAATAACATTTGTTCCATATTTCATGCTCATTCCATGTTTCATTATCAAATTTATAATTACTGGATGGCTGCTTTAGGCGTGGATAGGGCCGCTTCTGATGAAGCAGAAAGGGGTATTCTACGGTGTTGGTAATGAAATGATATTCCTTTTACTTTGCTCCATGATATTATATTTCTAGTTCTCCTAACGTTCACATCAATACTTCCAAGTACTTCAACACTACGTGATCATCCGTTCTATCTTATTGACAATTCCTTCCTCTAAATATGACATGTCGTTTCTTACATGCCAACCTCTGCATCGGACAAGCGTTGTAGAATAAAGAGGTCCGTCCCTGGACCTTCACTGGAGATTCGTGGCCTCACCGACATATAGTTATATATTTCAATTTTTCAAAATTTTGCAAAAAAAAAAGAAAAAAATACAAATTAATGTGAACATTGCTTATTTTTCAAAACCCGCTCCTGGAGGAATCCTTTGTGAATTTATCGTGGGTTTCAGTATATAAATTACTAAGTATAAGTACTTCAATATAAATTCACCGTTTTTTAAATTTCCTTCTACAAGAGGTACAAATAAGGTAAAACATAATTTCCGTATGCGAAGCTGCGGGCAACAGCTAGTTAAAAAATATAACAAACCGTTTAACAACAATTATTTTAGGATATTTAGCTTGAAGAATAAATTTCGAAGATAAATATTTAATGAACAGCTGAACATTTCAATACGTTTTGAAAGTTCAAATTGCTATAAGTAAGACTTTACATACAAGTTGCAACTCAGTTCTAATCCTAAGCTTAAAAAGCTTTTTGTATGCAGATTAATTAGTCTAATAGGCACAAATATTAATCATAATGAATCCGTTGATCAAAATAATATTCCTGACTTCAAAAGTTTAAACTTAGATTTATTAATCAGCCTTAATATATTTATGAGACTGATAAAATATTTTTGAAGTCGGTTTAAAATGTAGGTCATCTACAAACGTTGTCGTCTAAAATTTTAATGCGTTCATATTTCTAAAATATAAACAGTTATGACAAGAGTTAATGAATATATTATTTGTTTATAAAGCTGTACCGGAAGGTTTTTATTATAGGAGCTCCTACGCAAAGCTGAATATAGCGACAGAAGATGTACGAAAAGCGATTTAACAGATCGGTACGATTATCCAGGAAGTATCTTTAATAGCTTCAGCAGTTTGATACTTAGCAGTAACTAAGTATTTATTGTTAATTAAAATGGTTTCAATCATACCTGCCTATTATTATCTATTTAATAGGAATATAATAAAACAGAAGAGTGTTTGTTTGATCTCGTTAATATCTGGAACTGCCAGTCAGATTAGAAAAAATATTTTTGTGAATTATAGCCAATGTGTACAATATCATTGATTATAGCCACACTTATGATTTGAATAAGGCTATAGCATATATTATTAAAATAAAAAGTCAATTCGGGTATTCAAAGCGAAGCAAGGGTGATTTACTGGTTACAAAGTAAAAACTTTTTATATTTTTCTTTTTTTGCACTTGGTTCTTCTAATCCTTGGTTTTAGACCAAGACATTGAAAATAAATGCATAACGTAATATTTTTGGGCATTGACTTAAAAAATAATAACCTTAGTTTAATATCATACAATCAGTAGGTTCTTAAATAACTTATTAATAAGAAATATAAAATAATATTATGACATTATAAGATTATGATATTTAGTAAATAAATTTCGTCGAAACAGGACAAAACAAAAATCAGTATTGTAATGTAGAATAAATGCAATAAATTATGTTTCTAATGTTGTTTCAATTCTGAGTTTCTGACCTCTATTCTTTCTATCTTAACTCTCTTGTCGATGTTGGTAAAGCAAGTGTCTAGTTCTCGAAAAACCTCTGTTATAAAATTACTTGCGTCGACTCCCATAGAAATATTTACGGTTTTGATAGCTCTGGGCACTCGTGGTTACGACTTTTAATAATTCAAGGAATGAGAAACTATATCTACCGCTGTCGTAATCAACAGATTTATTCTGTTTTAATTAGCTAGTTTATTTGTTTTGTTATTGTATGATGTTGTATAACGTATAACTATAAACCAATCTCATTGGATGACCCAAAAACTGTTCATTGGATTTAAATTTTGAACGTCTAACATGTTCTCAGACACTTGTCCCTTACATTTTAAATTTGTTAATAGGCTTCATCAGATTGATAATAATATAAAGTTTCGTGTTGTATGTTAATGTTATAGTACCTTCTATAAAAGAGAAGAATAAGAATTAAACTCAATGAGATTTACGACAAAAACATGACTATTATTCTGGTCATAAACTTGCTTATGTAAAGCGAGTAGTATGTTAGCGGAAGGCAATAAAACGTAGGGAATAGGATTTAGTCGATTGGTTAGTTTTCGTGATGAACAAGCAAAATATGCAAAAAGCCAGTTAAATTTTATTATGCCATTTTCATAAGAGCTGCCATCAACACTTTCGTAATAAACCTGTCCCAGAGCCGATAACATCACAATCTTGACTTTAACCAAAAGCTAAAAGGCCGTTTATAGGGACATAAACGTTTATGGAATCATAAAGCAGAACCAATCTATTGTTTCGAAGCAGCCTACGCCTCGCGACGACATAACTAATCGAGCTATTCCGCTTTTTGTCTCCACCGGACACATAATCAATTGTCACCTCGACTTCGAATATTTTCCACCGAAGCTCTCGATGTCTCACATCCATTTAGAACAGGTTTGGGACGGTGTGTCGTCTATAAACGATCGGGTATCGCGTTGCACAGGAAAAAAGGTGATGAGTGGACGAGTAGGAAAAGTCTTGGGGTGAAAGGTACAACTCTTCGATAGACACGATTTAAGAGCGACAGCAGACCCGGAAAGCAAACACTAAATCACCCTTTTTTTTACTCATGTAAAATGTTATATAACTAGGAATAACAATACTACAACACTACAGTCCCGCGAAAGATAGAAGATTAGTTTCTGTATCAACTGTTAATTTAAAAGATGCGATTAGTGCTAAGGAATATTTATCATTATTTCTTCTGCTCAATTCATTTCATTTCATTTTTCACTTCATTTCGTTTATAAGTTGATGATTTTGTATCTAAGCACTTTTTTCGTACTAAAATATACAGAAAATTCTAAATGAATCTTAATCATCGACAGTTATACTTCATTTCACCTACCTACAGATCACTAAGCTTCAACCTCGAGTGCCTAATCATGTAAAATGTTGTGCAAGAATAACGGATCATGTGTGAACAGTGACACATTGATCATTTGAGTATTGATTTGCTTCAATAGGTGTAATCAATTCAATCCACTTGATGTATTGCTTTGATTTATTCATGCTGCAATTGATTAGCAGGTATACACAACAAAGCGGTTGTTCTCATTATTTTGAACATATTTTACGTCCTGTTTATATTAACAATGTTTTTTTCATTATTTATAAATTAATGCTCGACTACAATCTCATAAGTCAGTGGTAATGTGGCTTTAGGATGTAAAGTGCGCCACTTTAGCAAAAGCCTATTCTCTTGTCTTGAAGACCCACATGTTTATAAAGTGATAAGTAATAAGTATTTTATTCAATCCTACTCTACTTAACCAATAAAATTCAGGTGATAAAAATGTTGCTGCATTGCATTAAGTCATGTAGTTCTCAAAGCAAAGTATGTCAGACTCCAATCACGATTTCAATGAATAAAATTCACTCTTGTCATAACGTTGAAACGTACCGACGATGATACATTGTTCTCTATAACGGCAAAATCAATTGGTGGTTGGTTCTATCACCTCTCAAATACGATGAGACAGTGTAGTGCAATCAAAAGTCAATTAAACCGGTGTTTATTCATCCTCGCGCGGTCAGACGATGATTTATAGTTTCGCAGCGGCAAGGCGCGAGCGCACTGTCGCGGTCGCTTTTAAAATTAAAACCTTTCGACCACAGCGTGATCTTATCCAGCTCGATCAATTTAGATAAAATAAATATTTATACATTCGAATGTGGATGGGTGAATAAAGCGATTCAGTAAATTGATTATGTCTAAAGGTTTCTTTCCACTCTCACCGTCCGAGCCGTGATTATTGGATGTAATAAAATCTCTATACAGCGATAAGATTAATCTGAAAATGCTCGCTCAATTGTAACTGATTAAATTAAAATGTTGCGGAGTTTCCTTTTTAACTGAAATGTATGTGTAAGCTGTACAGTAAATGCATAAGGCATTTCTTATTATTATTACTAGATTTACAAATATTTACTTATCTACTCAATTTCCAATGTACTAAGGATGTAAGGATGAGTGTAATGAAAATCAGTTTAGTAGACAAAAATATTAATTTATTCATACTCTGCAATTGGAAGCGTAATAAATACGTGTTTTGTGTTCTAGCTAAAAATTACATCACAAATTATGTACTTACTTATACTTAGAAATATCTATTTACAATTGACTAGGGTACAATTCAGTTCTTCGACAGATTTATCTTATTCTATTTATTTACATTAATACTTAGATACAATAATTATTTTATATTATACATCTCACTTCAAATCAGAATAAGTGTAAGTACCTAACATTATCACAAATAAGTCATTTCTCCTGACGCCCCAGGAGTTATTTTAATGAGGAACCCTATTATACCAGTTTTATTCTACAAACATGAATAAAGAAGGAATGTATGTTTAAGTAACAAGCTATGTATATTAATTCTGTATTTTAATTTTTAAGACCACATACCATTATTGGCATAGTAGTTTATAATTTACAAACCCAGGTATAAAAAGTTAGTTACATTCAATTTAAATAAAGGATTTGTGGTTTGTGGTCCAGGTGACACCATAAACAATGTACCTACTGCGGCCCTTAATAAAAACAGGTACTTTAATTATAAATGCAATAGAGAAGGTTACATGCAAATATTATTACTACATGGTCATAAGGTACTTATAGTACTAATATTTTCAAGATTTACAAGTCTTTAATACTATAATCATTTGTGTTACGTTATTCAGCACCAAATAAACCGAAATTTCTTTTAACAATCCGACATGGTATAACTCTCTATAGCATGCGTTAGTTGCACAATCAATTTCAACTTAATACTATAATTATGTATGTACATATACAGATTCATTTACTTTAATGATTGGTTGATTGTTTACATTTAAACAAAGTAAGTCTTTCTTACATTAGTGGGCCTGGTGTTAGACATTGGGATTTGTTGAGCAGGTCGTAACGGCCGCTCCTCACACTGGTGGTTGTCTATTGATACATAACTATGATGATGTGGTAAGCGGTCGTCAGGTCGACCGTCACTGCTCGCCACCGAGCAAGTTTCATCCTCAGTACTACGAGCAGACACCTCAGCACTTGCACTCGTCGAATGCATAGGACTGGACATCATGAGAATAGGAGGCGCCATACCATACTTATACCACGGATCGTGTGACGTCGGAGGTGCCGTATAACGCAAGTTACCGTGCCTTCCGAAACCCTCCCTATTACCAGATTTCAAGTTATTCGCATTATGAAGCGTCCGATTCGGCAATGTCACGTCCACATCGGGTAACCGAAAATTTAGCTTTTCCCAACAGTTTCGTTCACCCCACACTATCACTGTACACGTTTTGAGTAATACTTTTAAATCTGGATCAATGTTTATGGCACTTAAGTCTGTCGTCACTAGGAATATAATTTTTTGACGTCTATGCCTAACGTTCACTGAATTTATAGCACTTTGAACAGCCGCTTTGGTCTCAGGCGAATACCACTCTTGTTGTAAAAAGTTTATCGATAACACTATCACGAGTCTTTTTGAACTTTCCGATGCACTAACTAAACTGTCACCCGACCGTCTTTCAATCAACTGTAAATCTCGATGTTGTAAGCACAATGAGTGTCCTGAGTTTTCAAGTTCGGAACTCACCGCGCGTGTCACGAAGTCTTCGTCTCGTGGGTTGTACACAAAGAAAGCGTCGAAACGTTTATTTTTATTGTCATTCATGTCTTTCGGAGTAGAACTGAACACTCTGATGCCGTATTTTGAATGCATCCACAATTTAAAGTCGTCTCTGAACACTAAGAGCAGAGCACACGTCAGTAAAAGTATGATTACTATTATCACGACTACCGCGATATATGGAATATAATTTTCGACACCGTCATTCGTTTCGATGAATAACCGCTTTAGAGTCTCGGTGCCGGTCTCCTCTGTAGTGGTCTCTGTTTTACATTCCTTAGCCACGGTTGCGATGGTTTTATTCATCGGTTGGCCATGAGCAAAGTAGCACATCATATTCTCGGTATCTTTAGATTTTTTTATTAGCCATTGATTCAACTGAGACACGTCTTTACAATCGCATATCCAGTTGTTTCCATCTACTGAGACACGCGTGCGAGGATTGTTGTCGGTAATGACTCTCCATGGCATGTAGTCTACGTAACCGTTATTGTCAAGGTCTAAGAACTCCAACGAAGACAAGTAATTAAACGTATCGTTCTCTATTACCTTAATTTTATTATCTTGTAAGTATAGCTCATTGAGATTCTGAAGCCTGGTGAATTGTGTGTTTCTCAACACTTCCAAATTGTTATTTTCTAAGTGGAGTACTCTCAGTGATTCGATGCCGTTAAATGTTCTATTTTGTATTATATTGATGTTGCTATTGTTTAGGTACAAAACTTGAAGGCGTTTTTTACCAATAAAAACGTGGTTTCCTAATTCTTTGAGATCGTTTCCATCTAAGTAAATTTCGGTCGCGTCCATTGGTATTTGTTCGGGCACGTGATCGTAGCCAGAGCTCGAACAATCAACGACGTTGGAGTTCCAGGTGAGATCATGATAACACGAGCATTTATCTGGACAAGTCATCTTGCAGTCACAGGCGTCAAAATCACAACAATGACACAAGTTGAAACAGTGTGAATCGTACTCGCACAAAAATTCTGAAGACTTTACTTCAAGTAAGAGCACATCCAATTTAGTTCGTGAATGGGTTAAAGAGCACCTTACACTTTCTAAATCCATTACTCTCGGGCGCTGTCTAAGGTCACTTAATTGGTTAATTCTCTGCAGCCAGTCCATTGTGCAGTCACACTCAAATGGATTCTCACTTATATAGAACTCTGGTAAATCTTTATCTTCGGGTACAGATGATATCGCAAAAGCCCCAACGTCAAGTGTTTTAATTTTATTTGAATAGAGCATAACTTTATTAAGGTTATACTTTTGTAAGAAGGTTCCGGGATTAATTTTTTCGATATGATTGTTATTCAATATTATATTTTCGATGCTACTTGGAAATGAAAATTCGTCAATACTTCTTAACTTGTTGTTACTGACATCCAACATTTTAACATTACAGGACTCTTTGACACCATACGTATCTTCCAGTTTCTCGATTTTATTTTCATGCATGTCTAACCATGCGAGATTAGTTGGTATATGACTATAATCAAACCAAAGTAGCTCATTGTTTGATACGTTTAACCAAACAAGAGGTTGAGTGTTTGTAAATATGCCCTTCATGTCCACTAATTTATTCCCATCTAATCCAATGGCCTTTAATTGTAGGTTAGAAGCAAAAGCACCATCATCAATTTGATCGATATTATTCGAAGCCAAATTTAGTATCTGTAATGATGGTAGAGCGGTAAAAGTGTCCTTGGATATTTTTTCTATTTTATTTCCCACGAGCCTTAAGCCAATCAAGTCATCCAAACCCTCAAATTGTGAAGTTGTAATTTTTGTGATTCTATTCATGCCTAAGTCTAAAGATGTCAAGAACCTAAGCGTCTTAATGGCTTCCGGTACTTCTGATAACTGGTTTCCACTAAGTCCTAAATCATGGAGCTTAGTTATGTTCTCAAATGAACGTAAATCCACCTTCGTAATTCGATTACCATCCAAAAACAACTGGTTTAGAACGTACAAGTTAGAAAAATGATTACTGTCAACTTCAATTATGTTGTTGTGAGCCAATGACAGTGAGTGAAGATTTTTCAAATTAGAAAATGCTCCGTCAGCGATCCGAGCAACGTTGTTAAATTCTAAACTCAGAAATTGAAGATTATTCAAGTCTTGAAACAATAATGCGTCAATTTTGCTTATTCTGTTGTGAGACAAATTCAACACTATAAGACGAACAAGGCCCGAAAACGTATCTCTGTTTACCCATTCACTTGTTAATTCATTAACTGATAGGTCCAATATCTGCAATTGATCCAAGCCTTCCAACAGTCCAGGTGCGAGTACACTGAGAGAATTGTTATTTAAATATATTTGCTTAATGTCTCGAGATGATTGAAACATTTCAGGCGGTAAAGCAGTTAAAGCGTTTGTGGATAAGTTAAGTATTTGTAAATCACTTAATCCGACAAAAGCTCGATCGGCAACATTTGATATTCTATTGTTTTGCAAGAACAACTTCTGTAATGCGCGTAAACTCGACAGGCCATTATCGGGTAGTGTGCTTATTTCATTGTATGACATGTCTAATGTTTCCAGTACAGTGTTACAAGACTTGCCAGGTGCAGTTGGTCCATTTCCCCAATCGGAAAATCCCAAGTTCGAAATATCTTGTAATCTATTTTGCGTCACATTCAGTTCCTTTAAGTTATATAAGGGACAAAATATTTCAGACGGCAAAATCCATATGTTGTTATCACCCAAATCTAAGTTCCTTAAGTCCGTAAGTCCTCGGAATGTATCCCTGTGGAACTCCATAGACATGGCCGACCAATCCGTGTTGTGGGTTCGGATACTAAGACTTCGTAATCCACTGAGAGGCGATAGAACAGCTGATGGCACATATCGTATTTTACACGACTCTATTCTCAACTCCTTCAAGTTGTGAAATCGAGATAAAAGTTCCGTGCCCTCTTCTTTTCTTCTACCGACGTCTAGCGAACTCTCGAAGAAAAGTACATCAGTACAATGTAGATCCAGGCTAGTAATTCGTTGAGCCTGGGAAGCACTGAGGCCGGCGAGCAGGTCGGTGGCGCCAGCGGCGGTCCGCAGGGAGCACGCGAGCTGAACCCGCGTAGGCTCCCCGGCCGCTCCCGACACGCGCTGCCACTCGCACTCCTGAGGGGCCTCCGCCACTCGACTCGTGAGCGACGCTCCTCGCGCTCCCATGCACATCCAGCACACCGCATACCACAACGATAATAATCCCATCGTAAACATTTTAATAACGCACTCCAGAACGGTCACTTGATTTAAACCATCACCACTTTATTCGCTTTATACGCGCACATCGCTACGATAGTCCGGATGTGTTCGGAAAACTTTACGAATTTCCCGTCAAACTTGTTCCGAAGTACGACACATAACGGCTCGCGGACTTATTCGAGCGCGACAACACCGCTCCCGGCAGTTTCAGGGAAGCGACTGACTGACGGCGTGCGTGAGTCGAGTTGAGCGACCGGCCGGCGGCGCTCCCCCCGCGCGGACGCTCCTCCCCAGACAGAGTGCTCCGATATTTCCCTCTCATTCCCTCCCTCAAATGTTCACAACGCGGCAACGGCAACAAGTTGCCCACCGCAAGATTGGCATGAACAGGAGCGCGCTTCGCGAGCTTTTATAAACATGGCGGTGTTTACTCTGTTTGTTTTGCCTTAATCGTAAAATTTCAATAGGTTCTCTAGTGAAAAGCTTGCCCGTGTGTATTCCCGGCGGGAAAGCGAATAAAGAAACTTAGGCTATTTCCGCTTGAATTCTTCTATGCCAGAATTGAAACACGGCTCTAAAGCTCTGTTTACTTCCCGGCAGGTAGAGTTTTTAATGAATACTTTTATTTGGTATAAAATGAAATTCAACGTATAAAAGTTTCTTTTCAACTTTGCTAAACAACAAAAAAAAGTGATTAATGTGGTATGCTACATTTAACAAACTATATTACTTAGCTTAAGTAAAATATCTTATACATACTGTCATTATTAATTACCGACAAGTAATAAAATATAATAATATGGGTCTATAAAATATGTCTAAAGTCATAGATATGTTTAAATTAATTATTAAATTATTTAATACAAATTCGTTTTCATGAAATTATTTACAAGAAGCCTACTCTACATCTGGGTAAACACTTTTTACTATACATACTATCTACATTTACATTTTACACAATGCGTAACTAAATATTTATTAGTAATAATTAACAGTATTAGATTATAAAACTGCCATTGAGGGTCTTTTGTAAAAGATTTTAGGATTATTTTTATGTATTATCGTACCTCTACCTTTTTAATGAGCGTTATTAAAGTCATTAATGTGCTTTGATTACCATAACTTCCTGTAATATTACTAGAAATTTAATAAACGAAGTACCTATCTATACGTACAGGTAATAACACAGTTGTAGGGCTTTTTATTTGCCACCTTTGTTCTACAATCAACATCCAAAGGTTTTAAGGTTTTAACACGTTTCGGTTAAAGTGCCGAAGCGACATTAATAAGGTACCCCGATTCCTTCTTGCCCAACAACGTATCGGTGGTGCCTATGGTAGTCATGTCCGTAGGTGGTGATCGCATACCATCCGATGGTACATTTGCACCTGTAGCCCGATTGGTAACTCTACATAATTCAGCGAAGGGTCTCGATTTCCATTTATGGCAAAAATATTTAAGAACATTAACTTTTTTAACCGATTTCAAAAAAGGAGGTACCTATTCAATTCGACTGTTCTTTTATGTTTGTTACCTCAGAACTTTTGACTGGGTGAACCGATTTTGATGATTATTTTTTTAATCGAAAGCTGATGCTTGTCATGTGGTCCCACTTTAATGATTTGAGCGAGATTTGACGAGTAGTTTTTGAGTTATTTTGAAGTCCGTTATTTTTTTCTTGGCAAAATTCAGATTATTGTAGGGTCTTTATTTTTGGTAGTAGTCATAACATCGGTGAAATAGGATATACTTGTACGTGAATATTCGTGTATAAACGTTGATAGCTCTCTAGCGTCATTCACTCGTCAACTATTTCCCACAACTGTTCCCAGCGATTTCGATAATATTTCTACAACGTATCCACATTTACACCGTATCCATATTTACAATTTTAATGTAATTATTTTGTTATCGATAAATAAGTGTGTAACCACGTCCGAATCCTGTCCAACTTATTTAGACTATTTGCTATTTTTTTGACGTGACGTGACGATTTTCCTTTGTTCTCTAATTCTGGAAACTACCTGTGACTGTGACGCATTTCCGTGATAAGCAAGCTTATCTGACCGACTTGTCAAATTAGTCACTTACTGACATCATCGAGTTCTTACCATGTTTTAGGATTACGTTAACCTAGATAAGTAACATGTAGAGTTCTGTTAATACTTTTTGAACTGGTTGTCGCACTAGGTAAGAATTTATTCAGTAGGCACTATTTTTAATACACTCTGCAATCTAATGTTTTACTATAGTGATGACAGTAAAGAAAGCAAATTCAAACAGAGATCTTGATTAATAAATAATTAGTTAAGTTATTTATAAGACCATATTGTAAGATACGATAAAATCATGAATATTGTCTCATGAGTATTGTCGTACTAGGTAAGAATGTATTCACTAGACTCTTTTTTTAATGCACTCTACAATCAAATTTTTAACTATTATATTATCACTATAGTTAAACATTAAATTGTAGAGCGTAATAAAAAATAGTCGCATTAGGTAAGAATTTATTCACTAAGCACTATTTCTTAATGAACTCTACAATCTAATTTTTCACTATCATCACTTTAATTAAACATTAGATTGTAGAGCATGTTAAAAAATAGTTGCACTAGGTAATACACTCTACAATCCTACAAGTTATAATGCGCCAGAACTTACTAGTAGCGACATCTCTTATCGTACATACTAAGTTTTAGTATACTGCGAGGTCCGCGAATATTCGCGCTATTCTGCACAAGAATGTAACATATTATGTACATAACTATTGTGCATGAAAACTTTTCTCATTTATTCGTATTGCAAATAAAAACAAACAAATAAATAGAAAGCGGTTAAAGAAAAGTGCTTAAAACTACTTAATCAATACACTTCGATCACAGGAAGTTGTATTGGAATTCTTAATACAATGTTTTCGAGCAATCACTACGCTACTTGCAGTAGGTACTTGAACTGCTCTCGTCGGCGAATGAGTCGGGACATGAAAGCCCTTTATTGGCACACTTGTCGGTACAGAGTTGTCCCGCAAAGAGTTAACTGATCTGAACGAGGGTACTGGCATCCGGCGGTGGCAAAGTGGTATGCTTCTTTATTTTTTATATATACAAATGATTGCATACCACTGATAGTGCTATACCAACTGAGGAAGCCCGATCATCAATCTTAGAACTAATTCGCCCGATTGAGGAAGTACGAAACAAGAGTGGATTGGATTTTACTAAGTTAGTATACTTCATTACTTAACCACATCATCACTCAATATCAGGTGGGCTTTAATGAAGCAATAATTTATATGTTAAATTACAGCACTATGATCTGTCGAAAAATGATATAATATTTCTAACATAAATGTGTAGTGCAATATATAAAAAAATATATTAGGAAAGAAAAAAATATTCGAAGAGCATGTCTACAATGTACAGGTACCGACATGTAATAAAATGTAGGTACTTACAATTCACACAATAGAAGAATTTTGTTTTACAATTGCATTAATTATCTATTTTCATTTGATGTTTATAACGCGACATGCGGCCATTGATAATGCAATAACCAGGAAATTACCTGAGTGCAACCATAGAAACCCTAATATTGTATGTAAACTAAAAACTTCGAAACATCTGAAGGATAAAACGTTTTCCACGAAAAAAAAAATTAACAAACATTGTTGTCATAGTCTCATCAGGTGCTCAAAACCGCCCTCAAGCTTAGGAAGTTGTAAATCACTGGCATCTACTGGTCGTCAGTCGATTCTTATGATACTGCCATCCACAGTTGACCTACCCTGCCCTCTGCCTCAACACTGAATGGGAATGATTGAACAGATCTTAGTTGAGACGTAAAGATCAGATGAAACTGGTCGGTGCTTAGACGAACCACTGAAAATGTTTAATCTACTTTTTATTGCACACGCATCCTGCCGTTACTCTGTTGGGATGGCAGAGGAGAAAATAACATTTTTCCGGATCTATCGTCGCCCGCAGCGTTTGATGTCGTCGCTGAAATTCAATGAATCAAGCCGACAATCAGCCGCTGGTTAATGATTATCCATAGACATTAATCACGGCAACACATGGCTTAAAGTGTCACAGATAATAAAATGTTATGGATAACTCGGTAATTTAAATACAACCATAAGGCACGAATGGTATCAGGAAATGTCTTGTTAAAAATGTGAGAATTAGTAGACTTGAGCGTTTTCAATTATCTTCAGTTATAATTTGTCTCTTGTGTCGTTTTCATTGTTCTGAAAACAATTTTATCTTCATTATATTAATATTTCGTTCAATTTCTTTCTTTTATCTTTCTATTAATATTGTATGCTCCTTCTACATATTCTTCGACTCGTGTTCCGGCTGGGGGCTTGAGAGCCAGTTCTTTCTTTCTTTTTCTTCTCTCTTTCTTGGCCGGCAACGCATCAGTGATGTCTTTGGTGTTGCTGATGTCCATGGGCGGCGAAAGCCACTTACCATGAAGTGGATCGTCAGCTCGTTTGTCGGCTATTTCCATTAAAAAAAATTATTACATATTACTTTACCGGCTCTATTCTACTCCACACTACATAACCTTATAATAAATTGCTATTTAGCAATTCGATCCTTATTAATCTTCCAGCGTTATCAACATTATTATTATTGACTTCGTGAAATCCTGAAATTGACATCCTATCCTAATATTGACATCTTTGGTACTTGCCACTTCAAAACGACGTCAGGACTCAGGACCTACTTTCCGACGCCATTTTCCATAACTGAATACCTAAATATGTTGGAGAAACGTCGCGTTTCGCCTATAATTAGTTACACTTCACGTCAGTCCCGTACAGCAACATAGGTTATAAATAATAATTCAAACTCACGTCAACCTCCAAACTTCCGAAGCAAGCCTGTTCTCACAGAGAATAGCATTGTTGTTCCTTTTTATTTAATGTTATACCTTTAAAGCCATAAGAAAAACGTTTAGAATAATCAAGTAAGCAACCATGCATACCTAAGTTGCCAATCATTTTTTCATGTTATTGCAAATAAGTACTCACCACCTGATGGTAAGTGGTCCGAGTCCTCATGGTTATCCCTAACGTCCGTCTGTCTAGAAAAGCTTATTCATTTAATTTTTCTAATGAAACTACAGGTTTCGATGCGTCTCGCACAAACAGTTATCTCATGTTAAGCTGGCCGACACGATCAAGTTTACAGCGGACTTGATGCGGCATCCAGTCTGCATGAGTTAGCCATACATCATCAAGGTTACTAGATGCAGCATCAAGTACGTTGCAAACTTGATAAGTAAACTTGATCGTGCATTAACTTAACGGAACAAAAGTTTGTAGTAGGTACACCCAAATTAACACCAAGTAACACTCTAAGTATAACATTAATTCTGTTGCAAACAACGTACCAATTTATAACGCAATAAATGACGCATCATCAAAGCTCACAACCAAAACAACATGTGATTTTGATCACCATGTCTAACCACGTTACAAACGTGATTCCCGCCAACTGTTCCCGTGCCTCTGACACCATTATCTATCGATAAATAGGGGCTATTGTATTTTTGCAAAAAACGTATAAATCGAATCGATCTTCCTAGCTGCTATTCACTAACGCTATCGTGGTCGTAATGGTCGGAATCCCAAAAGACCCATACATATTGTGTGGTAGTAAACGTCAAAATATTTTGTATCAGTTGTGCTAATGGCGACAGTTTGTAAAGTCAGCATTAAGGTCATATTGTTATGTTATCCGGGAATTGTTGCGGCCAAATGTTCGTCGTTTTGCGGTAGGTTACGGTACGCGGAATTTATAAATACTGATAGTTTGCCTGATAAATGTTTCCACCTACTACGATAGGTACAATATAACTTTGTATAGACTGAACATACAAAGTACTTTATAATAGCAGTAGGTGTGCTAATAGTAATGAACAAAAAATATGCTACTTAGGAAAACATTTAAAGATTTAAATATTAGTTAAAGATTTATCCCAGAAATAATACATATTTCATACAAAATACCTACTTAGGTCGCCAAGACTTGCAAACTCGTATCGCTTTCACTATTAAAAGTTTTTAGATCTTATGAGAGCCGAGCCCTTACTTAGGAAACCACAACGACAATAGTAACTAGGATTACAACGTACCTACACACATAACTTTAAAACGTAAATCAAGAACTTCTCCTAATCAGTTTGAAATTATAACATTAACAGAAGACAAAAAGCAATCACTTACTTAATTTAGTTAATTTAACTCTTTCAAATATATTTCTCATTTCATAAATTACAAGTCACAATTGCCTGTGATTAGAATCGCGTGTTTGTAAGAAAGTTCGGGGTCGCAAAAAACGATGAGATCCCATCCCGATCCCGAGGATACTTGACGAAATTCGAATGAATGTAATGCCATTATGATTAGCATTATTTGGCTCGAAGGGGCCGCCGATTCCGGTTTTCGAGATAAAGCGAATTTAGCCAATACAAAAACCGTTTTTTCGTAGACTCGTTTTCAAATTCACCTCAAACATCTGTGCGCTGCGCTGCGACCTTAATCGCATTTGTTACGCCACACGTTATTAATAGTTGAATGGTTTGTTTAAATATTTTGGTGACAGTAGAAAACGCAGCGTATGAGGATTAAGTTTTTACGGTTCTGTAAGTAACAAAATTGTAGTGAAAACTATCGTTAGTTTTAAACAAACTTATTTTATTAACATAAAACTGAAGAATTCATTATTGATCTGCCTCAAGAAATTTCCTTAAGACTAATTGTTAATTTATAGGTACCTACCTAACGTAAGAACGAAAAAAAATCTTATTCTAAGTTTTTAGGAAAAACAACAACTAAACTACATGGTCAACAATGAGTCAAACAACAATAAAGAAAATATAAAAATTAAAATAGTGTTGTATCTAATAAATATTTCATAGAAAGAAGAGCACTTAAACCCACATGTCACAGATAAAACAATCACAAACGATCAACCCACAGATCACCAATCGAACAGATGGCTCGGTCTCCTCTCTAACGGGTCCCTAAACACTGAACGTAGCCACATGAATTTTAATTTATGTGGGGATTTTAATAAATAATTAGGTATGGAAGCAATGTGTAAACAGTAAGCAGAAAGTTTTTATTTCTACGGTATTTTATAGATCTGGTTAATCCGGTCGGGTTTGTCACGGTGTTTAGGAGCATTGACTGCACTAAATATGAATCTTTATGCTTTAACGTTGACATTAATCACAAAAGAGCACGTGATTTATACAACAACATGTCGTGGTTGGTGCGGCTTAGTTTTGTCTACTAGGTGGCATGGGGCTACCATGAGATTTTATTACTCAGGACGAAAGTCATGCATCCTGCTGACCAGTGCAAGTGACTTTGACGCCCGGTCTTCCCTTGGACGGTCCCGTACATAGCAGTTTATAGACCTCGCTTTCAATTTAACGCATTTAGATTGCAATTTTAGAAAGTCAATGAATTAACAAATATTACAAAAATCAGGCAGATTAGGAGCTTCCTGCGTACCCACCATACACGTTGTTGTTATAGATGGAAGAGATCACTTACCACTATGTGACCTATCTAGTCGTTTGATGGAGACTAAAATGAAACATTCTTTCATTAAGTTCATACCTTTGTTGTGAAATACAATATTATGGTGCTTTGATTATAATTTAAATTATTAGAACAGATTTTTAACGACCAAAAAATCCCTTTAAATATGATTTTAACAAGATCTCACATTACGAATACGAGCGAACTCAACAAAGAGAGACGGTAAAAATATGTTTTCTTCATTCACAAATCAGACAACACGCGCTCTTTAAATTCTGAGTGAATTTTCTTGTTCCTACAGAAATGCGTATTCTTTTATTGTAACACATCAAAAACATTGTCAAGAGACACTGTTCCGAATATAAATGGGTCATGTCCCGGTGTACGGGTGCGTGTGGCATCCCTACGACAGGAGCGTGCTTAAAATTCAAGATGCATACAAAAGGTGCATTATGTTCGTTTTATAACTTTTCGAGTGACCGCAACACGTGTTGAAACTTCACCTAAATTTCATGAAACAAAGACCCATTTTGGTATTTAGTTCGACACATAAAAATAAAGTCGCCTAGCTAAACATCAAATCATAATAGGTAGATACTCTTTTTATTGATTTATTGAGGTCAATGCGTCATAACGTCATTCTTAATTTAGGCCCAGACTTTGTTTATTGTTATGTTACGGCAAACAAATGGAACAAATCTATGTACCTAAGTACCTATTTGATTGCTTTTTTTCACATTCATCTCATGGCTGAAAGACTGATTGATATGAAAGAGCGCGTTTGACAAAAACAAGTTTGATAAGTGATAGCCATAATTTAGCTGGCTGAACAAAAAATAACACGACACGTTGATTCAGACGCGCAGAACAAATGACTGATGAAAGATTGACAGTAGATATGGACGTACGGATGTACAAAATGATCAAGTCCAGTGTAACGGACAGACGACTCTACATATAACTGGTAAGCGTCTATATCGCTTTCATAGACGTATGAAGAGATGGAACGTACAAAATAATAGACGAGATATAAAATATGACTACGAGTACAATATATAGTTACATATCTATCTCGATACACACACGATACAATTATATATTTTTACAATAGTACAATTAATTTCTATTCGGTATATAAAATTAACCTTACATACATAAAGGAACCTCAACCACGCGTCAAACACGGCCTCATACCGATATTTGTTGGAGATTCTGAATGGCCGTAATTTTTTAGGGTTTCGATTTGTGGGTTCCTGCTTTGTGATCCAAAATTAATGATTTTTGGTCAGTGCAAGCCACGTCAGGGTGTACAATGGCTCCAATGACAATGCTGCCCCGCTGTCGACGATATTGACGGTCGGCTACCTACGCTCCTCACCGCTCCTGCTCCTATGGACCTTTGTCCTCAAGAATTTTGGATACGTCATGAACGAAATAGAAGCTCTTGAGAATGAGCTCTGATATTTTATTATTCTTCTAATTATAAAAGATGTGGATCATTTTTTTAAAGAGGAAAAACTCTACTTTAAATAATAAGCTTTTGAACACATTTATGAATTGTGCTCATCATTGATCCTTTCAGGAATGAATTCAAGTGCATAAAAATAGATTTCTGATATTTGCTTAGCTTACCTTTGTACAAATCGCTATGTTTATGTATGTGATATATAATTTTATATTTAGATTTGAAATTTATTTTTCTTACTCATTAGTAGTCAATTACGGCAACATAATAAAAGAATATTAAATATGATTTCATAAAAAATGTTTATTGTTTGTCGAATACTCAACTATCGCCTGCAGCACACAGGACAAAACATATTCAACCTCCATTCATATTAATTAAATCATTTTTAATTTTTCAGAGCCTTATAATTATTGTCAATTAGGCCATAGGCAAAGCAATTGCTCCATAAATTAAACTGACCACGCACGGAGGAAGCTTCTAGCTTTGTCAATTGTGCAAGTCACCCAACATTAGGGTGGTCTGCGACCGCATCTATTTAAATCAAATACGAAGCGTTGTAAATAGCCATCATTGTCGTCCAACGGCCTTACAGTATTGTCGCTGTAATTTATTACAATTCAATATAATTTCATTGGGTGCAGTCGTCAAACTGTTTAACTGTTTATAAATCTGTATGACCACAGTATCGAACACTGATGACAGTGACCGTTGTTATGGGCAATAAATCGGAGGATTATCTTGTCCGTGGGCCGTGATTAGGTGCCATCGATAGTTAGCAGTATGTTGGAGGGAAAGTAGAAAATTAAATCGTTTAAGCCAGGTTAATGGCGTACGTACAATGAGATCCGGTGCTAATGATATATGGTGAGGAGATAAAGGTCTGTGTCGCTCCTATCGTTAACACGGAAGGGGTCACTGCATACGGTGTATACCGCGTGATTTAATTGCTTAATGCATGTGCATCTAATACGGAATAATTTTGGGCGCAACAAAAACGCCTTGCTTACGAGTTTGATATAACACTTACTTAAAACTTAACAATAATAAAATTAGACCACCTAAAAGAATTATAATTCTTTGACTTGATATAATATTGGTCTCTTGTTCAATAAAGCATAAAGCGGATGTTATTTTAATTACCTCGTTAAGATTTACGGATGTCTTTGCATCTCGCAAGTCTACATGAGTAAAGTTCATTTTTATCTTACGTTATGTACTATATATACTTAATGTTACCTTTAGTGAACACAAAGGTTACTATTTACTCGTACTAATGCCGCTCCGATCCATCTGAACAGAATCGGGAAGTATAAACAATTCACGTAATTCATTTGGGATTCCTGTGGCATGGAACAGAGATATACTGAAATGACCAATCATGGACGTGCAGAGCCTGTACAACGCCGGTGTTTGCCTCGTGTGTGATCATTCTCATCACACCGATTGTACACAATGAAGTGGCCACTGTAGATTTACGCTGTCACACCGTAAGATACTGTGGTAAGATGGCATTAGTAATGTATAAGTAGATAATAGCAAGTAGTGCAATTTCTATTACATACTTTACACAAATAAGAGTATACAAATGTTTCTTTGCTTTCTTCCATCTCAATTGAGTTTAGAATGTAGAGATAAAAGAGAGTACGTAGAGTAAGTATTAGTAATAGAGTTATAAGGTACCAAGGAAAATGCTTCCAAAAAAAATAAGCAATCAAGGGGATCCAAAAATTTTGCATAATTTGTCCCTAATATCGATTTAATAATACTAAAAGTTATCTACTATTGGGTTAAAGATAGACTGTCCCATCTTTTGGGTTATTGGTCAAAAATAATGTAACGTAAAAGATTTTCACATTTCATATAAAGTAATGATATATATTAATATTTTAACTCTCAAAAGGAAAAGTAATATCGGAGATGATGTTACTCGAACACTCGTTTCGGTGTAAAACTTGCCCGTCCCTATTCGACAGTTGGCTCCGGTGGCGGTAGAACGAAAACGGCTATTTCTATATCCATTACTTTAATGCGATTCGCCTTAGATCTCACAAAAGTAGGCCGTACTTAAATCTAGTGCTCTTATATACTTTTTATTCCTTTTTGGTTAAAAGGGTTTACGGAGAAATACACTATAGATGTAGTATTCGTGTTTACTAAGACATCTGAGAAATCCACGCTTGAGGCTTGATGCTTGAGAGTTGTATAAACCCTTATGTTTGTTGGAAAGCCTTTTCTGTTTCGTTTATTCTGAATTGTTATTATATGACAAAGGAAATTTGGTAGCAATCTTTATATCAAAAGACTTTTATGTGTGTGAGTAAATAAAATATGCAGTAACAAAATAATAATTTAAGGACCAAAGATTGTTACCTGGAATTTCATATTTTTTATATTCTATTCTATTTTTATACTCCGTATTTTTATGATATATGTAGGTATATATAATAAGCAAGCTTACATAACTGTGATTTTGTTTATGATTCAAAATAGTTTGGGTTGCAAACAGACATTTTAATTAAGTAACATACACTGTGTTTTACTTTATAAGTGGGTAAAAACACAAATTACGAGTAGGTAAACGAAATAAAGCCTCGTTAAACGTACCGTAACGGTAAATGATATTTTGTTTTAAGTCAATACCGTAATTATCATGAGTGGAGCTGTTTTTATTTTATTTAATGTGCCATTAAATTTAACAACAATCGCTTTTTAGTGACGGAGGAGTGGACATCTTTATGTTTATATACCGTTAAGATAATGGTGTTTCTACGTTTCGGAGCGCTAGCCTGTGAATGACTCCTGAGTATCGGGGCAGCGCAGGGTGCATTAGCATAACTCAAATGCGTTTCACTGCTATCACTCTGCTCGTAAGTGGCTAAGGATGAAGACCCGGACCACGAAGGGACGATTAAAATTCTCAGCTTGAGAAAGGTCATGCTTGCCCAAGGTTGGGTCTTTCTTAAGCGAACTTCGAGGAAATATGGTATCGTGGATGAATATTGAAACATTTCAAATTTCAATATTAATATGCTAAATTGCTTCAGTGTAAAACAACACATAATTTTTTGATTATAATATTCAGCTAAAGAGCCACAAGAAAAAAACTGAGATGTCAAAAAGAGCAAAAAAGTGGTTCAGAAATATTAGAATCCAATAGACTTACTTGAGCTTGGTGATATAAATTTTATTATCCTACCAGAACTACTTACTCTAGGTACTCATACACATACAAACCTAGTGTGTAAGTTCAAAAACTCCAAATATAATTTCTAGAAACCGTTCCTCAACTTTTTTCTCGCCCAGGTGTGTTATCGCAAACAAAATTTTGACATTAGCTTAGTGGCTAACAATCGAGACCACACAACACAATGCGCGCTGTTTACCGCCAAGGACCGCGCTATTGTCATTGTCAAAACAAGATCGGTTACAATAAATCTTATTAAAAGCTAAACCGACCTCACACCGCCATTCATGAGCTTCTTTGATACGAAACTGAAGAATGGTTGTTTACAGTAAATGTTGATATTGTAAAGGCTTTTGTAAGATGTGCATCTGCTCTACCCGTCAAAATTGTATTAGAGGCATCTGATATGGAAAAATCGAAAGAAGTCCTGAAAGTTAATGAGATCATCGTTCTCCTAAATTAAATCTTATTAATATTAGTACTAAAGCTTTTTAGTTATATGAAACAAATGGGAAATTACTAATCAAGTTGCCTGATATAATACAAGCAACAGGAAAAATCGCCGCGCGCCGTGTTGCCGGCCAAGAAGAAAGCTAAGATCCACTTAACACTAGCTCCACTCCACTGCAACTGAAAACATGTAAAAATATTTCACGTACATACATAGGTAATTAGAAGTATGGTTGCTTGCCAGGCGGGTAAAACCACTATCTAAGCACGAGCCGCGAGCGCCCCCGAGATTAAGCTGGGTGTTACAAAGCCCTGTGAGCTCTCTGACAGCAGACACCGACCGCTGTAGCCTCGTACCTACGTCATTCAGTAGCCTCCTAGCCTAAGTGGGGTGTAATATACTACGAGCATGGGAGGGTTAGCTTGGACTAAAATCAATCCCTTACTGTTTTCCAGGGATACCTTTAAATTTTCCAGAATGAATGGTTTTCTAAAATATGACCCAGAGCCATTGAAGTATTATTACTAGCGTCTACTAGCGTATAGAATGGACACCGCGTACACAATGTATGTTCCAATGAATTGACGCCGCGCGGCTTCAATTGCCAATGGATTCGTTCGATTTTGAAAGGAGAACGGGGGCCCAATTTTGAAAATGGAACCTCCCGGCGGGGACACACAAACCCTACGTTCCACTAGACGATCACAACGATCACGCTCACGACCGCGGTTTTTCCTGTTCCACTAGCTTGTGAGCGTTACAATCATACACCCAAGTGGAACGGGCACTTCGACCCACCCCGTGAGGTGGGTTGTTTTGAGCGTGCCGTGAACTGCCGTGAGCGAAATTAATGACGTCATCAATGACGTTTTCACCGCGACCATGACGACCGTGGTCGCCATGTGGAACGCGTTTTGATCGTTGTGAGCGATGTGAGCGTCTACTGGAACGCAGCCATTTTGTTCGAGATGTCTATTCTATGACATTATACTTCAATGCCCAGAGCTGTACTATTATGTATTCTGTGCCCAGAGCAGTGTTGCCAATGCAAATTTTTAGGCGGCCGTGTACATTAGATAAAAAAGCCGTGTTTATATGGAAAAAGATCAACTGTGGGCCGTGTCCACAGCTGCCAATTTGCGAAAAGCCGTAGAATTGGCTAATGAAATAGGGCGTAGGGCAGCCGTAGGCCGTAGATTTTGTGATTTTTTTGAGCCTGAAGCCGCCTGAAAGCCGTAGAACACGGTAATTGCCGTAGCATTGGCAACACTGGCCCAGAGCAATGATGTTGTATGTATAGGGAGGGCCCAGAGTATAATTTAGTAGGTAACAACTTTTCCAATTTTCATCGAAATCCGTTCAAGGCATTCAAGGGGTTTCCTGTGATATCGACAAAACAGAAAGTCCCTAATCGAAATGACAAAATATTCAACTACAGAAAAATTGCCTTTTGAGATTGATAGTATACCTAGTCATATAGAGATAGCTACCGGATTGTCCAAAATCCGCATAATTATAATGGGAGAAAGTTCATTGATTCATTCCTTGTTTCTACAGCGAAATACAAGAAATAACAATACACGCCAAAACACGATAATATTATACGTCTATTTCTTTTTGTGTAAAGCGCCACCTATTAATCACATTGCATTTTAAATGGATAAAGGTTGATCGCCTGATTCTTTAATTCTTTGATAGATGACACTGTAGTCCAAATACCTAAAAAAATGTATATATTTTATTTTATAAAATAAAATTTATGACTTCTAAGAAAATTGAAACTTACCATTAATACTTAATAATAATTTCAAACAATGTACAATAACTTACGTGACTTACTTACTACATAATTTTTTCGTTACTTATTTTTGTCATTACTCACCAAAATAAAATAATATCGTTTTAGCTTTAAAAGTAGCATGTAAATTTAATTTAATTGTAAAATTTTATTATCATTGCATTTCGCTAATTTTCATCGAGTCGTTTACATGTAGTACAAATTAGTACAACTAGATGGGGCTGTCTGCATGCTTCATTTGTTGCTTGTGTGGTTGGACCCAAGAACGTTAATTTGACCTCTTTAGCCTTGTATCGACTTCTAATAACAACTTAAAACATAGCAGAAGCACAAGTTATGAGCATATATAAAATTGGCTATTTGACAGTTATCACGGTAAAATATGAAATGTGTTAAATATGGTTGCTTAATGTTTAACAATAATAATACAATACGTTTCTTGCATGAAAATAAATTGTAAATATTTTTACTTTTGAAAAATAGATTTGAATTTTCTTACCTGTGGATACGAGAACCGAAACGCGGGCGGCCATGATTGAGCATGTTATGACGTCACAATTCAAAAAATAAGCGTCGTGTACTACTAACTATATCGTGTGCACTGTGCAATTTACTGAGAAAATTAATAAGATATATTTTGATTTCTGCTTTTGAGAGGTTTTGTAAAATGGAGTCAGGCTATACAAAAGCTGACAGTGCGAATTTGCCTCAAGTTGATTCATTTATGGTCGCAAACTTTGCGTGTAACCCTGACTTTTGCTCTACCGAGTTTCGGAATGCAAAAACCTCCTTGTAAGTACTGAAATTAATAAAGTAAAATTGGTCAGTCTTGCTAAGTGGTCGCAGGGGGATTGTTTTTTTAAGTTTTTCCTCAACGTCCCCTTAACGACACCATATTACTAATGATTTTAAATTACTTATAGGTTATGTTTATGAACAATATTAGGTTAGGTTTAATTTGTTTTTTTAGTAAATCAGAGGCTAAGTTGATTTCTTCTAAATACTTACATCAAAGTGGTCCTCACAAAAGAATATTGCTGATATAACAGATGTTAACTCTGGGTCTCGACGTGCTAATTGTAACCACTGCTTTCGACGTGGAGGGCATTTAGAAATGTGTAGGTATAAATAATTTGTCAGGTTTAATTGTAGTACTTCTACACATAGGCACTGCACACGTCTTATAGCTTGTCATTTTCACAATTCCAGTGAAAAAGGTGTAAGTTTTTCACTTAAAATATCTTCAGAGTTAGAGCGTAAACTTTTGTTAATTGAAATGTGACGTCACAGCCAGCAAGTGACAGATGGCGGACTATTTTCGCGCGAATTTAAAATTAATGTATTAAAAGTTATTTTTTTCCTACTAAATAACACTTTTATGAGAAAAATAAATATTGTAAGAGGTATAAAATAATACTACGAAAATTTAAAATATTTTTCCAAAAATTGTCTAATAGCCAATTGTTGTCATTCATTAAACTTTGCTTTGTACGTTGTCTGTGGCAAGAAGTGACAGAAACTGTGGCTAATTACTAATCTGTATTCTGTGTACTGAACAGTGTTGCCAATGCTACGGCAATTACCGTGTTCTACGGCTTTCAGGCCAAAAAATCACAAAATCTACGGGCTACGGCTGGAACCCTATTGCCGTAGCAAATTCTACGGCTTTTCGCAAATTCCAGGGTCTTGTTTTTATTTTATGTTTTGCAAACATTTAACGAATGTTAAAACCCTTAAAACACCCACACCCACTAGGCTAATGTTGATGTTAATGAAGGCTAATGAAAAGTATTCTTCGTTTTGTGGGCATGAAATTCACTGCCGATGACTTTTTTTTTAATTCGAGCGCTGAACCGATAGTATTGATATTGGCGTAATTGGATACTTGTACACGGCCTTCCAAAAATTTTCATTGGCAACACTACTGGTACTGAAGATAATTTAGTGCAGTCTGTGGTGCAATATAAGTGCAGCTGCAGTGCAAGAGCACAGAGTACTTAATCACTACGTGCAAGAGTGGCGAGTGCGATAGCTACAAAAGTAACAAGCGGTGTTTGTTTGCTTTGTGTTGATTACTGAAACATTATTTTAAGATAGATGAATGTAATATTTCAACGAAACCATTAATATTAACCACTGATGAACCGAATTTAGTGAGTGTTAACACAAAAGTTGAACTGATTGACTGAAATACAATAATAACGCGTACATGGGGTAAGTTTGTCACGTCTTGTGTTTCTTTGATGCACCAAAGTAATAAGCAAAAGCTTACGAGTAAATGAGCTTTCCTTGTTTGTGAAATGATATTCAAGTTAGTAGTTGATAATTATTGTTTTAATTTATGTATACCTTACTAAACTACAATTTTCTTATTAAAACTAATAATGACATTATATTTCTTCTACTGATCTCTGTCTGATTCGTAGTACAATATTGTAATATGTTATTCGAAACGAAAACTTGATTAAAATCTATAACTAACTTTTCCCAACTCAACTGTAACAAAAGAAACTTAGGATATATCTACTACAGCTACTGAAACACTCAATAAATTCTATTGAAATTGTAATTATAATAATTGTAATAATAATAATTATTCGCATTGTTGTCTACAAGGTCTTACAATATTTGATCAATTAGATATAAAATATTTAATGGTTAATAATCACTTAATATGTATTATCAAAACAAATTGATAATGATTTTATTATTACCATGGCAGTAGTGAAATTGATTTTAATTATTCAGTCCTGCAGCCTATTAATATAATCTGTAGTATAGTACAATCAACTTCCATTACAACAGAACTATGTAGTGTCCTTCTTAGGGTTCCATCATACTAACTGAACCTTTATAGTTTCGTAATGTCACTGTCCATATCAATCAAACTTATAACACAAAAACAGAGGATGTTTTGATCAGGAGTTAGTCATTTTGAGTTATTTATTCTAGTCTTAAGTATAGCTGGAATAATTTACTTACTTATGTAGACTCATTTGCAGCCAAAACAAATTTAAACAAACCATTAAAATCGTTTTCTAGGATTTTCACCAACTGACATGAATTTGTACACCAAATGCATTTTATTTAGACAAACTACTCATTAAGGCAAAATAGTACAATAAGTTAATGGTTTCAAATCGCTTCTTGTAAATAAGATTGTCATTGCACAGTGTTTGAATGATGACAGTGTTATTTAATTTTGTTTGTTTCCACATTTACTCAGAGTGTATAATTGTTATTGATCAATATGTATTTATTTAAAAATTCACAAATACCTTAATGAGTAGTTTGTCTAAATAAAACGCATTTGGAGTACAAATTCATGTCAGATGGTGAAAAACCCTAGAAAACGATTTTAATTACTCATAACACTGGAATGCAGCTACATTTCACAGTAGAAATCCCCCATTCACTCGTGTAGATTTCAAATACATCATTATTCTGTTACTTTGATTTAAATGCATTTCCTGACTATGTTAAAATCCTTTATCTGGCTTGAGATAATGATTTTAAAGCATAAACATAAATATTCATAACAAATATGTAAGTCATCTCAGTGTAAAAAAAATTCACATGTCACTGTGTAATCTCTGAAACCACTCAACCAATTTTAATGAAACTTTGTGAATATGTGTTGTTAGTTTGCACTTGGATATAGAATTTGATCTGATAGGTGGCACAGTCATCAAGATTCTCTAAGAGATCAGCTGAAGTTTAACAGATAGCCGAACATATTTGCCATAGCAAGTTATAAAAGGAACATAACAGGAAAATAACAGTCGTTAAGCCATGTCGGAGGCCCTTGGGCGGTTTGAGAACTTCCGACACTCTGGTTGGCCACTAACCCCTCCACCAACCCGCACTGGAGCAGCGTGGTGGAGTATGCTCTAGGCCTCCTCAAGAGGAGAGACCTGTGTGTGAATGAGTTGAAGCCAATCATAACTTTAGGTGAATGTGTACTTACGCTACATTAGTTAAAAACATGTAAACATGTATCTCAATTGGATTTCATATGTTTTTGCATAATTCCACTGCATTAAATAAACACTCTCGACTTGTAAATAGTTGTTTGCTCCTTAGGTAAACAATCTACTATTTTCTAATGTGTCTAGTGTAAAAAAACATTTTTGGAGATGTCCTTGACATCTTACATCACTATTTAGTATGTAATTAAGTACATACTAAACTAAATTGTAAAGTGTCCCAATAAATTCTTAATTGTATATTTTTAAATGGTCAATCAATCTGTTATCAAATTGACCGCAATTTCCTGTACTTAACCTAACGTAAGTAGGAAGGTTAAACTAGGAAATAGATAAACAAACCTTGACATAAAAGTGCGTTATTAAGGTCAAGTGCAGCTAAAACATGTAAAAACATTAGTTGACTGTAACAATGACTTAAATACTTAAAAGTAGAAAACTTGTGTAATTAGTAATTAAGATTTAAGTACTTACCTAGAAGTATTAACCTAACAGTTCATCCATTGTAATATATTCCCCTTTTCTTTTTAACCCCCAGCGAAAAAAGAGGGGTGTTATAAGTTTGACGTGTATCTGTATGTCTGTCTCTGGTATTGTAGCTTCCAAACGGATGAGCCGATTTTGATGTAGTTTTTTTTATTTTAAAGGTGACTTAATCGAGTGTTCTTAGCCATGTTTAGTGTAAATCAAACTGTCGGGGGGTTTTTTAAATTTAAATTTAAAATTATAAAATTAAAAATAATACAACTCATAATAATAATGTGAAATATGAGTATTAAATAAGAAAAAATATCTATAAACATGTACTTATGTACGCTCGTGAGAAGTTATACTTCTTTAGCATCAAAAAAAAAACAAAAAAAAAACAATATTCAAAATAACCAATATTTAAAAAAATATTCAAAATAACAAAACAAAAAAGCAATATTCAAAAAAGAACAATATTAAAAAAAAAACAATTTAATAAATATATCAATAATCATTTTTTCATAACGCGCTAAAAATGCGCGTTAAAAAATCACCTGTGACGTTTTTCGTCACCTTTTGTGTCGCCGTCACCGTGTCACAAATCTTAAAATTTTACTCTCATCATTTTTTCCATTTACACATTTCATAACACGCCTAAAGAAGTATAACTTCAAAAATTAAAAAAACTATTTGGAGATACAAATGTAGGAATATATCGATCTGCATTGGTCTCACACTGTCTGGGTGTAAGAGGCTTTATCTACCACAAGTCACGCATCTGCCCATGTTGCACCCTACTGATTATTTCACAGCAGGAGCTAATGTCATCTGCTACCTTCTGTCTCAGTCACCTCATCTCTTCTGTCATGGTCGCATCACATCGCGTCGAACGCCGTCGATGATGCCTTTGCTGTTGTTGTAGCCAAGTGTAGCTAAGCCAGTGATAGCCGAGTGGTCATTAGATAGATCATTACTCTGGGATCATTAGTCTTGGATGGCTTATCTGCTTTTCTACCGGCTATTTACACTAAAACAACCTTTGACCTTCAGGTTGTGTGGAAGAAATTGCTGACGGTGATAAGACTTTGCAATTACATTTTGCCTGTATAGGCTATTAATGTTTTGGTGATGGTTTTTGTATTCTAAAATTGTCAATTGACTGTTAACAATATCTCCCCTAGACTAGGGTTGCCATCCGTCCTGTTTTCCCAGGACATGTCCTGGTTTTTGTAGTGTCCTGGGACGTCCTGGATAGTTTTTAAGCAGCGTCCTGGGTTTTTAAATTTTAGAATTCGCGCACCTCTTGTAAAAATTTTTACGTTACGGGTGGCCTCACGGCTCACAAGTAGGGCATGGATACCGGAATTCCGAGATGTCGCAATTCCGGAATCTCGGACAATTTTTCAGTTCCAGAACTGAGTGTTTCAATATCGTAACTCCGATATTTCGAGTGTTTATTTATTTCTGAACGCACCCACGAACCCAATTATTCAATTCTCTATCCCTTGTGTATCCCTTTATAGATTAGCTGACTAAGAAATTGTAATAATTGTATGAAATCAATCTTTTTGTCGTGTTCAAAAGCAGCATTTGATTCAGAAAGATTTAGTTGTAATCCGTAAATATTCAAAAATATGCTATGATGAACATATCTGATGAAACTTTAATCAAATAATTTATTTCATTATGCATCCATCCGTCCATCCACCCGCCTTTAGAGGTTAACTGCTGGACATAGGCCCACTCTAACTTGCGCCACTATGACCAATCCTGAGCCTTCTGAGTCCAGCGGATGCCCACTGTTCTTCAGGCCGTCAGTCCATCTGGTCGGGAGGCGTCCTATACTTCGTTTTCCGAGACGTGGATGCGAGGACCTTGAGGACCTTTCTTCCCCAACGGTTATCGGCCCTTCGAGCTATGTGGCCAGACCATTGACAATTCAGCCGGTTTTGTTCTTTAGTCTTCCAAGGTAGTTCCAGTATGGATGTCGGCTTAAGACAGTTTTTGGAGCGCCACTAGGAGGAGTTTCCCTCAGCTCTCAGCAACTCGGTAGTGGTCCCGTCATCTCCCGATGCCTATTTTTTTAAAGCTGTTTGAAAGCCTCTCTAATGTCATACAGGCTGACGTCCGGGATATATATTGTGTAGTCTCTATCAGGTCAGTTTAGCTCGTTCGACCATCCCACGGGGAGCTGGAGCTTCAGAGGAGGCATACTACCGTCCGTAGTATCTCTCGGTTTCTCTCAGAACTTCGGGTTTCAACGAAACCATGGTGCCGAACTCGGTCTTTTATGGTCGATATTTTATTATATTTGTTGCTTATTATCATAATTATATGTTAAATGTTATCCTGATTATTGCAATATAGCTTTTTGTTTTATTGTATTTGTTTTACTGTGATAATTATGAAGACATTTACTTAAAGTAATTTTGATAAACGTATAAGAAACTTTTTATAAACAAACCTAAATGAAAACTGAACACTGTATAAAAACTAAGTTGTCTGTATAAAAACTAAGATTTTATTCACTTTATCTTAATTTTATGAAATAATTAAAAGTTCATAAAACATACATTCAAACCATTTTTTTCATCTTCAATATTTTTTTTACCCGGCTGCCAAGGGATATGTTTTTCACGCATATCTTGTATGTATGTATGTTTTATGTATGTATGCATGTAATATTCTTTATTACCTTAACCCAAGTGTTCTGAGATAGGTGACGTTAAAAAAACAAATATGGTGGCTGTGAGATTCCATTGTTTGAATTATCAAAAAATAAAAATAAATAGAATAATGCAATATGGGTATCAAATCAAAAAGCTCTTCATAAGGTTTTGAAAAAAGTGTATCATAATAGCTTTTTTGATAGCCGGCGTGTTTTTTTTTTATTTCAACAACCAATATCGGAACTAATTCCGGAATTCCGGAATCAGGGGTCAATATCGAAAACCAATTCTGGTATTAAGATAGTTTCGATATCACATCGCCTAATTGCAACTTTATTACTGCGTCCTGTTTTCAAACTGAGTTGTCCTGGTTTCTCCAACTTCAAATCCTGGTTTTTTAAATTTGAGGTTGGCAACCCTACCCTAGACTAAATAGACAGATCATTTATTTAGAGTCCAATCCAAGGCATGTAAGTCTTGCAAACAATGCAGGTATAAATATCTAATACCTACTAGCGGCGAACTTCGTATCGCCTAACAATCAGTGAATGTACTTTGTTATTTTAAGTTTTATAGTTTTGGTAGGTTTAACAAATCAGAGACCATTAAATTCCCTCTCCCTCTTCCTCCCCTTCCCCCTCCCGCTCCCCCTTCCCCTCCCCTGTTTAACTATAAACTTTTCACCCTTTTTACTTCAAAACTGACGTAGTTGCGTACTAAGTTCCATACCCTAAATTAACCCTTGAAGGGATGATTTTCCAAAAAAAATGTGTTAAAATTATTTTTTGTTAATAACTATAAACTTAGGTGCATAAAAAATTTCATGTTTATAACTCTAAAACTGACGAAATTGGTTTGTATGAAAGTGACTTCCAATCCCTATTTTAACCCCTTAGGGGGTGAATTTCCAAAAGATCTGATAGCGTAAAGTCTTCCCCGATAAATGAACTATCTAACACAAAAAGAATTTTTCAATTCGAACCAGTAGTTCCTGAGATTAGCACGTTCAACCAAACAAGCTCTTCGGCTTAAATCTTGTATAAATTCTTGTAGGTATAAATCGCGGTGACAATTTTCGTCTGATCTTACTCATCATTATAACACAGAATGCGAATGAGGGGATTTGAATATCTGGAAACAAAGATTTCAGAAAACGAGACGTGTTACGAGCTTACGATAAAGTGACGTATAAATAACACAACCCGCAATAATCGCTGTGTGTAATATGATGACGTGCGGTTCAATATTTACCGCAGCCTTGGCAATGATAGAGTGGTCAACGACCCAGATATCTTGTGTTTTGGGCAGTTTGTTTTTCTCCTTGTCGTGTGGGCACTAATCTGCAAGGTCGCCTTGTACATACAGAGAATCGCTCAATTTGAATGTGAATAAGAATGAAATGAATTCATATTTCATTCGTCATCGACGCCTCGGCTGCTTCGGACGTATTTAATCTACAGATAAAATTAATTAACTGACTGTGAATTGATCTGGCAAGTGATCAACTTTAAGTGGTGTATCGATACGTGCTATAAATAAATTGAATAGTGACATAAACTGGATATATTTATCACTGTTGTTTTTGGTAATTTCTAAAGTAAGTTAAGTCAACACCAATCTAATAATATATGTTTGGATTCTGATTATAGTAGAGATGGCATAATTTGCTGTACCAGACAGGGACGAATCCTCTATCTCCTGTTTGTAGATTGTAACTGCATAATTATCTCTCTTCGTACCGATTAAATATCCGACTTGTTTGGAACACTATATTCCAAATGAAAAAAGAAATTCCCAGAAAAAAACGTGAGCTCGCAATTTTGTTTGCTCCTATGTTTCTCTGGTCTGTGGAAAACACTTCAGCAATTCTATAACTTAAACTTTTGAAGCTTAATGGTATTAAAAAGGTACTGACTACTATTTAATTAACCAAATCTAATTGCAGTTATCTAATTACAATGTCGCAAAAACTTTTCTCACAAAGCAACGAAATCAGTCATCAGACGTTCACATATAAAATTAAATGAACTCATTGAATTAACTTATATGTCTATGTAGTGGAGTCCCGTTAGGTTTAAAGTTGAAACCTCGGAATCCAATGACATATTATGTACTTAAAATGAATTAAGATGAAACATTTGCTATCATGATTGAACCGAGTAAAAAAAATGTACTTACCCATCTTTTTTGGCCTCGTATTTACTTATCCTTTTTATTTATTAACTAATTGAAATAAAATAAACCCCAATAAATATTACTCGAAGTACAAGTGAAAACCGCATCCAAATTGGCTAAGCATTTAAGCTAAGATCAGCGGGAGAAAGGGAACAGGCAAATTGAAAAAAACCAAAGCGGTATTTGAAAAATTACGTCTCCCCTTTACTTATACAATTTCCAGATGATCTTAAGATTTTGTTACAGACGTATGTACATAGTTATTCCCCGTCATTATTTCTGATGCCAAACTGGTTCTCAGCTACGTTGTGATGGAAAACCCCTTCTAAGTATGATTCTTATATATATACTACTTTCTGTTTTGTTTGAAAATAAAGTTATACACCTGCTTAGTCTGGTTGCTTATCAATTGGCACGTTTCCGATTACCGCAATATCAGTATTGTTGCATCATATGAAGATTCTTCGATTGTTTGAATGTAAAAATTATTAAATTTGAGAACAATAAGAAGCACTCTCAGGTTTGCAGGTTTCCTCACGATGTTTTCCTTCACCGAAGCAAGTGATAATTAACTTTGATTCGAAGCCCTTTATCTGTTATAATTTATTCTACAAATTTTAACTAAGAGGACCATTAGACACTTGATCGAAATATTTTGTTAACAGATGAGCCGAGATCACGAAAAATGGACAACAAACGCCGGCTCTTGCTACAAAGGCACCAGCAAGAACTGTACAAGGACCTAGACGTCAAGTACATTCTCGATGAGTTGTTCTCCAAAGGCGCTATATCCAATGAGGACTTCGATCACATTTATTTGTTGGTTAGTATTAGTGTAAGTCACCTAAGACATAGACTGTCACCTATCGGCTTTAGAATCAACGGAGAGGCCTATTGATATAGGACGGAATGGTTGGAGGAAGGAAGTGAAAGAAGAACATGAATTTTACAAACTGATAGGACAAAAATCAGTTGTACCTAATATGGCTAGATCGGGTGACCTGGCGTCTTGGAATCCCATCTTATCAAATTATGATTACAATATTGTCTATACGTTTTATCAGCGTTCCTGCGACCCTGGTATGGGCATCTCCATTACATCAAATCACCAAAATTTAAACTTTGCAGGTATTCAATTACATACTTACATATTATTATTAAATCCAAGAACTTTTCTACATTGTAAAGTTACTTGGCAGTAATAATGTTGCCCTAAATTTATTTAAAACAAGGCTCAAAACTTAAATAGTGTAGTCGTCCAAGCAGCATAATAAAAAGAGATATCATGAAGTGGCATGAGCATGAGTCAGCGTAACCGAGCCAATTATCGGGAAGTTATGAAAATTAAACCGCATGTACTCTGCTCACTTTTGTTGATTACATGTTATAGACAGGTTCATTGAATAACATCAGTTCAAGTACTTTTATTATCAAATACATGTTGCAAACCGTACTGTGTTAAAATTGGAACGATGCGTGGGAGTCGTGGGATGGAGTACTCGAAATAATTTGCGTGTGATGTATCATTATGCCATTCTCCAGGGCTCCTCCCAATTAGGGTATAAGCCTATACAAAGTTGCGAGTTGGCAGCTGAAGAACAACAAAACGCTTAATATTACATTTTCCTAAATTCAGAGACATTATAATTTGTTATAGTTACATTGCTGTATAAACCAGAAAAAAAAACTTAACTTTTATTGAGTAATGTAGCATTGTATAACGAATTTATAAAAATGTAGTAAACCATTTACGATATTTCCCATAAATATAATAAGCCCTTTACGGACACCCCCAGTACCAGAGTGTGTGTGTTGGTCAATTGGTATACAAAACTAATACTTAAAAAGAATAAAAAAATACAAGTCTATCAATAATTACCGAACAGCTTATGAAAACAAACCATTAGTTTAACGGCCCACCACAAAGCAAGCACCCACGCTTCTCCTTTGAAGAGGTTAAAAACATGTACCAAATCATGAATCACACTAATGCCATGATGATGAAGCACACAATACTCCAAAACCAAACCAAATACCTAATGATCAACAAACAAACATTTCAAACTAAACCATGACTATGGAACTAAAAACAATAACAAACAAGCATTTCTTATGTTACAACTCCAGAGTAATTTAAATATTCGGTTTTGGGTAAATGTGTGCGTGATGTGATAATGGATCAAACTACAGTTACCAGCGATTTTTTCATGTTTTAAATTTGAAGTAGCGAAGATTTACTCTTTGTCCTACTCAGGGCTCTTGACAATGTGTAAGCAAATTATAATTCAGATTTTAATATTCCAAAACCCTATTATTTTTAGTGGTTTTGCTTATCAGTCGGTCAATTGAGTGATTGTATGTGGTTAGGACACATCACATGTCACGAATAGTTGTAAAACTGTAACTCCAAAATATTTCCTTATAGGGGGGCCGTCGCGATCGCATCAAGTATCTCATAGATACAATGCTACAGAATGGCACCAACAACTCCTACGATGTGTTCGTTGACAGCCTAATAAAGGACTACAGGTGGCTGTGGGAAAAACTCGCGATGGAGAACAACGATCAGATAATACAGGACAGCTTTGAGGATAGCATCAGTCGAGGGAATGTACCCAGATTGCCCAATAATTATGTTCAGAGGGTGAATGCGGTATGTATGGTGTTGATTGCTACTGATTTAAAATCACTGTGTTTATTATTATGTGTGACGTGAGACTTGGGAAACGTCAGGAATTTACGCACGGTGTAAAAAAGGACTAATTAGGTCACACAAAAGCATGACTTAAATGCCGGTTTAGTTCACAGTGTGCTATACAACAAAAAGTTCTTATTTTATCTTTTACAGGAAGGGGAAATCTCAAAGGCATTAAGAAATTTGACGCGTCATAAAATTCTAGTTCTGTACGGCATGTCTGGGTGCGGGAAAACGACCGCAGCGATCAGTGTCCTTCGCAACAACCCTGAGTTAATTACAAGCAACTTTAATGGCGTCGTCTACTGGCTTAATTTGGGTAACTGCAAGACTGAAGATGAAATCATCGCCGAACAAAATAAGTAAGTATTGTTTTTCGGATATTGGGTAGGAAAACAGTTGTCGATAATTGATAGGTCACCCACGGTCATCGAAACGCGAGTGGTGTTGGCAATGTGATCTTGTGATGAACTTTAAATCTTTTTAACATGATATTGAGCAGTTCATTTAAGATTTAAAGGCATAATAGGCTGACTAAAATTTTCCATATCTGTTTTAGTAATACAAGGTGCTTTGCTGTAACATATTTTATGGTATAATTCAGTTTAGTCATGGCTTGTATAGACGACTTGAAATATAATTTTGGCTGAAGTGATAGTCGAACTGTGACTGAAAGAAACTGAGTCTCGTAATGAATGGAAAAATTATTGAACAAATTGAGTTACAAGGAATTTAAATGGGTTACTCAGTCAGAGACAAATTAAGGAAGTATATTGTCGAATTGGTTGTGATTATATTGACATACGAGCGTTTCACAAGGTGAAATGTGAAAAATTGTGATTATTCCAAAAATTTTTGAATAATCAAAAAATCTGTGTGCTATTTTAGTAGTGTTCGGAGAGAGAGAGAGAGAGAGAAAAAAAAAGGGAAGAAAGAGGAGAGTTGAAGTGATCATTCGAATATGTTTGCTATTAAAAATATTCTTTTATTTTTTATAGATTTATTGAATAGTCACACATCCTTATCCAAACAAATAAATCACGGAAATGACAACAGGGCAGTGGTCTCCTAAATCCACTGCAATCCTCTTTAAAGGTATGACTGAGACACAATACACCGCATATCGAGTATTGGCGAATTATGTTTATTACTGCGCAGCCTTCTGCGTGAAGTTCATCTATATTTGAGTCCACGCTAAATTCTTCTGCTTGTGCTATAACATGCTGAACAATGGACATGACAAGGCTATAGCACAAGGTATTATAACCCTTAGCTAGGTTAGATACCACCCTCCTTCTAAAATGTAGACGCATCGGTCCTATGAGAATAAGCGATGGTGACCACTTGATAGTAAGTGGCTCGTCTGATCTTTAGAAAGAATGGATGATGTGGTCACCATCGCTTATTCTCATAGGACCGATGCGTCTACATTTTAGAAGGAGGGTGGTATCTAACCTAGCTAAGGGTTATAATACCTTGTGCTATAGCCTTGTCATGTCCATTGTTCAGCATGTTATAGCACAAGCAGAAGAATTTAGCGTGGACTCAAATATAGATGAACTTCACGCAGAAGGCTGCGCAGTAATAAACATAATTCGCCAATACTCGATATGCGGTGTATTGTGTCTCAGTCATACGTTAGCATGTTCGTGTTGCCATCTCTGTCTTACATGCGCTAAAGTTCTCAAAGCCTATGTTCAGACGCGCCAAGATACAGCGGCCGAACTGTACATTTAATTATAAAGTTTGAATTTTATTTCAGGCTATACCGCAAAGCGTCAAGCTCAAATATGCACGCATCAATATCAATGTCGAGTATCGGTTCAAACGCCGACAGTCAGTCTTTCTCCAGCTACGAGTGGAGTTGGCAGGAGATGAGAGATCGGCTCAAGGCAGCGTTCTACGAACCGCCAGTCAAAGAGTGCTTGCTAGTGCTAGATGAATTGAACGAGAAACGATGCTTGGACGCCTTTGACATCGGCTGTAAGATACTCGTCACGACGAGAGATGTCGATGTCTTTGCCAATTATAGTCCGCAGATTATAAAAGTGAGTAAAATTATTTTTACTCTAAGCCTCTCTAAGCGAGTTTAACTCGCACTTGTCAAGTTATTTTCTTATTTTTCTCTTCCAGATAGAGAACTCTTTCAGTGAATCGGAATCCCTACACCTATTCGCACTGTGTCTCGACGTAGAAGTGAAGAAGTTGCCTCGCCAGGCGAAGAGACTACATGAGATCTGTAAAGGCAGCCCGTTCCATATAGCGTTGCTCGGAGCAGAGCTGTCGCAGAACAAAGAGAAACTAGTGCATGATGCTCGCCACTGGAACTACTACTTGAACAAGTTGGAGAAGAAGGAGTTCTTCTTGTACGTACTTTGCTTTTATATGCATTACATTGGGTGGGGGGGGGGGGGGGGGGTTTGTGTATGTGTGAGAGAGAGACAGAGTATGTGTTATGTTGTGCTGGGTACGGCCCCAATGATTTCTAGTTAATATTGATCCAAAATATAGACAGCAACTTCTCCATTTTCCCGGTTTTTACTGGTTGCAGAAATGATGTCTAACGAATATTATATTCCAAGATCGTTACACTTAAAGCTACAATATGATTAATCGTTTGCTGGTGATAAATTTATATCTTACATTTAATAGGTTACTTACTTTCAATAGATGATATTTTTATCTACGTTGAATCTTTACAGCATATCAAACAAAACCAGTCAGCCGATGAAAGCCGTGGAATTCTGCATCAATTCACTCCAGGAAGATATACTTCCGCTGTTCAAAATGCTCACCATATTACCTGATAATGCCAAAATCTCAGCCCGAGTCCTTAGTAAACTATGGAGCAAGGATTTATCAGAAGTAGACTCAATTATGAAATTACTGAGAGGAAAGTCGCTTATACTAGCGTCCTATGATCAAGAACAGAGAAACTACATCTATGAAGTCCACGATTTGATAATGGGTTACTTGAGAAGTAGCTCCAATGAGGATGATTTGAAGAAATGGCACAGTAATTTCCTTAGAAACTACAATTACGATAGCAATAATGCTCCAGTTGAGATAGAAGATGATGGATACATAGCCTTCTATATCGGTTACCATATATTACATACAAAGAATATAAAGAACCTGTGGAGTTTGTTTAATAAGCTGTTTCTTAACTTGAAGTTTCTTGGGAATAAAGTGAGGTTGACGGGACCTAGTGATGTTATGTTGGATCTGCAAAAGTATGACAACTATATTGCTGAACATGTAAGTCAATTTAATTTAATCAAATCAATCTGAAGCAATTCCCAAAACGAGAATAAAGACAACTACTACTACTAACTCAGATACGTTTGTGAATGTTAACATGCTAATAAATCCTCATATTCTTCACTTAAATGTTGTCATGGATGGATGGCTGACATTATTATAATCTGTCAAAACCAAGTGCGCAAAAGCATAGCATAAAAGTTTTCTGAATGTTGTATTCTATTTTTACTTAGCTTACATGTTCATTATCCATTCATTAGTAAACTATTCGAAGAATAGTTACTTCGATATAACGCAAAATTTTGTTAAATCCAAATTTAATTAAAATTTTCTTTTCAGCAACTTGACAAAGTATACCTCATGAGCATTATAGCTTATCTGAGCACGCACGGAGCAGATCTATACAAATATCCTTCCACTGACATAATCCAAAGCATTTTACAATATGAATCTAAAGATATCCTCTACACCGAAGCTCTGAAGATAGCACAGGACCGATGTGGCAAAAATGAACTCTACTTTGAATTCTTGTAAGTATTCATGTACTATAATTACCTAGCACTGTATAAATGCAATTAAATCACTGTAGGTATATTTCCTAACTTTGTGAATTGTGATAATTTTATCGCTAAACGTTATCGTAGTTAGCTTATCTTTTATCTTTTGCGCGAGGAGAGATTTCAAAATGACTGTAACTTTTATTTTTAGATGTGTGATATAAAATATATCACTTATTATAGACTCAAAGTTTCTATTAGGGTCAACGCACATTTATTCGGCGCCATTCGCGTTTCGCCGAATGATTTTGGTTACACTTATTCGGCTCGGCTTCTATCAGCCGCGTACGGCGTCGCAAGAATGCGAACGACTGCTTACGGCGTCGTAAGAATGCGAACGGCTGCGTACGGCGCTGAATACGCTGCGAAGTCTGTCCGAAGACGTTAGTAGGTATAATCTATACGGGAACTATGTAGGTCGCAACCTGTCGACAAGGCCAAGGAGTCAAAAATCTTCCATGTACCTACCTACAGCGCGGCGCTGTTCCGCCGCGTTCGACGTCGTACGCGGCGTACGCGGCCGAAAGATAAAACACATTTGTCGTCGTTTTCTACTTGTTTACCACGAAAGCGGAATCGGCGCCGAAAAGCCGAAAGGATGCGTACGCGTCTCCATAATCTCCATCATATAATCTCCATCCAAAATCGTTGTTTACTATGGACAAAAGCCGAATGGAGCCGATTAAATGTGTTTTGACTTTTGACCCTTATGGTTTAAATTATTTTTCGTTAAAAATAATTTGTGTAAAAGTTGAGATTCTACAAATAGTTCTGTAATATACATTAGATTTACATATGATTCCAGTATGAGAGTATTATAATTATTTGTTTTGGTAAAACATTGATCGTAGTTAAAAATCGTGGGTAACAAATGGTAAAAAATAGTGTTTATGAGTGTAGGTATATTAGTTTAAAATTATAATTATCATAATATGTACATAGTAGCCATGTAATTATATCCCACTCCTGACTCATAAGTAAAGTAGTCAGCATTACTTTTCAGGAATAACAAAAAGCATAAAAGCACTCTTAAGTTCTTAACCCCATAGAGTTCGTAAACATGAAGCATAAAATTAATAGGCATTTACCAAACAAATATTATAATCAACACGTCAGCACAGATAACCATGTAAATAAATACATACATTGTCTCTCATTTTCGTTCATCACATTTATTTTAATTTATTTTTCCATTCATTAGGCATGAACAAAATGTAGAGGAAATCAAACATTCCACCATAGACGTGAAGGAAAATATCACGTCGGTATGCTTTCTCGGCAACTATGTACTGGTCGGCACTGTCTCTGGTGTTATAAAGGTAATTTAATTTGACTAACATCATTCTAATAACTTTTGCATTCTCATTGTCATGCATTTGTTGTATCATTGTTTTTTGTTGTTTGTACTATATATATTAAAAAGTTACGTTATGTTTTCATCATTTTCTTTTTGTAATATTAAGTACACGATGTTTGGTGTTGCTAGCAGACATCATAAACTTCATAAACAAACATGACAACATTGTCAACTGGAAAAGTCTATATCATACACAAATTCAATCAATTACTTTATTTGTCTGACCGAGAACCGAACCTCTCACTAATATTACTACCAACTTCGTAATAAAAGATTCGTAGTACCAACCGTTATACCGTTGAACTTGGTAGTTTAATTAACACAGTCTAAAGCCCAATTAGTATCTTGTTTTTACCTAATCTCCCTACCACATCTGCGTCCTAAAGCGTTTAAAACGAAATTACGCAGGTGTGGCCAACTTTTAGCGCGCTAAAAGGGGCGTGGCCTTGTAAATGCCAATACCCATCAAAGGATTTTAATTCTGTTGGCCACTTCTGCCTAACGCGCTAAGAAAGACGTATTTCGGCACAGCAAGGGCATTAAACTTACATTACCGAGTGTTCAACTTCTGCGGCCTAACACGCTAAGACGCATTCCAACACAGCAGAGCATTACACTTAGGTACATAGCCGAGTGTTAATGTCCACAGTTTTTACTATAATACGGCTACTCACGATATTTAAATTGTACATCGATATTTCGTCCCAGTTGCTGAACTCAGCCGTGATCAACTGGATCAAAATATCAGTGTACAAAAACTTGTGAATACCTGACATCTGCATTATAATAAAAATGTGTTTCGTCTTAAGTTTAAAATCACATTATGCCCCATTTAAGTATTATTACTAGCGTGTAGTACCGACACCGCGGACACGTTTGTCCCAATGAATTGGCGCCAATGCGCTTAAATTTTCAATGGATTCGTTCGATTTTGAAAACAAAAACCTAAATAGCGCGACACAAATTTTGTTCACGATATTTTTTGGTACTTTAGTACATTATACTTCAATGTTACGCCCCCAGTTCTTCCACATATCAACGAACAAGCTAAAGAAGGAGCTATCGAACGCGCCCTCAGCTATCAAGTGGATCGGCGCGTGTCCCGTCAACCCGCCGCTTGTGGCCGCGCTGGCGTTCGACGGCGTTGTCAAGATATGGTATATCGATGATGAACATGATGATGTTATTGAGGAAGGTATGTATGTGTGTTTGAACCATTGAAGTATTATTACTACCATGTAGAACCGACACCGCGAACACAATGTATGTCCCAATTAATTCACGCCGATCGGCTTCAATTTTCAATGGATTCGTTCGGTTTTGAAAGGAGAACGGGGCTCAATTTTGAATATAGAACCTCCCGGCGGGACACACATTTTGTTCGAGATGTCTGTTCTATATCATTGTACTTCAATGGTTTGAACTGCATTATCCGTGTGTAAATATAAGTCAAAGTCACGACCCGTAACTGTTCCACTGCTGCACAGGTCTTCTCTCACAATGTGACTGCTGTATATGTCTAGATATATTTTTCTAATAATATACCAGCTTAAATAGAAAGCTAGTTATATTTTAAAAACTAAATACACGCTCTTTTTTAGTTTTGTTTTTGTTGGATATTCTAGAACAAGATATTTTTATTTGAGCAATGTACCACACTTGTATCTAGCTTCCACTATATCCTTCCTTTTTCTCCCGGGCGCACTGAAGTTATCGCGGTTTCGCTCTAGCGAATGTGAAGTTAGTTCCTGTTTGACCGTCGTAAGGTCTCCGCACCGCATCACCGCACGCGCAGTTTTATGCTGTAGATACGTTTGCAACTTCAAAAACCGCTTCATATAACCGCTTAAAAAACTTATCAAGTGATCTGTGAATCTAAACCGCTGTAATTTACCTGAATTGTATGGTAAAAAATACGAAACTGGAGTGAAGACGAACCTGCCACGTGCCACGAGGCTGCCACCGGAAAATTCCAAGTAAGTGCGCCTTCCTATCCATTGGTTTCCCTTATCTCATTGATTTCACCCAATTATAGCTTAGATACAAGCAAGTGGTACATAGGCTCAACATAGTATCATAAAGTATTACGGTTCCCCTGCTCGACCTGAGTTACTATCGAAGGAATTATAAAAACGCAAAACCCGCAAACCGTTTTATGGTTGTAGATTTTGACCAGCAAATCATTTGTTACACCATAAAATTTATGGTCTCTTCGAGCCGGAGCATATATCACAATATTAATGGAACTTTGAGCCGTATATATGTAATATTTATCATTAAATTATATAACCGCATATCTATTATTTATTTAATATATTCACAGATCTGGTCCTTCATTATATATACTTATTGATATTCAAATAACATCGCAAATCTTACGTGCAAATAGCAGTCAGTTAAGTAAGGAATAGTTATAAAATATTGTATTTATTCCGCATTTAGGTATATCTATTTCCTTTACCTAAACCGCATTCCCTTTAATTTCCCGCATAACTGGTAGCTAGAACACGTAATTTTGAGTTGCATTACGTATTAATTCAAGTATTTAACATAAATTTGTTAATTGTTTCATAGTTGAAGGTGTGTTAAAATATTGTAGCACGCCGCCGCGCCGCACCGCACACGAGATTCATATTTACCCTCTTGTATCGGAGATTCCTCACGCGCACTTAGCAACAACCGACTATTGCAGTAGGGTTGGCGCTATCGCATACCGCGACGGGTGTATATTGTCAGTACTTGGTTAATAATACGAGTAGTTGTTATTAATATTTTTATCTTATTCCGCACCCGCATTAGCAACTTTTCGTTTATTTTACCGCATAGCCAGTACTTGACGCTTTAATTACACCTCGTTATTATATTTGTTTTCGTATACTTAATACTACGAGTAATTGATATTACTAAGTATTTTTGTCTTATTCCGCACCCGCATTAGCAAATTTTCGTTGATTTTACCGCATAACCATAGTACATCCTAGTTACACCCCGTTTTTTATATTTGTTTACGGATACGTAATAATACAAGTAGTTGTTATTACTAAGTATTTTTGTCACATTTCGCACCCGCATTAGCAACTTTTCGTATATTATATAATATACAATTAATTTACAAGTTCCGTAGAATTTCAATCCAAATACGTTTTAAAACCGCAAATCGCATTCATTACATCTAATTCAAATTAATTTATTTTTTATTTTTCGTTATGGAAAAGAAGTCTAAGGCAAACGAGAGTGCCGCAATGGACAACCCTGAGCTGCGTTTAATAGAAGCTAAACGCGACGCGTTCTTTGCGCGTTTGCAAACTATTTATGATTTATCGCAACACGCACTTACAGATGAGACTCAGCTTGATATTTTTTTGAATAACGTAACTAATTTAAATAATTTACGCCGCGAGTTTGAGAAAGTATTGGATGAATACAATAGACAAAATTTAGCAAGTAATCCTGATTATATCATTAATTATCAGAGTTGGATTTCATTTGAAGAAATGTATTGTCACATAAAGCGTGTTCAAGAACAATGCATCGCAACAACTCAGCCTAGTCAGGAAGTAAAGCCGCATATCTCAAGGTCGACACCTAAACTACCTCCTGTTGAATTGATGACATTTGATGGGGACATACGCAACTGGCCATTGTTTTATCAGCAGTTTAAAAGCGTGGTCCACGACAATCCGACTTTAACAGATGGTGAGAGGATTGTTTATCTTGTTGGTAAATTAACTGAAAAAGCTAAATGTATTTGTGCTGGGTTACCGCCCACCGCTGAAAATTATTCCGTTATTTGGTCCGATTTAATACGTAGATATGACGACCCGCGCGCATTAGCTTCCACATATCTTAATCAATTATTAGACTTCAAACCGCTTAGTAGTAATACCGCAGCTGGCTTCGACAACTTTATAAATATTTTTAACGCATCTGTTGAAGCACTCAAGCAATTAAAGCTGAGTGATTTGACAGACTTTATTTTCTTTCATATCGCACAACAAAAATTGGATTCGGAGACTGTTAAATTATTTGAAATTACGCATCGAGATAATAAAATTCCATCTTATAAAACTTTGATAAATTTTGTCCTAGAACAAAACAAGGTTATTTTGCATACAAAACAAAATATAGTTCATAATTCCGTTTCAAATAAACCGCGCAAAAATTTTCCTACTCCGCAGATGACTAAGGCTTTTGTTAATCGGGATGGTCCAAGTCATAAAAATTGTGCGTTGTGTAATGATTTAAATCATGATCACTTATATAAATGTTCTCATTTCGTTAACAACATGTCTCCTTTTGACAGGTTTAACTTCATTAAAACTAACAATTTTTGTAATAACTGCTTAAGTTCTAAACATAAATCTTTAAATTGTTCGTCGAACCGCAATTGTTCCTATTGTCTAGCCAGACACCATTCATTACTACATTTTAATCCTCCGCATAACAATTATAAAATTGGTACAACTGAAAATCAATTTAACGCACCCGCAACAAATTCCGCTCTCGCTCGTAAATCGCACCGCTTCGAGCGCAGTGATAAGGCGAATGTGCACTCAGACTCGTCGCACTCGTCAGACGCCGCGCGACCGCATAGTGAATTGAACCTTATGCACCGCTCTGATAAGGGTCCCGCTTCTCAAACTATCGCACCGGTCATCAATGCATCGTCTTGTAATGTTGCTTGTGACACTCGCTCCGCAACCACTTGTACGTTGTTGGGCACCGCAAAAGTAATGGTTTTGGATAAATTCAATCGCCCGCATTATGTTAGATGTTTAATTGATCCAGGTTCCCAAAGCGATTATATTACACGCGAATGTTGCAGGCGGTTATCACTTCCTATTTCGGCACAAAATCGCTTCGCGGAAGTTCAGGGTATTGGTGGAGTATCCCAAAAGATACACGGTTCCACGGACGTTAAATTCACATCGAGATTTAATAATGGGAAACAGTACTTTATTCGACCCGCAGTGATTGATAAAATAACCGGTTGTTTACCGGACGCTCAGGTTAATGTAGCTTCTTTACCTTTCATAAATTCAATATAGGGCTTGTAATATCGGAAGGTTTTCAATATCGATATTGATTTTCGATATTTGATGCTAATATCGGAATTCCGATATCAATATCGGAATTATACAATTTTTTTTTAAATAATTTAAATTTAATTTTATATTGTAAAGTAGGAAGTCTTGGATAGCAAAAAGGTTTTTAATCAATAGGATAATGAAATAATACCGTCTTTAATATTGTTTTATTCCCGTTCGTTGCAAATATCACCTAAATCTATTCAATTCGGTTTTGTTTTCGCGTTAAAAATTCACTACCTTAATTTTTTTAGGATTTTTGAATCGCAAAATAGTTTTTACTGATCGATGAAATTCAGCTCCACCAAATGTGACAGCTGTACGGCAGAAGCTATGATTTATACAAGGATAAAAGCTGAAGTGACTTGAAATATCGCAACACATTTGCTAGGACACCTAGTTTCCTGGCAGTTGCGTTAACTTTGGATTCAATAAACCGCTCAAATTTAAGGTTCAAGGATATCTCAATTTCTTGCGGTGGGAGTATTTCAAGGATACATTCTGAAAAGTAGGGCCAAAATAAATGCTTCTGTTTTTGTGGCGTTGAATTTCACAAGGTTGGCGTCACCCTATTCGGTGACTTCAGACAGTGATTCACTCTTTCAACCCGGGCCTCTCTTTAGACTGTATTTTGGTCGTTACTGGTCGGAAGCTTGCCAGGTATCGCTCGACCAGATCGTTGATATGCAGCAGGAATAGAGTTCTGGAGATAAAAGATCTCTGAGAAAGTCCGGCATTGTTTGTAATTGTAACGACTCTAAATGAACGTTCACTCAGAAAGTCTTTAACCCAGCTTATCAGGCCAGGGAATGGGACATACGCAGGAAGCATGATCAATAGGCTAACATGCTAAACCGTATTGAAGGCCTTCGAGATGTCAAGGGATAAAGGCAACCGCCTCTACATTATTCTTAAGGTCCTCGCCCCAGATACGAGTGGGTGAGATACGCTAGAATGCGGTAGAGAGATATGCGTTAGGCTATAGCGCTAGGGTCACTAAGGAGATCATTGTGTTCTAGGTATACAACGAGGCGCATGTTCAATAATAATCTTCCTGAGTATGTTCGTAATTGAAATTGGCCGTTAATTAGCAGGGTCAGCTCGATTGCCATTCTTGGGCACGGACTGCACGTTGGCAAGCTTCGACGCCTGCGGCACTATGCTCGTCTTAATTGAGAGACGAACCAAGTGTGGCAAAACAGTAGATAACTGGAGAGGGCTGGAATACCATCTGGTCCACTAGCTTTGTTCACGTCTAGACATCGTAAGGGTTTAAAAACCTTTGTTGTAGATGTGAACCTCCGATATACAATGGTCAATGAGGTATCTGCGGTGAATGGCAATTGACAGTTAGATGCAAATTCTCAGCAACTAGAGATTCGTACAGATGATCTGCAGAAGATGATGAAATTATTGACTTAGGTATACCGAGATTAAGGAGATAAATTATGTTTGGAATAGATTTTTTCCGTATCGCATTATTCGTGCAGTAGGCTGAGCAGACTCACAACAGGAATACGGTTAAAGATATTAACTCTACCTCCCTACACAGCTAAAATATTTATACTGACTTGCTCAATTTTATGACCTAGTGGCCAATATACCTTGTGGCACGCATTAAAATCATTTTGTTTAAATTAAAATAAAAAAATACTGATTCCGATATTACGATATCGAATCACTCAGTATCGGAATTGTAAAATCGGGTTTCACGGTCCGAGATTCCGATATTTCGAGATTCCGAGATTCCGATATTCAAGCCCTAATTCAATACCGCTCGCGGATGATACATTCAATGAGCCTGGTCCGATAGAAATGCTTCTCGGAGTAAATATGTATTGTCGAATATTGCTTTTTAACAAACTCGTCAGTGATGTGTATGATGGTCCGGTCGCGTTGGAGACTACTTTAGGCAACATCATTTTGGGTGACGTGCCCGTCGTAAACGCGTTTTCAACGTCTCGTACTTTTTGTGCTTTCAACCGCAGTAAGAATACTTAATTACTAATAATTTAAAGTCAACCGCGTTACGTAAATTATATAGTTAGGTATTGTTAGGTTATTAGTATTTGAAATAATATTTATATAATATAATATATAAATTGTATTCTATCCCGCGTTTCACCTGATGACTGCATCAGTCCAGGTTTTTATATACCGCAGCATCCCGTTTTGTACACTAGTTGTAATTTACAAAACGACATTTTTCACATTTCTTTGAATGTCCGCATCTTCAAAATTACATGTTTTTGCTCATGTAAAATAGATGTACTTGTGTATTGAAGTGCATCAACCGCACCGCAATTTTCAAATAATTTTATTTCGTTATAATTATAACGAGCCGCTAGAAATATATAAATGCAATCAGGTTTGTTTTGGTCTTCGGTCCTCTCCGTTTCTTGCTTTACGCACAAGTGATGGGAGAGAGATCTATATTCCCTTGCAGCGGATATATTTGAGAGGGATGTGTACATGAACGACCTAGCGTCCTCCGCCTCGTTTCTTGAGGAGTCCATCGGTGCTGCACATCAGCTCATTATACTATTTAAGGCAAGAGGCTTCGATTTAGTTAAATGGACGAGTAACTGTCCGGAATTAATCGCACATGTACTTTCATCTCACCGCCACCACACTGAAGCTGCTTCCTTTGAAGGAGAAAACAGTTTTAAGATTTTAGGTCTCCGCTAGCAGCCTGATTGTGATCATTTTTGTTTTTCTATTTCGCAACCGCAAACTTCTCGCACCAAACGCGCTATTCTCTCCACGACCGCACGTTTGTATGACGTGTCAGGTTTGATTGGTCATAACATTTTATTTTATAAATTATTAATTAAGAACCTTTGGTTACTTAAGATAGACTGGGATGAAGCGCCACCGCAACATATTTTAGATAAGTGACATCAATTTGTATATGAGTTACAGCTCATTTCCTCTCTGTTTATATTTTTCCACGTTTCTGGCGTTCAAAACCCCGCGGACTGTCTATCCCAAGGGTTACTTCCATCCCATTTTATAAACCATGAACTATGGTTTCATGGACCCGCATGGGCCTCATTACCAGTTGATGAGTGGCCTATTAATTTATACCGCATTAAACGCAACTTCCTGAAGAAAGAACGACTTTCTATATTACTTGCATCGCACAGGAAGATATATTTTTATAATAATTTAAAATTTTCATCGTGGAATAAATTCCATAGGAGTTCATTTTACATACTTCGGTTTTTTAAACCACTCCCGCGCAATAACATAATTACCTCAGACGATTTAGATCTGACTGAGACGTTTTTATACGAAATATTCAACGCACTTCCTTTAGTGAAGATATTATCAATATTAGGAAGAACAAATCTTAATCTAACGCTTTACGCAAATTGTCAGCATTTACTGATAACAAAGATGTTACGAGTTGGTGGTCGCTTACGCTATTCTTCGTTAGGATATTCACATAAACATTTCGCTTTACTTTTAAAATCGGGACATATCATTAATTTAATTATCGATTCTTATCACCGCCAACATTGTTACGCAGGTCCATAATTATTACTTTAAATTTTGAGATTTTCGAATTTGATTTTGGATTCTTTCCGCTCTTTCCGCACGTAATACATAATATGACAACGCATACGTAAATGTATAGCTTGTTTTAATTAAATCCTAAACCTTCAAATCCCATAACTGTAGGAACCATTGTTCTTTTAAATGTTGATAACGCACCGCCCCTACAGTGGCCGTTAGGAATCATAACGAAAGTTTTTCCCGGTAAAGACGGTATCATACGTGTTGCGGAGGTTAGGACGAAGAATAGAGTTTATGAGCGACCAGTTGTGCGGCTTTGCCCACTACCCATTGAGTAGTTATTTATATTACAGCTATAATTATTATAATTATTATGTTATAAGTATACATAATCCCGCATCTATATATCCATATATTTAGTTATTTATACCGCTATTTATATATTTTTTCCGCTTTGTTTATAATTTCTTTAAAAATTATTTGTATTGAAGGAGTTGGATTCCTTCAAGGCCGGGGGAGTGTTGGATATTCTAGAACAAGATATTTTTATTTGAGCAATGTACCACACTTGTATCTAGCTTCCACTATATCCTTCCTTTTTCTCCCGGGCGCACTGAAGTTATCGCGGTTTCGCTCTAGCGAATGTGAAGTTAGTTCCTGTTTGACCGTCGTAAGGTCTCCGCACCGCATCACCGCACGCGCAGTTTTATGCTGTAGATACGTTTGCAACTTCAAAAACCGCTTCATATAACCGCTTAAAAAACTTATCAAGTGATCTGTGAATCTAAACCGCTGTAATTTACCTGAATTGTATGGTAAAAAATACGAAACTGGAGTGAAGACGAACCTGCCACGTGCCACGAGGCTGCCACCGGAAAATTCCAAGTAAGTGCGCCTTCCTATCCATTGGTTTCCCTTATCTCATTGATTTCACCCAATTATAGCTTAGATACAAGCAAGTGGTACATAGGCTCAACATAGTATCATAAAGTATTACGGTTCCCCTGCTCGACCTGAGTTACTATCGAAGGAATTATAAAAACGCAAAACCCGCAAACCGTTTTATGGTTGTAGATTTTGACCAGCAAATCATTTGTTACAGTTTTGTTAGTTTCTACTCATGCTTACCAAAAAAAATGGTTGTCTGTAAAGTTGGTTTACGGACGGTAGTTTAACGTGACAACGTCATGACAAAGCTCCGCTCCGCCCCGCCCCGCCCCGCCCCGCCCCGCTCCGCTCCACTCAACTACGATCGCATACGGCTCGGCTACGATACGCCGATCGTAGCCGATAGTGCCTCTCTCTCGCTTTTGCCGCTCTCTCGCTCGCGGAGCGCTACATTTTTTCATAGATGCGCCCGGCGTTCATCGTTTTAATAGACGTTATCACGCCAAAAATGCATTGTTCTCAGATCTAAAGGTATAATGTAAAATTTCAAAGAGAAAGAAAGTCAATAATTAAGCTTGCAAAATTTGACACACAGTCAGGTTAAGCTAAACAAAAGGGTATAAAATATCTTTAGGAAATATAATTTGTCTTTTAATAATGATTGTTTAAATAGTTAACAAATTCCTTATTAACACCCCAACTCAGAGCCACTAACGATTACTTTAATCGCTCCTTAGTAATGAATCACCGTACAAATTCTGAACTAAGGAGCGATTTAAGTAACCATTAGTGTCTCTGAGTTGGGGCGTTAGACAGTTACTAGCTGTATATGATTATTCTATTTACTTTCAGAGCCAGACGAAACAGACAGCAACTGGGGCACTACAATCACAATTTACCCCAAGCTGGGCCATTTAATCAACTGTCGTTGGGCCAATCACGAAGAGAAGCTCTTTGCACACACTTCGAACAAGATCATCATATACAGTTCCAACGGGCAAGTGATACAGGAGTATGATAACTTGTTCAACGACCGAGAAGTACTTTGTTGTATTCCATGCAACTATGATAGGAGAGTGGTAGTAGCTACTATGAACAGGGTGAATTATTTGGAGGTGGTTAACTTGGATACGAAGGAACGGGAGAGCTTTGAAGAGAGTGATATGGTGTTGGATGTTATAGCTGTGCCCGGTGAGTATTTCTTGTATTTGTTGTTTTAATGGGGAACTAAGGGGTTAAAGTAAAAGTAACATAAAAAATTTACTACTTGTTTGCAGTTTCTACTATGTATAAAGAATCTCTGGCAAACTGTGCCAAAAGTTTCCAAATAAACTAACTGTGACGTAATGTGCCATGCAAATAGACTTATGATTCCGTTCTTGCTAAATTTAATTCTATATACTTTCTGTATTTTGATATACAACCTGCAAGTTTATAATGATTATCATTGGGTTGTTTTTTATTCAGCATCGTAAATCATAAACTATCTAATTATATTATCGATTATGTTGTCTATTACATTCCCATTCAATACTTAAAGAATTCAATCAAAACTGTATCCTTTGGTTTAAGCTATAAACGTGCCTTTTTTTAAATTCCGATATTTATTGACGTTAAAGACATTTAAACAACATTACTTACCTTACAGGAAGCAACAAAATAATAACCTTAAAAGCGAAAGACGTTCGCGAATACGAGCTCAGGCCTCACTTCGGTGTGAGCAAGCAGAACTGCAACAACTGTCGCAGCAAGACAATCATAACATGCGACGAGGTGAAGGAATGCATAACGTTCATGTCAATGACTGTTAATAAGAATGGCACGCTACTGTTCGTTTCCACGGACGATGGTAGGATCATATGTGTAGATTTGAAGAATGATTCAAGGGTTTTTGATCTGGAGAATCGGAGAGGGTAAGGTTTTTTGTGAGACTAGAAACACATTCTTATGGTAAAAAAACGCTTTGTTATGTTCCAAAATACCCTGACCAGTAAAGAATTTTTTGCCTCCTCATATTTGTACTTATATATGTAATATATTGTGTGTTATATTATATTGTACGTGAATAATACATATATTATACCAAAACTTAAAATCTGTAATATGGATAACAATGATGTCGGTTTTTGGACTTAATGCTTTACAACAATCCCACCTGAAAGTAAGTAATTGATAATAATGTTATTTTTCAATACTCGTTTATTTTCAGGAATGTTGTAACGATGGCGGTTAGTGAAACAATATCAGTGGACGACATCATTCCCGGTTTGGACGTACTACTGACAGGGTCTGGTCCTGAAGAGAATTCCGTCAAAGTGTGGTTCCTGGATCCCTCATACGTTTCACAGAAAACGCACAAGAATGGGTATGTGTACATCTATTACATCTATTAGCCTTATGTAATAAAATAAAAATCAACGTTAGCGCTATGTGACACTATATTCAGGTACCAACTGATCGAATGAGTCCCAATTTGTGGGTAATAAATAATAATGGTCACCGGAAAGTCTTAGAATATAGTTAAAAAATACTATACACTATCATTATCACTAAATATTATAAACTTTCTAGTCCAGTAATTTTAGTCAAAATTAGGTAAGAATTGCGGAATGAGAGATACCCAGCTGATTTTTTTGTATAAAGTTGTATTTTGGCATTCTAAAACTTGTCTCAAAACCTGCATATGGTAGGGTGACCGCGTCTATTAAAAATTTGAGGACAAAGGTCACAAAAATTGGTTTTTTGCAAATATCTCATTTCCTATGAGTTTTTCGCTATTTGTATCTTCATCAGTATTGTAGAGAATTAAATTCCCTACAACTTTTGTATCAAAAAATTTTTTATACGTTGAATCGTTTTCGAGATAGAGGGCGGAGAGCGCGCGTTTAGAGCACAATGTAAGGTCAACCGGTACAGTCCCGATCAAAACATGCTATATTAAGTTTATTAATTCTATCTATCTAACAGCCTTTTAAAGTCCACTGTTGGACATAGGCCTCCCTAATTGGCGCCACTCTGACCGGTCCTGGGCCCTCTGAATCCAGCGGCTTCCCGCTGTCTTCTTTAGGTCATCAGTCCACCTGGTCGGGGAGCGACCCGTGCTCCTTTTACCGAGACGTGGCCGCCATTCGAAGACTTTGCAACCCCATTGGTTATCTGTCCTTCGAACGATGTGGACTCAGAGGGCCCAGAATCGGTCGGAGTGGCGCTAATTAGGGGAGGCCTATGTCCAGCAGTGGACTTTAAAAGGCTATAAGATAGATAGAATTAATAAACTTAATTGACCGGGACTGTACCGGTTGACCTTATATTGTGCTCTTAACGCGCGCTCTCCGCCCTCTATCTCGAAAACGATTCAACATATAAAAAAATTTTTGATACAAAAGTTGTAGGGAATTTAATTCTCTACAATATTGATGAAGATATAAATAGCGAAAAACTCATAGGAAATGAGATATTTCCAAAAAACTGATTTTTGTGACCTTTGTCCTCAAATTTTTAATAGACGCGGTCACCCTACCATATGCAGGTTTTGAGACAAGTTTTAGAATGCCAAAATACAACTTTATACAAAAAAATCAGCTGGGTATCTCTCATTCCGCAGTGAATTCCTAAGATGACTGGACTATTCGTATTTTTACGTGTTTCGGTCGCAGTTGCGCTGTCAGTATTAACGCCTGAAATAGCTTGGCTGATCAATTATTTATTTATAGACTAAAACTTCGACATAATATGTCAACAGATCCGCCCGTCTGACGACAAAGTTTGACGTGAGTTTCGCGACCCCAGTCTCCCCGCACACGCCAGTCAACACCCCCACTGGGTCATACAGTGCGTGTAACACGCCCAAACGTAACAAGTCGTTCGACACACACACTACAGTGGAGAAAGGTAGGTTCTTATTAGGTTGTTTTATGCTTCTTATTTATTGAAGTTATACTTCTTATGCGACTTGCAACAAGGTTGCGTTAAACGTTTTAACGCTATCATGGAAGGGGGTATGAAAATTGAAAGCACTGGATAGATGGTTCTTTTTAAACCCCGACGAAAATAGAGGGCTGTTAAAAGTTTAACGTGTCTGTGTGTCTGTATGTCTCTGTGGCGTCGTAGCTCCCAAACGGATGAACCGATTTTGATCTAGTTTTTTGTTTGAAAGGTGACTTAATCGAGTGTTCTTAGCTATATTTACTTTAGTGTAAATAAAACTGTGGGGGTTTTTTTTATTTTAATTTAAGGTTATCTCCTTGTATGATTGTTTTTCTGTGGTGTGCACATAATAATTAGTTATCTATCTATGTAAAGGTTTGGTGAAGAAGACAATGAGTCTGGACAGACAGTCCCTCAAGCCGCTGAACTTGAAGGGGATAAGCAATGGAAACAATGATAGCGTGATCCAACCCCTGTTGGCGGTCATTGATGACAAGAATCATATACAGGTGAGTTATGACCTCATAATTTTTAACCCCCGTCGCAAAAAGAAGGGCTTTATAAGTTTGACGTGTCTGAGTGTCCGTGTGTGGCATCGTAGCTCCTAAACGATTGGACCGATTATGATGCAGTTTTTTTGTTTTAAAGCTGATGTGATTGTTATGGTTCTTAGCTAAAATTTATGAAGATCTGATCAGGCGTGTTAAGGTCACGTCATTGCGACTTTATGTGTAAAAAATCCTCTTTTTGAGGGATATCGATAAAAATCGATAATTTTTTTTTAGTAAGCACATAGGCGATTTTGAATTTGGTGAATAAATTACGATGGAAACGTCGTACACACATGAGAGTTTTTGAATTCGATAGTGCTTCAAAATATAGAATCGTTTGAAAAAAGTGATTCTGCCAAAAGTAACACATAACACATAAGAGGTTTTAAAGTCGCAACGACGGTCATCAGCTCTTTTTTGGTCACAATAAAAATGTCGGGGGATTTTACAATTTACATTTATTTATCATAACTTATCGTTCCAGGTATTCCGCGGCAAGAAACTACTTGCAGAAATATCACCCGATATGGATGAACAGATAACAACGGTGAAAATATCACCGTGCAATCATTACGTTATATACGGGCACAGGTCCGGTGTAGTACAGAAATACGCGCTCAGATCTAAGGAAAACGTTAAGATAATGGACGTATACAGTCCCGTGCGGTATATGAACTTTGTTAACAGTAACCTTATGGTGGTGGCAGGGGAAAATAGATGTCTAATGGCGTATCGGTTCGATAGTGATGGCGTCTGGAAGACTGAGATGTTGCAGCAAGGTAACGCTAATCTAGGGTCGCAGGAATTGTTGAATGGGATACAAGGTGAGAAAAGCTATTATCGTACTTACTGACTTAAACTAGCTCGCATGTATGTATTGTTGGGGGAGCATTAAGGATTTTAAAAATTCATCCTTTAAAACACAGATTACCCCCAATAGATACCGCATACAAGGCAACTGACGCGTGACAACACGTACGTGCATTTGCATGTTCACGACATTAGTGTCGACCAATAAGGACCCGTCAAGTCCAAGTATGAATTAGAAATTGCCAATCACAGCGCATTTTTTCCCCCGCAAGCCGCGCCCTCCGCCAAATGTAAGTTCAAACTACGAAAATTTCACTTATGCGGTATCTATTGGGGTTAATCTCTGCCTAAATATAAATATTATGCAATGGGGTTTAAGAGTACAATGGGGGTGAGAGTATGAAGAGCTGACGAGCAACCTGATGTTCATCATAGCCTATAGATATGAGAAACACTAAACTATGCGTAAACAGAAATTAGTTTTGGCATTAAATTATACTTTAAATTCTTTTCATTTTGCGTCTGCCTAGTTTTTAAGTTACATATTGCTATAAAAAGACACTGCAACATTGATTTCCAAATAAGTCTCGTCTAAAAAACGAACTATACAGAGTGTCCTGTTCTTAAAAAATATATTGACGTCTTTCAGGAATAAAAATCAAGAAAAACGATCACGCAGACAAAAAGTCTACATCGAGCAGCGACTCAAGTATTTCTTCATCAGACCGATATTTCCCCAGTCGGGAGTATAAGAGTCGGTGTCTGAAGGAGAGTGGAGTTATTGACTGCTATTGGCTCAAGGACGTAGGACTGATCACTGTGGAAGACAACGCTACTGTCAAACTGTGGAATCAGTGCGGCAAACTGAAGTGTGTACTGAATTGGAGGCAGAAAGACGTTTGCATCACTTGCTCTGCGTTGCAGAAGAATGTGTTGGTGCTTTGTGATAGTTACAATATGGCGTTTCAGGTAAGATTGTTAATTAACCTCCGACGAAAATAGAGGGGTGTTATAAGTTTGACGTGTCTGTTTATCTGTATGTCTGTCTGTGGCATCGTAGCTCCCAAAAGGATGAACGAATTCTTAATCTAGTTTTTTTTTTGTTTGAAAAGTGACTTGATCGAGCGTGTTCTTAGCTATGTTTAGTGTAAATGATACTGTCGGAGGTTTTAAATTGAAATTTAACATTATAATATTTAAGATTAAGTAAAGTTTTGATGATTTGGTGGTACAAGTGTTTAATTATCGAAATTTGCGAAATTATTATCTTACGATAGCAACCGGGCCCAGCGGCTTTAGCTACCTTTCGAAGCAGGGAAACCTTCAAGAAATTTCTGCCACTCGTCCATCACTCATCCATTTAACTGCTGACCGCGCCCGCTTTTGCTTAACTTACCCTTCATAGCCTAATTATCTGATTACCGCAGGTCAAATGTAGCAGCAGAGTTACCAATTCTACAGTTTTTAACTGTAGATTTACAGTTTTTTCTATATCTTCACAGTTTTTAGTTTAAAAAAAATGTAAATTTACAGTTTTTTTAAGTAGAATTTTGCAGTTTTCTACAGCTTTTTGAAAGCAATTCTACAGTTTTAATTCTAGATTAGGGTTGGCAACACTGTGTAGCAGATTTTACTAAACCATTATTTTCCAGACGTTCGAAGTGAACTGCGATGGCGAGGCGCGGTTAGTGCTACTGCAGGAGTTCCGGCTCAACAACCGCGTGATGTCGTGCGACCTCACCGCCGACGGGAACATCCTGGCCTTGGGGCTGGACTCCGGGGATGTCGTGGTGAGATGTCTTTCTTTCTTTTTCTTCTCTCTTTCTTGGCCGACAACGCATCAGTGATGTCGCCAATTACCTAAAGGTAGAAGATACACGGCGAATATCTGAGCTGATTACAATATCTATACGCATACCTTTATCGTCCAGAGACGATGTGTAAGAGGATGTATAGGATCGATAAACCGAATCGCATAACGAAACGGTCGATCCGTAAAGTGCAATATTAACAAGGTGAATGCCTATAATCTGTTCTGTTCTCTTTTGTTCTTCTTATCCAACGCAGGGCTGACCCAAGGTCAACTTGTATTATACCTGATTAATAACTAACATTCTGATACTGATTCACTGATACTGATGCTTACAACTGATATGCTGATAGTAAAGTGGCCTCCACCCAATCCCCATTACTAGCCACGCCCATTCCGCCTATACTGAACTGATTCTGTTACTGGTTCATCTGATCTGTTATCTGATTCTGAATATTGTTTGCCCACAAGCTGCCCGACTCATCGGCAACTGTATCTGAAATACTACTTGCAAACATGCTTTCCGACTCCTCGGTAACTGAGACACAACCATCACAATAATCTGTTATTGTGTGCACTGATATAACTGCTACGAAACAATACTTTTTACTTTTCTCACATTTAAAACCTCGTGTCTGGAAAATTTCCATTCCTGTCTGCTGAAAAACTTATTGACAATATATGTCAAAACCCAAGCACAGACTGCTTAAACACATTGATCCAAAGTCCACAGACTACGTAAAAACTCTATAGCTCCATTTATGGTTCGCATTCGCGACAAGTGATGCATTTGGTGTTGCTGATGTTCATGGGCGACGATAGCCACTTACCAATATCAACGAATGCGTGCGATAATTATCGAAGACGAAACTAATTTACACCACACTCTGGGCACGGGTTACAGCCATTGACATAAATTATATGGACGCGCTCTTTCTAAGAAATTTCGTGTCACACTTTCGTGCCACAGAGAACTCAATCACAGAGTCACTATGCGCCCAGTGTTGCCAACACCCTACTCCGAAAGAGATCATGGATACATTACTATAACTGGACATATACCATGGATATATTACTCTGTCTGGATTACATTGTAGAGGTACCTGAGGATTAATTACGTCATAACGGAATGACCATTTCTGTAGTGTTCATCCATTCATCAAAAAAAAATCAAAAAATAGTTTCTTATTCCAGAATTTACATTTTATTACAATATGCGTGGGATCTTTCCATTTAAGTATATAAAACTTGTGTTATCTATAGTCCCAGGATATATCATTCGATTGTGTTAAAATATTTTTATGTGTGTTGTGCACTTAAAATAAAAGAAATGTATCGTAATAAATTACACTGTAGCCTCATTGAAATATTATAGTGTATTTTTGTAGAAACATCAAAAAGAGGAATTGGCAATTTAAATACTTTAATTGTCGTTTCTTTGTTTTCCAGGTAGGTTTGTGTGATTTAGGTTGTATTTAGTGTAACTCATAATGTATGATAAGCTTAAATAAAACTTTGTTTTTCAGAGCAACACGTAGTTTATTATCAATTCTTTAAATCCCGACTGGTTGTCATATATAATCACATTAAGTACTTCACCTTATTGCACACTTCTCTCATATTTATTTACCCAATTACTTATAGTTATACACAAAACTATATATAGACAGACATACAACATATATATAGGATAAACAACAATTTTTGGAGTTTATTTATTAATTTTTTAGTTTGATTTTTTTAAATGAAATGTAGGTAATTTCTTTCTGTCTTTCTTTCTTTTTTTTTTCTTTAAATATTAAATTGTCATTGGTCCTCAATAAGTCCACGAAGTTTGAAAGAAATCTGAGCGTTTCAAGTGAGCCAAAATCAAGTCCAAAGAGAAGTTACAAACAAAGAAACAAACAAACAAACCAACAAACAAACATACAGGTGAAGTAATATAAAGCGTTAAAACTTACCTGTGGAAAGTTATTCTTTCACGTAATGTTTTCGTTTTTTGCTCATAATTTTTGCAATACCGCAATGTACAAGTTGGCATTTTCGTTAATTCAATAGGTACATATAATATCTAAAACAAATAAAGTAAGTCAATTTCATATAAAAGTCACGTATTGAAATCACTTTCTAGTTTCTACCACAATTTCCGCATCTTTGTCCTTTTGTTCTCTCACTCCGCGACGTCTGGCAACCCTGTTCCGTAGTGACTAAGTACTCTGTGTTCGTTCTGTCAAGTTTGGTTCAAGATGTCGGTAATAAATATTTGACACTAAATAATTTTTAAGACTGTAAATAAAAATATAGTTACTTACCGATTATGATTAAATAAAGTGAAATAAAGTTCAAACGTAAATAATGAGAAAGTTTTAACTGTGCACAATACAGAATAATAAGTGTTCTTGAACAGTCGGAGTTTTTCGAAAGTGACAGGCGACAGCACTTGCTCGCAGCCGACTAAACTGAGTTGGCCCCAGTTGGGGTCAACACAGGTGAACAAAATGTAAGTACTGAACAGCCTGTCTATATAATTTATGTCAATGGTTACAGCACGCTCCCGCAGCTCACCTCAGGCCCCGACTGCATTCAACTCGCGCGCCTACTGTATCAGCTTTCAGTAATCGAGCTACACACTCACGAGGCACATTAAACAATGTGCATGCTAATCAGGTTCTACATCACCTTTCCATTCCTAGGTCTGCTGGAAGAGATTTCTGATAGAAATAAGCAGTACCTTTGTACAAAATTTATTGTACTATATGTTATATACTCTATTTGTGTACATAAATTGTTAAATTAATAACTAAATTTTATTCCCAGCTCTGGAACGTGCCTAACAAAGGCCAACTGAAGCTGCTAAAGCACCACAAGTCCAAGGTGCAGTGTTGCTGTTTCTCGCCCATCCCGGACCGGTTGTACCGGAGCGCTGTGACGTCACCATCCACGCCGTTCGAGTCGGATGATGAACAGCCGCCTTTAGTGCTCGTTACCATGGCCTCGGAGATAGTGTGGTGGGACGTCACGTATGTTATACGGACTGCGCATAGGAATCCTTGGAGGTATGTTATAGTGAAGAGTATTATAAGTATTATATGATGTTGTTTGGCACACAGGTAGTTTAAGTTTATAACGTAAATTAACAAAGATAAATTTAATTGCAAGTATTATAAGGTCAAGATCATTGATTTGATGCTGAATTGGGCACACAGTTTAACTCTATATCATGATAAATTTTATTCTGGTACTTCTAAAGGCCATATACATACAGGCTAGCTACATTAAATTAGATTACTAATTTAATATGATAAGTTGCCTCCGTAACATTTACGTTAGTAACTTTCGGAAGTATACACAAGTATTCAAAAATTATGATAACCCACTTAGAAAGTGTTACATTTGCAAACTTACGGTAAGTTAATTACGTAAGTTACTTACGTGAGTAACGCCTCAACTCAGAATTACTAACGGTTACTTAAATCGCTCCTTAGTACAGAATTTGTATGGTGTTTCTCTACTAAGGAGCGAATAAAGTAACCGTTAGTGACTCTGAGTTGGGGTGTTAAACTTAATGTAAATCCTTACATATGTTTCAGAAACTGGAACGTAATAACGCCGATAGCGAGTCCGCTGACTGCGCGCAATGAGGTGTCGACGTTAGACAACTCCGGGAGCGAAACTAATTGTAACTTCTTCTTTGGCGGCGCTCTGTTTAGCGGGAAATATTGCTGGAAGGCTAACTGGAAACATAAAAAGTAAGTATAAGTAAAAAGTAATATTTATTATGTAGTATTGTTTATTGTTTTATGTAATATCGATGGTTAAGAAGCAATAATGTCTATCTCAAAAAGTAAACTTCACAGGAGATGAAAAGAACAATAGATGAATAGAGAATTACGTTATCATTAGAACAGTAAAGATATTTTTGTTCACCTCCTGTGAAGTTTACTTTTTTATATAAACACTATTGATTTTTAACAGTCGACATGTATATGTACTTATGCGTTCGACAATTAATGATAGACGCGTGGAATAATTTCATAGAAATTTAAACATAACAATGTAGTTAGTTACAACTACCATAGTTTGATGTTTGCAGACAAGAATGTCTGCAGTAACAGATATGAAAGTTATACACAAAGATAGATGTATAATAATGTTACATTTATTTTTTCAGAAGCAAAGAAGGATCAAAACGCAAAGAGATGCTATCATGCATCAAGTTATCTGGAATTAATGCGGAGAAAGTTTGCCACGACGACAAGTTCTCTTGTTTCGTCACAGTGGACAACGCTGGCCATATCCATATTATGAATTTATTAACGAAACATTCTACGTAGCATGAATTTACATTTATAATGTAGTTTAGACAAACGCCAATTTTGGAACGAATTGGCACTAGTACACTTTAGTATAAATCGTGACTTATGTCGACAAAAACATCGAATATAAAACGCACAAATGTAGTGATCACTTAATAAAGTAATGCTCAATTTTTATATTACCGCAATTTTTTGGTGTTTATTTCGCACAACGCAGCCTGGTATTTTTAGGTTTTGCAAATAAACAAACAAAAATCCAATTTAAACAGTACTTGTATAAGTGGGTAGTCAATTATTAACAATAAATTACTTTTATTGAAAGACGTTTCAATGTGCCTAATCATGCGTTACACCGAGAGAACTTTAAATAATTATAAAGATTAAGTGCAGCCTTTTATAATCTGAATTTTACCAAGAAAAAAAATAACCGACTTCAAAATAACTCAAAAACTACTTGTCAGATCTAGCTCAAATTTAAGTGGGACCACATTACATGCTTGTCATATTTGACAAGCACCAGCTTTCGATTAAAAAAAGAATCATCAAAATCGGTTCACCCAGTGGAAAGTTCTGAGGTAACAAACAAAAAAATACAGTCGAATTGAATACCTCCTCCTTTTTTGAAGTCGATTAAAAAGTGATAAAAATTTTAGCTCAAGAAAAATATTTTATTTTTAATACACTTTTTTAAGGATTCTTTTTTATTTTGAGATTAAAAAATAACGTAATTCTTTTATTAGTTTATTAATGCTCAACATGTACGTAAATTATACACTTTGGTAAAATTATACCCATACGTAATCAAGACAATTTTATTATAGAAATAAGAAGAATTGTTTGATACATTTTATTTACAGTTATTGTACATAAGTTAAATTAAAGTTATAATACTTTCGAACAAAAATAGAACTGTCTGTACACTTGTAAAACTATTTTATGTTAAATATAACATGACATGTGTTTGTAAGTTTTACATACTGAGCTCTTGATTAACATGACTTTAGACAAATAAGTAAATTAAAATTTCAGCTTGGATAAACATATTTGAAGTCCAGCTTCATAACCGGTAAAGCGATTAATTTCTGGTAAAAAGGAAAGTTTTCTAAATTTAGAATAATTATATAGTAAATTTACTGTCAGGAAAAGACTTACACAAGTTTGGTTGCATACACCAAATCTCTTGTTTGTATGTAGTCCATACGTAACACAATACTGCCAATACGTAATTATATTTGTGTATCCAAATACTTTTAGTGATACTAAGGTACAGTAGCGTAGCGTGGGGGGGGCCGTGGCCCCGGGCGGCACATGAAGAGGGGGCGGCAAGCCACTCGATTTTTAAATAATAAAAAAAATATACATTAAAATTAATTTTATTTAAATTTTAATGTAAATAATTGTGCTATGAAAAAAAAAACAAGAAAAGTGCATTTTTAATTAATAAAAAAATATTTTAAATAGTATGGGGGCGGCAAAGATCACTGGGGGGGCGGCAAATTTTCTCTCGGCCCCGGGCGGCGCGGCGGCGGGAGCCCACGCTACGCCACTGCTGTACGGTACTGTGTGCATTTTTACAACGAACAATTTAAGTCTCTTATAAGTTTTACAGTCGATGAGATTAGTGTGTTGTATATCTGATATAAAATAAGTTTAACATACCTAGCGTAAAATTATGAACAGAACAAATATAGCTATTAGGATTTGATAATATTTTATATTCCCACCAGTCTGCTTTATTTATTTAAGGTTTACATTCTGCATACGTGCATTTATTCACTTTTGCATTAATATTTAAATTCATCAAATATACAACAAGAACAAAATTATGAATACAAACAATCCAATAAAATTTTTAGGCATTAAGATTTAATTATCTAGAAAAAAACATTACATTTAATGTAAAAGTGAATAAATATCATACTTGGTAATCTTAATAAATTGTTACTGTTATTATAATAATTTCAATAGATATCTAGTTAGTTAAAAATCATGAGGTTGAGTAGGCATTGATAGATCTGCCGTGGTCTGATCTATAGAACAAGTGCCATTGCTTACAAAAATGGCCCATCGATATGTGATGGTATCATAAAGGATCTCTTTATGTCAATAAGATTGTATAGTATAGATCATGTAAGTAATTATGGTGCTATAATTGTTTTATAGAATTGAGGAGTTGGTTAGTGTTGATATTATGTTGGTCAATTTATTGTTGTACAGTTAGAAGATCATGATTGTGATTTTTTTAAAACACTCTGTGCTCAAAATGCATTTTCTTGTTCGTTCCTAGTTTATATAAATAGTAAAAGTTATCTTCTATTTTTAATTAAAGCATTTTACGTGCCGTCGAAGCATTTTATGATTATTTGGAAAGTACAATACGGCTGACGTATCTTGGCGCGTCTGAACATAAGCTTTGCGAACTTGCGAAGACAGAGATAGCGACACGTACATGCTAACGTGTGACTGAGATATAATACGCCGCGTACCGAGCATTGCCAAACTATGTTACTGCGCAGCCTTCTGCACGAAGTTCATACGTCGGCCGTACTGTAAACTTAATAAAATTCATTTGATTTCTATCTATTGTGACAACTTTATCTTAATTTGAAAATTATTGATATTTCAATTCATATTCGTTAAGCATTGAAGCATGATAGTAAAATCAGTACATATTAATAACATCATTTTAATTTCTCAAAAGCGATAATAATATTTGTAAATTATAATATTATAGGCAATAAGACTTTTAAGTATAATGTTTTATCTAAATATATTAATTAACACTTTATTGTAATGCAATAATCATTATTGAAATTATATTTTTAGATTGTTTAGATAGACATTATTTTGTGAACAGTTCTTTACATTCTTAAATATAAAGATTTTTCCACTGAATTGTTTTTATTTTTGTTGGATTCATACCCCGTTTTATAAAGATTAAATATTAAGATAAAAATATCAACGATCAAGAAACTTTAATACAATTTCCTGAACATTACAGGCTGTCTACAATCATTTCAACTTCCCCCATTTTGCCATAAGAATCTGGTATACCTATAACTTTTTAGGATTCCGTTCCGTAAAAGGAAAAGAATTTAATATCTAATTCTCAGGTTAGCACTTCCTTTTAGCTATGAACAACGCAAACAAGATACGGTCCTATAAGTCATATTTTTCGAGTAATTTTGGCACTCGCAAGGGAATCGAAACCTAAAACACTTCCCGTTGACCTAGAAAAATAAAATTACAATAGTCATCACAAGACAAGATAATTGCGTCATACTTTTCTTCATATAAGTTTTGGAAGTCAAATCGAGATGGCTCTTATTTATTGACAGGTCTTATAACATGGTAACACTTTGAAAATATTTTACGTTTAATTTACGTTGGGCAACATTATTTCTATTTGAAATCGTAACGGCTTTCGATCAACTGTCAAGTTTTGTACTTAGCGCTTGCGTGTGAATATTGTTATAAAACTATTTTATTGTGAAGTGTTTACTTATCTAAAGTAATATCGGTTTCTCAATGAAGGAAAATTAATTGAGACAATAGCTTTACATTTTAGCGTTTAGGTGTTGAAGTGTAAAATAATGGCACAATTTAATTATCTAAACGAACTCAATAGTTTAGCGACAATGGATGGGCCTTTGACTCGGGGGCCACTCCAGCGATGGGCTAAAAAATCTAACAACGAGAATATAAATCCGTCCTTTAGTACCTCATTCAAAAATATATCGAATATAAACTTGAGCAGTTGCAACCAATCCATGCAGAAACTGTCGATATCTGCGAACCAAAGCTGCAACAATAGTGTACTGTCGAGTAATAAAACTCCTACGAGAAATGAAAATAAAAAGGGAAAGAAAACGCCTTCGAAGAATAAATCTCCAGGTAAGTTTGTTAAAACCAAATATTTGTTTAGAATGTTTACAGTGTCATGTAACATGCGTTTGTATTAGAAATTTCACTTTTTTTTAATAAGCATAGTATCTTATGTAGATAAAACGAATATTTAAAGAAAGCTACATGTATTTGTTTGGTTACAGGGCGCTCCACTACACCAACCCCAAATAAAGCTTCTAAAACTCCAAACAAAGCTGATAGATTCATTCCTTCCCGAAGCAACTCTAATTATGACATGTGCCATTATATGGTAAGTGCAAATGTTGCAGACTAATGGTGAATGCACATTTGTCCACACTATGTGTGCGTACGAAACTTCAGTTGAGTCTCTTTCCATACACAATGTTTGAAACCCAACATAGTATTGCCCATTTAACTTACTGCACTTGAGTGAGGATGCTAAAAGAAGATTGTTTATGGGTTACACAAGATTATAAAATTCAAATTCAAAATTCATAATTCTTTATTCATATAGGTATCACAGATACACTTAAGCACATCATTTTAAAATCTACCAGCTTTTCGGAAAGGTGCTTTGTCATGGAAGAGAAGAAAAGCTGTAAAGAAACTCCTCGGCATGTCTTTTAAAAAAAAACATAATATTTATATATCAACAGTTGAGCCGCGATGAAGACAAAAGTGAAGAGTTGGCACCTTCGAACGCTGCAGGAGAGGCGCTCGGACGCGCATTGACCGACACGGAGCCTGGGAGACTGCTACAGTACACTTGTAAAGCCCCGGCTGCACCGGAGGGCTACCAGAATAGATTACGTGTTGTATACTCACAGGTTAGTTGTATGATACTCCTTTAAGAAGTCTGCCCACTGTGACTAACTACCATGAATGTGCTATGGACATATTAGGCAGAGAAATCAACACAATACGCTTTACTATGTCCACTAAATTAAATTGATATTCATTGACAATTTTGAAGCTGTGTGCATTATATGCCATGGTGTTGATCAGTAACAAAACAGTGTAGTGTGAATGTGTGTCATACCTTTGAATACAAAGAATATTTTTTTGTATTGATGTATTAGACACATTCATATGCTTTTATCTGTTTATACTATTCTATTTCCCTTTTAAAATTAATCAAGATTAAACAGATTATTAAAACTTTTTAATTGCAGGCTAAAGTACCGTCGACTGTCAAGAACACAACAAGGTACATTCCACAAGCTCCTGATAGAATATTGGATGCTCCTGATATTTTAGATGACTATTGTAAGACACATTTTAAATTTATATTTTGAGAAAATTAAAAAAAAATGCAAATTCAAAAAATTTATAAAAATATAATTTAAAATTGTTTTACTTTTCAGACCTTAACTTAGTGGACTGGAGTGCATCAAACATTTTAGCAGTAGCATTGGGAAACTCGGTATACCTGTGGAATGCTGGCACGGGCCAGATAGAACAGCTGTTGACCCTGGAGGGGTCGGAGACAGTGTGCTCAGTGGGTTGGGTGCAAGGGGGAGGTTCTCATCTAGCAGTAGGCACCTCCTCGGCTACAGTGGAACTTTGGGACTGTGAGAAGATTAAGAGATTGAGGGTATGTGCAATTTATAAGGCTTTATTGTTTCGTAATTTGTTGCTTCTGCTTATACCAACCCTTTTTAACCCCTGACGCAAAAACAGGAGTGTTATGTTATAAGTTTGATGTGTCTGTGTATCTGTCTGTGGCATCATAGCTCCTGAATGAATGGGCTGATTTTGATGCCGCTTATATTTTGTTTGAAAGCTGATGTGATCAAAGATCTATTCAAGCGTTTCAAGGTCATCAGCTCTAACCGTCGGAGGTTTTTAAATTTAAAACTTACAGTTATATGTAACAAATGTGACATCAAACGCTACTAAACCTTATCGTACCATGTCCTGCATACCTACTCTTGTCTCTTGTACGTACCACAGATAATGGACGGGCACACGGGGCGCGTGGGCTCGCTGGCGTGGAACCTGTACGTGGTGTCGAGCGGCGCGCGCGACGGGAACATCGTACACCATGACGTGCGCCAGCGGGACCACGCCGTGGAGACTATAGCTGCGCACACGCAGGAGGTGTGTTCTCTTGATAATATACCTACATAGTACAGATAATGGACGATCACACGGGGTGCGTGTTTGTTCCTCAATCACGCCACAACTACTGAACCGATTTGGCTGAAAGGGCAATGAACCTAGTTGGCGTACCTACAAGTCCGCCATTTTGAATAAAACTCGATTCGGCGGCCAGTGATGAAACATGTATGCCGATTGGCATACAATACAATTATTTAGAACTTTACTGTCCTTTTTTATTAAAACTTTAACGGCCGGTCTCAATAATGTACTAACAGTTATAAAAAGGTAGATAAGGCTGTCATTAGTATATCATCTGTCATATTTGTCAATTTTTGCGTCTCAATAACCTTCGGTGGATAGAAAATATATACCGATGACATTGATCTACCGTTCGGAGGGCCAAGTCATACCGTAGGTATGTTGGTCCATACAAAAATAAATACTTGCGTCTCAATAACGCTTTGACAGCTAACTGTCGGTAATAGAAGTTACCAACTATCGGAGTCTTTCACATCGCTCGATTTCGACGGATAATTGGTAGATTTCTCATATTGTAAAGAAAATTTATCAAAACATCATGGATTTATTAATCAGTGATGAGTGATAATGAATTTCGTGAAGCCTGTATATTTGATTCCGCCTTTTTAATACGGTACCAAGATCGCCGAAATTGTCTTCGTATAAAATATATGACTACATATAGGTATGACTGAATTGTGTGAATCCAATTTTGTTTATAACTACCTAGATTCAGATTAAACATAAACCATAATCTAAATTTTACTAACAAAAAATAACCGACTTCAAAGTTACTCAAAAACTACTTGTCAGATCTCGTTCAAAATGTGGGACCACATGACAAGCACCAGCTTTCGATTAAAAAAAGAATCATCAAAATCGGTTCGCCCAGTCCAAAGTTCTGAGGTAACAAACGTAAAAAAATAGAGTCAAATTGAGAATCTCCTCCTTTTTTTGAAGTCGGTTAAAAACGGCAGTGAATGAGAATTGATAAAAATTCCTATCTTTAAAGTTTTAGGTAAGTAGGTATTTTAATAAAACAAGAACAATAAGCTTTTTAAGTTAGATTTATTTTGAAATTATAACAAAAACATTTAGTTTTTTCAGAAATAATGGTGTATCCCTGCTATATCAATAGCTATTGGCTACTATTTTGGCCTTATGAAGAAAGGTACTTCATCTTTTGTGAAGGGTCTGGACTTCATCTGAAAAGAAACTTCCTTTACTACATTTGGCAACAATTTAAAAGCAAAAAGAAGCAGCAACCCATAATTGCTGGGCTCGGGGTCTCCTCTCGCAATGTGAGGGGTATTATGGTGGTCACTCACGGTCATTCCATCGCGTCATTTTTGGGGCCACGCCAAGCGACATATGTCAAAATGGCGCGATTGGACATACAAATTTTTTAAATCACGCCATCAGTTTTTCACATTCACGATCAAATTTTGGCTGTATATCACGCCATTTGACGCGATGGACTGACCGTGAGTGGCCACCATAAGGCCATAGTCTACGGCGCTGGCCAAGTGCAGATTGGTAAACTTCAAACACCTTTAAGAACTTTATGGATAACTCTCCGGTGTGCAGGTTTCCTCGCGATGTTTATTGTTTTCCTTCACCGAAGCTAGTGATAATTAACTTCTAATACGCACATAATATTTGAAAATTTGATGTGCGTGCCAGGATTTGAACTCGGGCCACGGTCAAGTGGGAATAAACACTTCGTTCGGGAGACCAACGTTCTAACCGCTAGGCTATCACTGCTACAATTATTACAACAATTTACAATAACTAAATTTTTTTGTTTACTAAACATAATAATATATTTTATTTTATCAACAAATAAAGTCTATACTCACGGTGACACACAATAACAGGTCATCGTCGAAGTGCTAAACGTCAAATGCTGCGTTTTGTTACTAGTGGAGCATTGTTCCAGGTTACACCTAACATTATTTTATTAACTTCATCGGTGAAATTCACAGTACATTTGGAACAAATTATCATTTTAATATTAAAATGAAATAAGTTTATAATCAAAAACACTGAGTTCCTTTTTATAATAAAAAGTATAAAAAAAGTATAAAAGTATAATTTTTTTTATTGTTATGCGAAAACGAAATTTTCAGAGGGACGTAAAAACCAGAGGGAGAAATGTCACTGGAATATTATCTACCCATGATCTTACTTTTGTTGGCTTACTTTTGATTTGAGAGACGGCAGTTGCCGGGAGATCAGCCTTTACTTTTTATCTCTGATATGTACCAGAGTTCAACTGACAGTATATTATTGAGACCGGCCGTAAGAGTTTCAAAAACTTTAATGGATAGGATTTTAGACTACCATAAGTCGGTTTGTTTTCAAAAGTTTCATAAGGAAACTCATATGCCAATCATATACCAAGCTTATGAAGGGTTGACTTAAAAAAAAAGTAAGATTAAATTCCTTTATTAACTTTCTTCTTCTTCTTAGTCGTCATCTTCAATGCTGAAGGTCGTGTCTAGCATGGATTGTCGATCACTTTGTGCACTATGCTCTTCCACTTTTCCCTGTTCTGGGCGGTCTTCAAAGCTTCGGCAATTGGTAGTCCGGTGAGCGTCTTTACTGAATCAGACCAGCGGGTTGGAGAGCGACCTCGTGGTCTTTTCCCGTCGACCTGGCCAACTACCATGAGCTTCTCGAGGTTGTCAGGGTTTCTACGAGCGACATGTCCAAAGTAATTAAGGATTCGCTGGAAGCAGAGAGCGGATAGCCTTGTGGTTATTCGGAGCTCGTTAAGAATAGATGCATTGGTCCGGAATGCAGTCCATGGAATTTGCAACATCCGCCTCCAACACCACATCTCAAAAGCGTCGATCTTTGCTCTTTCCTTCTTTCTGATCGTCCAGGATTCTGCGCCGTAAAAGAAAATCGAGAATACCAACGTACGTACCAGCCTGACTTTAGTATTAACTTTAACCTATACTTAAATTACACGTGCCATCTTATAAGAACAATTTACAATAATTATGAGTCCTTAGCCGTACAGTGAGTTCGTAATTCTACAAAATTGCATAGTATGATCAATCTGCCAGTAAGTGCAACAAGACATTGTGTATATAAAATATGTAATAACTAAGATTTGGAAAGCTGAAGTTTTTTTGTTGTCTTATTTGTTTATTTATTGATTGGATGGATTGAATACTAAGTGACAGTACAATACGGGTGATGACGACATGCATTAATTAATTAATTATTATTATTAAACATTATTAGAGCGAGTAACCAAAAAAAATAATTATAAAATGTAAACAAAAAAAAATTAAAATTCTAAAATGTAAACAATTTGCAAAAGATTTCATAAATGGTAAAATATTAAATTATAAAAACAGCTTAAAATTTAATCTATAAAACAAACAAACAGCCAAGCACATAATTATTTAAAAAGCATGATATAATAATGGTTAATAATTATCATAAATAGCAAGTGGCATACAGATTAAAAAATGTATAAAATTAAATAACAAATCATTAAGGATTCAAAAACTGATATTAAACTAATTACTTAAAACTATGGAGTTGCAGTATAGCGTGTGGTGATGTGTAGGCGGTGCGCGAGCAATAAAGTTAACTCCCGAAATCAAGTTAATCGTTTATTCACAAAGCACAATAGAATAAGTTATAACAAGCACTACACAAGAAAGTACAACACGAGAAATATCCATATAACATAGAAGGAGTGAAGAGTGATAGGCATAGAACGACGTACAGACACAGGAAACAATTAGCAACATATAACAATAGCTTAGGGCGTAGCGAAAGCACTAAGGTAGCCGAGCGTCCGAGCGACACGGGTTAGCGCGATGCGTGTGGAAGGCCGACTTCAGTGGCAAGTTGCTACTTGCCCACACTACTCCCCCGCTGAGACCGTTACTACGGGCGATAGTAGTCGGAGAATCTCACAGTGCGCCCATTTCTTGTTGCTGATGGTGGCGTGAAGGTGGATAGTGGTGCCGATGTGTGACGTGAGACTTTTGAGCGTTGACAGTGCTCGCATTGTTTAGCCCATTGTCGGCAGTCACGTCTAACGCCTGGCCAGACAAAACGTTGCGTCACTAGCTTGACCGTTGCCTTCGCCCCCGCGTGACTCAAGTTATATAGTGCGTCAAAGGTTTGTTTGCGGAACGAAGGAGTAACGTAAGGTCGTGGTACTGGACCAGAGACGTCACAGTATATTTCCAGGTCTCCTGGCGTTTTACGCTTTTCTAATTTCAGAGCGCATCCGGTCTGTAGAAGATTGTTCAGCTCATCATCCGTAGCTTGCTCTTTGGCTAACGAACGGTAATCTAGCGCTTTGGTGATTTCATCCACTCGTGATAGCGCGTCAGCGACAACATTGTCTTTACCGGCGACGTATTTGATGTCCGTGGTAAATTGGCTGATGAAATCCAGGTAGCGGAATTGCCTTGGTGTGCAGTTTTCACGGTGCGTCGTAAATGCGTACATCAGTGGCTTGTGATCCGTCATTATCGAAAATGGTCGTGCTTCGACCATAAATCGGAAGTGTTTTATAGCCTCGTAGATTGCTAGAAGTTCTCTGTCGTACGGGCTGTATTTCCTCTGGCTAGGACTTAGCTTCCTTGAGAAGAATGCTAGCGGTTTCCACTCATTGTTTTGGCGTTGCTGAAGTACCGCTCCAATCGCTGAATCTGATGCATCGGTATATATAGCTAACTCAGCTTGAGAGTTTGGATGCACCAAGATCGTTGCTTCCGACAGACTATTCTTGCAGCGGTTAAAGGCTTCCAGTAGTGCAGGTGTCATGTTGATCGCCTGTGAACCTTTGGTCTTGGGTCCGGCAAGTAACTCGTTAAGTGGAGCTTGGGTAGTAGCGGCGTTGGGTATTAGTCGGCGATAAAAATTCAGCATCCCAAGGAATCGCCTAAGTTCCTTGATGTTCTTTGGTGGTGGAAACTCCTGGATAGCTTGGACTTTGTTGTCCAATGGTTGGATACCTGTTGCGGATACTTTGTATCCGAGGAAGTCAACCTCCGGTTGGCCAAATACACACTTGCTTGTGTTTATCAGTATACCGTATTCTGCTAGTCTCTCAAACAGTTGTTTCAGATGTTGCATGTGCTGACTGTCGCTTGAGCTGTACACCAATATGTCATCTATGTATCCAAAACAGAAGTCCAGTCCTCGAAGTACCTCGTCCATGAAGCGCTGGAATGTCTGTGCGGCATTACGAAGTCCGAACGTCATGAACGGGAATTCGTATAAGCCGAATGGTGTGGTTATAGCTGTTTTGGATACGTCACTGTCGGATACTGGTATCTGGTTATACGCTTTAACCAAATCTATGGTTGAGAAGACAGTGCTGCCAGCCAGTTGGTGGGTAAAATCTTGCAGGTGCTTGACAGGATACCTGTCTGGTATCGTGCGTGCGTTCAAAGCTCGATAATCTCCACACGGACGCCAGCCGTCGGTTTTCTTGCGAGTTAAGTGCAGGGGTGAAGACCATGGACTGTCGGATCTGCGTGCTGTACCATTTTGAAGCATGTCCTCAAACTCTTGTTTCGCTATCTTCAAACGCTCTGGGTCTAAGCGACGTGGACGACTGGATACTGGTGGTCCTGGTGTGGTACGTATGTAGTGTACCGTGGAGTGTTTGACGGTCTTTGGTTTACCAGCTGGGCGGGTGACTTCCGGGTACTCCCTCAATAGTCGATGGTACTTTGAGTCGTTGGTGGTTGTCCTGACAGAAGATATTGCCTCTGTTGACGTCTGACATGGTGCGGCAGCTGTGAGTGCTGTAATGCCATCGATCAGACGTTGGTTCCGGCAGTCGACAAGTAGGTTATAATGACCTAGAAAGTCGACGCCGATGATCGGCTTCGCTACGTCTGCAACGATGAAGCGCCAAGTGAAGGCGCGGCGAAGTCCTAAGTCGATCGTCAAGGGTAAGTAACCATACGTAGATATGACCGTCCCGTTGGCTGCGAATAACTCGTACTTGGTCTTTGTTCGTGGCTCCTGAACGGCGGATCGTGGGAAGACGCACAGGTCTGAACCCGTATCTATAAGATATTGCACCTTCGTTTTTCGGTCCGTAATGAACAGGCGGCTCGTTGTTGATAGGCAGTCGTTATCCGCCACTAATGGCTGCCTGGAAAGTTTCCCTCTTGCTTGTACGTGCATGGTTGAGTGCATTTACGTGCTTGTTCGCCAAACCGGTAATGGTAAAAGCAGTACGGGTGGTTTCGGGGACGAGAACGGGAACGTTTTCTTCTTCCGGGACTTCTGGAACGGTAACGTGGACGTCTGCGCAGCTCCATGCTCATGCGATCCAGTCTGCTACTAAGCTCTGCCACTGACTGAGTCAACATTTCAATAGTGTTGTTCGCTGTCGGCACTGTCGTTTCTACTGTCCCTGGCCCTGGCTTGCTTACTAGCATGGTCGTTGGCACGACGTCATTGACCCGGTCTGCTAGCTCGGCGAGGTCTTCTAATGACATCTTCGCTTGTTGCGCCGCGATGCAGGTCTGCAGGTGTGTGGGTAGTCGACTTGCCCACATTGTTCGAATGAATTCTGACGGTACGTTTTTTCCAGCCAGATGTTGCAGGTGTCGCAGGAACTGTGACGGCGTCCGGTTTCCTAAGGCCTCGTTGTTGAGGACCGCCTCGATCCTCTGAGCGTGAGAGGCGGTGAGTCGGCTGATCATTTCAGCACTGATGCGCTCGTAACGGTTGTACGCCGGAGGGTTAATAATTACGTCCCTCACGGTCCGTGCTTGGTCCATGGTAAAATTAGCTAAGGCGTAATTGTACCTTTCTGAGTCCGTACAAATATTGTTAGACACGAACTGGGCCTCGAGGAGCGCGAACCAAAGCTCTGGATCCTCCAGATCAAATGGTGGCACTCGTAGGGACGCGCTGGTGCTGGTTGCTGCTGTTGCTGTTGTTGCTGCTGATGGTGCTGCGGCGGAGGTCGCGCCGCAAAGCACGTGCTGCGCCATTGCGCGGCAAGTAGGCGCGCGGCGGGCGCGTGCGCGCCGCGTGGCCCCAAGGGCGTGGCAAGGTCGCGCCCGGGTGGCGCGATACGACGAGTCAGTGCGCGACACGTATTGTTCATCGTCACTAAATTCACTATTACTATAGTCACTATCACTCATTGTCGTATTCACAGTCGGGTCACCAGTTATGGAGTTGCAGTATAGCGTGTGGTGATGTGTAGGCGGTGCGCGAGCAATAAAGTTAACTCCCGAAATCAAGTTAATCGTTTATTCACAAAGCACAATAGAATAAGTTATAACAAGCACTACACAAGAAAGTACAACACGAGAAATATCCATATAACATAGAAGGAGTGAAGAGTGATAGGCATAGAACGACGTACAGACACAGGAAACAATTAGCAACATATAACAATAGCTTAGGGCGTAGCGAAAGCACTAAGGTAGCCGAGCGTTCGAGCGACACGGGTTAGCGCGATGCGTGTGGAAGGCCGACTTCAGTGGCAAGTTGCTACTTGCCCACAAAACTAATTAAAATAAAAAATAAAAAAACATTAAAAATGGTATTAAATTAATTTAAAATTATTAAAAACTTTAAAATTGATATTAAATTGTTTTTTTTATTAAGAATAAAAATAATATAAAGTGTATTTAAAAAGCAAAAATTTAACTACTTAAAATTCAATAATTTTGTTTTAAGCTTTCCAAGACAATCCGAGAAAAAATCTAGATCAAGAGCTTTTACAGATGAGTTAAAATGTTGGATCATTCTATTCAATGGAGCAATTTGGCCTAAATTTGATCTGGTTCTTCTCTCTTATCTTATCCTCAATACAACTTATGGTATCGACGCGATATGTGAAATTATAACACAAATCGTGTAAAAAACACTATTGAGCGGAACCATGGCTCCAAAGTGTTCGCTGGAGATCTGTGTATTTGTCAAAGTCACATTACGAGGTTGAAGACAGAGTCCGGCACCATAGTCTCGACGAAGCCCGAAGTTCTGAGAGAAACTGAGAGATTCTACGGACAGCTGTATGCCTCCTCGCAAGCTCCACCTCCCCAGGAGGAGAGAGACAAGCGAGCTCAATTGACCCGGCACTATACCGAAGATATCCCGGACGTCAGCCTGTATGAGATTAGAGAGGCTCTGAAACAGCTTAAAAACAACAAGGCACGGGGTGATGACGGGATCACAACAGAGCTGCTGAGAGCTGGTGGGAAACCCCTCCTAGTGGCGCTCCAAAAGCTGTTCGATTCCGTCATCAATACTGGGACTACCCCGGAAGCGTGGGGCAGAAGTGTGGTGACGCTGTTCTTCAAGAAGGGCGATAAAGCCCTTTTGAAGAACTACAGGCCCATCGCACTTCTGAGCCACGTTTATAAGCTGTTTTCTAGGGTCCTCACTAATCGCATTGCACGCAGGCTTGACGACTTCCAGCCTCCCGAACAAACAGGATTCCGAAAAGGCTACAGTACCATAGACCACATACACACACTACGGCAGATTATACAAAAGACCGAGGAGTATAATCTGCCGCTATGTGTTGTTTATGTGGACTATGAGAAAGCCTTTGATTCTATCGAGACCTGGGCAGTACTAAATTCTCTTCAGCGGTGCCGGATCGACTACCGGTATATCGAGGTGTTGAAGTGTTTGTACACATCAGCCACCATGTCCGTCAAAGTACACGACACAGCAACGAACCCTATCCAACTGCAGAGAGGTGTCAGGCAAGGGGACGTCATATCCCCAAAACTGTTCACCGCTGCGTTGGAAGTCGTGTTCAAGCTGATGGAGTGGAAACGACGTGACATTAACATCAATGGCGAATACATCACACACCTGCGATATGCCGATGATATAGTCATCTTGGCGGGTTCCCTGCAAGAACTTGGTACAATGCTCGGGGACTTGAACAGCGACTCAAAACGGGTGGGTCTTAAGATGAACACGGACAAGACGAAAATCATGTCGAATGTCCATGTCACACCCGTACCAGTTGTTGTTGATGGCGCTGCTCTCGAAGTTGTAGACGAATATATGTATTTACCTAGGACAAGTGATCCAAATGGGTAAGAACTAGCAACTTCGAGAAAGAAGTCAATCGTAGAATCCAACTCGGATGGGCTGCGTTCGGGAAACTGCGTCATATCTTGTCGTCCAAAACACTACCTCAGTGCCTGAAGTCGAAGGTGTTCAAGCAGTGTGTGTTGCCAGTGATGACATACGGATCCGAGACGTGGAGCTTCACTATTGGCCTAATGCATAAGCTCAAAGTCACCCAGCGGGCTATGGAACGTACTATGCTCGATATCTCTACGCGATAGAATTAGAAATGAGGTAATCCGTAGACGAACGAAACTGACCGACATAGCGCGGAGAATAAGCCGGCTGAAGTGGCAATGGGCATATAGTTCGAAGGACTGATAACCGTTGGGGAAGAAAGGTCCTCGAATGGAGACCACGACTCGGAAAAAGGAGCACAGGACGCCCCCCGACAAGGTGGACTGACGACCTGAAGAACTGTGGACTTGTGGACCTGAAGAACAGTGGACTTCGAAAGGCTGATGGATGGATGGATGGACTCTCTTTGACTGCCCAGTGTGTAAGTGAGTGATGATTAGTACTGTTTCGGTGTAGTCCTTTTCCTCGTTACGCTCTTTCTGTTTGATTCTAAAGTCTCCTGAGATTATGTCAGTTTGACTCGGAGAAATATATGGATAGGATTGTTGTGACTCTTCTTCGGAACCATTTATCATAACAATCACACGCGTGTTTTCTTCCCAAATCATGGTCCAGAAATTGCCCAAGATGCTCGCCATCGGTTGTTCCGTTGCTATGAACTTCCTCCTCAGCTCGAATCCACTTATGTAGTTGGCATTAATATAATCTGCTCCATCGCTGGTCTGGTGTAAGACCACGCGGGAATTATCCCAGCATGTTGAATGGTATCTTCCATCAATGTACAGGTATTTATGCAAGTCAGAGCAGTTGAGATATTGAACGATTTCACGTTTAGGCACCTCCACCGATTCATTTGAATTTCTATTGTTAGCAGACGATTCATCCCCTGATAAATGAAAAAATATATATATTTATGACTGCTAATACAACGAAAGGAAATAAAATGCAATTTGTTGAGTATCTCAGCCAATTTCTCGGAAAAAAATATTATAAATTCAGAATGAGTTATTTGTTGAGTTTAAGAAAAAAACGAAGGAAGAAGTTTATTGCACGCCTCATAAGCTAAGCGAATGAAATAGTGCTCTACTCTCGCCTTACAAAATGATCAAATGATTTTTAGAACTAAAACTGTCTCTACTTATTTTCTATCGCACTTGTAGACTAATATTTTAGTGTTGTAAAATGCTCGAGTCGGCGCTAAAACGCTCGAGTCGACGCTCGAGCAGTTTTAAAACGCTCGAGTCGGGACTCGAGTCAGTTCTAAAACGCTCGTTAACTTGGTTCAGGCCGACTTGTATGTGGTTCTCTAGTAAGTCTCTACATCTCCGTTTTCATGGGTGTTGGCGTCAAATTTTTTCATATGCTCAATAAAAGTGGCCTTTTCTTTTTGAGACCTAAATGATTTGGGTGCGCTATGAAATTTATTACGACATTTTTTTAACTTTTTGATAATTATGCTTCCTCTTACTAGTCTGTGGTCACTCAGATAGGACAAGTTGTTTATTTATAACTTCTATGTTTGTGAATTGATGGGGTACGTTTGATAGGATAAAATCGATCTCGTTTTTCACAAGCTTATTAGTGGAAATCCATGTCCATTTGTTTTGAGATTTTTCTTAAATACGGTGTTCATTATCATAAGTTTATGTTGTAGAGCGAACTCTATTAATTGCTGTCCCCTATTATTCCTCTCTCCGTATCCGTAGGCTCCCGTTACGATTCTTTCAGACTCTTTTGTTGTACCGATCTTAGAATTGATCGCCCATTAAAATAACTGATTTATTAGCAAGCTCAAGAGCTTCGTTTATCTGGTTGTAAAAAGACTCTATTTCATCATCTTTAGTGCTTGTTCACACTGAACTCGCGGGTGCGGGCGCGGTAGACGCTACATACACCGCGCGCGCGTTTTGATGTGAACACTTTCATAGTAGGTCATATGTTTGATATTTCGCGACCGCGCCCGCGCCCGCGAGTTCAGTGTGAACAAGCACTTAGAATCGCTTGTGGGGGCATACACTTGAATTATTGAAATAGATGACATGTCGAATTTTAGCTTTAATAAGCACACCCTGTCGGAAATTCCCGTGAAGCTCTCTACATTTGTTTTATATTTATTTTTAATTAGGAAGCCTACTCCTCGTTGTCCAGTGTTTCCTCCGATGTAGCAGAAAATGTGGTCTTGTTTTTCAATTATCGCCTATATTATATTCCTGGTCTACGGACTTCGGCTAACCCAATTACGTCGTATTTTAAATGTTTGATTGCTTCTGTGAACTCTATCATTCTTTCAGGTGATAATAATGATCTTGTGTTATACGTACATACATATATGTAGTTTTTGCTCTGGAGGGTTGTAGTCAATATTTCCCGCGGTGACAAGCCGTATTGGGGGTTTGGGAGGGGTCGTTGTTAATTGCTATGCACCGTCAATCTTACTGTTGTCCGTCAAAGTAGGGGCTTCTCTAGTTGTTTTTGTAACAAATTGGTCTAAGTGTGTCTTGTTTCGTTTCGGTATGTTGTTGTTTGTTATGTTTTCCGATGGTGTAGCAGTCTTGAGAGAGGTACTTTGGGTTCTATTCTTCTTGGGATTTTGTTTTTTACTTCCGTATTCCGTCAACGTTGTGATATTATGTAGTAGTTCGGGTGATTCAGACAGGTACCTTTTTTGGTTGCGTGTGTCTATTGTAGTTATTGTTTTTTGGACTGCCTTTTAATATAACAATTTGGTCATAGCGTAGTACAGCATTTTTACCCATTTGACGCGCTTTTTCCACTTCAATTTGGAGTTCTTTACGTTTTTGTAGAATTTCCCGAGGAAAGTCTTCTTTAACATTTATAGTCGAGCCCCTCAGAGTTCCTTTTTTCTGTAAGATTTCTATTTTTCGGCCGAAAGTTGTAAGTGTCACTAATATCGGTCTGGTTTTACTTCCTTTTTCGCCCAATCTTCTGGCTGAGTCTATTTCAGAGTACTGAATGTCTATATGTAGTTTGTTTTTAATGGTCTGTATTATTAATTCTTGTAGTTCTTTGTAATCATTTTCTATTTCTTCTACTCCGAAAAATATGACGTTTTTCTTCCTGACCTGCCTTTCTAACTTGTCGATATTTCGTTGTTGTTGGTCAATTTTTATCTCTAAGTTGTGTGTTTTATTTTTTATCACTGTAAATTTTTCATTTATGTTGCTATTTATGGTTTGGGTTATAGAATTTTGCATGTTTTTAATTTCTTGTTTCTGGATGGCTAGGTCGTTTTGTATATGTTTTAATATATTCATAATTTCTTCCATGTTAGTTGTAACTTGTAACGCCCTCTATGGAGTAGAAGAAGAAATAACTGTACTAGTCTGCTTGAAATTGCGTTAGCTGGAAGGGCAGTTTCTGCGCGAGCGCTTCGACTTCGTAGTTCAGCTAAGCTATCAGAGATGGCGCTGTAACATATTTCTGTCTCAGGTTGTGAGTTTGCAGTTTTATTTGTAGGTTATAATAATTGTTGTCCTATATTTTCTTCCAGCTTTTTCACTCTTTTGTTGATAATTTGTTGACTGACCTTCCAAGATGTTGTTTTCTTGATTTCCAGGTTATTTGAGATGAAATTAGCACTATTTAACACTGAAGTTTTGCGGCGTCAGTTTCTTCGTTATTTTAGCGATTTATGGATATGTTTCTTCATAACTCAATATTAATTCTTCACTTTTGACTTTGATCCACTATTTTCAATGCTTATTTTGTGGTTTTGAACACTGATTGTATTTTTAAAATTGAAATGTATACGGAGCAGTTGTTGACATGAGCACAGTTGCGCCTTACCCCCGTAATAAGTTACTCTATGGTTGCGCCCTCCGTAGTGGTCAGTAGCTATATTACTGACTTTTAAAGAAAAAACAAAGAAAAAAGAATATATTTCTGTTAACAAATGCAACAAGAGGAAAAAATCAAAATAAAAGTTTCGAAATAATTTTTAAAGACAATTATTACTTACATGCGTTCTTGACGAGCGTAGCGAGCACATTAATAACTACTATTCTCCCGAACATCTTCCCAGAGTTCCCAAAACTGGAATGCGCTATCCGCCCCAGTGGATCGGCTTCTATATAATTTATTATCAGCATACACTTACGTAATATTCATATGAACTGTAAACAATTGTTAATAATGTATTTAATAGGGTCTTGGACTGTATTGTTAAAATGATGTGATATTTCGTCTAAAGCTAGTTTATGGGCCTAAAATACATAATTAATATGAATTAGTAATAAAGAATTAGGATTTTATTTTATTTTACGCTTTTAAAATATTTATTTTGTATGTCAAAATCACCTGACCACAAACACCAATTACGACGCGTGACGTCATCTTCCACTGTCACTACTGTCAGTCTAACACTTTGTTTATTTTCACAGAGTACTTAATCACTACGTTTTATGTGTATGACAGTGGAAAGTGACGTCATGCACATCAATGACAGGACAGTAGCGTTTTAGCGCGAAATTAAAAAGTGTAAAATATTTTTGCTTTTATTTCCATAAAAACCGATTAATTTCTGCGGGAAAACATATTTTACAGACATTTTATTATCTAATCAACACGTTTATACACTTTCGACAAAACAGTCCAAGACCCTATTGGTCAACCACAATTGATAACAGTTTAACATTTGACTTCGAACTGTGGGCGATTATTCACTGAGGATTTTCTCTGAACAATATTTTGCATGATACGAAGAATCAGAGTGTGGTTACGATCGAAATATTTTTTAATATTATATAATATTATATTCCCCTCTTGATAACTAATAAATAAAGATACTGTTTTAAAAAATGTTTTTTTAAAATACACTGATAGAAGGATTTCTTAGTATTTAAGAAGATTTCTTTGTATTTAAGAAACCATTTCCTAAACATCATTTCAAAACTCTCTCATACTTTCAATGACATCTGAAAATGAGACTACTTTCGTTAAATAATACTTCTTAAGGCGATATTATCCCAAAAAATGGTATTTTTGAAGGTGTTTTGTTCATAAATGGTACATAATACAATTCTAAAAAAAATATATGTTATTTTACAGTCTTTGTTCTTTCGTTCCCTCATACTTGATACACGATAGCCGTTATTTCATTGCATATAAATAAATCACAAAGTTGGGTCTAATCTGGCATAAAAATGGAGTTTTATTCGCGTTTTAATAGCTTCCAGATAATAAAAAATATACCACAGTATAGGTCCTAAAGATACCGATATTCCTTGGTGATCATAATTTGAAATTTTGAAAAACTTCCCTTTCAATTCCTATTTTTTCCCTTTCCCGAAACTACGAAACGCCCGACGCGTTAATTTACTCAATTTTACTCTCGCGCCAGTCGCCTTCGAGGTAGGACCTGTGCTAATCGGCATCGCAGCCGCACGTTGTCGAATTTCCGACACCAATTTTAATTTCGAATTTGGCGCGCGCGCCTTCTGAACTTATATTACACTGTCCAAAGTATCCACACAGCTGTAATTTGAAATAATAAAAATTGTTCGTTTTTATACTTTAGTTACTGTTTATAGTATTTAGGTATTGGTATAAGTCAAGTGCTAATTACACAATAATTCTTGCCGTATTAGGGCGGCTTAGAATACTAACCCCAATCCCAAGCCGGATGGGTGTCGTAAAAGGCGACTAAATCCGGCCCGCTGGTGGTAGGGCCCCTCGAGGGATTATATTGGTAATATTGATTTTAAATGCTAATTAATGCCATAATTACTATTATTATTTCTATTGTAAGAATTTTGTAAGAATATTGTTTTTTAATGTTGTTTTTTTATATTGTTTTTTTATATGTATAGTATAATATGTATATTTGTATATAAGTTAAACAGGGGAAGGAAGGGTAGAGGGAGGGTAGCGGGGGAGGTGGAAGGGAGGGGAAGGGTAGGGGAGGGGGGAGCGGAGGGAGGTGGAGGGGAGGGGAAGGGAGGGGGAGGGCCGGCAACGCATCAGTGATGCCTTTGGTGTTGCTGATGTCCACGGACGACGATAGCCAATTACCATCAGGTGGATCGTCAGCTCGTTTTCCGGCTATTTCCATAAAAAAAAATTATATCGTAAGAATAATAACATTGTTCGTGTTTGTACTTTAGTAACTGTTTATAGTATTTTGGTATAGGTATAAGTCAAGTGCTAATTACACAATTAATTTATATACTAAGAAATATACATATAAATATAATATAAACTTATTTATATTTCCTAACTGAGATACGCGTGATACACAAATAAGTAGGTACTTACATACAAAATTGATTAATATCATCTAAAATTTAGATTCTAAATACTAACAAAAAATAACCAACTTCAAAAAAACTCAAAAACTACTTGTCAAATCTCGCTCAAATTTATGTGGAACCACATAAACACCAGCTATCGATTAAAAAAAGAATCATCAAAATCAGTTCATCCACAAATAAGTAGGTACTTACATACAAAATTGGCTAATATCATGTAAATACCTACAAAAAATAACCAACTTCAAAAAAACTCAAAAACTACTTGTCAAGACTCGCTCAAATTTATGTGAAACCACATGACAAACACCAGCTATCGATTAAAAAAAGAATCATCAAAATCGGTTCATCTACGAAACTACGAAACTACGAATAAGTAGGTACTTACATACAAAATTGGCTAATATCATGTAAATACCTACAAAAATAACCAACTTCAAAAAAACTCAAAAACTACTTGTCAAATCTCGCTCAAATTTATGTGGAACCACATGACAAACACCAGCTATCGATTAAAAAAAGAATCATCAAAATTGGTTCATCCACAAATAAGTAGGTACTTACATACAAAATTGGCTAATATCATGTAAATACCTACAAAAAATAACCAACTTCAAAAAAACTCAAAAACTACTTGTCAAATCTCGCTCAAATTTATGTGGAACCACATGACAAACACCAGCTATCGATTAAAAAAAGAATCATCAAAATCGGTTCATCCACAAATAAGTAGGTACTTACATACAAAATTGGCTAATATCATGTAAATACCTACAAAAAATAACCAACTTCAAAAAAACTCAAAAACTACTTGTCAAATCTTGCTCAAATTTATGTGGAACCACATGACAAACACCAGCTATCGATTAAAAAAAGAATCATCAAAATCGGGTCATACACAAATAAGTAGGTACTTACATACAAAATTGACTAATATCATGTAAATACCTACAAAAAATAACTAACTTCAAAAAAACTCAAAAACTACTTGTCAAGACTCGCTCAAATTTATGTGGAACCACATGACAAACACCAGCTATCGATTAAAAAAAGAATCATCAAAATCGGTTCATCCACAAATAAGTAGGTACTTACATACAAAATTGGCTAATATCATGTAAATACCTACAAAAAATAACCAACTTCAAAAAAACTCAAAAACTACTTGTCAAATCTCGCTCAAATTTATGTGGAACCACATGACAAACACCAGCTATCGATTAAAAAAAGAATCATCAAAATCGGTTCATCCACAAATAAGTAGGTACTTACATGCAAAATTGACTAATATCATGTAAATACCTACAAAAAATAACCAACTTCAAAAAAACTCAAAAACTACTTGTCAAGGCTCGCTCAAATTTATGTGGAACCACATGACAAACACCAGCTATCGATTAAAAAAAGAATCATCAAAATCGGTTCATCCACAAATAAGTAGGTACTTACATACAAAATTGGCTAATATCATGTAAATACCTACAAAAAATAACCAACTTCAAAAAAACTCAAAAACTACTTGTCAAATCTCGCTCAAATTTATGTGGAACCACATGACAAACACCAGCTATCGATTAAAAAAAGAATCATCAAAATCGGTTCATCCACAAATAAGTAGGTACTTACATACAAAATTGACTAATATCATGTAAATACCTAAAATAAATAACCAACTTCAAAAAAACTCAAAAACTACTTGTCAAATCTCGCTCAAATTTATGTGGAACCACATGACAAACACCAGCTATCGATTAAAAAAAGAATCATCAAAATCGGTTCATCCACAAATAAGTAGGTACTTACATACAAAATTGACTAATATCATGTAAATACCTACAAAAAATAACCAACTTCAAAAAAACTCAAAAACTACTTGTCAAATCTCGCTCAAATTTATGTGGAACCACATGACAAACACCAGCTATCGATTAAAAAAAGAATCATCAAAATCGGTTCATCCACAAATAAGTAGGTACTTACATACAAAATTGACTAATATCATGTAAATACCTACAAAAAATAACCAACTTCAAAAAAACTCAAAAACTACTTGTCAAATCTCGCTCAAATTTATGTGGAACCACATGACAAACACCAGCTATCGATTAAAAAAAGAATCATCAAAATCGGTTCATCCACAAATAAGTAGGTACTTACATACAAAATTGATTATTATCATGTAAATACCTACAAAAAATAACCAACTTCAAAAAAACTCAAAAACTACTTGTCAAATCTCGCTCAAATTTATGTGGAACCACATGACAAACACCAGCTATCGATTAAAAAAAGAATCAGTAAGAACAAATAAGTAGGTACTTACATACTTTGACTAATATCATGTAAATACCTACAAAAAATAACCAACTTAAAAATCGAAACGAGGTTTTTTCAAAATGGCAGACTTGTAGGTATGCCAGGTTCCGTAGAAAAATGTTCAAACCCTTTGGATAAGATATTTTACAAGTATATTGAGAATGATAAAAAGTATAAGAATAATTTAAAATAAAATACCTAAAATTATGTAAAAAATAATAAAAACAAAATTAAGCTAAAATTATCATTACTCTTATTTTATTGCACCTAAAATTCCAATGAATAAATCAAAATAAAGTATACTTTCACCCCAACTCAGAGCAGTTACTAATAATAATAATAAAAACCCTTCCACACTCATACCCCCGCAGTAGGTTACAAGTATTTACCTGTTTCGCGGGTGGCATGGACTACACATATAACACATCACAATAACAGCCATGACACGAGTACAAATATTTATCTGTCACATAAATATTTGCCCCGCCGGAAATCGAACCCGAAACCCCTCGCTTCGCAGTTCGCAGGCAGGATCACTACCAACTAGGTTACAGGATCTAAAGCTACGCACGGGGTCATGAACCTCACGGCCGCGCGCGACCGGCTCACGGCGTGGCGGTCGAGTTTACACTCAGGGGAGCGGGGTATAGGGGAGTGAACAAAATGCCTACAACGGTCGAATAATCTCGCCTTAATGCAGATGTCGATAGCGCAAAATACTTGCGAGCCTTCCAAACCATCAAAACAATGAATAAGAATAGAAGCAGATTTCTTATCAGGCATTCTGCTCTTTAGCTTAAGATACACATTGTCAACGAAAAAATAAAAATCCAAAAAGTGCTCTGGATGAGACAACCTACCTTTCGGCCAATCGGTATACTGATAATGAAAAACCAAGCGCCTCTGTTTTGGCTTGAGTGTCATCGAAGTCAGAGTCAGCAAAGTTGCAGTAAAATATGAATGGACTATAACTTCTCGAGTAGTAATCTTGAACTTCCCACTTACTACAGATTGACCCTCTGTAGAGGACCAATACTGGTAGCTCTTCTCAGAAAGCTTGCCTATCATCACGATTATCTCTACGTGGTTATCCCACACAGATTGCCAGAAAATTTTCTGAGTCTTCTTCCGCTGGATTTTTCGTACAGAAAAAATTGTGTTTTGTATCATATCCATCGACGAAGCTCGTTCTCGGGATCACTTGATTTTTCTTGGACTGAGGACTGTAGTAGAGAAATTGCAGGTACGACAGGCAGCCTTTTATTGCCACCTCTATGTTCTGCTCCAGTGTAGATTTCATTTCTTCTTCTTCCTTCATGAATTTTGAATGATACTCTTCTACGATGCGCACTTTTGATTTTGGGTCTTCCATGAAACGCCAGAACTCGTCAGTTTTCATCCTTCGGATACAGGGTTCCTTTGTCAAGGACTTCATGGTGAAGCGTCTATTATCGATGGCGATAAGTTTCAACTAAGCTTTAATATACGGATAAACCGGCTTTTATAGAAGCCTTGAAATGCTTAGTAGGTAGTGTAGGTACGTGTTTGTCAACTACGTCATTTTCGTCTGGCTATTAAAAGAACTGTAAATAACGTTGCTATCGAGTTAAATCTTTTAATCGTTGAATTTAAAATATGAATTCCTGCATAATAATGGTTTTCAGTAATCAATTAAACTTTTTGTTTACTATCTATCTATTCTATTCAATACTGTAATAAAACTCAAAGGGCAAATTTTCTGTATATTGAATATTTTTTTTTAAATTTTGATTAGGGGGCACTTCAATAACGTGTTAGAGCACAAAAATATTTTTTTAGAATTATTGTCTGTCTGTCTGTTTGTCTGTCCGGGCATCACATGAAAACCCTTAAACGGATTTCGATGAAAATTGGTAAAGTTGTTACTAATACTCTGGGTCATATTTTAGGATACTTTTTATCCCGGAAAGGTTTCCCCGGAAAACGGGATGAAAGTTTGTATGGAATATTTTTAAAACATCAACCGATTTGCTTCAAATTTGCAACATATGTTCCTTGCTTAAATTTATGGAATACATATTGGGAGTTAAGGAGCTCTTGATCTACGGTACTGGAAAAACTCCATAAAAACGATTTTTAAGCCGAAACTTACTTGACGTGTTTGGCGACACCTTTTTGTCCCTGAATTATTTTACGTTTTTATGCAGTTATGTTGTCTAAATTTTGTTGCAATTTAAAAGTACTGCACAGCGCTTCATTTACCGGGAAATGAACGGTGACCCTAATGTATTGGAAAAGTCACTGAAGATTGCCTAATACATATGCATCAATAAATAAATAAGTGCAATCATCTAGTAATATGTCATAATAATTATGTTTTGCTCAATATGTGTAATGTATTCATAGTTTTTCTACTGGTATTATTGTGTACAATTAAGTGTAATAAATAAATAATAAAAAAAATATAACGTCCGTTAGATATGCGGTCTCAAATGGTCGCCCGACGGAAAGTACTTGGCATCGGGTGGGAACGACAATCTGCTCAATATCTGGCCCATCGTGCAAGGACATCACTACACTCAGCCCCAATATCTGTACTCTTTCAAGTGAGTATTTATACATATATGTATTTGATAGATATAGAAAGATGCTTTAAAAATTCTGCGTTCATCGACGCAAATTGTATGGACTGCATCCAGTAAACATAGCTATCTATCGAAATAAGAGCTAAAGCTACCTATGCATCATCATCATCATTGCCAAAGTAGACCAGCTTGGCGACTGGCTTACCTCAAAGATGTAAAAGGTGGGATTGTGGTCAAGCATTAACTTATTCGTGTAAAAAAAAGCTGCTGACCCCTAGGGGGTCAAGTTAACCCGAACGGCTATGTGCATATTCTTTGAGGTTAAAAACAGGGAATTCCCGCATAAGTGCTTGTTCACACTGAACGCGCGGGCGCGGGCGCGGTAAACGCTACATACACCGCGCGGGCGTTTTGATGTGAACACTTTCATAGTAGGTCATATGTTTGATATTTCGCGACCGCGCCCGCGAGTTCAGTGTGAACAAGCACTTAGACAAGTGTTAACTAACCCTATTGCAGCCAGCACCTGGCCGCCGTGAAGGGTCTGGCCTGGTGTCCGTGGAGCGCCGGCATACTGGCCTCGGGCGGGGGGACCGCCGACCGCACTATACGCATCTGGAGCGTCAGCACCGGCGCTAACTTGCACACTGTTGATACCAAGTCGCAGGTATGGCTGTTTTACTGTCGGTACTGTTTGTGCCTCTCTTCTTGCCATACATGTCATGTCAATACATTCCGAAGTGGTAGTGGAATGAAAGAAAATACGTCGTGTATGGGTGATAGGTACTTAAATGAATAAACCATTTTGAATTTTGCTGTTTTACATTACAACAAAAAAATTAATATGTGTCGGATAAAACACACTTCTGTGAGAAAAAAGCAGTTTGACTTTTTACCAAAAAAAATGTCTATGGTATTAAAAACTTACCAAATTGTCTCTGATTTGTTGAAAGTTCACCTTAAGCTGACATCAGCTGTCGCCACTTTGCATGAAATATCAAAACCGTTTAAATTTTCTAACTTCATAGCTTATAACATTGGGTGACATCAATTCTTTAATACTAAACAGGCCTGGCGCACTCCGCACTTTTGGTATGATGTTACAAGTACGTGCCGCGTTCGACGTGTCGGGCCAATTTCAAAAGAACTGCCACGCCGTGTCATACATTCGCAATCTATCACACATGTCATCACAAAAAGAAAACAACCCTGACGTTGTCAGAGAGGATAAGAGTTATGATTAGAAAGATAGGTAAAGTCAAGATGAATCTAACTGTTGACGATTAGCGCTGTGCGACCTGAATTACACTTTATTGTCTCTGAGAAAGAGTCGCTATTTATTTAAATGATTTTGCGGAGTGACTCTTCTGTACTAATAAATATAGTAGATATAGTATTAAGTATTATATCGACGCTTGAAAGGCAAAAGTTACCAAGCGACATATTAGAAACTTTACACTAGAGCATTTTAAAGTTTTTAATTTTAGAAAAGAAATCGTAAAAAATCGTTGAAATTGTTTTTAAGTTACCAAGCGACAACAAATTATTGCTAGCATCAATGAATCATATGATCAATCGCCGCAGATTTTTTTGTTAATTTAGTGATGTTTATAACTCAATATCGCCCAAAATGTCGCTTGGTAATTTTTGCCTTTCAAGCGTCGATATTATGTGCTTTAAAACTATACCTCTCTCCCAGGTATGCTCAATCCTCTGGTCAACGCACTACAAGGAGCTGATCTCGGGGCACGGCTACGCGCACAACGAGCTAGTGATCTGGAAGTACCCGGCCATGTCGCGCGTGGCCGAGCTCACGGGGCACGTGGCGCGCGTGCTGCACCTCGCGCTGTCGCCAGATGGCACCACTGTGCTGTCCGCGGGCGCTGATGAGACTTTACGGTCAGTAGTGATTACTAGCGCATAGCGGCCGGTCTCAATAATGTACTAACAGATGGAAGACTGTGGATAGGGCTACCATTAGTATGTTATCTGTCATATTTGTCAATTTTTCAGACGCAAAAATTGATAAAGAACAATGCCGAAAAATTATTTTTATTTTTTGTAGCGTCTTAAAACGTCAGTTATACCGAAGCAATTCAATATTTTTTTACGTATTTTAAAATTAATATCAGTACTCGTATTACCCAGGGTAAAATAATTTTATTAATAAGTGATGAATTGACTATAATAATAACAATGACGTCGAATTGTCCATTTTCATTCGGTAAAAATGTTACCATTTCATACTTTTCTACATTAATGGTAGAAAACACGGAACACAGAAGAAAATATATTTTGATAGTCGTACATATTTTCTGATTTTAATTATTTCATATTTTATAAAGTGAGTAATTTGGGCAATCTATACTAATATTATAAAGAGGAAAGCTTTGTATTTTTGAATTTTTGTATTTTTATATTTTTGTATTTTTGTATGTTTGCAACGAATAAACTCAAAAACTTCTTTAATAAGTAAGTAACATTCTGCTTGAACTTCTTTATTTTTATATTTAATAATATTTCTTTTCTTCATGTTCATGAAATTCTTATGTAATTTAATCTTTCAGTAGTAGTAAAATGGCAACTTTTGAATCGTTTTTAAAATTGACGTTGACGTTTAGTGATCACATCGAGACATTCGTGACATCACATACTCTTCCGGCATCGTTGTTTTGTTGCGTACCAGGTACTCTATGTATAATACTTCTATGGTTATAAAATATTCAACATCAAAATACTTTGGTTCTGGGGTGTGCCTGCTAAAAATTCTTATATACATATCTAAGCTCAGAAATTAATGCTGTATTTTTTAAATTTTATTTCATTTTAAGACGCTTAAGTTGAAAATGAAATAAAACTATGTATGGCAGTTTGGCATTGTTCTTTATCTGTCATATTTGTCAATTTTTCAGACGCAAAAATTGATAAATTTGACAGATAACATACTAATGGTAGCCGGGTGATTCTTATTCCGGAATATATTTTTGAAGATTTTATCGAAAAAAATTAAACCTTGTGGCACAACAATTATTTTATGCCAGAATGATTTCTTGATTGATATAAGTGAAATTGATAAAAGAGGCACCATTGTGAAGTTAATATTTTCTGAGATAAATCCGATTAAAAACAAAATACTGATGAAGATAATGACAACGTGTGGAAGTTAATGATTTTGTGCTGAGGAAAAATGACGACTGATACGAATAATGAAAAAAATAAATTAAAAGTTACATAAATAATGAAATAAAACAACTCAATTAATAATCAACACCATATTTTAATCATAAAATCACAGATGGAACGTATATAACATATTATGTAAAATAATATAATTTTTAGATGATTAATATTAAGTAATATACTATTAATTTTCTATTTAAAACACAACATATATGACCACATACACAAATTGCGGCAGATTATACAGAAGACCGAGGAGTACAATCTGCCGCTATGTGTTGCCTATGTGGACTATGAGAAAGCCTTTGATTCTATTGAGACCTGGGCAGTACTAAATTCTCTTCAGCGGTGCCGGATGGACTACCGGTATATCGAGGTGTTGAAATGTTTATACACATCAGCCACTATGACCGTCAGAGTACACAACACAGCAACGAACCCCATCCAACTGCAGTGAGGTGTCAGGCAAGGGGACGTCATAACCCCAAAACTGTTCACCGCTGGGTTGGAAGACGTGTTCAAGCTGATGGAGTGGAAACGACGTGGCATAAACATAAATGGCAAACACATCACACACCTGCGATATGCTGATGATATAGTCCCTTGGCGGGATCCCTGGAGGAACTTGGTACAATGCTCGGGGACTTGAACAGCGCTTCACAACGGGTGGGTCTTAAGATGAACATGGACAAGACGAAAATCATGTCGAATGTCCATGTCACACCCGTACCGGTTGTTGTTGACGGGGCGCTGCTCTCGAAGTTGTAGACGAGTACATTTACCTGGGACAAGTGATCCAAATGGGTAAGTCCAACTTCGAGAAAGAAGTCACTCGTAGAATCCAACTCGGATGGGCTGCGTTCGGGAAACTACGTGGTATCTTGTCGTCCAAAAAGTTACCTCAGTGCCTGAAGTCGAAGGTGTTCGAGCAGTGTGTGTTGCCAGTGATGACATACGGATTCGAGACGTGGTGCTTCACTATTGGCCTGATGCATAAGCTTAGAGTCGCCCAGCGGGCTATGGAACGAGCTATGCTCGGTATTTCTCTACGCGATCGAATCAGAAATGATGAATACCGTAGACGAACGAGGGTGACCGACATAGCTCAGAGAATTAGCAGGCTGAAGTGGCAATGGGCTGGCCACATAGTTTGAAGGACTGATAACCGTTGGGGAAGAAAGGTCCTCGAATGGAGACCACGCCTCGGTAAAAGGAGCACAGGATGCCCCCCGACCAGGTGGACAGACGACCTGAAGAAGACAGCGGGTATCCGCTAGATTCAGAAGGCTCAGAACCGGTCTGAGTGGCGTAGATTAGGGGAGGCCTATGTCCAGCAGTGGACCTCAAAAGGCTGATGGATGGATGGATGGAACATTTATCATCAAATCTTAAATCTTTCATTTTAAAAACTTTTAATGCTAATGGCATTAAGAAATTTTTGATGAAGTATCTTTAGTGGAGCATTCAGATACCGTTTCTGCATCTAAACTTTATTTTTCGTCACAAGCTCTTTTTTACCAGCACTTATTGAACTATTAGAATCATCATTATATTTATGAACTTCTTTTACGTGATCTGCTATTATGCATAAAGATGATAATTTAGTTTTACCTTGTTTTACGAACTTGTAGATGTTTGTTTGACTATGTTTGTTAGTATTTTCTTGCACTTGAAGTTTTTTTATTTAATCGTAGTATGTTTTTTTTTTTTTGGCTTTCAATTTTCTTTTTATATTTATTAATAGTATTTATCAACACACGCCTCTTCTTATACTGATTATAGCGTATCCTTCTTACCACCGCTTTCATAGCAGGAGAAAATTGATCACGTAATGGATCACGCAACTTTTCTATCTTGGTTTGTCCCTCTATCTTGTCTTTTGACTCTTTTGCATCTTCTAATACAATTGGCTCAAATGTAGGGCGCGTCGTGTCTTTTTGTTTTTTCAGAACTAGTCACTCATTTTGAAGCTAATGATGATGATGAAAATGACGAATTGAAGAAATCAGGTTGTAACTTGTCAAAACCGAATAAATTCTGCTTTAAAACACATGGATATAAATAAGTTCACTTTCAATACATAATAATAGCACACAATGTGATTGATGTGACAATTAATTGCAACAACAGACGGCAAAAGTGTAATGATTTCTTTCATAACAAATTTGTAAGAACGAAATGTAAGCTTACCTGGTCGACAAATACGATACGTCCAGTCCGTTCAAAGCGTGCAGCTCGACTGGGGGAGGTACGAGAAGCGTACCGCATACTTCAAACTCAACATGAATTGGAAAACCACAGAGAATAATTCGAATCAATCCTTGCTGCGGATAATGATTTTTTTTCATAACAAACTATACGTCGTATTGGTTTCCTATATTAGAATGAATGAAATGTCTATATTGTACGGTCATTAGAAACTTTGATCATTTGAGGACGATTTTGCATTTACAAATAAAATGTTTCGGTTTGTTTGATTTTTTTATTAGATGAAATATCCACGTGCAGTCATATAAGACATGCGAGATAATGACGTTTGAGGCAGATTTTGGCTTAAATTTCAAATTATACTATATTTAAGATTCTTTTTTGGTGTGTAAATAGTTGTGCCGATAGTTAAAGTATCTTAAAACCTTATTGCTATTGATTATGGTTGTATTACGAAGAAGTATTTGGACTGGACATGTTTTATCCTCCCTTTTTAAGAATCACCCAGCCCTATCCAGTCTTCCATCTGTTAGTACATTATTGAGACCGGCCGTAGGAAACTGTACCCCCATACTGTTTATTTTTAACTATTTATTTTATTCATGTTCCTTCACATATAAAATTATTTCCCATTATATAAATCGTTGTTTTACAATTATTTGTTTATTACAGACTCTGGAAATGCTTCATGCTGGATCCTTCCAAGAAAAAGGAACCTGCAGACTCCAAGGCTGCTAAATCTTTGTTGAACATGAACTCGCTCATTAGGTAATAAATAATATGTAAATGACTTTGTGCTTTGACTGTTCGACTGATGTAAAATGGTGTGATTTTATGATACTGACCTATAGATTCATCTCGTTGATGATAAAGTACTTTAAATTGTATTAGATAATACCTCATTCGCCACAACTCAGAGTAACTAACGGTTATTTATATCGCTCCTTAGTACGAAATTTGTATGGTGATTCTTTATTAAGGAGCGATTTAAGTAACTGTTAGTGACTGAATTGGTGCGATTATGTGTGGTTATACTAATTGTCTTTATGAAGAACTTATTTAATTGAGACATCTGAATGAATGTCAGCGTGTGACAGTTTTATTAAATGTGAATCTTCCTGCAATGGATATACTTATACGTATACAATAATATTTTGACATGTTTTCTTCAAAACACGACGTATTATGACGTTTTTGTTTTGCAAACAATTTTCGATTGCTTGTTAACTTTTTATCAAAACAATACGAAGTTGAGGTCGTAAAATGTGACGCGGGATACCTTATGCTATTAATATGGTGTATTTTTCTATTTTCTATCTTTAAAATTTCTTTTCTTTCTTTTCCTTCCTATAGATTTCATTCCTTTCGACTATTTTAATTTCAAATCATTTCATTACCTCGGCTTCTTTGTTTTAGAACTTTCTGATAATATTATGCGACTGGGTATTATACTGTTTCTATGTATTTAAGAATGAATTGTGATTTAATATTTAAATTACGAATTGTGTTATTTTATTCTTCATCAAATAAAGACTTCGTATCTAAATCTATTTTTTTTTTGGCTTAATTTTTAGTCAACATTCCTCCGTATTTACTTTTAGGAGTTATTATTAATTACGCTCAATGATATTATATACGTAATATAAAAGAGAGGTAGATGTGTCACTAGCGCGCCGACGATAAAGAGCGTTAGAATAGGCAATTGACCGTTCTGCTCGTAGTCACAAGACATTTGTTCTTGTCAGAAGTGCTTGGCGTCTATGATTAAACCAATGTAATTGGTGTAGTGAAACAGAAGATAAACGTGTGTGTATTGTAGCTCTTTTCCGAACAGATTTTTTGGTTGATTTGTAAGGGCATACGTATCTATATTTTTTAAATATCATTGATTACGCTGTATTTACTTAGGACGGATTCGACCAAACTTGTATAAATCTTACACTACAAATAAAATATTGACAATTCTAGTGTATTTCTGCTTTTGCGCTACTAAAATAAAAGCAGCCTTGACCGATGTCCCTAAGAGTGTAGCTGTTTTACGTCCACGTTTTAGATTTTAGTTTCAATTCACCTCTGCTTAATGTACGTTACTTATAATGCTAACTTATAAAAATAACAGACTTCATAATTAGGGATAACTCAAAAAGTACTTATCAGATCTCGCTCAAATTTAAGTGGGTCTACATGACAAGCACCCGCTTTCGATTAAAAAAGAATCATCAAAATCGGTTTACCCAGTCGAAAAAAAGAAAAATACAGTCGAATACCTCCTTCCTTTGACTCCTTTTTTGAAGTCTGTTAATGAATACGTTTTCTTGATGGCTTAATCTGCTTCTTGTTGTTAGCAAATTTTTAAACATACACATAAACATAATTATTTTCAAATACTACAGCAGGTGACAACACTATTATTCTCTATTAGTGAAGGAGAGAGGGTAGTCGTTAGAACAAAACAATGATACATAATAAGTAAAAAACGTTTATTACTTACTAATACTAATACAAGTGGAATGTAAAAAAACAATAAAACGAAACTCAAAATATATGTGCAAACAAAAGGTGTGCTAAAATGTATTTATACGATAAAAATATACTTTTAGAAATGTGATGTTTAGTTACAATGCAAAAAATATGTTGTTGGAAGCAGCAAACTGACTAGAACTAGAATAAGTTTGGAATAAGCACAATTTATAAGCACTCCATAAATGCAGGAAAGGAACTAAAAATTTAAGTCAACAGCTGTTTCAAAATGTATGCCTAGGTCTGTACACACTACATTAAAAGACAAACACACATAAAATTAGTTTCGGTTGTCCATTTTATTCAACAGGACTGTGTTTACACATTGACTGACTTGTCGATAATTTTTATGTCACAAATGTTATTTGTGAAATGCTTTTTTTAATAAGTCAATGCTTTTTTTATATTTATGTAACGCCGACATAATATATGGAAGTTAAAAACTAAGAAATGAGATCTATGTACTTCTATAATATAAAGTTTAACTCATTTTATACACGCATTAATTCACATTCAAACTATTTTATAGATAATTTTGATTTTTTATTTAAAGTAGTGTACACTAACCTGGCCCATTTTGAAATATCTTATTTGAGCCGAAAACAACAATTTCCGAAAATTTTCCAATTACAATATTGTTTATATTTAAGTTCACAGACCTATCCGAAGGTAAAATGTATTTTTTATAACTACCTAACTAGGCGGCAGTGGGAAATACGTACAACTACGTGATGTATACTGATTACATTATGTACACTTAAGTACCTACTGTCACATTAAACGGGGTACTTAAACGAACACATCACATGAATTTAAACTTAAACTTACGAATAAAATTAGTGATGTACCACAATAAACAATGTTATTTGCACCCTTTCATTGCCGATGCTTAAATACTAATATACGCCACAATACTGGCCAACAAAAAAAAATTCGGAACGAAAGCAAAGGGATTTTATTTCTTTTGAATTGAGGTGAAAAAAGTTAATACGTGATGTCGTGATCCGGCAATGAATGAGTTATAGTATACATAATAATGAATGAGTTTTAAACACAAAGAACTGTTAAACTTGAAACAAAATAGTCTACACGTTAAGATTAAAATTTTATTTCAACCACAAGGAAATATAGGAACTAGTTCTAAGTAAGAAAACTATTTAGTTAACTTGTGATTATATTCAAACAAACTTTTGAGAATAGGACATTAATTCACTATTCTATTGTTTACTGCACATCACTCTTAAATTAGTTTGTGAGATTCACAATTTAGTTTCAAACTGCTTCAAGAGTAAATAAAAATGTGGCAGATCTTAAGCAGGATCGAAAAATCATGAACACTAAAAGATTTAAAATCAATATGAAACTGAACATGATTTGAATATTTATAGGGGTAGGATTATTATTCATATCCATCTTAAGTATTTATGCATTTATGTTAAAAGTTTTAATAATTAATCTTTTTGTTATATAATCTATGTTGCGACCAGCACAAAAGAATAGTTTAAGAATATTTTATAACATTTATGAAACAAATTTGTTACAGCACATTCTTTTCAATCCATTTAACTGAAGTTTTAATTTCATGACATTTCCACTAATCTTCTAATTCAGGTTTAAACCCTAAAATGAAGTTTGAACAATTAAATGATACCTCTAAAATTTATTTTAAATCTGTAGTATTAACGTATTAAAGTTATATACAAGGTGAAAGCATTAAGGTTTTTAATTGAAAGTACCACGTTTAGAACATGGGCAAATATTGTTTTTGGATTAGAAGTGACGGTATTAGAAAAGCATTTTTATTATTTTTGGGAGTTAGCTTTGAAAAATTAAATACAATAGAAAATGTTATTAGCTGTGGACACTTCATGTTTTCACCTCGTATTTTAATGAATGTTTAACCTTAAAACTTACAATGTAAGTACATAATATTTGAAGCTGCAATATACAGTCTATTGTGATGACATAATTGTAAACAAAGAAGTCGTAGAAGATACTTGAATACGAATAAGATACTTGAATAGTTACGTATCGACAGCTCTATTAATAAACATCGTTAATTAACTAAACTAGTAAATCACCTTAAACATTCGAATCGATAATTTAACAGCAAATCCGGAAGAAAATATGACTTATTCTAACGGGAACACATGTTTTATTAAAATATACTAATCTTTCAAAAATCATCTAAATACACTTAACTAACGTTTTAATTAACCTACAACATTCCCAAATGTAACCACTTCACTCTAAGCTCTGAAATTATTATCGAATTTAAGTAACCTACTAAGTATTTTGTATAATGTACCTAACGACGCATTAAATAAGGTTTTAAAATATTAAATAATTTAAAAAAATTATGAAATAATCGAGATTCCATAATTATACTGATTAATTAAGTATTAAATAACAACTAAAGCTACTTTTAAACATCCATATGCACCGACCAAATTAGTATAATTGTGATGTTAATTTTGTATAATTATTGTAAGCGTTTATTTCTTAATTCTCAAGTCCTTTTGGAGTGATACTAATATCACTCAGGCACCAGTCAAACGAATACAGGTTGTAACTTACTGTGCAACAGTCAAAAATGGTATAAAAATATGTTCGACGACAAAATTGGTCATATTAAAAAAACTACTCGAAACAAACTATGTTCTTGTTCTTATAAACTACTTACTACCATGTTAAGGTTTTTTTCTATTAGCATTATCGTATTTTTCACGCTTGTCGATATAGTCCCGAACACAATAATCGAACCTTTACACATTTTAAGATTTGATATACTAACTACTACTCCAATAAAATTGAATTACAAAAATAAAATTTAAAACAACATTCATAAAATAGATAATTAATTAGCAGTTAATTTGCATAAATATTTCCTCGTTTATTTCTTACTTGTGTTTAAAACAAAAAAGTAAGATGGCTCGGCTTCAGAATCAATTAAAATTAAATAGATATTTTAAAATTAAAGTAAAATGCCTTGGGCTTTATGTTAAAATATTAGGAAATTCAAATATGATGTAAGAGAAATTGAGGAAAAATGTAACATGTGATTGATTTAACAATATTATTTTCATTTGAACACCATCACACACTTTAATCTAACAACATGCGACCTGCGACGACTAAGTCTTTTACACTCTTCGTCCTTCGACACTTAATTACATTACACTTTGAAACCTTAAAGATTATGAAATTATAGAAAATATTCGAAGAGTTCTTAAAAGTCAAAAATTGCGTTACCTCAATATTTGAACCCTACAATGTATACATATTGTGTATATACGCACCGAACAACTGAGCTATCGGAAAGACACTTCGTAATTTTGTATAATAAATGAGGATTTTTAACTAATTATACGGGAAATACTAGACAAAATTATTTACAGGATGTAAAGAAATTGCTATTGATTTTTTAACACTATTTATATACTTGCCCTCGCTTCGCTCACATACTGTTCTGTCAGAGTTTACTATCAAGTTTAGTATAAATAACCTCAAGTCTGATAGTTAGAACCGTCTTACAGTGAAATCAATGCAACCAGTTGAAGATAATCTCCTAGCTAGATATCGATAATTTCTGATTCAATATTTTATCCTTTTTAAACGATAAAACCCTGCGCACATAAGATATCGATTTAAACAAAATTCTTCTATACTATTTTAATTTAAAATACAAGTAGACAGACAATAATTCTAAAAATACTATGTTTAGATATCACATAAATAGCATATTGTCAAATAAATACATATAATATACACACATATGTAGCAATTTACTAAAGACACAAAATTTTATTAACGGTTAAGACTAATAATAATTACTCATATTCAGTTTGAAACATATATTTTTACATCCGGTATATAAGATAATATTATACTGAATATATATTGAGAAATTGAGATGTTAAATACGCACTCAGAGAGTATTCTCTCGATAAACTACCATGAATACTGACATATATAATTAGCTATAAATATATGAGAGCAAATTAACATTAATATAATACAATTTCATCTTTATTTGAACTGAGATTACGATTGTAGATGTAGGTATATCACATATACTTCCTATTCTTGGACATTGTCCGTATGTCAAGCTTCAATTTACTTCGTACAACAGTCGACGCGTGATGGAAATACAAACATCCAAATAAGCAAACCTTCAAACATCTTTACAAACTTTCAATTTATATAAGTAGGATTTAAAATGGGCTTAATCACGAAGCCAAAGACCTTACGGCCTATTATGAACTCTTAATTCCAGCCATGTTCCAATTTACACGTGAAATTCGTGATACAAAAGCGGTCACGTGACACTTTTTAGCCATACGTCGTTTAAATCCCGATAAATGAATTGCCTGGAATATGAATGGTTTTTTAAGTTCACTATAGGCCCGCTGCTTTATAGAAACCCAAGTAGCATTCGGGGCTGAATAAGAGTTCACATTTAGCGTACAAGTGAACTTAAAGCATTAATTCACTCTTATATGAGTTCACCTGTGATGTATTAGCTGTATTAAGGCGAAAAATACGCTTAAAGCTGTTTAAGGTCTGTATAAGAGTGTAATGTTAACCTAATATACAGCTGTAGGTGTTATAATGCGATTACGTTACTGTTATAATGCGAGAAGCTGAATAAGAGCATTATAAGAGGGTAAATATACGCCAATAGCTGTCTAAGGGTCCACACCTACGATGTTATACTGCTAGAATTATAAAAGTTCACATCTGGTCACTTATTCAGCTTAAAGCTGTTTAGTTGACCATATTAGTCCCATATACTGCCATTAATCAGCTTTAAGTTCACGCGTTACCTCTTATACTGCTATTTAAATGCTGTTATACTGCTACTGTACAGCTATGTGAACTTAAGGCTGTATAACTTGTGCCCAAATCAGTCGTATAAGGGCTGTAAAGCGTGCTCTACAGCTCTTATACAACTGACTTACCGCTTATAGTTCACATGTGAACCCTTAGACAGCCCTTATACAGCCCCGAATGCTACTTGGGAAGTAACGTGTTTTCTGCTTTGCCCAAAGATTGGCCGGTAGAGAATGCTCTTAGCATTAAGCTCGCCTTTTATACCATCTATCATAGGTATAATAAAGATTAAATAAATAAATAAACGTGATAAAAAATCAAAGTCCCGTCTTAGTAGTACGTTAGCATTACTTAAGCCCTTCAGATAACAGAAGCCAAGCTACGCGTTTGCCGCGCACTATCGTCTATAAGCACGGCGGACATCGCGACCGTATTCGATATGGGTTCCGCATCTCGAACTAACTGCTCATGGCTCGTGGTCAACCCTCCACCGTACTTGAAACTGCGTCGTAGACTCGATCGAATGCTTTTGGCCGAGTCGCTTTTCCTCACGAAGGATCTTCGAAGGTAGTCGCGGGTGAGGGTTAGAGAGTTCCTAGAGGAGTTGGGTCGGGCTTCGGTCTCGTCGGCGATGGTGAGGGCGTACCCGTGGGGCGGAGTCTCCAGTGGTAAATGTCGTTCTCTGTCAACACTCTCGCTAAGTGTGATCGGTACGTGCGTGTCGTCTTGCTGGTCCGTACGGACGGTCGATGTCATTCTTGAAATAATAATACGGTCTTACTAATTAATTAGGCGCTTGACTTCTTCACCACTTAAGATGGGATTGTTATCAAGCATTAGTTTGTATTAGGGGCCATTCATTTATTACGTAAGGACAATTTTTGCCATTAAAAAAAACTTACCTTTTTACATTTACCCTACATAAAGGATCTGGAAGAGATCGCATTTAGCAATAAAGCCATCTTTTGTATATCGTCTAATATTATGTGACCATTACATGTAATCTTTTATTTTTGGTGTACAATAAAGAGTTGTTTGTATTGTACACAGTAAACAGTCCAAACATACCTTCTCAGCGTCCTAAAGCTCCGTCGTATAGTATTAAGCAAGCGCGCCCCTGTGGCAGTGGAGTAGGAGGGCGGCGGCGTGTACTTGGGGGGCGGGTCGGGGGGCGCAGCGGGCGGCGGGGGCGGCGCGCGGGGCGCGAGGGGGGCGCCCTCGCTCGCCACGCCCATACGAGGCCGATACAGGTTTTGTACACGCTGAAATAATCAATAAACGCTTAATAAATAAAAATAAATGCTTACACACTTATAACCCCACCGTAGGTTATTACTTGTATCGCGGGTGGCATGGACTACACTACACATTTAACACATCACAATAACACCCATGACCCGAATACAAATATTTATCTGTCACATAAATATCTGCCCCGGCCGGGAATCGAACCCGGGACCCCTCGCTTCGCAGGCAGGGTCGCTACCAACTAGGCTATAGGGCCGTCAATAATATACGCGTTCGTTATTTTCTTTGTTAGTTTCTTCGTTAGTGGTTCATTTGGCTGAAGATAAGGGCGGATTCGATTAAACTTTATCTACGAAAATTTCATGGCTGTTTTAGTTTAAATGCTGTCATGTTAACGACGACTGACATTATAAACAGCAAAGTGCACATAAAATCTTTAGTTATGCGTTTTAAATTTTATTTTTAGTTGTCTTTTATGTTCATTCATACATTCGTCACTAATACGAGGGATTAATCTGACATAACATGATATTAAGTCGAATCCGCCCTAACACACAAGTCACAATGACACACACACACACAAAGATGCAGGTGCTATAGACACACAAAAAAATAATCACAAAAATGTACAACCCGTTTCTTGCATAATTTTCACCCTGATATACACACTGTATACGTGTTATATAATATCATGTTATATATGTATGTTTGATATCTTGACAAAATTTTCGTGAAAATGATTAAGCTTTGTAAAGTGTTATTGAATTATTGCTGTGATGCTATGAATATGAACGTCACAAATAATAAAATTCTACAACGGCTGCCCAAAACAAGACACGGTATGTATGGCATATTTATAATTAATGTGTTATAATACCCAATTATTATGACCGATGGCTAAGCATGATGAAAATAATATGCACATAGATGACAACTATTTCGTGTATCTATAGACAATGTGTGAAACATCTCACCAGCTCTTCAAAACAGTCTTCTGTCCCTTGATATCCCTTGCAGCGTAAAATCATATTTGTTCGTATATATTTGTATGTAATGAATGTTTATTTAACTTAATTAAGGCTGCAGTTCAGAGTAAAGGGGAATAACATCCCTATACCAAATGTGATAAAAGTTTACACTTCAATGCTTAGTGGCCATTTTTTTCTTGAAATGTTTTTTTATTGATTTAATGTATGAGTACACTTGCATCTTTATTTACACATTGTAATATACACAATTTATTCATTTCATATTTAAAATAACAAAATAACATACTACAGCCTTAATAAAATTGTGTCTTTGTAATAAGTAAATTTTTGATTGTAGTACAATGTTCCATTAACGCATTAAATTTCAAAGTTAGTGGAATGTTGTCAAATTATGTATTATTGTGGTTAGGAAAGTTAAACCGCGTTATTAATAGGTCCGCAATACAGTCTTGACCATTAACAAAGGTATAATAATATGGAATCGTATTATCAAAAGAAAATCCCCAAAGTTTTTTAACTTTAAGTAACATTTTCACTAATTAAAACATAATTTCAAGAGACCACACTGCATTGGCGAGTGTTCTGGTGTTATCCATTTCCATTCAAGATTGGTGACCACTACTAGAAAATGTTAAGTATATTTATTTGCTCTCCATCAGTCCGTTAGATGTCAACAACTTCATAACTTGTTCTACATCTGAGTTCACTATGTGTGACCTTCAATAAGTCAGTCCACCAAATTGGAAGATTTCACACACATTTAGAGAATATTATGAAGAACTCTCAGATGCGATTTGCGGACGGTTCTTTACAATGTTATCCTTCACCAAACCTAGTAGTGGGCTTTAAATAAAGAATTTCATTCATTATAAACCTAGGCTATCATCATCATACTTTTATCATCTGAATGATTAGTAAAATGTACAATACCTCTAATATATCAGGTGGTCCCTTGCTCATGTATCGCCATGTTTGGACGAACGCAGCGATCGGTATCATTAGCAACGTTCCTTGTTGCATCAACACTGCTACTTGCCGCGCCCATACAGGGAAATACCTTTAACGAAAAGGGAAATAAACATTTATCTATAATTCTGTACCAATAGTATAAAGAGATTTGTTCTTTTGTATTTTGGTTATACCGAATAGATTCTAAAATTCCTGGATCGATAAAAATAATAATCGTTTTTGCAATAGAAAACATATTAGGACTTGAAGACTACACAAATGTACCTAGTTGTTTTCAGTAAGGATTCCTATCATATTGGTGCTATAAAAAAAAGGATCATTACCCAGCTGGTTTCCTCCAACTATATAGCTGTCGTTGTTGGCCAAATCGGAAATCCATTACACATATTGCCTGGAACAAGAATCATTATCTTTATGTATGCATAGTACGCATTGCATACAAGTTTTGACTTATATCTCACTTATATCAGTTTTGTACTGTCTAACTTATAATTAAAAAATTTAAAATTATAAAAAAATCATAATTTCGAGAAGAGAAAAAACACGGGTCTAATATTATTTTTATACGTCTATTTTCGTTTCATGTAATAATAGTACATTATGATACAAGTGTGGTATGTTGGTCATTACACTCGACGTGATATTGCACAGCGCGAGCGAAGGCGAGTGCTGCAAAAAAACCGAGAGTGTAATGACCAAACCTCACGTGTGTCATACGACGTTTTTCAACACACTTACGAGTAAAAAAACAAATTTTATAGTTATTAAACGGAAAGTTTGTTAAAAATGGCGCGCTCCACGCTGATATTTTTTTTCTGCGCGCGGCGTGTTAGCTACGCGCGCGCAGATTGGAGCGTAGGCACGAACAATTACGCTAAACAGCCAAAACGCAAAATGTAATAAAAACTAATATTTATGTATTTATGAATTAGTTTCACGTTGAATTATTAATTAAAGTAAATAAGTTGTTGAAAATTTATCATATTCAAGGCGGTACACTTCTTTTTTTTACAAAAATAGTGTTATTTTTAGTCTTATGTTGAAACGAAACGTATCTAAGACAAACCTTTTTTCCGAAATTTAAAAATAAAACTATAACCCGGCTAAGGTAAGAGCAAATAGAATGCATAAATAATATCTTTCAGCAAGGTAAAAATTTAATTTGATGGAATATAAAATAAAATACTAGTGCGATCAAGAAAAAAAAGCACAAGTGTTTAATACCATGGTTTATGAGTGTAAAAGCCATGTGATAAAAACCAATTTATGAGCAAGGGTGTTGAAAAATATGTTATAAATTCAAGTATTATCAAAGCTCATCCAGACAGACCATTACATAAACAAAGTTCCAACTCACACAAAGCACGACCGGCAACACGACAGTCCACGTGAAGCTCAGTAGCGCCGCGACGGCCGCGGAGACCGGTCGCGTGGCGGCGTACAGCGCGCGCACGAGCACGTCCGGCGAGTACGGCCGCCCGCGCACCGCGAACACGCCCACCGCGCCCGCCACGTGCACCGAGCACGCCCACCACGCGCCCACCCACACGTAGTCTATGAAGTGGGTGATGTAGATACCCGTCTGGAAATGGTGTTATGAAGGTAGTCTATTAAAAAGACTAGAAAAACGCCAGCTGATAGTAAGTGAGATCCTTCATAGGTATCCACAAGAAATGGCTGGCTTCAACCCACTACTGAGCACGGATCTCTCCTCTTGAGGACGCCTAGAGCATATTCTACCACACACGTCTGTGTTGCCAACCCAAGTGTTGGAAGTTTTAATGCCACCTAAAGGCTTCCGACATGGCTTAACGACTTTTATCTTTTGACGACCGTGTGGTGCAATGGTTACCATGCCGGATCACCGCACCAAGGGTCCTAGGTTCGATTCCCAGCGAGGCGGAAATTTGAATGATGAGTTTGAATTTCTGTTCTTGGTCTGGGTGTGAATGTCCTTGTCTATGTTGTGTGTTGTCCATGGCACCCACGACACAGGGAATCCTAGTGTGGGGCTATGAGTGTGAAGTGAAGCAAAAAAAAACTACCGGGACCGACGGCTTTACGTGCCCTCCGAAGCACGGAAACGCTCAAGATTTTTTTGCCACTAGCGGTCACCCATCCAACTACCGACCGCACCCGCTGTTGATTAACTTTGTCGTTTAATTAGGATCGACACAAGCCACCACGCTATAAGCCATAAGAAATACCAAAGACATAACCCATGCAACGGCTGCCGTAAAGGAGAAAACTCATGTCTTCCATTCTTATCTACATGTAATTATACTCACATCTGTAGACAGCAGGAGACCCATAGCCAACCCGAAGACACAACTGAGGAAGGTAATGGTAGTCTCCCACACACGCAAGGCATCAGCATTGATGGCCATCACGCCCGCGATCACGCAGTGCCATATCGCCAGCTGTTGCGCGATGCCGAACATTATGAGGATGAAGAAAAATATCACCGCCCACGCCGGGGATAGCTGTGAACAAGTGTCGAGAACTCAAGATTCATGATCTTTCTATGAGGGTAGAGGTATGGAGAACCGTCTCTGTGTATGAATTATGATTTTATAATTACCTTATCGAATATATTACTGCACTAGGTCAATATGTCAACATTCATTAAGATTCTTTGGAGCTCACGCGCAGACTGCAATTGCTTTGAAAACAATAGCAGAATAGGCAATGAAATCTTTTTTTATTGAACGGTGCGTTAATCGATTTTCGAACTTATGTATCGCATGTAAGGTCTAAAATGTAAATAAGTACGACATTTTATCACAATCATGTGAAATACACATTTTATTAGACATTTTATTTTTATTAGACAGCCATTAATTATTATAAAATTGAGCATTGTTTCTCGAGTTTTGTTTTTTGTTTTCATGTGTAATTTGTCACGATAGTGGAAAAAGTTATTTATATTTTCAATTGCAATATGTCTGTTCTCCACACTTGATTCCATGACAAAGAAATTGCGTATGAAAATATATATCCTTACAATATTAGCTGGCAACACCGCCAACGTAGCCGGTACGATTTGTGTGGCCAGTTGCAGGGGTTGCCAACCGCTGAAGACGCGGGCCGCGTTGCCGTTCTTCCACACGGTGACGCCCACTAGGCTGCCGTAGTGGCCCATGTAGCGGACCGGGGTGGAAACAGCACTGCCCGGCAATGGCTCGGACACGGGCCATAGAAATTGTGATGATTTTATCGTTTCTGTAATAGAGGAAATTAGATTTATTAACGAGGCCACTTAGTATAGTATAGTATATTAGATAAACCAATTGATTAAAACTAACCACGGAAGCGATATTTCTTTAACGTCCCAATTCAAGACTCACTAATGATTACTTAAATCGCTCCTTAGTAAAGAATCATTATATAAATTCTGTACTAAGGAGCAATTTAAATAACAGTTAGTGACGAGTTGGGATGTAAGTTAAATTTCTATATCCACAAAAAGAAGATGGCGTAACAAAAAAATTGACACGTTTTCTTGTAATGTTTGACCGTCACTATTGCATTAGTATACAAAAACAACAAAGTTAAAGTTATAAAAAAGAAAAAGAATAAATAAATACTGTTACTTCTTATAAAAAAAATATATGTATAGAAAATGCATAAGAAGTGAAACTTCTTTACGCAAATACTTATTTAAGCTCACGCATACTTTTTTCTAACACAGCACATACTCTTTCACAGCGACCGCACAAATCGCTACTTTATCTATCACTTACGAAATGACATAATATCAAACTATAGTGAAAGAGTTCCATTTGCTATCATACTGACAGTATAGTAATTATCAGAAATTCGGAATTCTTACGTAAAACATTTATAGTGAACGTCACAACTCACCAAAACTCCCCGGTACATAATTATAGCCGTTGTTCTTCAATATCTGTACACAAGTGTTAGCTAAAAACGACGCTAGGAGCAGTACGGCGAAAGTGAACGCCACTATACAGGCGCTCTCTTTCTGAAGCATTATGTTGGTTTTGGCCTTGGCGTCCTTGTGTGACGTCAGCTGCATCACGCACGCTCCGAACAGGCCCCAAGTGAGAAATGTCTCTTGAGCCGCAGCCGCCCAACTCTGAGAGAAAAGGAGAGATTATCTATCGTATTCAGTTTATTCAATTTACAAATTTTTCAAATATACTATGCTAAAGTTATTCTACAATCAAAATGTAATACGTTTTAGATTGTTTTAATTAGAATTTTTATAGTTTTTCATATAGGTTATCCGGATACCACAAAACGCGGTAGCTTAGGTATCAGCTTAATCCGTTATGTTAAATCTTTATTTTGAAGTCCTAAGATCGAAAAAAATCTACAACATCACTAGTCCATGCTCGACACAGATTACTCGTTCCAGTTATCTTTTTTACTTTCAATTTATTCATAAATGATACTATTTTACATAAAAATGAATACTTACATTGCTATTAACAAAGAATTCACTCCACTCGGTTTCAGAGAAAATGTTGGTAACGGTGTCGTAAGGTATAAGAGTAAGAAGTTTGGTACATAGTACTAGGGTTCCGCAGATAGGTAAAAATATCAGCATGTATACGGCCTGAAAACAAAAAAAAACATACGTATAGTTATGGTAAAGTTAGGAAAAATATACATCACATCTGATGGATACAACAAGTACTAATTACCTAATGAATGAATGATTTAATTAATGTATTTGGTAAATGTTCTTGACAAAGAATAATGCATCCCGGTATATTTTGTCTGTAGCAGCGTACAAATACTAATAAAATTATGTTATAAATCATTCAACTTATTTAATATACATAATGTGTCATTATTTACAATTTAAAAGGTACATCAGTATTTTAATAAGGAAAAACTATGTTAGATAACATAGATTGAACAGGAAACGAAGTATATATACATATAAATAAGTAAACTCGATTTCCCATGTATGGGTCAAAATTGAGTATTAATTTTAAAAAGATAAATTTCTAGTTACCCTTCAGTTAACCTATCACAATTGCACCATAGGCTGTTCTCAAGTATTCCATAAAACAATGAAAGGTATTAAATTGTGTAATATTTTAATTAGATTATACTACGATACGCTCGTTGCGCTACGATGAAAACACAGTTGAACAAAATAGTTGTACTATTTTCTAAGAACTACAGAGTCTACAGAACCATCGGAATAAAAACTATTGAAAATTGCTGCAATAATTTATTCATCATTTTAAAGATGAAAACTTAGAAATAGCGTTAACCAACTAAGCAGTTTTTTTTTTGAGTGAACAAAAATAGAACACGACCTTACGATTAAATATTCTTAGCACAGAAAAATTATTTATCAATTATTGAATATTTAAACTACAAAATGACTAAGCGTGGTTTACGAAGCACGAAACATTTAAGTCGATTAAATTTAATGCAGTATTTAATATGCGTCTTTTAAATTCGGAGTAGGTACAATGTTTGTGAATAGTTGTGAAAAAGCATAGCTAATTGACTACAACATTAGAGCGAATAGGGTTAGCTACACAATTCAGTGTTAAGATAAACACTAATATTAAGTTATGTAATTTATGTTACCTTGACGAGTGCATTGAAATAAGAAGAATTCAGAAGAATGTTATATCTTTATCTAACGATGACGAAACATTAGGTGTACGTTATGTAATTTTGTTTTAAGAATAATTTTTGTACAACTGAGGAATCATCACAATTACCTGCAGATAATTATTTAACTACATCTTGCAATAAATATACAGTAATAATAAATATAAAGTATATAATAAAAGGTAACACGAAGAGCAAATATAATTATCTCAGTAAATAAAACGTGACACTACACACTTATAACGAGGAAGCCTATAGGTAATGCCACATAAATCACAGATGAAGTGATGTTATTTTACCGACTGACAAACGAGGAAACGAGCCACCTGATGATAAGTGGTCAAAGGCGTCATTGTACATTAGTTGCAAGGCGTTACCCATGCGTTGCCGGCCAAACAATAAGTGAAAAGAAAGAATTGGCTCTAAGGTGACAAATCGGAAGTGAGTCGTTTGGCGGCTGAATCAAGTAAAAGGGTGATAGCTATAGCCAGGCAAACGGAAATTAGATTATTTACAAGTTGATTATACTTTCCAAGGTCACTGACAGCATTTTTACCTTCAATATTAGATATATCATGTTAACAAGGGTAATCACTTACCATCAGGTAGCAAAATCATAAAAGAATAATCACAACAAATTATATCATCAGTAAGAAAAGTAGTGGACCCAGAATGTTACCTTGCCGTATGACCGGAGCCCCTTGCTAAGCGCTACGAACACGATCATCCACACTACAGCCAAATTGAACGCCACTTGAAACTTTATTGTACCGAAGTAGTTATTGGACCCCAGGTTTCGTTGCAATACTTCCTCGTGGAAGTACTGCGGTATTGTCTCTTGTATCCTAATCGTACTGTTCCTTAAGCTCGCATCTGGGAATTAATGGATATTACAATAAGTAATCACGCATGTACAATAAGGAAAGCTGGTTAATAATAGATTTTTTAGTATTATAAACATTTTTCTTAACTTTAACATAGGTAATCCTCTCTTAGAATCAACTGATGCCATTATCATAATCACGTTTTTATATGCGTATAATGAGAAGCGTTGATAAATTATTGTTTAAATTAAGATTACGATAAAATTATTGTATGTCCAGTTAGCAATGTGTCGTTAAAAAGCCGTGACGATAATTGATTTAGCACGTCTAGAAAACAATAGCGTCGCACAACTAATTATGTGACTGTAGAATAAAAAAATAAACGGAAAGTTAAACAGAAAAAGCAAAAATCTTAGGGTTGCTTAGTCGTGTTAAATCGAGACATTCGATGTAATTTTTGTTTATCACGAAAACCGACCCTATGAAACATATTCTGCAAATCGACTTCAATAAGTTACGTAATTATACTAGAGAAATTATGGGCTCATCCCGAATGACGAATCGTTCGGTTTTCATGACATAGTCGGCAGTCGGCACAGCAAATCGGCTTGCCCCGTCCGCAACGAATCGACATTTCAAAGTTCATTCGGCACTATTCGAGTAGTAATGACTGAAACAATATCCATTATGCTTAATTGATAAACGGGCGTAGATTCTTTCTATCAATTCAAAGTGCCTATTCATTAAAACTAAATAGAAAAATTTTTTTGAAGCTACCAATTTTCTATCAGATTCCCGATATTGTCCTCGATTGTTGCATTTAATTCATCGACACTAAACAAGTGTTGATTAGAGAATATCAATGACCAATTGAATAAAGATACAAAGTCCCCGTTTCCTACTTGCCTTCGTTTCTTTCCGGTGGCATTTTTTGCAAGACAGCAGTGTTTTTGTCGTAGATTAAACACTTTTTCCCCTACTACGATTATGTCATTTACTATCGCAATTTATTTTAGTTAGTTAAATGTTTCACAACCGGTATCTTTGCTTTAAATTTTTTATCGTCGCAAAAAGATCATAACAGAGCTAAGCATGAATGTATCAAGTGAAAAACAACAGAGAGGGAGCAAGCAGTAAATGATCACATGAAGTGCAGTGAGGTGAGCTGTGAGATGAGGTGAGAAATGAGGTGAGTTGAGGAGAGAAGAGGCGAGGAGAAGCGAGGTGCGGGTCGATGAGGTGGAGGTCGGAGTCGTAGATGAGATGACTTGGAGGGAGGGAACAAAGCATAGATTTAGCTAGGAAATAAATCATAACATTATTATAAACACCATAGAACTTACCTTCAAAACTAAACTCGTGTGGCAGCGCCCATTTATATTTGTCATCGGAATTAATAAAGGAATCCCTAAAGTAGACAAATATCCACGACAGTCCAATGATACTGTACATGCCAATAACAGCTTGTATGATGAGCAACACTATCCCAACGCCTTGAAAAATGGGCGATATTCTCCACATATCAACAGGACCCGCCTCCAAAACTTGACCCAGGCACAGGTGCAATGTAAATAACGGTATACCGACTAGAAATGACAGTATAAAAAACTGTACTATGAAACTTGCTGAAAACAAAAAACACGCGTCATTAGATCAAACATTCCAGGAAAACACATTTTCAATTCTCGTTAATAACGTCACGATATACTATATGACGATTATAATGATTCATAAAGCTGGCTAATTTAACTGACTCACCTCCAAAATGAACACTGAATATGGCAAATCTTGAAATATTAAAGATTCCTACAGTACAACTGAGGCACGCTAGCATTGCACTCATTCGATGCGGCCACACACCAAAAGGAGGCTCTTCAGTCTCTTCGTTTCTGTTATCAACAAAAAAAATACAGTATAAGTTTGGCAATGTCGCTCCATTATAAGTAAATGCGGAGTGGATGCACCATTAGTATGTAAGAGAACATTAAATACACGCCATCATCATTATTCTTTTATTGAAACAGTACGGCGCAAAATAGGAATCCCAAATAATGATTCATTATTATTGAAAGAGTACGGCGCAAAATAGGAATCTTTTTAGGAAAAAAATGGTTTAATCAGATTCAATAATAACTTACCTCTCTTCATTAGCAGCAAAAGCATTTTGGTTAGCGGGCGCAACGCCAGCCAACGATTCACTAGACGAGCTCGAAGCACTGGTGCTTCTAGCTGTACTCCTAGCAGTGTTGCGGCCCGTCCAGTCGCCAGTCGTCATGTCGCTCTCACCCGGCGAGGGCAGAGACAACGTCCTATTCATCAGCAAAGCCCTCCGCCCAACAATAAGAGGCCCTGAAGCACCATCTCCACTCAAGTTAGCCGCCGTCAGTTGTAACTGAATCGGTGCACTGGTAGGACGCATATTCACGTGATGTTCCAGAAACAAAATCACCGGAAGCGTCAAGGGCTCACATTCCGACTCCTGCGTAGATAGCGCGGGCAACACTATCGGATCCAGTCTTCGCATGGAGTTGCGCAAGTTATCATTCGTTCCACCAACTCTCTCCAAGGGCGACGCCAATGACTGTCTATGAGTTTCGGTTAGCTCTGTGAAACTTTTCGCTCGCCTTAAATTCGAGATGGTAGATCGCGATGGAACCATGTGTGCGATTTCGATTTCTTCCAACGGTGGTGCTGACGGTAGAGCGTTGTGACAAACGACCACTTGGGTGTTATCATCTTCTGAACTGATGGATTCTGATCGAACCGATCTATGCTCAGTATCCCCGATGCACTCTTTAATTTTACAAATGAGATCCTCTTCATCGCTATCAAATGTCTTAGCGCCATCATCGAGGCATGCTAATAGGGACTTGTCTAAAACTTCATCTAAATCATTCAAAATATCCATAAACTGACAAAGAGCAGTTGCTTGAAACTCCTCATCGTCTGTGATGTCGCTAGATGTATGTGATGCAAAGTTTGAATCAGACTTATAACATTCGGGAATATTTTTCTGCATATCTTCCCTCAAATCTTCTTCGTCGCCTTCAGATGTTTTGTCCAGGTCACTAATTGGTTCACTACTTTCATTGCTCTCAAAAATGCTACTGGAAGCATCGCTGTCAAGACTACTTCCTGGTACACTTTCTCTTTGCTCGTACCGACCTTCCTCCATATTCACCGCCTCCATTTTTATTGCATGACCTAAGTCATAGCCTGCTCTTCTAGGTGTAAACCCTGAAACAATATGCTGACTCATAACCATATCCTACAAATTTTATATTCACAATACAAACACAACATACAATATTTGTAACTGAAAATTTTCCTTAGTCTCAACATGATAGGCTTACTATCAGTTTTGAATGACTTAACGTAGTTATTTACATGCAGACACGCTCGGAACTAATAAGACTAATTTGTTTAGTATGAGCCGTGAATGACAGCTAAAAGGTAGCATGACTGTGGGAAGCTGGTACGTCAATGTGTTACTTGCAAAATGCATGATTCATGTTTACACTGCATAATCATATTTGATGATAAGATTCCTTCATTATGAAGCTATTATATATAAGGTGAGATAATGGTTATAGTTAATTCATAACTTATATATAAACCACACAATAATCATATAGTGCATTTCAATTGAAAACATCTTGAACAGCGCAAGGAACAAGGTGTAAGTTTTAAAATAAAATACCTTTCATTTATTTTTGTAATAATAATCTAAATCACTGCCACTATAATTTAAATGAAATAATTAGTTACTTGAGTTTTCAATTGAAACTTTAAATAATGCCCTCTTAACATTGTATAATTTAATGTTATGGTATACAACAGCATTCAAAACATTAATAAAAAAGATTACCTCATCAATAATTGAAACCTGAATTCTGGCTATCAGCCAGGTAACTAAGATGAAATGGAGAATTTATACTTATAAAATTGCCAAATATCATGTTTTATATACATACATCTTGTGGTAATTTGATAGTAGAGAAATAAAATTAAATTGTTTTGAAAATATATTTGTAAGTGTAAATTACAACCCCTATAAAAATCCTTTTAAAATGTAGGCCTTTTCATTTGTATTCACCAGAATGTTTTAAGATTTAGCTGATCAATTTACCAAGGAAATTTGTGTTAATTTAATTCATTTATTACTATTTAATTCCTGTATGTCCTATTTTGTTACTGTACTGGGATTAAAGTAGGTTATTGGCCCTAATTAATTATTTTTAGATTTTATTTATTTTAACATAAGCCTGGAATAAGAAATCAATTATAAAAAGTAAATAAGTTTTAAAATGATATTTGATGTCATAATAACATTATGAACTCTATTTTATGATGAAGTCCTTTTTCACCACAATATAGTTTTTTGTTATTTAATGAAAGAAAGAAAGAAAAACATTTATTTCCCTCACAGGGCACTGCAACAGATAACAATATGCTTAGGTCTAATGTAAAGATTAAAAATTAATTAAATGCAGTGCCACGCAGATGGAACGGAAAAAGGTCACATTCAGCGAGGTCCGCTGTTTTTCAATGTGACCTGCGGCGTTGCTTTAATGTGAGCTGATTTGTTAAGGTTTAAGACAGAAATTGATATAAGGGCAATAAGGGGCCATTCGTTAATTACGTAAAGGTCCTGAGGAGGAAAATCTCAAACTGCCCTTATCTTTAAAGTCTTGTTACATATTATTTTAGAAGTCAAAATAGTAATTAGTAGTAAAGAGTAAAGTATAATTGATACTTTTCCAAAACCACATAAAATCTTATGAAACAAAGAGGAGGGGGAGACCCAGAAATCATATGTCGTCTTACATAGGGGGCAGGTGTGTCAAAACTGGTCAAAATTGTCTTTTACATAATTAATGAATGGCAAATGGAATGGAATGCACAAATATAAGTTTATTCTTTCGTACAAAACTGATGACTAATTGTCTACCCACTTACTGATGAGATATGAAGAAAATCATAGATAATAACAGTATCGAAACTAAATAAACTAAAAAACATTGGTTTAATCTTTAGACAAATTGAAGTATCACTTATTACAGCAATATTCTTATCAATGACAATATGACATATAAAAGGCTAAGATAAGATAAGGCTAGCATCAATTACATGATTATGTGCATCCTCTTTTATACAAGTCTTCAATAAATCTTTGTAATCTCAAGATTTGTATAAAATCATTGGTTGTTAGAGATAGTGTAATTTCAAAATGATTCAACCAAATGAGTTCACGTTTACAAAATACTTTTAAGCAATCATCCATTTATCAATTCATACTAATATTATAAATATAAGTGTGTTTGTTTGTTTGTTTGTCCGTCTTTCACGTCGCAACCTAGCTGTTATATGGTATGGTTTTTGTGTGTGGAGATAGTGAGGGTGGAGAGTAACGTAGGCTACTTTTTACCGCGGTAAAACAACCCCATGGGAAGATCAATAATTTGTTAGTTGCTAAATATTTAGTTCCGAATGTTGTTAATAGATGACGTTAGTAAATTTTATTTGCAAGTATTTTATGTAAAAAAGTAGAATTTGTAAAAAATCGAACTCTACCGCGGGCGAAGCTGCGGGCAAAAGCTAGTATGATTATAAGTTTTGAATAGCCACACAATGACCTGGCTATGAGCGCTTCATACAAATGTAAAATACTGCTTCGTATTAAATGAATATAGTAGTACCAAAAGATACATTTAAGTTTATCTAAATCACAGAACAGCATTTAGTAGGCGTATGAGAGGAAATTTGATTTCTATTGGGTAAATAGATAGATACAAGATAACAAAATCTCTTAATTTGGAATGCATTTATATGGGTGGTTAAATTGATGCAGATTTGTATAATAATTAAAAATAACTTATCTGTACTTAATGTTTACATTAATGACATACAGGTCATTAAGTCAACTTGCCACACAGGTTTAAAAATAATTTCATCAGAGCAATTAGTGGAGGATTAAGGTTTTTTTTTTTTTAATTTAAATAGCCGACTAACTAGAAGGCAAGCTGTCTTAGCGGATTGTCCATAAGCTCACTCTTTTACCACTGAATTGTGATACTCTCCAGTTGTCTTTTTTGATACAATATTGATCCTAACAATTTAATGCTGTACTGAACATCACTACAATTATTATTGTGTAATAATACTTTGATTCAGATTAGTTTCCTCCAAAAAATTAAATCAACATTTAAAACTCAAAAGTAATTAAAGAAGAACTTACTTCAACTAAAGAGGATTTCTCTGGCTTTCCTTTCTTCCTGTGTTTTCCACTCATCCATGCTATTATCAAAGTGGATACTCTAGCCCTGCAACATTTTAATTCATACTATTATCGACAAAACGGTGTCGAGCATAGTTAAAATTGAAGTACCTTGAAATTATTGTGATAGAGAGGCACATAATTTCTAAGATGTCGTTTAGTAGCACTTCAATCTGACCTGAATCAGTGGATAATTCGTTTATCACTACTCTACACTACTACTCTCTCTCTAATAAACCAATTGGGTTTCTAGGGTCTTCGTATTAGATCCTTATGTTTATAGCACCAATCACCTTCAATATTTGTACACCACATTACTTACACTGCACAGGCATTCGTTGTTTGAATTAATTAACACATGGCACCTTAGAATCGATACGTAAACTACAACCCTTTTAAAGAATTATTACATTTAGCTTCGCCAAGCCAAGTAGCTAGGTATCAATGGTTGGTTTCACAGAGTTTATGAAATGAGAATAGAAAACTTGAAAATGAATGCAATCAGACAGGCACAGCACAGATTACATTACAGTTACCTGCACTTGCAGCAGACAAGCAGTTGCACAAAAGCGACACACATTAATGACATAAAATGACAATTGCAGTGTTGCCAATGAAAATTTTTGGAAGGCCGTGTACATTTGATAAAAAAGCCGTGTATAAATATTAAATGGGAAAGGATCAAGTGTGGGCCGTAGCAATCCAATGAGGGTTTTCTGAAACGGTCTACGCCAGATGGCAGCACTTTGGCGTCAGGTCTAATGAACTGTCAAAATACATACGCGAATTACAATTTTGTATGTATTTTTTGGTTTATTTATTCTTAAAATCATTACTTTAAGAATATTGTTTCCTAAAATGCCACAGTGTTGTGCAGTGCCTATGTGTGCAAATAAAACAGGAGGGCATAAGTTCCCTACTGGAAATAAAACCCGATTGAAACAGTGGCTCGTAGCCATTCAAAGATAAATTACAACGAAAAATAGCCCGTGTCCCAGTAGTCGGATCGGGGCGCGAAAGATACCAAAAGATCGGGCTCGGTGAGTGCTACACAAAACTGAAATAAAATTTGATGTAAAAAGAGTTTTGAGAAAGTAATTTTGAAAAAAGTGGATTTTACAGTTTTTGGCAAAAAAAATTGAAATTTACGAAATATTTTTTACGGAACTAATAGAAATGGGTGCGCCAAGAAATTTCTAATCTTCCAATGCGTGGTGCATTGGTCGGTGGACGTGAAATTTGAAAAGAAACTATTGCAAAAACGTATGTTATTATGAGGAAAAAGTAGTTTAAAGAAAATTTTGAAAAATTTAAAGGTAAATCAAAAACTAATTGGACAGTTGAAGAGAGCACTTCAAGCCGAATCTATTGATATATAACACTACTATGTATGGTTAACTATTGGGAACTACGAAATGTAAATCTATTAATTTAAAATTGTGTGCCGTCAGACTTTAGGTGGTTTTCGGTACTAAGTAGACAATGTATGCGGAAGGAAGAAAGTTACTTTTTCTGTGTTCTAGTGGTCGGATAAATAAATAACTGCAATTTAGTAGTTAAAGAACGAAATCAAATTGTGTAAACAAAATCTAGTACCTAACTTTCAATGAGCTTTTCCTTAGTACCAGTGACTTTTGCGCCCCTTTTTTTGAGCTCAATCTTCAGTTCGGCGACCTTTTTCTGGCCGCAATCCATAATAAAATCAATAACACTTCCAAACACAACAGAATTTCATTAATTTATGTTTAGTACCTAAGACTGTACTATCTGACAGCTGTTTAGACCTGCCACCAACATAGCGCCGCCTGGTGGCAGAAAAAGTATCGAAAACCCTCATTACGCCAATATATACCATCGGTTCAGCGCTCAAACTAAACAAAAAAAAGGTCATCGGCAGTGAATTTGATGCCCACAAAACGAGGAATACTTTTCATTAGCCCTACATTAGCATCAACATAGGCCTAGTGGCGCTGTTTTAAGGGTTTTAACATTCGTTAAATGTTTGCAAAACAATAAATAAAATAAAGACCGTGGAATTTTCACTTTTGACTTTTTGAAAATTTGCGAAAAGCCGTAGAATTTGCTACGGCAATAGGGTTCCAGCCATAGGCCGTAGATTTTGTGATTTTTTGGCCTGAAAGCCGTAGAACACGGTAATTGCCGTAGCATTGGCAACACTGGGTCACAATTGACAATTTGACAAAGTTGAAAATGACATGAAAATGACATACAAATGTTGAGATGATAGATGTCAAAATTATAGTGTCTGCCATAGATAATATCAACCTGCCACAGACTACAACAAATGTTATTTGGAGTTAATACAACGTAACGTAACGTATGTACAACTTTTACAACCCTAGTGTTCGTAAATCTTGTGGAAACTGGAAAGATTTGATTGTTTGTTTCAATGATCGGCAGTGAATTTCATATCATTTTAAGGAAAAATAGAGGCCCAAGGACCTTTTTTTTGTCCCTGCGCTAAACCGATTGGCAGCACTGGACGCGAGCCCACAGCTGACAGCAGTAATATACACGTCCGTGTAAAATATTGCATTGACATTATATTTTATAATAAAAGTATTCGATACCGACGTTTTATATTTATATGAGTACTTGCGGTGAGTACCAGGTAAGAGTATCGAGTACTCAGTATCTAGTATCACGAACAAAAGTATCGATACCTACTTAGTATCGAAAGTATCGTTCGAACCCTCTTTGTTTGCATTAAATAGACTCTGAAACTACTGAACCGATTTGAAAAATTCTTTCACTGTTGGGAAGCTACACTATCCCCGGGTGACATAGGCTATATCGATGTTCATACGTTGACAACTCGTAACCCACATTTTTTTGTAAATGCATGAGTTAATTTTGGAGTTAGTTATGTAACTCATTTTGCGAAAAAATATGGGTTACGAGATTTTGCGAAAAAATGTGGGTTACGAGTTGTCAACGTATGACCATCAATATTATATTTTCAAAAAAAAATAGGGATCCATAATAAAACTCCAATAATATAACACAAGGTGTAAAAAAATAAAAGATCACCGAAGCAAAGCGAGGGCAGTTATGGGTGTCTAGCCGGCATTGGGGGCGCCGTAGAAATCTCGCCTAGGGTGCTGGGAACGTACCTACTTTGTATTAAATAGTTTATTGTAAATAAAATAAAAAAAAACTTGAGAGGTGTCAAGTGACACCCGGATGGAACGAAGTTCCTTGCAGTCAGTACTAGGATAGCAAAAACATGCAAGCGAGTGTGCCAAAACAAATCTAAGGTATTAAATTTCTGAAATTTCGTTGCGTTGCGAAAGGGGGCTAGGCGGAAATTAAATTTGCTAACAACACTTTTTTTAACAACAATTTCAGAAATTTAATACCTTAGATTTGTTTTGGCACACTCGCTTGCATGTTTTTGCTATCCTAGTACTGTGGCTTGCTTTCTATGTAAAAAAAACTACGACGGCAAAAAGTGTCGTTACCGGCAAAAAGTGTTGTTAGCTTTTCCGCCTAGCCCCCTTTCGCAACGCGCGATAAGGAACTTCGTTCCAATATAACTAGTATTAGGTAATATTAGCTCCACGTTACCTATTATTATTAAATAGTAACTACACTACAGTCCATCCCTATCTTATCTTTATTAAAAGTATTATCTATACTAAAGTCAGTGAGTAGGGTCAAAGATTACATTTATACGTAATTTAAAATTAGGCTTTGTTTCTACGACATAAGGTTCATTCTTACAGCAATAATGGACTTAGCTGATAAGACTGTTTTGGTAGACCGCCGCCGCCGCCGCCCCCCGCCGGACAAGTTTGCAACTTGGTACATTTTTGGTAGTGGTTGTGTACTTGGAGGCAGTAATTTTCAAATACAATAGAATCAAAGTCAAAGATCAATTATGAATTTATTAAAAGGAAGTAAAATAATTTGCATAACAATGCAACCAATAAACAAGGTACACACTTTTTTTTATTGTACTTTGAATTTCCAGTTCCACCTTCTACGTTCTACGATAACATCATCCGTCTGTCAAATTCATTTTCAGTAAAACGTAGTGATTAAGTACTCTGTGATTTTCAGTTCACGTTTGTCAATCGTGGTAGCGAGTTGTCTCTTTAGATATAAATTCTTGTATTTAAAATAGTATTAGAGGTAAATTTAAATGAATGAAGGAACATAAAAAAACTCGATCCTGATAATTATCGCTTATTGTTTTTTAATATTTTACTATTTGTCGGAAGGTATTCAGAGCGATGGCGCCTTACTCATCGAAAGTTTCGCTAAATGAAGTGGTTATAGCTTCAGCAGTAAGGACTCCAATGGGTTCCTTTAGAGGAAGCTTGGCGGGTGTGTCAGCTACGGAGCTTGGTGCTGTCGCAGTGAAAGGTGCCATCGAAAGAGCTGGTATCCCCAAAGAAGAAGTTAAAGAGGTTAATTTGTGTTTAAACCTACTTTCTACCGGTGCCGTTAGTTGATGACGATGACGATCATTACGAATAAATTACTAGAACTCAGTTAAATTTGAAAATTGTGGTATTTTACGTAATACGCGACACTTGATGATTTGATAAGATAGTGAGTCTACCTATCAAAATTTTGCTTTTAATTACATCACTTTCCACATAAGAATTTTTCACGTAATTAATCAGATTAATGTTTTATTTCCATCACTATCCTCATGTGTTTTTGGCCGAGAAATGTTTATCTTTCTAAAGCTAAAGTACTATAATCATAAAACAGTTTTTATGTTAATTAATTTCAGAATTAAATGTGTCAAAAGTAATTGAGGAATAATTTAATTTAATTTGGTAATTAATTCAATTATAATTAATATTATTATTACTGTACTAGTAAAAAATATGTTGGCATTTAATTAAGAGAAAAAAAGAGTATGGTATGTTTATATTCATAATTATATTTGAATTCGTCCTTTTTTATTTCCAGGTTTATATGGGCAATGTGTGCTCTGGTTTCCTTGGGCAAGCACCTGCGAGGCAAGCTGTTATTTTTGCAGGTCTACCAAACAGCACAATATGTACAACGGTGAACAAAGTATGTGCATCTGGCATGAAAGCAGTAATGCTGGCTGCCCAAGGCCTACAAACTGGTGCTCAAGATGTTATATTAGCGGGCGGTATGGAATCCATGTCAAATGTGCCTTATTATATGAAGAGAGGTGAAACTCCATATGGTGGTGTACAGTTAGTTGACGGTATTGTATTTGATGGTCTTACCGATGTATACAACAAATTCCACATGGGGAACTGTGCTGAAAACACAGCCAAAAAGTTGTCAATCACAAGACAGCAACAAGACGATTATGCTATCTCCAGTTATAAAAGAAGTGCTGCTGCTTACGAAGCTAAAGCTTTTGATGATGAATTAGTACCTGTTGAGGTACCTCAAAAAAGAGGCGCTCCACCAGTATTGTTCTCAGAGGATGAGGAATATAAGCGGGTCAACTTTGAGAAGTTTACAAAACTGGCAACTGTTTTCCAGAAAGAAAATGGCACGGTAACTGCAGGAAATGCGTCTACATTAAATGATGGGGCGGCTGCTCTAGTACTTATGACAGCAGATGCTGCTCAGAGATTGAATGTAACACCAATTGCTCGTGTTGTTGGGTTTGCTGATGGTGAATGTGACCCAATCGACTTCCCTATTGCGCCAGCTATAGCTATCCCCAAACTTTTAGAAAAGACCGGTGTTAGTAAAGATGATGTTGCTTTGTGGGAAATTAATGAAGCCTTCAGTGTGGTTGCCGTAGCCAACCAGAAACTTCTAGGCTTGGATCCTGCGAAAATTAATGTCCATGGAGGTGCTGTGAGTCTCGGCCATCCTATTGGCATGTCAGGAGCAAGGATTGTGGTCCACTTGTGTCATGCTCTTAAGAAAGGAGAAAAGGGTGTTGCATCAATCTGTAACGGTGGGGGTGGTGCATCATCCATCATGATTGAAAAATTGTAAGTTTTATTAAATCACACCCTAAAATGTACTGTGTCATAGAATTTGTTAAGCACACATCGCATGAAATTGTGAAACTTTGAAAGGATTTGACTTTTTGTATGTTTTAAGCTTATAATCTTAACCAATGTTTACATGATTATTCATTAAACACAGTGCATTTGTGATACCACATTGCCTTCAGTCTTGTTACCTAAACCTATGATGACAGCTTTGTATGTTGAGTCTTTTCACCTAAGTATAGCTTTAAGAAAAGTTGTTGATAATGCTATATGAATTTATATATTTTTACACATGAAATTTTTTATTGATATTAATTGTAAGTCATACAATGTCACATTATAATTCTTATTGGAATGGCTGATTAAATCAAAGAATTCCTATATCCTGCTTTTATTTCAAGAATTGCCCACAGTTTTTTTAACTTTTTCAGAGCGGAAGGCACAGGCGGCCCACCCGTACTGACATTTTACACTAAAGACCCATGTCCATTGTGTGACATTGTCATGGAAGAATTAGAACCCTTCCAGCACAGGTTGACGATTCAAAAAGTTGATATCACACAGAAAGAAAATGTGAGGTGGTTGAGACTATACAGATATGATATCCCAGTACTATTTCTCAATGGGAGATTTTTATGTATGCATAAGTTGGATACTCATTTATTAGAGAAAAGATTACAAAGAATAGAAAATGAAGTATAATTTAAACTATGATTTTTATACTAAAATGATGTAATGTAATCAAAACAAGTAGATGACCACAAATAAACTGATGTAGTGGACGATTTTTATTAGAATAAAATAAAAAGTTGTGACTGTGTCTTGATGTTCATAGATTTTAAATTTTTACATCTGAAACTGAAATTTCCTGAATCACGTGTCCAAAAAAGACAAGATTACTATGAAAAACCGAGAACTTTAATGTTTCTCTGTCACATAGTGTCCATTCCTGACTGGGGATCGAAAATTTTTGCCCCAAGGCAGATTCAGTGACAATTTAATAATATTATTATGCAAGGTTGTATCTTTCTCCGTCAGAGTATATTCACTGAATGGTTGTGGTCTCCTGTCTCGCTCGATTTTTTTTTAGACAGACCTCTAACCCCAAGAGGTCATAGTTCATACCGTCATATTATCATTTAAACCTTGTCTAACTAAGTCACGAGGAAAGGATTTCATTCCAGAGGCACTCTATACACTGTCGACGGCATAGTATGGTCCTACCTATGCTCCTTGCTGAGAGAGAAGTATCGCGATTATTATAGTGCGGATTCGGCCGGCTCGAAGGACCAATATGGCAATATCATAATTATTATAAGTTTTAAATTTAGATTGAATGTAGCATGCACTGCATGCACCGCTAAAATGTACCTATGCATATATACACAGTAGTGACCTGCGAAGTGGGAAGCCCTGGGTTTGGCATCCCAGCCAGGAAAGATGCATGTTAATACCTATTAAGTTATGAGCACGTTATGAGTGGCCTTCAATGAACTAATATACTAACTTACATGGCCTTTCAATAAATTATTGTTTTTTACCGGTCACTACATGTCTGAAAAATATTTCTTTGCGTGTTTTGGTAGCAAAACCAGAGAGCTACGCGTTGCGGATCCACCCGGCGTTTCTTTTTTGATCAGCAACGCATCTGTAATGCCCTTAGTGTTAATGATGCCCAACGGTGACGGTCTCCTACCACCAGTCCTACCTTAAAAAAGCGCCTAAGGAGATAATATAATCTTTTCAGTCATTTCTAATGAAAAATTTAAAATTTCATGTAATTTTGACAGTTTTCTAATATGTTTCAGTCTATCTGTTGATGTTGATCTGTATTTTAATGTCATTTTTGTCAGGCCAAATGTCAAATGTCAAATTAGAGCTAATATGTATCGAAAATGGTCGAAAGTGAATTTTTCTTGAAAATCGGCTGATTTTTTGCGTTTTTGGGATCAGTTATGTGATTTGTGTATGGTTTTGTTTCGTAAAATGAATTGGCTTGTGTGAAAATTTTGTCCACCATTCATCTTTTCTTCCTAAATTTATGCAAAAACAGTAAATAAATACAATGGATAACTCCGCTATCCAAACCTTAGAAACGGCGGCCCAGATGTTGCTGGTAAGACAAATGAAATAACATTGAAATACACAGTTTCAAATAATTCAATGTAAACATAAATAAAAAATTATATAAACAAATCTTTAATTCCCTGGTACGAAATGTGTATATTTCATATACAAACAGTTTTATTTTTCTCTGAAACAAGGGACTTCATGTTTTGTAGCCATTACAGTGTTGGAGGCTGTAGTAATCCATGATAGTGCTGAAAATGTATGATTCATCAAAAAATATCTATATTTGTTTGAATAAAGTTGCAAAAATGCGAGACTTCCTGTAACTCTATGATTTACTTTCTTTTTCATGTTTACATGTTTTATAATGTAAAGAAAACAATGTACCTACCTAAAGTAATTAAAAATATACACTGAGAAAATCACACAATAATGAGATTCTTAAGTCACACTACAGCTTGTTTGTTGGCTATTTCCATAAAAAAATCAATTTTTGTAACATGCTTACTTAAACATAGGTTTCTTGAAGTGAAACGAGAGTGGTTATTAGTCAATGTCAGTGTTAATAATGATTTTTAGGCACCACCTCACATGGTGACATCAGAGCAACGGCATCAAGCAGAGAGTGTCTTTCTTGAGTTCCGAAGCACCAAAAACCCATACCAACTTTGTAGAGAGATAATGGAGAAGTCCACCTCAGACTATGTTGTGTTTGAGGCTGCTGGTCTTTTAAAGACAGCTCTTATCAGGGAATGGAATTTGTTGTCCCAACAAGACATTTCTTCGTTAAGAGAGTACCTACTAAATTATCTGATGAGGAAAGATACACCACCTTTCTTAAAAGAAAAATTATTACAGGTATGTTAAATTGGAATATAATATCATGTGGTATTGATTGAGCAGTAGATAGATAGAAAAACCTGCATTTTTAGTTTAAATTTACTATAAGTGTACTTACTTATATACTGTAAGTGTACTTGTGGTGTAGGTTCATTCTTTTTTTTTCAGACTATCGCAATCATTATAAAAAGGGGCAGCATTGATGATAGTGGTAGAGAAAGGAAAGCATTGCTGTGCGAATTAGAAAAGTTAATTCTAAGTGGTCCAATCCATGAGCAAAAGCTAGCTTGTTCATTGATTTTAGCAATCATGCAAGAGTATGCCATCACAGTAAAGTCTGCGGATGTTGGCCTCATTTGGGAGGTACATTTTAGACTGAAGAAATCCTTTGAGGCGATAGATATGAAAAGAATATTTAGATTTACTGTGAGCGTCTTGGAGCAGATAGTCCGTTCAGGTGTCCGCCCGGAAGGAGAACAGGCAATGCTGACGAAACAGCTGCTAACTATAGTCGAAACGATATTGTGTTGGAGTCATGTATCGCCGATGTTATCGAAGAGGCTAATAGGAGCTTTCGAGGCTATATACGAGAGCGATACGGCGCCAGCGTTGCGTCTAAGTATGAATTGGAGGGATACTATCATGCAACCTGAACTAATAACACTTTTCTTCGAGATTCACATGCATGTTCGAACAAATCCCGAATTAGCCAATCCATCGGTTACGTGCCTCGTGCAGTTAGCTAGTCTGAGCGGCGTTGTCGTGTCTGCATCGAATCTAAAGCAGCAGTACTTAGAGAATTACGTGAACAGTTTCATGAGAATGCTGGCGTTTATTCAGCCAGCTGAGCGAGAGATGTTGGGTATATCGGATATATATCGTAGACTTGTGCAGTTCTTCTCACCGCACATGATAGCAGCTACACCACCCGCCTTCCTCCAAAACCTGACAACTTATACCTGTCATTGTATCAGGGGCTCTATAGTGGAAGAAGGAGTAAGTAATTATACCTGTATTGGGTGTACCTATTATAAAAGTACGAACAAAACGATTATGTTTCATACCTTTTTTAGATCAATGAAGATACAGTTTGGAGAGAATCTCTAAACAAGTTTCTTCATACTTGGAGCTCAATAGTGCATGACTCAGACGGGTACAATGCTGAAACTTTACGGAATCCCTGCATAGAGATATTCAATACTTATCTACAGTGTAGGCTTGCACCGCCAGATGGTACAAGGTAAGATACCTAATAATGATTTTTAGTGGCCCACTGTAAAGTTTATGTTGAGTAAGCCTGAAGTGTATTCCTGTACACTGCTACAGTTCGGATTAGTGGAGAGATTGATGTCAGGTCTTAAAGCACGGAAGCTCACTGAAATTCTACCAATACCAACAACCTATCCACACACGCGCCCGCAGTTGCGCAACTCGATTTAGCACTTGATATCTTGGGATTGTAGTTGTAATTACATTTTTAATTAGATCATGCGTACATATCATTGTAGTAATTTACTAGGACATGAAACTAGCCTTTTATCTCACTATTACTCAATGTTGATTATACTAATATGTAGTAGATATAAAATCATTGTGAAATATATCCATAAACCACATTCGTAACATAAAAGCAGTGTTGTTGTTTTGAAATTCAGCACACTTGTAAATTCGAAGTTTATTATGATTTTGTTATGTAGGTACAGTCACCTGCAGAGAAAAGTAACCCATCTGTTTACAACGCAACAGGTGACGGAAACATTGCTGTTCGTATATTTATAAACAGATGGTTTACTTTTCTCTGCAGGTGATTGTACTTGAACCGAAGGATGTCTTATTTCTGTATAAATCTCTGGGAAACGCATTTACACATTCCTATGCTTTGTCTTCTTTGCACCAATCATGTGACATTCGAGGGTTTTACTAGTAGGTAGATTCCTTTTTGGCCGTCAAAGCATTTATGCCTAAAACTGTTGTCCATGGGCGACAATGATCACATTTCAACTAGGTGGATTTTAGCTCATTTGCCGGCTTTTTACATAATAATAATATAAAGACATGTTGTACAGGGGAATGGAGAGTAGTGATGGATGCGGAGACGACATCAAGGAGGACATAGAGGAAGATGAGAGGAAGCTCCACAGCAATGTTTTGATGACCATCGGAGCTGTCGCCAGGAAGGCTCCGGCGCATTGCTGTCACGTGCTGTTCACTCTGCTGCAAGACAGGAGTAAGAGGTTAGTTGGTTCTAGAAGGTGGCGTCGTTGAGTCTGGCTGCCTAACGACAGCGGCGAGAGAGCAGGTTTTATTTATTCATTATAGGCCGGCAATGCATGCGTGATGCCTAAGTTTTTACTGATGTACATGAACGGCTGTGACCACTTACCACAAGATGACCCACCCGTCTGCTCGATTGTCGTTTATTTACATATAAAACAAAAAATATTTCGCCCTTCATCTTGAAACTAGTGGTTTTCTAAAGATTTATTATAGTACTAGACTAGATACATATTTTGTTACTTAGGTGTACTCCAGGCGAGACTAAAATATATATCCTAGTGTGTTATGTGAAAATGTTATGTAAGACTTTCTAATGAAATGATACTGAATTCATATATACATAATTGTATATTTAGTATCGAGTTTTGACAAGGTAAGTTGTCTCGACCTCTTTTTGCTCGAAAGGAATAAATCTCAATATTATTAACGATTGGATTTTAATTATGAGTTATCAATAGCTTGGATCCGCCAACCAGTAAAACATGACTGTGTCGTATTGTATCTAAACCAAGGGAGTGACAATTACATTATCACAAAATTAGGGGGATACTGAAACAATTTCGATTCGAGTTTCAATCAATTGTAGCTCGTTTTATTACGCTTGTTCCTAAAATATTTGTTGAAAACAACAACTTTTTACAATGTTTCCCCTAATTTTGTCAGCGTGTTCATGGCTGACCTTAGATGAAACTGTTGTTTCATTTAAGGTTGGTTGCGGATCCAGTGATTGTATCGGCGTTGTTAACGCCTCACACACAACGTGCTTCGTTGCCACGTTATTGCCATAAAAAATTGGACCGATGTCGGCAGCGTCGTGCGCAAAGGTACCAATGGAAAACTGTGTTATTTAAATAGCTAAATACTATTTTACTGTAATGTAGACACTAACAGCTGTCGTATGCTAAATTCGACTTACTTTCCTATAACTTGTGCTAAACTTTAGAGTTAGCTTAGGTCACTCAAGAATTCATCATACATGCCGGGCTAAGGGCAAGGCCACAACATTGCGGTGTTACATGAAAAGAACGATGTCACACCACATGCACACCACAAGATAATATATTATGTACTTGAACGTAAAAAATCATCGCATAATGACATCGAACGTCGTCAAAACTTCGACAATGCGTTGTGGGGTGTGCAGATTTTTGTGGTGTGGTCTTTCCCTAAGTGGGTTGTGTTGTGATGCGATGCAACTCGCCTCTTCTCCGAGACTGCACGTTACACGTTTCGTTCATACCAAAATTGCGTAATGGACAGGTTAACTGAGGGTAGTTCAGAATTCAGAAACGAAATTTTTGGCGCGAGTTATACATGGATCATGCCCATGTTAAAACTGCAGTGGAGTGGACAGCACTACTCTTAATAGAGTAGGTATTGAAATTTGACACTATTAGGGTGTCTTCACATTGCCGCAGTTTGGTCAACATCACAATCCTTATAGTATAACTGAAAATATCGGCTACGGCTGCGTTTTATGCTAAACACATGTGCAATCCACCATAACGTAAGATTAAAATTAGAGAAAAGTGTTTAGATATTCGTTGTTGCGGTACAATTGTTGGCCAATTTGTTTAGATACCGAGAAAGTTTACCAAAAATTACAACTTTAATTGTTTAACGCGATTATTTGTAATGCTAAGAGCGACGTCTGCGTGAAATTTTTAGCTAAATAAGATTTTCCCGGTCCCTGAACAAATTAGAACGGATATGATGTTTGGATACCATTGTCACAGACGTATTTTGATCGTAGACTCGAAAGTCAACTACAACTGATGCATATGGGCAAGTTGCCGGTCAGCGGCGGCGAACAACTCGAAACGCTTTTTGAAGACCTACACTGGATCCTGATGATTACTGGTAGGTGGCTGAAACCTATATCTACAATAACATTACATTACTTTCCCGACCACATGTTACCATTTGTTGAATGTTGCTCAACCGCCGTCAACACTAAATCAATATTACCCATATTAGCTCTCCGAGAGGCTTACCAGCAACGGGACTAGAGTTGAGGAAAATGAGCTCCGAGCCCCGGACTCGAGCTCCGAGTCGGAGCTACTGAGCCTTCAAAGCTCGAGGCCTAAGGGCTCGCGAGCCTTAGAAGGCTCGAGCCTTTAGGGTTCGAGCCTTAAGGGCTCAAGAGCCTTCAATTGAAGACTCGAGTCGAAGCTCGGCAATCAACCGATACGCCTATCTTTTTTTTTAGACAAACAGATAAAATTTGAAAAAAGAAATTGCAAACAGATAAAATTTCTAAAAATAAATTGAATGGGATCTATAAACTTTTACTAAAAGGTTTTTTGAAGTGAAAACTTCTTTAGTACGGGGGTGACTTGAAATTTTATGAAACGAAATTTTTGATAAATGAGAGATGATTTGAGAGATGAGTTGAGAGATGAGTTGAGAGGTGAGTTGAGAGGTGAGTTGAGAGGTGAGTTGAGAGGTGAGTTGAGAGGTGAGTTGAGAGGTGAGTTGAGAGGTGAGTTGAGAGGTGAGTTGAGAGGTGAGTTGAGAGGTGAGTTGAGAGGTGAGTTGAGAGATGAGTTGAGGGATGAGAGATCATTACTAAAACCTACAATTATCATCTTCCCGAAATTTTACATTCGTCTCATTATATCTTGAAAACAAAATTTTTGAAGGTTTCACTTCTACTACGTGTGAATTGCACACATTTTAATTTTTCTTAAATATCTTTGACGCACGGCCATCGCTCAGTTAGTTTTATTATAATATACATAAAACCTCAATATTCATAAAAATATTATAATAAAAGTCTATATTAAAGAAACAAAATATAAATCAAAATCATGATTGAATTTTGTTTCCAAAATCTACATATCTTGTGACGTGACGTCATACACCAATAAATCGTATTCGCGCCACTGTGATTCGCGCGGTATTTTGAACTTGCTTTTGAATTTGGAATAATGACGACGCCGCCGCGCCGCGCGCCGCCACGATGCGCTTCGAATGGCGTTCAAAGTTTAAGTGATTTATGAGTATTATTTATTTATATTATTTTTTATTAATTTGTTATCTATAGTATGTTGAGTTATTTTGAAGTTGGTTATTTTATTCTTGTTAAAATCCAGATTATACTAACTATAATATATTAATAAGTTTGACGACCCGTATTACTTAATGGTTATATGCTGGTCCACCGTACCAAGGGTCCTGGGTTCGGTTCCCAGCGACATTTGAATGATAAGTTTAAATTGTTCTTTTAGTCTGAGTGTGTGTTCATGTCTTTGTGTGTTATCTATGACACTTACGACACAGTGAATCCTAGCGTTGGCTATGAGTGTGTAACATTATAAATGATGATGATGGAAGAAGATGATGATGATAATGACGAATGGTGATTAAGATTATGAATGGTGGTGATGATGATGATGGAGGATGATGGTGATGAATGATGATGATAAACTATGATGATGAATGATGAAGATGAATGATTATGATGGTGATGATGAATGATGATGATTGTGATGACTGATGACGGTGATGATGATGATGAATGGTGATGAGTGGTGATGATGATTATTAATTGTGATGATGAAGATGACTGATGATGACAACGATGAATGACAATGATGATGATGTTTCACATAAGAATAGGATGTACCAAGATTATTATTATCATTAGATGGCGTTGTTACTGATCAGCCATCCAACGCCATCTAGATTCTGTGTTACGAATTACAAACACATCGCATAACTAACGGAGAAAGTTTTATTTTACTCCCCATAAAATTTCATACCGCGGGCTTAAATGTGAAAATCAGTTAACTCCAAAATTCGCAGCGCGCCCTAATTCAAATTTTGAGGTTAAGGGTTTTTTAGGGTTCCGTAGTCAAACACAGTACGTTTTAATTAGGGAACCATGAAATTACAGTAAATATTACAAAATGAGCCCTGAAGACAAAGCTCGAGCTTCGACTCGAGCCCTGGACCAGAGCTCGAACCTCCGCCTCGAGCCTTCATGTAGGACTCGAGGCGAAGGCTCGAGCCTTATTAGAGGGCTCGAGCCTTCAATGAGCTCTAGACTCGGAAGGCTCGAGCCTTTTAACAACACTAAACGGGACGAATTAAGTCGCCTCTTACGACACCTATCTATCCGGTGTGGAATTGGGGTATATGCTAAGCTTAGCCAACCCAATACCGTTCTAATTATGACGGCTATTTATATAAACTACCTAGCAAAGCTTTAAAAACGCATTGGATAAATATTATCTGTCATGTTTTTATAAGCAGCATGTATAAATAAATAAATAAATAAATAAATAAATAAGTCGAACAATGTTACCTACCTTAAATGTAACACTATTTAAAAAAATTATTTGCAAGATATCATCAATCTCCACTATCCATATTCATTAAACCTCCGCTGAACGTTCGGGAATCTTTGTAACGATACGAAAATGGTATTACAGGTCATTTCCTAGCATCAGACTGCACGGAAGGTGAGATGGTGGTCATACCACCGGAACTGATGCAGTACAGTATCCAGGAGAATGCTAATATAGATGCGTCGCTGCGATACTTCGTTGGAGAGAGCGATAGCACTGAAAACGTCGATTCTATACTGAAGTAAGTATTTCTAACTAGTTTAAATTCACCCTCGATTCGCTTCGGGTACGTCTTAATACTCGTACGCCTGAAGCAATTCTTTTTTGACACGATTATAATATAGCCTTCCGCATGAATGTGGCTATAGCCTACGCTGTGAAGAATCTAGACATACGTTAATGGCTAATTGTTAATTTCAAACATGACATTAAAAATAAATATATCTGTAATTATTATTCGTTTAAAGTACAATTTTATTATAATGGTGCGGTAATTGTGGGATACAAATTACCTAAGTAAATTATTTAGTAATAAATATATTGCGTCAAGTTTATTACTATACGATTACGAAACCATACTATTGTTATGGAAGGCACGTAAATAAACCGAAGAAAAATGTGCCTTCGAACAGTCTCGTTCTAACGTTCAGAGCATCAGTGATAAACGTAAACCTTCATAGCTGTATTGAATGTGTTTAAAAATAATCATGCGGTTTACCTATCGGTTACATTAGTATTGTATTATCCTCCTGTGGTTATCTCGCCCAGGTTTCTGCCATCACAAAGACTGAGGTTATCAGATAGATAGTATCTGTTCACATTATTATATTCTAAACGGCATGCGTCAATTTATAAATAATGCATTCATATTGTAATTGAATTTATAAATGATCTATTCATATTATAATTTAACCGTACACGAGAACTTAAATGGAGGTAAGGAAAACAGCTTTGATAATCAGAAGTCATATGAATTGGTTACGGTTATTAGCTTTTTAAATGAAATGTGTAAAGAACATCTCCGATGCGCGACTGGAGTTTAACGCCATCTAGTTTGAAATCGTCAAATCAGTAAAAACGACGACGACGATGATGATGATGTTTCACATCATCAGAATAGGATGTAACAAGATTACGTTGGTTGGATGGTTGTTACTGATTAGTAACAACGCCATCTAGATTCTGTGTTACGAATTACAAATATAACGCATAACGTAACGGAAAAAGTTTGATTTTACTGCTCATAAAATTTTCATACTGTGGGCTTAAATATGAAAATTGATTCTAAAGGAGTTAAACTCCAAAAATCGTTTAAAGAATATGGTGTAAAAATGGTGTGGAAAATGGCGATGCAAAGAATATTGAGTACCTACGTATCTTTTCTAAGTAGTGCTTGGAGCTTGGAGTATGATGTACAGTCACCTGCAGAGAAAAGTAACCCATCTGTTTACAACGCAACAGGTAACGGAAACGTTGCTGTTCATATATTTATAAACAGATGGGTTACTTTTTTCTGCAGGTGACTGTACCACATCGCTACTTCAGTCTTGACTGGTATATTAGTAGTCCATGAGTGTTCAAAGTAGGTGTCTGAGTGCTATGAATTATGTAATATTCGTACCAAGTTATTTATTTGTAAAGAAACACTTGATTGATATACATACCTATCCAGGTATGTATATCAATCAAGTGTTTCTTACATAAACAGTTGATTGATATACATACCTATCCAGGTATGTATATCAATCAACTGTTTATGTATATGTTACCGGATATCTATATAATTCAGCACTCTATACAATACCTAGGCAATTTATAGAATATCTAAAACGTTCAGGTAACGTTTCGAATATTATTTATTTCATACTTCGCCCAGGCATTCTATACAATACTCCATGCGTAATTGGTAATATGTGTAAAAGACAACAAGTGGGAGAGAAGCGAGACGTGAGGGCAGGCAGTTTACTTGGCACAAATGGTTTTGGCTGCCAAACCCAAACTTTGGCATTCTTACATTTAAGCAAGCTTCCAGCTCCGACATATCCTCTGTCCTTATCGCCCAGGTTTGGGATTTCTTCTTTGTACATAGTAATGACCCGCTCATGCCTATTGTCTATAGGTACGCAGATGATAGCAGAGTGGTGGTGAAACGTATAAATCTCACAATTTGGGCTGTATCCGAGTGGGGCACGGCCAATCTTGTGGAATTCTAAGACTAAGATACGTGTAGGTATATTTACCGCACGTACCAGGAGCCCGCTCACCCGAACTCTACTTTTCATAACGTACATTAAGATTATACCGATCGCCTTCAGTTGTTACGAGTTAAGGTAATTGCTGTGCATTGAACCAAAGGCTAAAGCTGCTGCAACGATAGGTACATGGAATTCTTACAAAGTTGCGCAAACACTACGATTTGCGGAAAAATCATCGAAAACATTTCATCGGTCACATTTCATCGAATTACAAATAATCGAATCGACATTTCATCGAAATCACAATTAATCGAATGAACATTTCATCGAAAACACAATTAATCGAATTAACATTTCATCGAAAACAATTAATCAAATGACAGTTCATCGAATTATAAAATATCGAATCACAATTGGCCGAATCGAATGATATAATTTTCATATGATCATTAATAAATATTTTTTTATTATTTCAAATGTCACCCATCCTTGAAAGGCAGCATTAAAACGTAAGCAGAATGCAACATGCAGCAAGCACAGTTTCTGTCACGGCTCCGGCGCTGCGGGGCTCCGGCGGTCCCACGCGAGCTTATCGTCGCAGATGCTTTTAATGCTCGCCCCTCCGCGCCTACGCGGGTTTACATTACACTCTAGGGGTAGGGCAGACAAGACTACGTGGAGTCGGTTTTGCAGCGATTCGTTTCTGTCACTAACGTAAACGTTTTGAAAAAAAAATGATTCAAGGAAGAAAGTAAACCTAAAATTTTTATGTACCTACGGAAAAATGTTAAATTGTTATTGATCAAAAAATAAGAAATACAAAAAAGTTATAAAAAGCATTAAATTGTTTCTGTTTATAATAAAATCTTTAAATCTTTTAAACAAGAAAAATTGCAATCCGAGGAATTGTCATTCGATGACAGTTCATCGAATGCCGCTGCCGACAAACTGCTCTGTAGTTTGGTAGAAATGAACGCTGAATAATGTTTGTACCTTGATAATAAATAAAATAAAAAATAAATAAAGAATACACATACCCAAATCTATTAATTTTATTCATTGCCGGTGGACCTGTAGGTATTCTGTATAGTAGTTCGAAAACGTATACATTACCTAGGTAAAGTATGTAATGGTGAATAATATTAATATCATTTAATACATTGCCAAAACGACCCAGGTATTAGACACAGTGCCCAGGGATTGTGCTGAATACCCGCATTATACAGATATCCGGTAACATATATAAAACATACCTCAATTCTATCATACATAAATAAGTGCATAGATTAGCGATTATTGATTCCCATTCAATGCAAGGTACAATAGTACACAACTACTAATAATGTTGTTTCTTTTTTGTATTTAAAAAGAAATAAATAAAATAATCTTCAGTAAACAATACAGACTTTCTTTCTTTCTTTTTCTTCTCTCTTTCTTGGCCGGCAACGAATCAGTGTTGCCTTTGGAGTTGCTGTTGTCCATGGGCGACGATAGCCACTTACCATCAGGTGGATCGTCAACTCGTTTGCCGGCAGTTTCCATAAAAGAAACCGGACATAATATATCTAAATTACGACTGTAGTAAGCAATAACTCTGAGTTAGGTAGGTATTGTTTACTGCGTAAGTGATTTGTGAATGTTTCTCATTCGAAGAATTTTCAAAACCGTCAATCTTAATCGTGAAATGTATAAACAAACATTAATGGTCCACTATATAATAGCATGGGTCTCTCTATTTCCGAGGAGGTCTACAGCATCCTCATGGAAGTTAGTGGCTAACCCAAGTGTCGGAAGTCTATTATGCCCCCTGAAGGCCTCGAATATGGCTTAACGATTGCTATCTAATGATAATGGCCGGCTTCATCAAGTACACTTGATCACGTATCCTTCCTTTGGATCAACACAAGCCGCCGGGGTATGAGCACTTCTACCCGTTTACCTTATGTAAATTGGACGGATTTGCTCATTAATATCGTTGAGCAAAGATATTTATGACACGGCAAACACTTAACTTACTTAATCAAGATTTATTATAGGTCACGGACATTAGTAAATTAAATTGAATTTCTCCAACAGATTAGTAGGGCTCATTCTTCGCATAAGCGCGTGGGAGTGCGCAGCATTGGACGCGGGCCTCGGAACTGTGTTCAGTCCAGAACTGTCTGCTACCATGTCCTGGCTGCTGAAGATATGGGCTAACTCCTATGTCATGTCACAAACCTCCATGTACTCAGAGGTAAAGGTCTTTTCTATTTATTTTCAGGTGATGTAAGTTCTTATATTTTCTCTGCCTTTCTGTCATATCAATGGTCGAATTACATATTTTCGATTTTGTGGTTAAATAATCTTTATTTCTCATAAGAATTAACAAATTCACTTACATGAGAACTAAACTTTTAGTAGGTACACTAAACAATACTTACGACATAGCATGCAGAAAACTTTTTAACCTATTGACACAAAAATTCACAAAATCAGTAGCACTTTGAATACTATTTTAATAAATCTTTAACATAGGAAGTAACTACAATAAAATTACTATTACTGCAGAATTGAACCATGGAGGTAGTTTATCAAAATACTAGTCGAACATTGCAACGTCATGCGAACGAAAAAAAAACAAGAATCAAAATATTCCTCTCAAGAATGACTAGATGTGACAATTAATTAATTAATTTTTACTTTCGTTCATGATACGAGTTGTTTTTTAAATATCTTAAAACTTTTTATTTCTTTTACGTCATTGGGCAGTTTGTTGTATAATTGGGCACTTTCGAATGTAATATTTCTTTTACCAAAAATTTGTACGTGGTGGACGTAATATAATATTATTTGTGTTCCTAAGACGTTTCGGCTGCGAGTAACAATTTTTAGTGTTGAAGTCGTAGGTTGAAGTTTATATTGGTATTTATATTTTCAACTTTACTGTTAAGTTCTAAGTTCTAACGTACGTAAATTCTCGTAATGATATAGAACTGGTTAGAGTGAAAGTCGAATTTCCATACTGAGAGTATGTACAATTTGGTGCCATGCACCAAATCACCACTATTTTAATTTACTTTCAACAACGTAAATAACGACATTTACGCCCCCACTCAGAGTCACTAACGGTTACTTAAATCGCTCCTTAGTACAGAATTTGTATGGTGATTCTTTACTAAAGAGCGATTAAAGTAACCGTTAGTGACTCTGAGTTTGGGCGTTAGTGACGTTTAAACGCGTTAAGGTGCTCCTTCACCGGGAGCATTCACGTGTACTGTAACATTATAGATTCGTCTTTGAGCATTACATTACAATAATACCTCCTTGACTGACGATCAAGATATTACACATTGTATCATTACAAGGTGCGCATTGTAATGCTCGGTTCTCCTCCTTCACTGATGTAATGCTCAAATCTGTAACGTTACATTACACACGAATGCTCCCGGTGAGGGAGCACCTTTAAACGTCAATTACGCTCCAACTCAGTCATTAACGGTTACTTAAATCGCTCCATAGCACAGAATTTGTATTGTCATTCTTTACTAAGGAGTGGTTTAAGTAACCTGAGTTGGGGCGTTAATAACGTCACTAAACGTTAAAACGTTTGCTTGGAACGGTTTAGAAAAAAAAGCAAAAAAAAAAAACAGGTACAAATCCATACAGAGTTCGAGCAACGTTTACATAAACAGTATAAACACCATTCATGATCACGAAAAATAAACAGGAATAGGAGAAGCATTGAGCAGATCACTGTTATGTGTAGATGTCGGCGGTAGTGGAGTGCGCGTTCGGCTGCGGCACCCCGGGCGCGACGTGGACGGTGGCGCGGCTGGCGGGGCGCGCGGCGGCCGTGCTGCGCCACCTGCCCGCGCAGCGCGTCGCCGCCACGCACGCGCTGCGGCTGCTCGCCGCGCTCGCGCACCAACATCACAAGTGAGCGTGAGCGTGTGTTACCAAGGCCGTCCTTAACCTATTGGAGGCCCCATATTAGGATAATAGGGCCCCTATGAATTTGACTGAACACAATTTTGCTAGAATAAACAAAGAAAGTAGAAGCAGCATTTTATGCAAAAGCTAATAAGCAAATTGGTATTGTAGTCAGTAATTTAGGTTATATTCGAATTAAAAAAGTTTTTGAGTAATAAATATCGTTTAGTGATCTGGCAAGAACTATGGGGCCCCTATAGATCACGGGGCCCTGGGCGCTTGTCCAGAGTGCTCAGTGGGAAAGAGGGGTCTGTGTGTTACTGTATGATGTGTAGATGTCGGCGGTAATGGAGTGCGCTGTGCGCGTTGTCTTTCCACAAGTATAAACATGTGTATCCATATGTATAAAAAGAGGTTGGTCTGCTTAGAGCGCCCAGAAATTGAGTCAGTTTAATTCAGTGACTTGTCGTTGTAATTTCATTCTGACAGGGCAGTTTTCCTTGAGCATGACATATTGTGATATGCAGAATAGAGTAAAATATATTTGAATTTCTCCTTGATTTCAATTTTCAACCCAGGCTCACGATTTTAAAGATTCTAAAAAACAATACCAGGGATAGATAGGAGCAGTATTGATAACGGCCGTTAATGATGTTATATTATGTAATCAGTATTATTCTGTATGTTATCAGACAAAGTCCGTTGGCAACGTGCGAGGAATTCCTAGGGCTGGTGGCGTGGGAAGCGTCTGGCAGCAACCTGCCCGGCGAACTGCGGAAAGAACTTCATAGAGCCTTCGCCATCGCTGCTACGTACGCTGAAGGTATGGGGAACAGAAAGAGAAAGGTTGCTTTTCCAATAGAGATGTGTGAGGTAGTCAAGTTGTGTGCGAGATCGAAGCTTAGCTACTATACTATTTCATCTTTTCCACTTGATTATTGTTCTTTTAATAAAAAAATCTTTTAATTAAATAAATACACTTTATGTAAGTTTTTCATACAAAAACTTTTTACTTAAATTTTTTTCCTTTTTTTCTTTTTTATTTTTACTCTTTTTTTTATTTTTTCTCAATATTGTATAATGACTTCTATTTCAATTAATTAACGTACAAGTAAAAAAACATAAACGTGTATTTATGTACGCGCGTGAGAAGTTATACTTCTTTGGCAACAAAAAAAAATCAAAATCAAAAAATTAAAAAAAGCTCATTAAAATAAAACAATTTCAAAAAACGTCACCGTGTCACAAATCTCAAAATTTCACTCTCATCATTTCTCCATTTATGTATTTCATAACGCGCCTAAAGAAGTATAACTTCAAAAAGCATAAAAGTTTACTAACGATTTCACTTATTAAAACAATAATTGTGTGGCAGGTGAGGCCCGTAACCGGCTGCTAGCGAGCACAATAGCGCTGCAAGACAAACTGACGAACATCCTGAACACTCAGTCGGACACCGAGCCAGTCCGGACCTTGTTGGCTGATACACTCGACTGCTTCATTGGACTTACTGAAGGCGTGCATGAGGTAGGTTACAGACGTTACAGTACAGTTTTAGGGATGTTGACTAATTTTAGGATTCAATTTGATTTAATAGATAGAACCTTAAGATTCACGAAAAAAATATTATAAAAATAATAATCTTCAATTTAAAAACAAAAATTGATAAATAAAAATCATTTTCAAATTTCCCACCAAAAACGTCACGTGACGTCACAAGCCCGATATTCAATACTATCTGTCGACTGAAGTTAGTTGCACTTGCATATAAAATATGAACAATGACGTCATAAGCTCAAAACGGCGTTTGAGGTCACTTGACAGTGAACACTATGTTTAACATTTTAAAATGATTATATTTAATGTATTGTGATTGATTTCGACAAAATAATAATATTTTAGGTGTTTAAATGTTTTCCTTGATACTTTAAACATAAAATTATTTAAATTTACTGATAGTGTCAACATCCCTATTTTCAAAAGATTACCATCTGTCCTCAGGGAAGGCAACAATATTTTAAATCCAACTTTATGTCAGAAGCTTGAAATCGAGAATCGGATAACGCAGCGGTTGAATTATCTTATTCCTTTTTTCATTGCCTGTAAACTACTGCTGTTAAGCAACGTATTTTATTCTGTCTATCGAGGGGTCCCAGGTTCGATTCCCGGTCGGGGCAGACATTTTATGAGACATAAAATTACGCGTTTGTTTTCTGGTCGCGAGTTTTGATAATATTTCATTTGCGTATGTTCATGTCTCTGAACGTATATTAATGTATTGCATGTTATTCGATTTCAATTCGTAACAATATAATTTTCTTTTATCAGTATAGGTCGACGAAATACATATTTAGTTTGTTTGTTTTTAGGTGGGCACAATGGACGAACAGTTCATGATGCTGATAGGTGCGTTAGAGAAGATACCCGGGATAGTGTTCAGGTACCACAACTACCCGGGCGTTGTTCTACCGGCGTTGAACCTACTCGCCAAGAGTGCTAAGAGAATGTTGCACTCGGTACAGCCGCAGAATGTTAATAAGTGAGTATGGGTTCGCTTTTATGTTGTATTTAACCCCCGACGGAAAAAGGTGTGTTATGAATTTGACGTGTCTGTGGCATAGTAGCTCCTAAACGAATGGACCGATTTTGATGCGGTTTTTATTGTTTGAAAGTTGACGTGATCGAGATGGTTGTTATGTTTTGGTGAAAATAAAACTGTCCCTTGACATATTTAAAAAAAATTAGGTTATAGTCTTATTTATTTTTAAGATATTATGTAAATCATTGGATTCGCTTTTAAGTACCACATAAATATTTTGAGAGAGGCTACTGAGCAGTGGCGTAGCTAGCCCTAAGGAGGCCCTATATCAATATTTGTTGTGGGGCCCCTATACGCTGGGGGCCCCGTATAATTGATACGGCGGTAGCTACGCCCATGCTACTGAGACTATAAGAGCCTCTGCACACGGCGTATTTTTACGGCGCCGAAAACGCGATCGTACGAGGAAACGCCTCGTCCGCCTCGTCATATGCAGCGCGGATAACGTTTAAAAACGCGCCGTGTGCAAAGGCTCTAATATTGGTTAAAGTCACTTTACATCGCCACTAATTAATGTTTTGCGATCCTTATTTATTTATTTTATATTTATTTAGGTTCCTGGAAGTTTGCAATGCGACCTTTGAAGTGTACATACGGTGGAATTCGGGGAAGATATCAAGTATCCCACAAGACGCCGAGGAAGAGGCTTATGAGGTATTATTAAATCTATATTTTTTAGGAATTACTTTGGTACATTGGTATAGGACAACGATAATATAGAGGCTACATAACTATGCGTTGGTGATCGTTTAATTAAGAATTAACTATATTGCTTTATTGGGAGTAAGTCTGTATACTAAGCGAATTATCTTGATCAATTCAGGAATCGGTTCTCGCCGACGAAATACGCTTAATTTTAAAATTTGGACGTATCAACGTATCTGCAGTCCTATTAATGCTAATGTCTTGTTTTTTATCCTTGGCTATACGGCTAATGATTATTTATATGCGCTGGTTGATGGTTTTTGCTGATTTGAACATTATGTCCGTCTTTTGAGCTGTTATATTCTATATGATTCATTGAAGTTAATATAAATAAAGTGACGAAACTGTTTTGCCCACAGGACATATGCGCTCTAATGGAGCTGATATGTAGCATCGGTCGGAGCGGCGCTGAGAGGGGAGTGGGCGATACTTGCGCACGAGGCCTGAGGATCCTACTGCCTCTGATCACTCCCTCGCTCTTGTTACTGCCCACGCTGGCCCAGCATGCCTATCGGATGATACGTGACTTGGATTCTACCGATCAGGTATGTGGGTTTGCTTTTTTATACATTTTTGGTGACAACTTCGAAGTTAAATTGGTCCTTCGAGCCGGATGTAATATATTTTTAATAATTTATTGATGTTATAAATATAATATTATAATTACATGTCATATTTTGTTCTTTTAATTATGTGTGTGACATAAATTATAAATTCACGTAAATCAGGTGATAATTTTTATTTTATTTTATGTGTATTATCATATTTTGAGCTTAAATCCACACTTCCACATGACTTCCACTTACAGACTACAGTCCACTTTATACTTCAACCCTCTCATATTTTCTTATCTGTTTTTTAAGCAAAACTTATATATACATTTTTTTATTATTTCAGCTAACAAGTCTTCCGATCGACGATTTTAACATGGTGGTGACAGCGTTACGAGTAGGACTAACGGCTGTGTCTTGTGACGTGTCAACCTTGTGTTGCGACACTATAGTCGGACTGTCTAATAAAGTGCGAACTTTAAGCGATGACAACCCGTACGCGATATCCCTCCTGACTCTAGCGGAGCTGCTACTAATGCTTATTATTAAGATGGAAATCCCGCCAGACTCCATCCCGGCGGCCGGAGCGGCGATATACGCGTTGACTTGTGTGAAACCCGCCTTATTGGAGGGATTAGCGCGTCAGCTGATCGAAGCGTTCGCGGCCAATGATCCCGCCAACGTCCCCCGACTGGAAGAGGCCTTCGGAGTTCTCACCAACGGCGTTCTCTTCGACGGCCTCCGAACCCACAAAATACGCTTCCAAGACAACTTCGATAAGTTCCTAGCGAGCGTGCATGGTTTTCTCATCGTCAAATAAAATCGGACGGAGCTTGTTCGGTGATCGCTTTTTCGTCAGCATAATAATAATATGCCGAGTCAACGTGACATCACGTTTCGAGTTTCGACGTTCGATGTGACTGATCAGACGCTCCCTCGAATGTTATACATTTGGAACGCTCTCGAGCGTCTGTTAGATAAGTATGAAAATGTTGTAGTCCTTCCTTGGGGCTGTGGTAAAATAATTATTGATATTGGAAGTGTTTACGTAATATTTTGTCGAGAGCCATGTAATTATATATACGAGATGCCAATAAGGATTCCCATTTAGTTTTTTTCCCACTGTTAGGCCTAAATTTATACAGGGTGCTTCGTGACTCCAATACGATGACTGTATCCTTATGATATTCTTCCTTTACAATTTTTTCAACTGAGTGTAAGTATGAAGTATTCACAACGAAAATGAATATAATATACATTTGTAATAATTCGGTTGTGAGTGCAATGCGCAGAATGTTTATAAGTTCTTAAGCTTTTAGACTAAGGACAGATTTAGTACGTCACTCTTTAAGATTGCCATTTCTTACTATGTCAGTACATTTTGTCGATTTAAACTCATTTACGACTGTGGTTCATGCACTTCATGTATTTATTGCAGATTAACTCGGAGGTTGGATTAGATGTAAACATTCGCTTATATTAAATTCTTAGTGTAATTATCGTAAATTTTGTCTAGTTAACTTTCACATTTATACAATTAAATTTTTTAGTAAAATTTAAATTATTTGCGGATATTTCTACCTACTTAGGTGTTTAAATTATTTAGATAGATACCGAGGTTTTGAAATTGCTACAATAAATTTATAGATATGTTATAGATGCATCAAAAATCTGTAGTTTAAGAATGAAAATACGGAGTAATGACAAAATCTATACCTACATTTTGATATTGTATATTAGAATGTCCAGTAGGTACTCGTATATGAAATGGAAGTAATTTTGTTTAAACACACATAATTTACCCTGTACATAGAATATGTTATGTTTAGGTATGCATACATGTCCCTTATTTGTTAAGTTGCTATTTATAGGTGCTATCACCTGTAAATCCGTTGTTTATTAGTGATCAAAGTTATATCGTATTTTTTGTAATTAGACCACAGAAGACATAATAGTACTTGTTAGATGAAACACTTAATTGACAGTTGGTCTTTAATCATTAAAAAATTAGCCGAGCCATTGCCACATTGGTAATTATGCCGTAAAGCGAATTGAACTTCGGCTATGTGGAATGAGGCTAAAATTACTTTAAATTATAGTATTTTTTAGATGTTATTGTGAGTTATACTAAGTTGTCGTGTCTATATAATTTGTGATGAGCACTCAGTTGAACAGGCCAGATATCGAATCAAAATGCTTCCGTGCGCTTCTTGAATGTTATGAAAAAGATTACTCACAATTTTCAATACATGTATGTAGTAAGAAGTTCATACTTCATAGGCTATCTATCTTGACATCATTTTGGTACTTTTGTTAGTACATGAGTAGATGGATCAAAAGGGTAGGGATCAAAATAGACAGATCGATAGATAGATCGACATTTAATTATTTTCACACGGATAACTTCGCATTACAAACAATAGAGGTCGCTACAGAATCGTTTTTTTTTTATTATATAGTGCATTGATTGAAGCCGAACAAACGACGTCGCAGAATCACAGAAGAATCTCTTATGAATGTGCTGGCAAAAGTCGTACAAAATACAATTTATTGTTATGTTTTAAATCCTTGTATATTAGTTCCTTACATTCGTATTTTTTAAGTTTCAAAGACAATCGACTTCGTTTTTTATTTTTGAAACATTGTTATTTAATCATATTATATTGCATAAAGTAACTGACTTCAGACAGGTGCTAATATTATGCATATAAAATATGTACTAATTACATAAAAAAAATATTTTTTAAGATTATGTTTTAATCTGTCCAGTAGAACCACAAGAAATAATAGTACTTATATGGTACAACTAGAATTACACCCGGTGCTGCTCGCCAGTTCTGTTAGCTTGAACTTGGCTTGAGACGCTACCGCGTGTCTAGATCGCAAAAGTTCATATAATATGTAGCCCCTTTATTGTAATTAGGATATCTAGGATTCTCTTTTCATACAATATCGTCGTTACGTTGAGGAAAGCACTCAAAAGTTTCTTCAGAACTTCAATCATAATTGTATAAATAAAACACTAGAATTATTCATTATTTCTAATATTTATTTGTCCGTCTTTAGTTAAATGATATTTGGAGTACTATTTACTGAATGTGTAGCTAGGTAGTTAACTTGAAAATGCTGATATTTTATCGAACTGTCTCTGAAGTAGGTATTTTGAAGTCAGTGTGTAAATACCTTAAACGTGCATAAATGGGGTACTCTTAACTTTTCAAGCAAATTTCTGTATTATTAAAATATTATATTATTATTTAATAAATTGTACAAATTTTGTAATTGTATTTTTTTCTTTTTTTTACAATATCCTTTTTACATTTCCATCCATACGTTTGGTGGTAGGTAATAGCAGCAATTTTAGGGTTCCGAAGAAAAATCTGAACTCCTACAGGCAACGTGAGGATGACTTTTTTATTCTTCGCACACCCTATATTGTGGGGTATCGTTGAAAAGGTCTTTCAAAAATATTATGGGTCTTTTTTTTTACTTACAATAAGTTAATGCTTGACCACAATCCCACCTGATGGTAAGTGGAGATATTTAGAGATGTTTTGTCTAGGGCTATTTTTGGATTTAGGAGTCCGTTTGCGAAATATTCGACTTTAAAATGCTAATTTTGGTTGGAGTCAAGTGCCATCAGTCAGGAGCCGGCAAGGGGAGTTGGAGATGGACAAGACAAGTGAATTTTTTTTCAAAAATAGCTTATATTATGATGAATTTACAAGGAAAACTATCACAGCTATGTTAGCATAAGTAATTAATGAGTTAACTTAAGTAGTTAACTTAGTACCTCGGAATCCTACACTGCGCGTGGCAAGTGCGTGACTTGCCCGGATTCTTTTCGCGCTATTATTGTTACGAAAAATTAAGGACTATTGAATATTGTACCAGAAAAACAAATACTAATTGTGCTGTAACTCTTGGCTTCTTAGCCTATTCAACCATAGAATACTATTTACGTATAAATAATCGAAAATGTTTAACTCAGATGAATTCAATTTAATTTACGATTAAGTATACGGAGCATTAATGTAACTCAAGTAAAAACAAAAAGAGCAAAATGTGTGGTGAAGAGTAGAGCCTTGAGATCTGGGTGACGCGAGGGGCGGAGCTAGGTAGAGAAGAGACGAGGTAAGACAACGCAGTATTTAATTACTTTGTGGGACGTGACGTGGGTAAGATCCGTAACCATCTCATATGAGGGGAAAGTTGAAAAAGTGTCCAGCTGTTTACAGAAAATAGAGATTTCAATAATGACCATTCCAGAATGGCGCCAGTGTCTAAGAAATAGCGATATGAACATAGCTGTTGTAGACGGAGTGAAGTTTGCAAAGTTCAGATATTTTAAAATTTCCATAGTACCCTCCATAATGCCAGTATACAAAGCCTCAACTATTTAGCGCACCGTAGCGCCACCCATTATTGGACGAGTTTTTATGGACACTTTTCATAAAAGACAAGGAAAGAGTCCTACAAAAAACAGGTTGGCGAGCAGGCAGTCATCAAGAATAAACAGTTAATTCATTTTTTTAACTCTTTAAATCTAATTTATTTTATTTTAACGTTTAAGGATAATTTGTGCTCTCTTCTAAAAGTTATATTTGGTTACTATATAGACTGTGACGTTTCTGTTATCTATATAACAATAGTTGTCACTTGTCACAAAAATGCCACTCTGCTGTCAGTTATCTTCAGTGTTGCCAGATAGGGCTATCTCCCTTACCGAGCGGCGATAATATTTTATCCACTGGCTACAGGTAGCCGATAGCCTATATTCAGTGTTGTCAATGCAAGTTTTTAGTTGCCAATATATTTAGTATTGGTTCAGCGCTCTTACTAAAAAAAAAGGTCATTCTCTTGGCTTTCTCAACAACGTGACGTTAACTGCCGATGACCTTTTTTTTAGCTCCTAATCTAATGCTCGAAAGTACTCGATACTGAGTAGGTGAGTAGTATCGATACCAGAGGTCGATACTTCGAACTCTAGATGGGGCTATCTCGGGGCTACACGCGCGCTCCGGCAAGGCTATTCGAGAAAAAATATTCTGGTAACACTGGTTGTCTTGTCATTATTGTCAACTTTGTGTTGTGATGTGAATGATTCTTTGTGTAATTATTTTTAATCAAATTATTTGTTAAAATAATTAATATGATTTCTTCGCGACTAAGTTCTTCCTTTAACTCTTCAGCGGGGTCTTCACAAATGTCGTCGTTCGATGATATTGACTGTACCAAGGTGAAAAATTACGTGAAAGATTTGTTGAAATCACAGATATTCCTGGGTCGGTATTTAGAAAGAAGGCTAATCAACAAGAACATTGGGTACCGAGACATTGTTTTGGTGAGTGCAGCTGAAGTCGATCTGAAGAAAATTTTAGAGGAAGCTCAACAGAAACTGCGAACAATTTACTCGAGCTCACATTGGATTGGTATAACCGATGCCAGTATTTTGGAAATTAAATCTTCCGGTACTTGCCTATGTACTGAAATAGACAATATGCCATTTGGGCCGTTCTGGTTTCAAATACGAAGCGTAAAGTTTAGAGAAAATGAAGTCATAATACTCTTGAAGTGTTTGAGGCATATATCCGATACGTTTTTAGAATTGGAACCAATCCTCACTGGATCGTTGTCGAAAGCCAAAGATACCCACAGTACGAAGATAGAAAGCAGTGTAGCTACCCTCAGTGAAACCTCAACTGATATAGTAGAAACTTTAAAAGGTGCCTTGTCCATACGCAATGTCAAAGAATTCTTTTCATTTATATTTGTGTTTTTTATTGCTATTTTTACAGGAAGCACGTCTTTCGTTAACTTCCTTGGTAATTTTGTGTTAGCACTAATAAGAGAAATCTCAATTCTTGTTAAAAATTCAACCCCAATGTTTCTGGGTTTTTTAGACTTTGTAAGTAAAATTGTTGGCGGTTTTTACATATTGCTAGCAATGTTTTTTAAACCAAGTAATCCTGTGCCTTCAAATAAAAGAACCTTGACCTATTATGATCGTCCACCGCGACACAATCAATACGACGATAAATCTTTTGATTAGAATTATGTAATATGTAGAATAACATACCTAATTATTTTCCCATTAAAAGTAAAAATGTTTTTTCAGGTCTTGCATATAACCTCTTCCGTTATGACTTATTTGACTTACAACATTAAAAGTTATAACAACCTCATAATTTTGATAGGAATTGAGATCTCATTCTATTGTGTTTTTATTGCTTTACACCAAAGATCTTGAACATTGAAATCTGATGATTAATGTAATCAGATGAGAATATTAGATATAAATAGCATTTATAACATAATATTATATCAATATTATGTTGCATCATGGCTTAATTCCTTTGCCTTAAATATTTAGCTTCCAACCCTTTTAACATTCCGTTTCAACTGAAATCCTAGCATTTTTTTAAATACTGTTTTAACAAAACAAGGTCCTATTATACAATAAATATTTATTATTAACTATTATTTTACATTTAAATATAGATATATTATTTATTAGTGCTGGTGTGGGGTGAGAATTTGTGATATCCATGTAATTGTTATGATGTTTTAAAATACATTTGGTATTAATATTAAAAGTCTTCTTCATTGTTTTCCATTGGTACCACAATAATTGATCTTCTCAAATCTGAAAATAAATAGATGAATGCATACTCAAAATGAAATGGGTGAGATCTGTGCTTAGGTTTTGCTCAGACTTAAAATTTCGATAAATGTTTGGATGGAACAAAACTAGGTCCAACAATCTTAACATTAGCCATTTTTTGTATTAACAAAATGTCAATAGTCTAGTATATTTGAATGTTGCTTAGGCAAAGTCCAACTCTATTTATAAGTTCTCTTTAAAGATCTCACTATAAGTGCTTGTTCATACTGACTCGCGGGCGCGGTCGCGGGCGCGGTCGCGAAATTTCAAACATATGAACTACTATGGAAGTGTTCACATACAAAACGCACGTGCGGTGTAAGTAGCGGGCACGCTAGCGACAACCGCGCGCGGCCCGCTAGCGGCAATATCAAACGTATGAGAATGTATGAGAGTGTTCACACTGAACTAGCGGCGGAACGCGCGATTATGTCAGGTAAGTTCAACCATTTTGAACTTGTCGCTAGAAACGATAGCACATGAATTCATTATGTCCCCAGATTAAAGGGTTGTTCTTTCATCTAAGATCATGTCCTTCAATACAGAAGAGTTTATTAGTACTATTCAGGCTAGAACTGATTTGATTTGAACTCAGATTTGGCAGAGTAAACACAGGCATCTTATGAAGAGAAACATTCTTAATAAACTATGGAAGGAAATTGCTGAATTGTTTCCTGATATAGAGGGTGAGTACCTAAATGGAACTTTATGTATGAATTTTCGGTTAAAAAAAGATCGTCGTCCATGTTTTCAACCTCTGACAACATGTCACAATCGCGCAAACGCCTGGCGGCCAGTGTGAACACGAATCCGCCACCGCGCCCGCGCCCGCGACCGCGACCGCGACCGCGACCGCGACCGCGACCGCGACCGCGACCGCGACCGCGACCGCGACCGCGACCGCGACCGCGCCCGCGCCCGCGCCCGCGAGTTCAGTATCAGTGTTGCCAATGCAAATTTTTAGGCGGCCGTGTATATTAGTTAAAAAAGCCGTGTTTATATGGAAAAATATCAACTGTGGGCCGTGTCCACAGCTGCCAATTTGCAAAAAGCCGTAGAATTGGCTAATGAAATAGGGCGTAGGGCAGCCGAAGGCCGTAGATTTTGTGATTTTTTTGGCCTGAAAGCCGTAGAACACGGTAATTGCCGTAGCATTGGCAACACTGTTCAGTATGAACACTCACTAAGGGTGTGATCACACTAGCGATTTGAGAGCGGGAAAACGAGGCGAGCGCGCGAATTCGCTCTGTTTACGCAACAAGCGATCCGCTATTTTATAACAGTCAAGTACGTATCGGATTCTGGTAACACCATTTCTGCTAGCTTTGTTACTATGTAGAAGCAAGTAGCCATTATAAAACCAGTTACTACGAATCTTGGAGCATCCATTAATACCAAAATAATAATGTTGTAATGTTTTTCACGACATCAAGCCCAAGGTACGATTTACGTATCATGTTTTAATTGCAAATATTAAATATTAATCCTCACTAAAACACGATAGAAAAACGCTTTGAATAGTCAGTTATGTTAGTCATCAGAAGCAAATATTTGATAAACAATACCTTTTGTGAATTTTCTTGACCTGTTTAATAAAGTAGATGGTTCCCACCCTGAAACTAAAGAATACCAATTGATAAATTTTATTAACTATAACGGGTACTCACGATTTTCGTATTTTATAATATTGTACAGTCGAGAGAGATACTGTTGACATTGATTGAAATTGATTTCTTATTGTCTAAATTAACTTTAGATTGTTTCAGTTTAACTTATCAACACGGTTATAAAATATATAAGTTTTATTTTTAAAAGATGTGCTGAGGAGTTTCTTTACGGGTTTTCTTCTCCTACATGACAAAGCACCTTTCCGAAAAGCAAGTACATTAAAATAAAAGCGGACAAGTGCGAGTCGGACTCGCCCATTAAGGGTTCCGTAGCAGCAAGTAACATAATATAAAAGTTCTTGAAGTTCGTTGTAACTTTGATTGAGGTAAATTGCGGTGTACGATTTATGACGTATTAAAAAAAAACTACTTACTAGATCTCGTTCAAACCAATTTTCGGTGGAAGTTTGCATGGTAATGTACATCATATATTTTTTTTTAGTTTTATCATTCTCTTATTTTAGAAGTTACAGGGGGGGGGGGGCACATTTTATCACTTTGGAAGTGTCTCTCGCGCAAACTATTCAGTTTAGAAAAAAATGATATTAGAAACCTCAATATCATTTTTGAAGACCTATTCATAGATATTCATAGACCACGAGAGACACGTATGGGTTTGATGAAAAAAAAAATTGAGTTTCAGTTCTAAGTATGGGGAACCCCCAAAATTTATTGTTTTTTTTTTCTATTTTTGTGTGAAAATATTATTGCGGTTCACAGAATATATCTACTTACCAAGTTTCAGTGTTCCCGGTAAGCTATGACATGGGGTCCTTCAAGAAGCGGATCTTTTCTTTTCTTCGTGGCCGGCAACGCATTGGTGACGCCCCTGGTGTTGCTAATGTCCATGGACGACGGTGATCACTTACCATCAGGTGACCCGTCTGCTCGTTTGCCTGCTTAAGGCATAAAAAAAAAACAGTGTAGTCCCTATAGTTTCGGAAAAAAGTGGCTGTGACATACGGACGGACAGACAGACATGACGAATCTATAAGGGTTCCGTTTTTTGCTATTTGGCTACGGAACCCTAAAAATGACGTGCATAAGTGTATCAGTGATACCTACATGAATAAAAGATTATTTTATTTCATTTCATTTCAAACAAAATCTGAAGCACTTGAATCCTATTATTTCATGATTAAATTCTGTATTAAAATAGATGTGTGTTACCTTGGCGTATCGATGGCTGACGATTTTTAGTAGGCGCTACGCCCAGACTTAATTTTTGTTTATTTGACTTTTTGCTTGTATTTTTCTGCTTTGGAGGCATTTGAATCATTTCATTTTTCATTTTTATTGGCTGGAAAGTTGCATTATAATTAAATGTTTTCATTTGTTTGTTTTATAAGTTCATAATTAATTTCTAATAGTGCTTATATTCCTGCTTATAAATTAATTACATTATTTACCTACAGATTCGAACAAGTGTCTCCTACGGGAGATCGTGGTTTAAAACGACTGCGAATTTTATTCTACAGCTTATCAGAAATAAAAACGTGAAGTCAAAAAATTCCTCTTTTAACAAAAATAGTTTTCCAATAAAGAATATTTTCTGTACTGTGTGAGTCTTAAATAAGTAGAATTGTACAGGATTTTCTATACCTCAGTAGCTGTATCGGCGATTGCTAAAACTTTAGATTGTTCTTGCTCACATGTTTTGACCATATTTTTGGAAACAATATTATTCAGAATGTGCGTTACAATAATATTCATTTCACTGTTGTCAAACTCTATGAGCATATTTTTGAACAGTACTAAAATTGACGGTAGATTCTGCGTTAGTTCTACTTTTCCATTATCGTTATTGCTGAAGTTTTTTAGTAAATCTAGATGAGTAAGCATTTCATCTAGTGTCATGTACCGTCGGAATTTCAACAAATCGTTCACTGTCTTGTACCCAAAACCTGTAAAAAAACACCTATGTACAGAGTACTTCGTTAAGTACATACCCTAGAATATTCCTGTAAACTAGGATACGTACTACTTGATATACATTGGCATTATTTTAAGCCGTCTGTCCTATAGACTTCATTTTCTTGCACACTTAAACTTTCATTCGTATTTTGAGATCTGGTAATAAGCTTCTTTTGTTTACCTTCGTAGATAGACTTGTTTAAGTAAGTTGCATTTAAATTCTTGATGAACGGAGGTTTTAACAAATTAAGCGTTTCATTCAATGAATCTACGGTATTTACTTCTAAAATGTTAGACTTTTTTCTTAAAACTTTTCTAATATCGTTTGTTATTCTTGTACTGAAATTTAAGTATCGTCTTCCTTCCTCAATTTCTGCTAGTTTGTACAATAGCCCTGCGGCTAGTGCCTGTAAAATTTTGTTAGTTTCTTCAAATAGGTAGCTAGGTACATTTGATATGGAAAAGGCGAAAATTCGCACGGCAAACTCAAAAGTGTATTTTTTCGCGCCAATGTAGAAGTGTATTTTTTCGCGCCAATGTAGATGCAGCATTAGAGGACATTTACTATAAAAGATTAGTTTGCTCTACGAAGTATAATAGGTACTTATTGAATGACGTACTTGAGTAGTAATGTCTCCGAAATAATAGTGTTTACAGGGCCAAGATATGCATGTTATGACAAGGGAGTGATCTTCAAAAATATTACAAACATCTGCATGTGCACAACCCTGAGTGATTTCTATCTTCTCTGTGGGCTGGCTGTCTGAAAGACCCTGAATAGAACAAAATATAATATTATTTTTAAATCAAAGGTAATATAGATGTTGTTGTTTTAAAGAAATGATTATAATTATAAACTATGCAGATATGATTTTGTTAATGACAAGAATGTTAGACGTGACTTTTATAGTAGTCTTATAATTGATTCAAGTAGTAATAGTAAGTACTGTGTGTAACTGTGAGTAAGAAATAAACTCCTTGGAAGTTACTTGTCGCTTCTCAGATTTACTCACTTCGTTTAGAAACATAAGAGCGTTCTTAGTATAAACACCACCCATGTACAGAAATTTCTTCAGAATTCTTATATTCTTTATGATTTCTCCAATACTACTAGTAGAATATTTAGTTTCCTCGTTGAAATGTATTACAAAGTCATTATAATCGATTTGATTTAAGCAGTGGCATTTCCTTGTAAGTCTTTTATAAATGGAACAGTCATCTTCTTCTTCCTACGAATCACAAGTTATTTACACAGGAAATTATTTAAACAGTTGGTCGTTGGAGCATTTTCTACGAATACACTTACCAAATATCTACCTACAGCAAATCGAAATCGACAAAATGACAATAAGAGGTATGATTTAAAGGCGATCAAAAACATACAGAGACCCTGTAGCCTAGTGGGTAAAAGTCGGCCAGATGATAACGAGTGAGATGTGTCCAGAATTCAACTAATGTAGGTAAAGGTAAATAGGGCTTAAGTAAGTAAAAAAGTAAGTTAATCAATTAAATTACATTGATATAAATTGCCTCCAAATTGATTGCTTGGTTTTCTAATTTTCGCAGCGCGGGAATACTTATGCTGTCTGATACTTCGGTGCTACTCTGAAAAGTGTTAAAGATATTTACCGAAGTGAAAATCAACAGAGATGAGTTGATTAGCGTACCTATATACAGACACTATCAGATCCCATAAAAAATACTCAAATATCAATCTAAAACGTGGAAAGGTATATTCCATAATCCATACACATAAACTTAGATAGGTAGTGTAGGTACTAGGTACTATAGAGTAAATTAAAATCAATTTTATTATTCACGTTTGTAACAAAAGCAACGCCGTTCAAGAATTTTAGTAACGCTATTAAATGATATGACTTTTTTCTGCTACCCAGGGTCCCAGGCCCTACCAAATACAAAGAATCCTTGGGTTGTCGACTATAAGACATAGTAAAAAATAGTTACAGGTACGAGCGGTTTTGACTTCACAAAACTTTCCAATGTAAGAAATTCACTCTTCGCATGTGTTTTGGACTGTATTTCATCCAACAAATATAACAATTTCTTCGTACTGTTCTTCAATTTAATTATTGAATTCTGAAAATAATCCGGATAGTAGGTAAGCATGTAGTTAATCTAACTATGAGTCATTAATTCTACAGAAATATTATTAATTTTCAATCTAATTTACGATTTTGTATTTATGTGATTACTCACAAGTTTAACGTGGCAGTAGGGTTCAATAGATTCATTACATTCATCGCAATCTTCGAATTGAAGATCTTCATCTAGGGGGCTGTTGGCAGTTTTCGCACAAGTTTTTGCTCCAGGAATTTTTGGAATACCAGGGTGTAAAAGACGATAATTAAGATCACTGCACGGAGTACTCTTTTGTGACTGGAGGAAATACTTCTCTTCATTTAAAGTAAATGAAGATGATGTTGGTGCGTAGGGTTCTTTATATTGATCTTCCATTGAAACAGAATTAGGTGTAAAATGTATAGCACATGCTACAGGTTGGAATTTATAAGTTAATCCACAATAAATATTACATTACAATAATAATAATTTAATATATTATATTAAAATTCCTATTAAGGGTAAAATAAATTAGATCAACAGGTTTTTGTAGTTAAAAAACACCAGTGGCCAATAATCCATGGTGTGTTGCGTACATTTTTGAATTTTTGTGCCAAATCTGTCAGTAGGGTTACTAGCTTACAACAAAAATATCGTAAACCATAGACAACCAACACAGAAAAAAATTAATATACATTCATCTGTGGTTCCAATATTGTTATCTGTATGTTATGCCGGTCACTCACATTCGCGCGAATACGCGAACCCGCAAGTGTGGGATGACCTTCGCGAATGATTAAGCGAAGTTTTCGAGGCATTCGGGGTTTTCCAAGCTGTGTCGGTTTTTTGTCGCACATCAAAGCGCGCGAACCTCGAACCTTCGTGGAGTCTCCCACACATTCGTGCGACCGTTGCGCACACGACTAAAAAGGTGACGTATATCTTAATTTTTCGTGGTTCGTGGCGTCTAATCGTACTACCATTTATTTTCTGTATTGAAAATGGATTTGAATAACAACAGCAAGATTGAACATTCGTGAACAAAGTGTAGGAGGAAGCGGAAATGGGCTTGTATACTCATATGCGAACCCATTTGCCTGACCGCCCTTCACATATGTGCAAACATTCGTAAAAATGTCAAACATTTGCGCGCATGTGAGTGGCCAGGGTTATAAAAGGACCAGTAGATTCCATAGACATAATACTGTGTCATAACCGTGACATAACCGTCACGCTGCGAAGAAAGGCAGGAGGTAAACCTATCCTTGTCTTACTTACGAGCTACGCGAGTCTCCTTGGTCTCTTTCTCTTTCTAATAGCGTGACGCAAAGAAGGCCCGCTTGTCTAGTCTAGTAGTATTATGTCTATGGTAGATTCTACCATACTATGCTCCCTGGATACATTTGACAGAGCGAGATCGCCAGCTATAAAATGTACGTGAAAGATAAAGACAAAAGTGTTATTTTTTGTCCCTGTCATCGTGGCTGATTTTAAACATATCGTCCCCGTAGAGCGAAAAGTCATTAAGTCCAAAAAACCTGTTTTGAGATATTGAGAGTTAAAGTTTTGAAATATTTAAATCGCCATAAGTTTAGCATGCCATAATATATCTCTATGTTTTTAGTTTTATTTTGAAGGAATTTTAATCAAATTAATATTATATTAGCTATAACAAGTGAAAATCTTGTAGTTACTGAGAAAACATAAGAAACCCTAAAAAACGCAAAATAATTATTTGTTCTCAATAGAATGTCTGCGTTAGTTAGGAATTAGTTAATTTTCACCCTTAGTTAGTGATTTTTCACTCAGTTCAAAACTATTTTTAAGAAAACCAACTCTAGTTAGGTAAATTGGAACTAACTGCTAGATGTACGAAATGTGCATTGTAAATAATACCTATCTTAAAATTTGAAGGTCGGGTGGTAGGTTTTGTTTTGATAATGATGTATATGGGTTAATATCAACAACGTCCATTTTTTTTTCAATTTTTGTAGCGAAACTTCTTCGGTTTTCGTGAAAATGAGGACCTGGTATAAGAATAGAAAGTCCAAGCTAGAAGGATCTTCAAGAGGTCTGAGAATATCTCGATAACTTTAACTAACTCTCGATAACGACACCAAAATTGGATTTTTCTGTCACAAAGGTCTAAAATCTCACGAAATATCGGGAATTATCAATAACTTTCATCGTTTAATAAAATTCTCTATTGTTAAAAAAATATTATTATTCATCGTCTGTCAATCCATCAACCCTTTGAGATCCATGGTGGAATAGGCATCCCCTAACTTGCGCCACTCTGACCAGTCCTGTGCTTTCTGAATCCAGCGGGTGCCTGCTGTCTTCTTCAGGTCGTCAATCCACCTGGTTAGGGGCTTCCTATGCTCCTTTTTCCAAGACGTGGGTACCATTCGAGGACCTCTTCCTCAATGGTCATCGGTCCTTCGAATTATGTGGCCAGCCCATTGCCACTTCAGCCAGCTTGTTCGATGAGCTATTTCTGTTAATATTGTTCCTCTACGTCATTTCTGACTCAATCACGTACAGAAATATCGAGCATAGCCCTCTCCATAGCCCGCTGTGCGATTTGAGCTTATGTATAAGACCAATATTAAAGCACGACGTTCCGGAGCCGTATGTCATCACTGACAACGCACACTGCTCAAATATCTTCAACTTCAGGCACTGAGGTAGTGTTTTCCGACGACAACATATGACGCAGTTTCCCGAACGCAGCCCATCCGAGTTGAATTCTACGAGTGACTTATTGCTCGAAGTGGGATGTAAGTACCGTACAGGTGTGACATGGACAATGGACATGATTTTCGTCTTGTCCGTTTTCATCTTAAGACCCACCGATTGTGGGTCTTAGCTAGCATTTTAAAAAGGATCCAGATCCAGCCATTTCCATTTCCTGCCAGAATGACATTAGATATCATCGGCTTGTCGCAAGTGTGTGATGTCACCATTCATAATAATACGACGTTGTTTCCACTCCATCAGCTTGAACACATCTTCCAACGCAGAGGTGAATAGTTTCGGAGATAATTATGACGTCCCCTTGCCTGACACCTCTCTGCAGTTGGATGGGGTTTGTAGCTGTGTCGTGTATTCTGACGGAAATGGTACCCGATGATTACAAACACTTCAACACCTCCATATGACAATTTAGTACCGCCCAGGCCTCGATAGAATCAAAGGCTTACTACATAATTATAGTCTCCATAAGCAACACATAACGGCAGTTTATACCCCTTGGTCTTTTGTATAATTTGCCGCAGTGTTTGTATAGGGTCTATGGTGCTGTAGCCTTTTTCTTGCTTATCCTGCTTGTTCAAGAGGCTGGAAGGAAGTTGTCAAGCCTGCAATTTGTGAGCACCCTCGAAAACAGCTTAAATAAACGTGGCTCAGAAGTGTAATGGGCCTTTAGTTCTTTAAAAGGGCTTTTTCGCCCTTCTTGATGAACAGATTCACCACAGTTTTGCTGCACGCTTCCAGGGTAGTTCCAGTATTGTTGACGGAAACGAACAGTTATTGGAGTGTCATTAGAAGAGGTTTCCCTCCAGCTCTTAGTAGCTCGGTTGTCAATCCGTCACCTCCCGGTGCCTTGTTGTTTTTAAGCTGTTTGAGAGCCTCTCTAATATCATACAGGCAGCGTCCGGGATATCCTCTATGTAATGTCTTGTCAGTTTAGCTCGCTTGTTGTTGTCCTAGATTAGATTCATATAAAATAATATTATTAGATATTTATCTGTGTTCTTAAATAACGTAGGTACATAATTTTCACTTACAGAAGGCAACAACCAAATACTAAAATAAATAAAGCATAAATAAATCCAAAAACAGTCTACAATCGTTTTTTCGTTTTGATTTAATAAATCAATAATAAGCTTTGCACGACTCATTTTTATACGACTGCAAAGGGTTATGTTTTTGGACGTATCTTGTATGTATGTATGTTTGTATTTATGTATGTAATATTCTTTATTACCTCGTATCTTCCAAACCGCTGAACGGATTTACATAATTAAGATATCGTTAGATTTTTCTTGATAACCCAATTGTTCTTAGATAAGTGAAATTTAAAAAAAACAAATATGGTGGCTGTGAGATGCCATTGTTTGTAATATCAAAAAATAAAAATAAATCGAATAACGCAATATGGGTATTAAATTAAAGAGCATGTGGTGTGCTTGTGAATTTCAAAAAGGTATAATTATCATAATAGCTTTTTTGATAGCAGGCGGGATTTTTTTAAATTTTTTAATTCATACTAGTTACACAGTACAAAAATTCTAATGTGATTGCCTACGTCAGTGCCGCGAATAAAAGTCACCACGTGCCGCGGTTGACTCCCTTAGCCACGACAAAATCACTAACTCGCAAGTGATAAGTACCTAAATGTAAGGATGTTCGTCGAAGTTATAAAAATAATAACTAAAATGTTTTAAGTATTATTCACAATAGATCTTTTAACTGATTTTTATTACAGAAGAAATCATTATATTGAAATAATGATTTTTCACTTTGGTAGTATTTTACAAAATCATTTAACAGTAAAGAGTGAGCAGTCACTAATTCGAGTTAGTTAATTTTCGCTTTCGGGTGATTTAGCAAAGTGCTGAATTTAAAAACTCACTAAATCATTTTAGTGATTTTAGTCTACCTAAAGGCCTACGTATGCATTGAAAATTTAATAGAAAAAGTAATTAAATCGTTTTAGTTCCGAGCTACGTAAAGTTTCGATAAATATAAAATAATTAAGAAAAGTTAATTATTTCTCTCATTTTGCTGTGGGGTCCAAAGGATAGATTTACTTACTTTTCACACTTCGTAAATCGGAAACGAACGTACCTACAGAAATGATGGTTAGACAGATATTTAGAGGGAAAAAATGTGGTTTTAGTGGCATTGATAACTCATTTTGGCCATTTTTCGACTTAGTGACTTTTCGCTCTACGGGGACGATATATAGTATTTGTCACAAGTGAAAACAATGATTGAGTTGTGACAAACAATGAAGAGTGAGTTGCCTATTTGGAAATTTAAAGTTACAGTTTGTTTTTTAAGCAGAAAGTCATAGTTTAAGTTTAATTAGTATATAGTGGATAGCAGTTTTCTGGGCTGTTTGTTAAATTTTGTTGCATTTCATTTAAATAACCTCCATGAAACGTAAATTCTCTATCTAATGTGTGACCACGCTATGGCATTATACATCTATGGTTAGTATTTTATCTATGGTATAAGTTTGTTGATTGTTTTGTTTTGACATTGAACTTTTTGACATTTCTCAGTTCGCTTGACTTGAACTTGATTGAACTTTTGAGAAATCAGAATTTTAAAATTTATTGAAATGAATAGTTTTAAGAATAAAATTAATTATGAAAGTTCATGTGATTCTGACAACGATTGGACAAATTCTTCAGATAATTCCAAGTATTCGGATTCTGAAAGGTGACTACAGTAAAACTGTGATGTTTAAGTTTACATGTTTATTTTTTTCATATTTGTTTTTTGTACTAGCTCTGTCCCAGAATGGGATTCCGACGTAGGGGAGGACGGAGAATTGGTTTATATAAAAGTAAAATCTATAAATGAAGGGACTGATGACTCAAAAGCGCCTTTACTTGAAAGCTGTGAAACTTTTAAATTAAGAAGTGATTTCAAGAGATCTTCAACCAGACGATCTACTAGAGGTGGTTAACTGCTTTTAATGTATTAATAAGTATAATATAGAGTTTTGGTAATAATACACATTTTACTCAGGCAGCTTTTATTTATTTGTGCATAGATTTTTTTTTCAAACAAAGCATGTACTTATTATAATATTAATCTTATATCAATTATCATATTATTGTTGTTAATCAGGAAGAATATTTAAGGTCTTAAAATCCAGGAAGTTTAGAACTAAAGATAATGGATTAAGAAGCAATACAACAGAGAAATCTAGTTTAAATGCCACTAAAAATCTTTCAGTTGAAGACAACAATAAATTTGTTATTATACAGGTAAGGCTTTCCTTTACTGAATATTAAATGAGAAAAAAGAATGCACAACTATCTAATGTATAAAATTCTCGTGTCACGGTGTTAGAAGTTGAACTCCGCCGAAACGGCTCGACCGATTTTCGTGAATCTTTGCGTGCATATCGGCTAGGGTGGAGAATCGGACAACATTTATTTTTCATCCCCCTAAATGTTAAGGGTGGTCCACCCCTAAATTTAATTTTTAATTTTTTAAACTTTTGACAGAACGAAGTCTGTCAAGGCAGCTATTTGTACTATAAAATGTAACCCATCATGATCATAAAGCAGCCTATTATATTGCCCTTCTTTGATCTTAGCATTATTTTGAAACCTGTTGAAACATATTATGTACCACTATAAAGTTTTAGTAAATAAAGCATTTTGCAATAGACCATAAAGAATTTAATTAAGAAATAAAATATGTAAGTGATTCTTATACATAATTATATCTTTACAGGTAAATAAAACAATGACATATCAAAGCGAGAAAAACTGTAAAATAGAAAAGCTCTTTGGCCTGAGTTTAAAAACTCATGCAGATGGAAAAACTTTAGTAGTTGCAGACTTTTTGTCTGAAGCAAAAGCTGTTTATTCTCCTAAGATAAACATTGGATATTATCTACAAAGATTAAATGGCATAGAAGTCACTTCATACAATATCAACAATGTTTTGCAAAGAGTCACTGAGGACCATGACTCTCTCAAATTGACATTTCAAGTAGTTATAGAAGATTTTAATGTTAACATTGAGAAACTGTTGACTTCAAAAAGTCCTCTAGAACATTCCGTGATACAGTATCTAAAGGAGTCCATGTGCTCAATACTGTATATTTGCTGTAACGATATAGAATATCAGGGCAACGATGAGAAAGGTGTTTTGTATTGTTTCCCGAGACCATTTAATCAAAATTTCTTATACAATACAAGAGGAGCTTATGTTACTCTGAATCATTTAGCACCCAAGTCACTTGGTACCAGTGAGCCCGTCACCTCTACTGTTTTATTCAACAGTACTTTGATAAATGTAGCATACGCATCCCATCACAGTGACTTGCTCTTGTTTGCGCTTCCCAATAAGAATGTAGATTTATTTGCAGCCAAAAAGATTATTGCAGATATTGTAAAGATGCTGGAATTTTTGTATGGTTCCCTCAAGTCATGTTTTACAAAACCGAATAATGTTGACAAGTTAGATGGTTTGTTTTCGAGAATTTTTATAACTCTTATTTCTAGTAATAATAGATCCAAAAGAACTGATAATGTGAAGAATGCTCATGTAGGAGATTTAGCATCCTTTGAAGATATGTTAGCTGCGCATTCTGTGTCTTTACCATTAGAGGTAAAAATACAAGTTGATGATGCTATAACAGAACTGGAAGCAGCTGATTATCGAGAATGGGTAAGAATATTTTTTAAAACTTTTGAGCTGTCTTTTGTGCTACTGAACTTATGTATTTATTTAAGGAGCCACAAGTAGTAGTTTTATTTCATTCTTAATATTATTAACATTCTTTTATTAACATTCTTATTATTAAGATTTTTTTGAATTTTTACAAAACATACTGCAAAGATCTTTTACAACAGTTTGTTTATGATTTCAGACGGACGATGTAGAAAACTTTCAAAGGCTCTATACTGTTATTGGATCTTGTTTGTATTACTCCGGTCATCTATTAAGCTCTCACTTGCAAGACGATGATTTGATGGAAATTCACGCCTATCTCAAACTTAATGGCATATTAAAGTTAAGTGCTGAAAAGGAAATCGAAAAGCTGGTCATATGGCGAGAAGTATTCATTCATGAACATAGGGTTCAGAATAAGACAGAAGGAAATGATTATAGGTAAATATGTTGCAGGGAAATGATGATAATCGAGATTAATTTATGATAAAAAATAAATAAGATAAAATTACTTGTGTCAATATTATTTTTCACTAGGATCCCAGATGGTCGATGGTTCATCCTAGTGGTTGGTAAGGGACATTTCCTTCTTGCAACTCTCATGGAAGCCGGCGGATGCACTGAAGATGTAAGTTATTAGCACAAAAACTTAGGCTTATCTATCGTGGGATAAATAAGGAGTTTGTGTTAGGGCAGTGTTGCTGTGCTTGGAATTGAAGGCAAACTGTGACTATCCATTTTCATTTTTTAACCGACTTCAAAAAAGGAGGAGGTTCTCAATTCAACTGTATTTTTTTTTATATTTGTTACCTGAGAACTAACCGATTTTGATGATTCTTTTTTTAATCGAAAGCAGGTGCTTTTCATGTGGTCCCACGTAAATTTGAACGAGATCTGACTAGTAGTTTTTGAGTAATTTTGAAGTCAGTTATTTTTTGTTAGTAAAATTTAGGTTATCATCTTTATCCCTAGACAAGACCATGTTGGCAAAGTCTTAACATTCCCTATACAACATTATGGAGGACTCTAGGAATTTCATAAGTTTCCTTACTGATAATGTTTCCTTGACCAAGCTTCAATAGAGGTTATAGTCATTGTCTATGCATACATGCTACATAGTTTCGCCTTTACATCATACACTTTCATATTAACTACTAGCTGACCCGGCGAACTTCGTATCGCCTAACAAACTATTTTTTTTCTAAAATAAAAATAGCCTAAGTTACATCAGCCATCTGCCAGTGAAAGTCCCATCAAAATCAGTTCAGAGATTAGCCAGAACAAACAGACAGGCAGATAAAAATTGTGAAAAATGTTGTTTTGGTATATGTACCGTGTATAGTGTATTAGGCTTGCAACGAATAGTATATTCGGCAGTATACCGAATACCGAATATTCGGCGAGCCCCCTGACCGAATAGCCGAATATTCGGCAAAAGTATTCGGCAGGATTTTAGCGCTAAAACTTGTACAGACGTGATTGTTTCGCGCTCGTTTGTTCTAATGTACCTACTAGAGATGCGCCGAGAACTCGTTTATTACTCGGTACTCGGCGTATTCGGTCTTTTATTTAGTACTCGTACTCGGCCGATATACTCGTAAAAGTAAAACCGAATAATACTCGGTATTCGATTACTCGGTAAATCTAGTACTCAGCCCATCTCTAGTACCTACTTACCGCTAGCACGCCCGCAGTTACTCTGCGCGGTATAATATAATAATAATAATTTATTCAGATAACCAAGATCCATTACTTACAACATGTCCAAAAACAATAAATTAGAATTAAAATATTAAAAATAAAAACAATCAGATAAAAGTTAAGTTTAAAAACAATTAATCACAAATAAAATATTTAAAATAATAATAACAACCAAATTTTGAAGTCAAAATATCAATTTCATTAGTATAAATAATAAAAGTTAAGTTAAAATACAATTAATCACAAATAAAATATTTAAAATAATAATAATAACCAAATTTTGAAGTCAAAAATGCAGTTTCAGCAGAAATTGATCTTTTCTTATGTATTAGTAATATATCACGTCATGACAATCCGTATACTTGGTGGCAAGCAAGGAAATTTAAATTTCCGTTTTTGATCATGATTGCAGCAAAATATTTGTCAGCGCCAGGAAGTAGTGTTTATTCAGAGTGCCTTTTCTCTGAATCCCAGCTTCAGCTGGTCTACGAGAAAAAAAGAAGTAAACTACTTCCTAAAAATGCAGAAAAATTAGTCTTTCTGCACCATAACCTTCCCTTACTAAATTTTATTTATGAAAATAATTCAAATGCATAGAAAAATTCTTAACTTTTCTAATATATAGAAAAAAGATTATATTATACATGTTTTATGTACCAATGACTACTTAAATGATTATGAAAGAAATGAAAAACTACCCTTCTACGACAATAATTCCTTACTTCTCCTAAACTTAGAATCCTTAACTTTTCTAATACAGAAGATGATTATGTACCTGTGTTTTATACCAATGACTACTTAAATCATTATAAGAGAAATGAAAAGATGAATATATACGTAATGAATCGATTTTTTGTTCATTTTACCAATTATCTCCCTATTACAAAATATATTACATAAGTATTCGGTATTCGGCCGAATAATATTTACATATTCGGTATTCGGCCGAATATAATAAAAGCAGCCGAATAGGCCGAATACCGAATAGTAACCGAATATTCGTTGCAAGTCTATAGTGTATACATCCAAATGCACTTGGAAAAACAAACAGACACTTCAATTTTATTTATTTGTATAGATTCACTTTATACTGCTACAAATGTGTGTTTAAAACATATATTCTTATTACAGGCAGTGGGAGTAACGCCACCATCTCCATTCTATGTGGAGGAATGTGAGAGTTGTGTGGAACTGTTATTTGATGTGGGTCTCAACAAGTACCTGGCATCATGGTTCGCGTCCAACACCCAGCCTCAATTAGAAACGTCACCGCAGTACCTCACTAAGCATGGGAAGAAACTAAGAGAGGGTAATTGTAAGTATCAAATTTTTTCAAGTCATTTATATTTATTGTAGGTATGTGTATGATACCTTTTGATCTTATATCTCAATTTTATTACTACTTTTATTTCAAATTTCTGAAAATTGTTTTTTAAGAGCCACTGTAATTATCTGTTTAATCAACAATGGCTTCAGCCCATTGATGGCCCACTGGGCAAGGGTCTCCTCTTGCCTCTTGCTACAATGTAGATCGGTGGAGAATACATTATACTGTAGGTATTTTACATAATATTATTTCCTTACTTTCAGCGTCAAAAACAGATTTGCTACGTTCTTCAACATTTAAAATTTCAAAATCGCAAGTGGACCTACGCAGGCGGCATAACTCTTCGGAGCAAATCAACTTTGGTTCAAGCAACGAGAATGGTATAAGCAACTACCATAGCACGAGCCACCACAATTTGTATGGACAGTGGCATGTGGGAAAGAATAACAGACAATCTAGCAACTTCGATGTTAGTTACTCGGAGGATTCGGGCAGCTTGAAAAGTAATAGGTACTGTAGAAACATTTTTTTGAATCGAAAATATTAGTATTGAATAAAAATTCCTAATATATTTAGTCATTTAGTAATCTGCTGTTCTGCGAAATGCAGCAAAAGGTGTACAGACCAATAAATTTGACGATGTATGTTGAATAATCCTAATATATATAAATTACGTATCACGTTGTTTGTCCGTGATGGACTCCTAAACTACTTAACCGATTGTAATCAAATTTGCACACCGTGTGCAGTTTGATCCAACTTCAAAGATAGGATAGCTTACAATGTTCCTTAAGGCACACGGAAGGTTTTAATAAAAAAAAACTTTTGACAGAACGAAGTCTGTTCGGGCAGCTAGTAATATGTATATTGTAGTGGATATTTCAACCTGTAATAAATCATAAATACCAATAAATCATGCCCAAGGATAAACTCGCGTATAACATTTAAACGTGAGTACCTGTGTACCCGTGAAATGATAATGGTGATTTTTTACGTATCTTTTACGTATCTTTTTTACAGTGAAGTAAGCGAAGACCGTGTTATGGGTAGACGAGCTGACAGGGAGCAGAAAAACAGACGGGATTCCTCGGGCTCTGATTCTGACTGGGATAGACAGGTGACACTATTTTTAACTGACTTCAAATAATCGAAATTTTACTAACAAAAAATAACCGACTTCAAATTCTCAAAAACTACTTGTCAGATCTCGTTCAAATTTATGTGGGACTACATGACAAGCACCTGCTTTCGATTAAAAAAAGAATCATCGAAATCGGTTGGCGTGATATTGAGTTATTCGTCAATTTGTCGCGCACATCTTAACACAAATTTACGACTTATGTGGTTTTCTAATGGATGCCATTGTCAGATCTCAATAAAATTTATATGGGACCACATGACAAGCACCTGCTTTCGATTAAAAAAAGAATCATCGAAATCGGTTGGCGTGATATTGAGTTATTCGTCAATTTGTCGCGCACATCTTAACACAAATTTACGACTTATGTGGTTTTCTAATGGATGCCATTGTCAGATCTCAATAAAATTTATATGGGACCACATGACAGCCACCAGCTTTCGATTAAAAAAAGAATCATCAAAATCGGTTCGCCCAGTCCAAAGTTCTGAGGTAACAAACATAAAAAAAAAAAAAAAAAAAATACAGTCGAATTGAGAACCTCCTCCTTTTTTTGAAGTCGGTTAAAAAAGGAGGAGGTTCTCAATTCGACTGTATTTTTTTCACGTTTGTTACCTCAGAACTTTCGACTGGGTGAACCGATTCTGATGATTCTTTTTTTAACCGAAAGCAGGTGCGTGTCATGTGGTCCCACATAAATTTGAGCGAGATCTGACAAGTAGTTTATGAGTAATTTTGAAGTCGGTTATTTTTTGTTAGTAAAATTTAGATTATTTTATGTTACTTTGTACCTATTATGGGAATTGACACGATCATAAATCAACAATTATTATAAGTCAACAATTTCTATGAGGTATGCGATGCGATGAAATTTTTGCGTTACGACGTTAGTTTTACGTTACGACAACGCATTCATTGCGGTGCGACTTTCTTGCGTTGCATCGTCGCACCGCAATGTTGTGGCCTTGCTGTCAGGTCAATGTCGGTTCTCTTTTTATGTATGTCTTTACATAACTTTTTAATAAGCTATTGCATAGCTTTTATCGCGGGCTTGACCGAATCAAGAAATTTCCGTAACGAAATAAAAGGTGACACCGCCCACTTGCAGTCAGTACTAGGATAGCAAAAACATGCAAGCGATTTATTTCGCAACAAATGCTATGCAATAGCTTTACCGCGGCAGTCCCCGAGTGCCACACGTTTGTTTTGTAACTTAAGCTAGTGTCCCGTAGGATTAAGTATGAATTGATTGATCAGATTATTGATTATTTTTAGGATGGAAGCCGAGCAAGCGGTACTCTAGACATGAGTGATATTAGAAAGTCACTACTGAATGAACTGGACCACGTTACCGTACACAGGTATTTAACGTTATAAAACTATGGTGCCTAAAATGATTGAAAACTATTTTTTATATCACTGCGTCCTAACGCGTTAATTAACGCGTTAAGAAGCGTTAAGGAGCTGTGGCATGCGATACTTTAGGGATACATTTTATAAATTAATTAATTAATATAAAGATTCCTTTACATTTTTTAAAATCTATTCCACAGAATAACAGCGGGTGAAGACAATGTGTTGTTTCATTTTGTACATCTTGAAGCTGAGAAAGGTGTTTTGATAGCTCCCGTGAAAACAATGGAATCTCAAGCTAACAATGCGCTTTACTCATATATAGTAAAGACTTTCAGATGTGCGTGCAAGAAGATACACGAATTATTACAACACAGTATTAAGTAAGCTTTTTTGTACCAAGTACTTTATCTGTATTCAGTACTTTAGCGTTGATATGATGTTTCCAATAAATGAACACCTAGCGAAAAAAGCATGAAGGGTTCCGTAGCAGCAAGTAACATACTATAAAAGTTCTTGTAGTTCGTTGTAACTTTGATCAATGTTTTTTGCGGTTTACGATTTATGACGTATTAAAAAAAACTAGATCTCATTCAAACCAATTTTCGTTGGAAGTTTGCGTAGTAATGTACATCATATATTTTTTTCAGTTTTATCATTCCCTTATTTTAGAAGTTACGGGGGGGGGGGGGGGACAAACATTTTACAACTTTGGAAGTGTCTCTCGCGCAAACTATTCAGTTTAGAAAAAAAATTATATTAGAAACCTCAATATCATTTTTGAAGACCTATTCATAGACACCACACGTATGGGTTTGATGAAAAAAACATTTTTGAGTTTCAGTTCTATGTATGGGGAACCCCCAAAATTTATTGTTTTTTTTTTATATTTTTGTGTAAAAATCTTAATGCGGTTCACAGAATACATCTACTTACGAAGTTTCAATGGTATAGCTCTTATAGTTTCGGAAAAAAGTGGCTGTGACATACGGACGGACAGACAGACAGACAGACATGACGAATCCATAAGGGTTCCGTTTTTTGCCATTCGGCTACGGAACCCTAAAAAGGGAGTAACTGCAAGATACATTTTCAGTAGAAGCAAAAAACTAAAACACTTTTTCTAGACCACTTCTAACTTTGGCTCTGTTTTTTAACCATTTTAAGGTTGTTTTGGTAAACTTTTTACTTACTTAATAGATGAAGAGATTGAAAAGAACAAGATTTTACAAAAAAAACCTCAGTTAATGTTATTTAGTGTGCTTGGATAACAAGCGTAGTATTTTAATTATTTTTTTGTCTATCAGGTTTAAAAAGAACCAAGCTCCATCTAACCCATTAAACAAGATTCTTGTAGCTGTCAAAGAATATGGAATGCTCTTCGAAGCGCCTTCAGATGTCCTCAGTCAATGTGGCATTACAAAGAAGAATGCTGAGCCATTTTACTTTTGGGTTGTTGGGTAAGACCCTATTTCGCTATGTAGGATTTTTCCACAGGCTAATATAATTTAAGAGGTATACTGTAACTTAGAACTTATAAGCATCACCGACAGGTTGCCGACTAAATAGAAAGCAGGGTGACAAGTTGCTGGCTAAATAACTAAGCACGGAACTCTGGAATTGATAACATGACCTTTTTTTCATTGAATTGTTGCTCATATTTTAAGACAAGTCTAAGAATCAAAAATGACATAAACAGCGCCATCTTGTATCGATTTCCAAAAACATTGTGAACATAGTGTTGACAGATGTCTGCGTGTGATACGTGTTGTGTGGCTGCCACTGATGTGATCACACACTCATTAAGCCAGCTGGTTCACATGCCTGCTTCATAAATTAACATAAATCTATTTGTTCTGCAGGCGGGTGTTTAGCGAACCGGAGCCAAGAGAACTATACCTGTGCTACCACGAGTCTGTGCCACAAGATCTCACTGAAGTGGCATATTTATTATCGTATTTAGAATAAATATTATTTAAACTGTCATAAATTAATAAGTCATAATATTTAGTTGAAGAAAAGTTTTGGATAACGGCCGAAGATTCTCACAATTCGCGAGTTACCTACATTAGTGGTGATTTTATTTTCAACTAGTGTACTCTCAGCTTACACCTGCGAATATAGAAAACATAGAAACATAACTCCTAGTAAAAACAGATAATTTTTCGGTACGTCGGCAACTAGAATGAAATGTCGGGAAAAATCGGTAATGATCGATTTGTATAGCGCTTGCCCGCTCTCCGACCAACGAAAGGTCACAGGAGGATGATGTTATGCGAAATGAAGAACAGCAAATAATTATCATTTAGAATTTGGATTTTTTTTTATTAAAGATTCATAATATCATGAAACGGTATTGTTTTAGTAATCGCAATCAAAACATATTTATGATTATTTTCAATTCCTCAAGGTTAAGGTTGGGTCTTACAAATAAAAATATTTTAAAAACCGAACTGAAAACCACAAAATAATAATAATATTGTTTATACCAAAGATGTACGACTATAAACCATAGACAGGCTTTTCTGAATTAAAAGTGCGCCATAGCGCGGGGATGTGTCTGCAGTAATAAATAAATAAATAATAAATGGTAAGGTGCCGTTAAAATATAACATCCATATTTAATGACGTTTCTAATATATGGACTACGGGTCTGTCACCAAGTGTTACACAAAAATTAGATCTAATATATAAAATTCTCGTGTCACGCTTTTTTGAAGTTGAACTCCTCTGAAACGGCTTGACCGATTTTCGTGAATCTTAGTGTGAATATCGGCTAGGGTGGAGAATCAGACAACATCTTTTTTTCATCCCCCTACCCCTTAAAATTTTTTTGGCAGAACAACGTTTGCTCGGTCAGCTAGTAATAATATAAAAATATAATAGGTAGGCCGATTTCTAAACTGAAAAAATAATTAAGTATTGCTTGTTATACACTTAATAATATCAATTCAGGCTGCCTTTCATTTCTTTGTGTCTATACTTGAGGGCCTGCATACACGTATTATTTTTCAATTTTGAAGTCTGTTTACCTATAATATTCTATCATTATTTAATTTCTCCGTGTAATCGTTACGGGACCATCTTCGAGCTTTATTGAAACTAACGCACAACAAACACTACAGATACCTATAAAATTTGAAGATATCCCTCGATTTCCGATTTCAGACTCATAGAAGTCATCATTACCTAAATGTATGGAGCATAATTATTGAGAGTTTAATTGATTTGTTTGATGTTTAGGGTCCCAGTTACATTCCTGTCTTTCTAACCGAACTGCCTTTGTCTATTCTAGCCTGCGCTTTGTTTTCTTTGACGTAATAACGTCTATTAAAACGATGAACGCCGGGCGCACGCACGAATAAACATGACTCATTGTCCCGTTCCGCGCGAGCGAGAGCGCGGAACAAGCGATAGAGAGGCACGATCGGCTACGATCGACCGAAGCGCTCAATTTTATGTATAAAAGTATGCAATCATTTCATCAATGTTGTGTCATGACGTTGTCACGTTAAACTACCGTCCGTAAACCGACTTTACAGAGAACCATTTTTTGGGAACCTATAACCAGACGATTATACACCATGCTGAACAGTTTTGAATGTATGATTTTTTATCACAATCAAACAATTACACTATTCAATGTATGTAGCATTATTACAATTTTATTATTATAAGTGTTACGTACGGACAAACCAACTGGACATTTGCATATATATAAAGTAAAGAGCTGATTCCGTAAAACTCCGTAAGTAGTAAGTAGGTACACTAAACTTAACATAACTTGAATAACTATTTTTACAAACAATGATGCCTCCATAACGCATACGCCATTCATTACGTTCGAACAGAAATGAACGATATTCATTGCGTTTTATTATAACTAAAACATATTTTGTAAGCAACTATCAAGCAATGTATAGGGAAACATGACGGCTATCAATATTTGTCATTATTTAAATAAAATAATAAAAATCCACGTATTTAGGACAAAATTCATTTGTGAAATGTGATTCTAGTGTTCTTTTGATGAACACCTACACGATTAATACACCATTTCACTTCATACTTCGGCATTTTCGTAGTAAATATCTATAAATGTTGAATGTTTGTTACTACTTCTCTGTGACACGACCAAACAGAGACTGACAGCTCGTCTGGTGTAATTTTTAGGCTCCGCCTACTTTGGTGTACTTTTACGTTGGGTCATTTTCTAGCGTAAGTTAGGTTTCTATGTTTTATATATTCGCAGGCTTACACTGTATATTTTGCATACTGATTTTTTTCTATTTCACTTTTTAAGCAAATAATGAACTGCAAGTGACTGTTATTAAAATAAATATACTATATTAATAATAATATCTATTAGACTGCTTGAGATCAAATAAAATTCTTTTATCTGAGATGTATAATATCAGTATTATTTTTACTCGTAAGCTTTAATGATATCCGTCCACCCGTGTTTTTATATTTAGTTAATAATTTGATTAAATTAAGGCAATATTTTGCTGCTATTAAATACATATTTCAAAGAAATTATAATGTTTTCTTTTTCGATAGATTTCCTCAGTTTATGGGACTTGATATAGCAAGCGTCTGAGGTTTGTTATATTTTGTTCTATAGAGCTCCATACATTTTTGTCTAGGTCAGTGCGCCTCAGAGGCGCGCCCTGTGCGCTTGCTATATCAAGTCCCTTTAATCACATGTTTTTATTTAATGGGCATGATGACAGATTTTGAAATACTATTCTATATTGTTGTGAAATATATTATAATTACAATGTATATCATATTTCCGCAAAAAAAATACGGTTTAGTATAAAATAAATACATTTTAATTTATAAGTTTAAAATTCGCAACAAAACGCTTCAAAGAGTCATGGCGTCACCTGTGACGTTACGTCTCAGAAAAATAATAATAATTTAACAAGATGTTAATACCAGTACCATAGACATAATACTACTAGACTAGGCAAGGTATCTGAGCATATGTAAGTGAAACCGTCACGCTGCGAAGAAAGGCAGGAGGTAAACCTATCCTTGTCTTACCAAGGTATCTGAGCATATGTAAGTGAAACCGTCACGCTGCGAAGAAAGGCAGGAGGTAAACCTATCCTTGTCTTACTTACGAGTTACGCGAGTCTCCTTGGTCTATTTCTAATAGCGTGACGCAAAGAAGGCCCGCTTGTCTAGTCTAGTAATATTATGTCTATGATCAGTACAGTCCGTTCAAAGTTATTTTACCTCTAGCTATTAAGTTGGCTAACCTTAGGTGTGTGTTGTCATATTTAGTTTGTACGATTCCCTTAACATGAAATATTTTGTAGCAGTACTTACCTACGCTATCGTCAACTACTTTACAACGCAAAAGAAAATGTTTCCCGTGAAAATTCGAAAAGTGAAACTTTTCATACAAAATAAATATTAAATTTATTCAACATCGCCCAGTAGACTGCGTCGCAGCGTGACGTCACTCGGACATCGAGGACCGAGTGCGCCGCAATTTTCTTCTGATTGGTCGAATATTTTACGTGTATTATTTTATACTATTTTTTCATTGGTTGTCCCTTATCTCAACTTTTGTATAAATAGGCATACATTTTGTAAATAAGATCATTCTACTTGCAACCTTCTGAAGAGTCTCATTACTCTCTCCAACCTCAGTAAATACGTCGGCTAAACAAGCAAAATTGGTGACCCGACTGAGCAACGTAAGTAGAATCCCTGCCCGGCTGCACGAAGAATTCATCATCGTCACATTCTTCACCTTCGCACCATCAAGCCATCTACCGGTACCATGGTCCACGAAGTCGCCCAAGCCACGCTGCAGGTCGCTGCCACTGCCACCACGGCCGGTAGCCCATCATCATCACATCGTCAGCTGTCCGACATCGCGCTCGCTATGCGCATACCTACTTCAGATGAGACTTCAGCCACAGTCAACCAACTTCTCGACGAGATCAGAAGCCTATCCCGCGAAGTCCAGGACCTGAAATCGCAGCACGATATACATGATGCCCATCAACGTCGTCACTCCGTCCACACACGTCACCGTCCGTCATCATCTCCACGTCATCGTCGTCACTCAAGCTCACGCTCACGCTCGACCCCTCCAGCTGCATCATCACCTGCTTGTTACTACCATCGTCGCTTCGGTAACCAAGCTCAGCACTGCACTACTCCATGTGGTTTCACCAAACGAGAACAGTCGCCACATGACCGAACCTTGGCCACGGCAGACTCCAGCGCTCATATATCACACCGCCTATTCGTCACCGACCGGAAGACGAGATATTCTTTCTTGGTAGACACGGGGGCTAATATATCCGTCATACCTCGAAGACCAGGCCAGAAAGCTACGCCACTTGCATTCAAACTCTACGCAGCGAACAACTCGACGATATCAACCTACGGAGAAAAGACACTCGAACTTGACCTGAACTTACGACGACCGTACAGATGGACTTTCATCATAGCCGATGTTTCCAAGCCGATCTTAGGAGCCGATTTTCTCAATCATCATCAATTAATCGTAGACGTCAAAAATCGAAGATTAATTGACTCCGTCACAAAGCTGAAAATCGACGCGCCACTAAGATCCACAAAGGTACCTACCATTCGCAGTATCGACATTCACGACTCGTATCACGCCATTTTATCAGAATTCCCCGGTACTACGAGGCTCACTGCAATGCAACTTCAACCGAAAATCAACGTCGAACACTGCATAGAAACAACCGGTCAACCCGTTCACTGCCGCGCACGTCCTTTGCCGCCACACAGATACGAAGCCGTCAAAAAGGAATTTGAAAACATGATGCAACAAGGACTGTGCCGCCCCAGTAAAAGCCCGTGGTCATCACCGCTCCATATAGTACAAAAGAAGGATGGAAATATAAGAGTGTGTGGTGATTACCGCCGACTCAACGCGATAACCATACCCGATCGCTACCCGGTTCCGAGAATAAAAGATTTCACCTATCATCTGTCGGAGAAAAACATATTCTCAACAATCGATCTCAACCGTGCTTATCAACAAGTCAGCGTCCGGCAACAAGACGTCGAAAAAACAGCGATAATTACCGGATTCGGATTATTTGAATTCCCGCGAATGTGTCCAGGCTTAAAAAACGCAGGCCAAACATTCCAACGCTATATACACGAAGTACTCCGAGGACTCGACTACGTATTTCCATTCATCGACGATCTCTTAATCGCTTCATCAAACGACACAGAACATCGCGAGCACATTAGAACCGTCATGAAACGACTAGAAGAAAACGGCATCACTATCAACCCAGCCAAATGCGTCCTAGGCCAACCGCAAGTCAAGTTCCTAGGTTATACCGTTTCAAACGAAGGAATCAAACCGCCTGAAGAAAAAATCATAGCAATAAACGCCTATCCACGTCCGAAAACCGTTGAAGAACTCAGGCGATTCCTAGGCATGCTAAACTTCTACCGCGATCATGTGCCCAACGCCGCGACTATACAAGCACCGCTCAATGCATACCTTCACGACACAAAAAAGCGCGACAAAACAATCATCGAGTGGAACAACGACGCAATTCAAGCATTCGAAGCATGTAAAGTTAGCATCTCAAACGCGACTTTACTCGCCCATCCGTCACACCAAGCAACTCTAGCCATATGTAGCGACGCATCCGATAAAGCCGCAGGTGCAGTACTACAGCAATACTACGAAGGAACATGGCAACCACTCGGCTACTTCTCCAAAAAGTTCTCAGACGCGCAAACGAAATATTGAACATACGATCGTGAATTACTCGCTATATACATGGCAGTAAAACACTTTCGCAAAATTTTTGAAGGACGCGAGCTTATCATATTCACGGACCACAAGCCGCTAACATACGCTATGAAGAAGTCGATATCTAACAACGAAACGCCACGCCGCACACGACAACTATTATTCATCAGCGAATTTACAACCGATATTCGCCACATAAGCGGGAAGAATAATATCGTCGCCGACGCACTCAGCCGTATCGAAACCATATCCTGTCCGTCAACAATTAATTACGAAGATATAGCAACAGCTCAAGAAAAAGATATCACCATTCAACAATTACTACAACAGCAAAACCTATCACTGAAGAAAGTCAACATTCCGAATACCAACATTGAATTATATTGCGAAACATCAACATCATTCGTACGACCTTACATACCTACAGAATTTCGACAAGAAGTATTCAACGCCATTCATAATATCAGCCATCCCGGAACGCGAACTACGCGTAAACTGATAACAAGAAAATACTTTTGGCCGTCAATGAATACCGACATCGGTCAATGGACGAAGACATGTATTAAATGCCAAAAAAGCAAAATACAACGTCATACCTACAGCACGCTTCAGCCGTTCCCGCCTACAGAACGATTTGCACATATCCACGCAGATATCGTCGGACCGCTCCCGACTACAGCACAAGGTTATAGGTATTTAATAACCATCTGCGACCGGACAAGTCATTGGCCCGAAGCAATACCTACTATCGATATCTCTGCCGAAACAGTCGCCGATGTCATATACAACCATTGGATTTGTCGATTCGGATGTCCATCTACAATAACAACCGACCAAGGAAGGCAATTTGAGAGCAGTCTATTTACTAACCTGATGAAAATAATGGGAATAAATAGAATTCGCACTACGCCCTATCATCCGCAAAGCAACGGAAAAATCGAACGATGGCATCGAACTCTCAAAGCTGCGTTACGCGCGAAACTCATAAATTCCAATAGTTCATGGATCAACGAACTTCCGACCATCCTACTAGGTTTGAGAGCTGCATTACGCACTGACACCTCTACCAGTCCTGCAGAACTCACGTATGGCTTCAACCTACGATTACCAGGAGATTTTTTCGTACCAACTACATCCACTGCGCCTATGGATCATACTTACGTCGAAAAACTCCGAGCAAACATCGCACAAAACAAGCCACGCCTTATCAACTCACATCGCAACAACAGGCAAATATTCGTACATCAAGACCTACGGACATGCACCCATGTATTTGTACGAGTAGACGCAGTACGCACTCCACTTCAAACACCATACGAAGGTCCATTCAAAGTTGTGAACCGAACGGATAAAGTTTTCACAATTCAGTTACCAGGACGACAATCAAATATATCTATCGACCGATTGAAACCTGCCTACGTTCTAGAAGACACCCAGAACATTTCGCAGTCACCTCAAAACCAGATGTCCCAGACGAGAAGCAATGATTCAACTTCAAGTACTCAGTTACCAAATACGACGAACAGCCCGACGTCACAACCTAAAGCTACGCACACACGAAGCGGCCGTTCCGTCAAGCTGCCAGTACGCTTCGCTTGAAGGGGGCCTATGTAGCAGTACTTACCTACGCTATCGTCAACTACTTTACAACGCAAAAGAAAATGTTTCCCGTGAAAATTCGAAAAGTGAAACTTTTCATACAAAATAAATATTAAATTTATTCAACATCGCCCAGTAGACTGCGTCGCAGCGTGACGTCACTCGGACATCGAGGACCGAGTGCGCCGCAATTTTCTTCTGATTGGTCGAATATTTTACGTGTATTATTTTATACTATTTTTTCATTGGTTGTCCCTTATCTCAACTTTTGTATAAATAGGCATACATTTTGTAAATAAGATCATTCTACTTGCAACCTTCTGAAGAGTCTCATTACTCTCTCCAACCTCAGTAAATACGTCGGCTAAACAAGCAAAAATTTCATTTTAAAGTGGATGTCAACTTTTAATTCAGCTAGTAGCTTTCCTGACGTTGGAATCTCTTTTCTGACTGTGTACATTTCATGTATTTTATTTCTGATTGCACACAGATCAAAATCTTCGAACTTTATCTTCTTTTGTTGATTTTGTTTTTTCCAGGTGAAAATAGTTTTTGGGATGTAGAAGTCGCAACTTTGCCTTCCTTGGTAATGGTGCTGACAGTTTTTTCAGACATACCTGAAATAATAACTATCCGTGAACACTGTTATATTAAAAGCAAAACAAAATAAATGCATAACTAAATTTTAAAAAATCAGAATACCAATTTTATAGACACCTCGGTTGGCAACAAACTTCAGTTGACAACAAATCTCGGTTGATAACTACAAATGTCAAAGTTAGCGAATAGGGGGGCAGTAATTCAGTATCATCAGTCATCAGTATCACTCATCACTGTAGGCGTCACGTCACGTCACCAGCGCGGGGTATCTATAGCTAATCTGCGCAACGTAGTTAAATACGCAAATATACTCTGTGCGTAGTTATTTTTTGTCTGTGAAGTGTGAATCACAGAGTACTTATTCACTTACGTAGTGATTAAGTACTCTGTGATTCACTTAACACGCATCGCAATAGCGATTTCGCGATTTGCTTGTTGGTTGTTGGTTGATAGAATGTTATAGAAATTATACGAGTCAAATTTCAATTTCCTCCTTTCTTTCAACGCGGCTCATTTTGTTCACGGTCATGGAAAGTAATAAATTTTGATATAAATTTAAAATTACAGTCTGGAAAGTGTTCATAAAAAGTGTCATTATTTGGTAAAGTTACGTGTGAATATGATAACAAAAATGCAACCTCAAACGAATGTTGCGGTGCCACAATCTGTCACGACGCAGCCTCAACAGATCGTTGGTGTGCCCGCAAATGCAGTGATACTAAAAATGTCGGATATTCAACAGATATCGACAGTGGGTACGTGATCTCGTGTTTTCTATAAATAGTTTTGCGAAAGGTCTAATTTTATTAGAAGATGCAAACAAAGATGTGTTCTACTGTTCTGATCTAACCGTTTAAGACTTCCGACAATGCATTGTTCATTTACACGTTACGTATAAACGCTCCTATTATAACTGATTATAATTTTATAACTTTATTTCGTTTACATTAGGGCTATTAGAGCTCGCTCATCGCGAGTACCAAGCGGGGGACTACGATAGCGCCGAGTTGCATTGTATGCAGCTATGGCGTCAGGACGGCACGAACACGGGAGTGTTACTCCTGTTGTCGTCAATCCATTTCCAATGTCGGCGATTAGACAAATCCGCACACTTCTCAACATTGGCGATCAAACAGAATCCATTATTGGCGGAGGCTTACAGGTAAGTGCTGGATCTCTGTTGAACCTTTATTTTGATAACTAGTACCTATTTCATCTTTACGACCGTAAATCTTATCTAATCAAAGTTTGTATCTAAACAGAACAAACAAATCAGTACCAGAATTTATTTAGCTATGAGATATAAAAATGGATTTTTAAAGGTGCCTTTGGAAAAATTCAAGTGCTCCAATATTAACAAAAGTTGTATTTTTAAACATATGCAGATGACTTGAGACATCTGTAATAAAAACAAACTCTGTTGCAAACTCTATTAAATGCCATTGGTGTATTTGTTTATTGGCGTATAAGTCCTACAGTATAACATAGTTTAAATTAATCAAATATGACTTATAGCTTTGTGTTTTAATTTTGAGTTTTCGCATGGATGATTGAGATTTCCTGGAGTAATAAATGTGCATAAAATTAATTGTTGCAATCCAATCCAATTATCCTGAGAATATGATATAATTGTTGCTAATTAACATCCTGTATTGGCACAAAGACAGTTCCAACTACATTCATAATTGTGTTTTAGATGTGAATTGAATACATACCATTTAATTGACTGGCATTTGCCAACAGGTACGTAGAAGGTTATTCGTACATAATATACAGTTTACTACAAAGTAAGAGTGGGATGTTATTGTAGGTCATGCCAGCAAAGTGTAATTTTCAGACATCAAGACAAGAATTATTCACTTAATGTTGCATCAGACAGCAGACTGTATTCTCCCAAGCACATACAAGGAAGTAGCTACATTATTAAACTGCAGAGAATAAGTTACATTAGAAAAACTACATACAGCACTGCGTCTAATAAGTAAAAACACAACATAATTTGTTCATAGCAACCTGGGTAACGTATACAAGGAGAGGGGCCAGCTGCAAGAAGCGTTGGAGAACTACCGTCACGCCGTCAGACTAAAGCCAGACTTCATCGATGGCTACATCAACCTTGCTGCGGCTCTCGTCGCAGCCGGTGACATGGAACAGGCCGTGCAGGCATACGTCACAGCCTTACAGTATAACCCTGTGAGTATTTTGTATTTTATTATAGTAATGGAAAAAAGAAATTGGTCATTTGACACAAAATAATATGGATATACAGTGTGTCCAGCTACTAACTAGCGATGATTTAAGGGAATAAAATATACCTAAGTTTATTAACAATTCTAGCCCTCTTCTTTTTGGAATGGCTGCCATATTTTTTTTATTATGATAGATAATTGTCGAAAAATTTATGGACTCACAGATGTGAAAAAAAAAATCATTTGAAAGGTAATAATACCATCTAAGCAATTTGAAATCAGTTGCCGTGCTGTAATTTGTCATACACAAAAGTAGGACTTAGCACGGAGTTAGATATGTAATACATCTGATAAAAGCAGACTAAACTTCCTGTCTTTCAGTTCAGCAATATCTTTATAGATATAGTTTTATGTGCCAATGCCAAGACTGCCAAGTCATAAGCTATGTTCAGAAATTCAGTTAGGTTGTTGCCAGTATTTTTAATAATATGTGGTGAGAAAATGTATGGGGTATTATACATTCAACAAGTGTTTAAAACCAAAGAATTTGTAGTGAGGATACTTGATATTATAATAGATTTCTCACGTAATATAAAACACTATTGTGTGTTATTTTACATTCAAAAGTAATAAACCGACCTTGCTTCTACAAGTATAATGGTTCTGGCTTTCATCAACACAATATGTAAGAATGAGAATAATAAATAAATCTACACACACACACACACAACTCATACACACAAACACACACAGAGAGAGAGAGAGTGAGAGAGTGTGTGAGAGAGAGAAAGAGTGTGACAGAGAGAGAGCGTGAGAGAGAGAGAGCGTTTCAGCAAATATTTAATGTAAGTACTTTGATGGCCTCATTAGTTTTATTATTAGTAAAATAGCGTTTACCCTCCCAGGAGGGAATCACGAAAAATGCTGTTGTTACGAACGTATGAACAACACTATAAAATCGAGGTCACTTCACATACTCTGTGATATGTGAATAATGCAATAAAAAATTAATGTTTGTTTATCATTGGTCGCAATTCGACTTTAATCATTATTGTAAGTTTGCGGAAAAATATACTATTTCTTTAAATACTATTAGGTTGTGTTGGTTAGGTGTGTATATCTACCAAACGAAACAATAAAATTTTAACAAGTTAATAGTTTAAAAATTAAAAACACGTCATTATAGTGTCCCTGTTAATGTACCAAAGAAAAAAATATAGTGACTAGGCTCTTAACGTTAAGGAGTTCCCTTGTCTCTGGAGCCAAACCTGTGAGAAATATCAGGTCATGCTTATCACAAAAATGTATTGTCATCGAAACTAAAGAAAGTAAAAGAATTCTTTAGTTGTATAACTGTTTTCTCTTAATATCACGATGTAATTTATATCCGGTGTAGTGCTCATCAGCGGAAAATTTATTATTTTTATCCGCCATGTGAGCCGTGGAAATGTAGTTGTTTAATTAGGAAAAATACTGAGTGCGTGTTGTTTATCCTTGGGCCTTCATTTGTTATTCAGTTGTCTATTCCGTTCAATACAAATATAGAATCGAATTGAAAAGTTAATGCTATTGATTTGTACTTAATCTGTTACTAAACAACGTTATTGGAATGTGTTTTGAAAAACATGCACTGTTTTCAAACTCGATAAGCGTCTACATGGGTTCTAGTGAAAATTCGATGTTTATAAGAGTTATATATGTTATGGCACGATTATTGCACACAATGATAAGATTAAATTTTTTATAAAGGTGTTAAACTGAAATAAAATACGACAGTTATAATATCGCACAAAAATATACTACAGTCTCTTGGATTTATGCCCGATAAACATGGCGTACTAACTTACGACAAGTAGAAACTTTTATAATATCACCAGCTGTTCCCCAGACGACTCCACATTAAATTTATTGATTTAACCGTCTCGACGTGCACACTATTTTATCTCTTTCACTCTTAGCTACTTTCCACCCTCCCCTTTATAATTTTACAGCCGATCGTTGAGGGTTTTTGAATAGGGGCTGGCGAATAGTCCTGATATTCCTAATGCTTAAAGATATTTTATATAATGCCCTTAAATTTTTTGTTATGTCAAAAGACTTTGTATTCATATTACATAATTCCACTGTCATAGTTAAATAAAAGCCGTAGGTAATACTGACAAAAATGCACGATAATCGCGTTCACTTCTGTTAGAATAGATGTTAGCCAATTTTAATAAAATGTACTTATCAACATCCAATTAAATTTTAGGTGATTGATGGGCTACATCAACACCTCAATATGAAAAACTTTGGTGATGACGTAGGATCGTGTGTTGATTAAAATCTGTCCACGAAAATGAGGCGAGATCCTTGAACGTGTTTAAAATGTATAAGATTAATGGATGACATTTTTGAATGTTGCGGTCAGTTAAAAATATTTGAAGAGCCTGTGTGAAATTATAATGTCTCATAAAATTATATGTTTGCGAAGCGGTATAATCACGGTATAATATTGTCAGTAGGCGAGTCTGTTTGCATATATGGTCGGGCATTACGTATTCTTGAAGGTCGCCCGGAATTAATTTAAAATCACGTACCTTGGCTATTGTCGCGCGCGGAATGAAAACCGAAGATTCGCACAGAACCACAGCTTATCTGTTTCTGTATAAATCCGACTGACCAATTTCTGTTTCAACTTTACTGTACTTGGGTTCTTCCATTTCAAAAAGTATTGTTGTTTTTTGACGTGATAACGTCTATTAAAATGATGAGCGCCGGGCGCATCTATGAAAAAATGTCGCGTTCCGCGAGCGAGAGAGCGGCAAAAGCGAGAGAGAGGCACTATCGGTTCCGATCGGCGTATCGTAGGCGACGCCGTAGGCGAGCTGTAGGTGATCGTAGTTGAGTGGAGCGGAGCGGGGCGGGGTGGGGCGGAGCGGACCGGAGCGGAGCTTTGTCATGACGTTGTCACGTTAAACTACCGTCCGTAAACCGACTTTACAGACAACCATTTTTTTTAAAACGCATTTTACCTCACCACATTACTGTACAGAATAGGAATGATTGTTTGTTTTGATGATAAAATACTAGATAACTAGGATAAAGAAAGTAAAAACGTTGTTTGGACAGAGAAAAATCTTTTTAATTACATTTGAATGACACAGTCATATCAAAAACCCATATTCGAATATCGAAGATTACTAAAGAGTTTTCACAGTTTGATTATGTAAAGCTATAATTTCAACAACCCAGAAATTATTAAAAAAAATAAATTGTCCTTAATATTAATGATAAAGGACTAAACAAATAAGTGGATGCAATTTATTTTTCAATGTTACTCGATTTTCGCAACAAATTTTTCTTTTGTGAGTTCATAACCTTTCATAGCCGGAAGCCGGAACATAATTCTTCCTGAACACATAGCCACTGCTAATATTATGTTTCTTATCAGATGTCACTATGCAAACGTTAGTCACGTAATAATTTAGTACGCCAAAGTGATTGTATAAGTACGGTACGGTACCTATAAATCTATAATTAAATAACAGCCAGTTCCCCATATAAAAGTTCCGCTTGCACTGTAGCGGATTACGTAATGGCTTCAATGATTAAAAGCACCTTGAACTCATACAGAGTTTTATTAACTATTGTAATCATTATTCCATTGAAATAATGCAATAGTGAGTGCAGATGCAACAAGGACGGAAATGACTATTGAAATTACTACGATTTACAATTTCTGCTCGATTTTCAACTGTTCTTTCTGTAAAATAAAATAATGATTATAGCAAAATAGAGATAAATAATATTTCAATCTGCGGTTCATGAATTAAGTAAGTATATTCTTACATACTAATAACAAAAATAAAACATCAACAAATTGTTCAGTTCGAAACTTCGAAGCCATGGGTATTATTATTATCTGAACTAAAGTAAAATTGTGTTGTAAAAGGGATGTGAACATCCAGGTGTTGCCTAATGGATGACGGCCGTCATTGCAAAAGGGCCGCACTCAGTCGCAACGAGTACCTATGTTGTTATGTTATGTACTTAATTGTTGTAATTTTATTTATTGCTTTGCATAGATTTGATGAAATTGTGAATGTAAAGTTAAATAAGCATCAATATTTAAGAGAAACTACTACTCCATAGAGGGCGTTATAAGTACCGAAACATGGATGAAATGATGAAAATTTTAAAACGCATACAAGACGACTTAGCTATTCAAAAGCAAGAAATAAAAACCATGCAAAATAATATCACTCAAGCTATTAATAACAACATAAACGAAAAATTTACTCGGATCGAAAATAGAACTTATAACATGGAAATAAAAATAGAGCAACAACAAAAAACTATTGACAATTTAGAGAAACAAGCTAGAAAGAAAAACATCATACTGTTTGGGGTAGAAGAGGTCGAGCATGGCTATGAAGAACTACAAAAAATAATAATACACACCATTGATAACACAATGAACATCAATATGCAGCTATCAGAAATAGAAACAGCTAGAAGATTAGGCAAAAGAGGAAGCAAAATTAGACCAATTGCCGTGACCCTTACTACCTTAGGCCGTAAGATAGAAATATTAAAGAAAAAAGGAACATTGAAGGGCTCTTCCATAACTGTGAAAGAAGATTTTCCCCGAAATATTTTGCTGAAACGAAAGGAACTACAAACAGAAGTAGAGCAAGCACGTAAATTGGGAAAAAATGCTGTATTACGTTACGACAAAATAGTAATACTAAACGACAGCACAAACAACAAATACTCAAAGGGGGATACACGCAACCAAAAACGGAATCTCTCCGAATCACCTGAACGCTTACCTCATACCACCGCACAACAAACGATTGACAATGGAAGTGTCAAACAAACACAAAAGAAAAATAAGACCCAAAGTATCACCTCTTACATGAATATTGCGTCATCAAAAAATACTTATGAACTAGACACCACTGCGTCATTTTCAACGCAAAAAAACGATTAGATGTAACCCCTCCACCTCCTCAAAAATACCCAACACGGCTAGTCACCGCGGGGGAGAAAGACGGAAACAGTTTTTCTCTTGACTATAACCCTCCAAGTAAACATGAAAAAACCATACTAAATCAGAAAAAAAAAGATATTTTTTATATTGGTACATACAATGTAAGATCACTTGCAAGTAATACAAAAATATTAGAACTCACAAACGCTTTGAAGGACATCAAGTATGACATAATTGGACTGTCAGAAGTAAGAAGATTGGGCTATGGCATCGATGAATACGATGAATTTATATTATGCTATAATGGGCAAAAAAAAGGAAGATACGGAATCGGCTTTATCATAAAGAAATATCTGAAACCATGCATTAAAAGCTTTAAAGGATTTTCAGACAGAGTAGCAATTTTAGATATACAGATAAATAATTTAACAATATCAATTATTCAAGTTTACGCACCTACTGAAGATTCGGAAGATTCTGAAATAGACACATTCTATGAGACTCTACATAAAGCCCATGAAACTGCTTGCACAAATGTTATAGTCATGGGCGATTTTAATGCGAAAATAGGGAACATGAACTCTACCGGAAGCAAACTTCTTGGAAAGTTTGGATACGGAACAAGGAGTAAAAGGGGACAGAAATTAATACACTATGCTCATGAAAATAACCTCTCCATTATGAACACTTTTTTCAAGAAAAAGGCTAGTCGCAAATGGACATGGAAGTCTCCCGATCAGACAACGAAGAATGAAATAGATTACATTCTTACAAACTTTCCAAACCGATTTCATGATGTACATGTTCTAAACAACATTATGTTCCCTTCTGATCACAGATTCGTTAGATCAAAATTATCACTGTCACCAATCAAAAAAAGTCGAGTAAAATACAAATGCTCTACATACAAATTAGCAAATCAAAACGAAGCAAATAATTACCTAAAAAAACTAAAGGAAAATATTCAAGCATTTCAATTCAAAAATATCAACTCAGTACAAACTCTATATAATAAGCTAGAAAATTGTTTACTGGACAGTATGAAATCAGATAAGAAAACAGAGGAAAGCAAAATCAACAACATTTTCTCAGAAGAAACATTAAATTTAATCAAAAAACGGCACCAATTACAAAGTCTTAAGCCTAAAAGCCCAGAAGATAGACAAGAACTCAGTTCCATCTACAAAAAAACAAATAAATATATCAGAAAAGATTATAACAATTACAGATCAAACATTATAGAGAAACACATAAGTAATACAGGGAGCTGCAAACGTGCATATAAAGAACTCTGCACGCACAAAACTTGGATACCTTGCTTGACAGAGAACTCTACTAATACAGTTAACAGAGATAATATTCTTAAAATAGCAACATATTTCTACAAAAATCTTTATGACCAAAATAATTACACCACCGACTCTATAACTATTACCTATGAAGAAGAACCGACTGTTCAATGGAATGAAAGAGAAATTGATCAAGAAATAAAAAAATTAAAACAAGAAAAGAGCCCAGGGCCAGACGGTATCACAAACGAGGCAATAAAACTTGCAAGAACTTTACTGACACCCATAATAACTCAACTATTTAACCTCATAAACAAAGAGCAGAGAGTCCCCGATCAATGGACTAAATCAAACATTATCTTATTATACAAAAAAGGCGATCCAAAGGATATAAGTAATTATCGTCCTATCAGTTTACTACCGAGTTTATATAAATTATTTTCATCCTGTATACTGAGCAGAATAGCTACAAGAATAGATGAAAATCAACCAGTAGAACAGGCAGGATTTAGAAGAGGCTTTTCAACTATCGACCACATACAAGTTTTAGAATTAATATTAGAAAAGTACAAGGAATTTCAAAGACCTTTATACCTAGCCTTTATAGACTACCAAAAAGCATTTGACTCTATTTCTCATAGCTCAATCTGGGAAGCACTCAAGGAATACAAAGTAGAGAAGACCTACATCAAAATTATACAAAACATCTACGAGAAAAGCACAAGTAGAGTCAAGCTAGAGACGACCGGCCCGGAAATAAAAATTAAAAGAGGAGTAAAGCAAGGCGACCCATTATCCCCAAAGCTATTTATCGCAGTATTAGAAATGATATTCAGGAAACTTGACTGGCAAAATGTTGGTATTAGGATAGGAAACAACCACCTGAGTCACTTGCGCTTTGCTGACGATATAATACTATTTTCAGAATCAAGTTCACAACTCGAAAATATGATACAATCTCTACATGTAGAAAGTGCACGTGTAGGCTTAGAAATGAACTTGCAAAAAACAAAACTAATGACAAATTCTGAAAAATTGCCTATCAAGATCAGGGATACAAACCTCGACTATGTAGAGTCTTATATATACCTCGGAAAGCAGGTATCGTTTAATCCAAGCAGTAACATAGATGAAATCAACAGGAGGATAAATATAACGTGGCAAAAATTCTGGGCTCACAGAGAAATATTAAAAGGAGAAATGCCACTGTCTATTAAAAAGAAAGTGATCGATACTGCTATCCTTCCTTGTCTAACGTATGGCTCACAAACTTGGACATACACAAAACAGGCGAAAGAAAAAATTAGAATATGTCAAGCTGCAATGGAAAGATCCATTTTAAAAATACGAAGAATAAATAAAATACGAAATAACACAATAAGAAAAAAAACTAAATTAATAGATTTCTTACAACATTCTATGAAATTAAAGTGGAAATGGGCAGGTCATGTGGCTAGATCGGAAGACTCTCGGTGGACTAAACGAGCTATTACATGGAAGGGACCTAAGGGGAAAAGAAAGCGAGGTAGACCATATAGAAAATGGGCCGATGATATGAAAGAAATAGCGGGAGACAAGTGGTGTAATGAGGCAAAAGACCGAAAAAATTGGATAAACTTGGAGGAGGCCTTTACCCTACAGAGGGGTTCTCATTAAACTAAACAATAAAAATTTTCAAATAATGACATTTAATTATAAACTTTAATTTGACTAATTTTTAAAGTTAATTTTGTATTTTAAATAATTTCGTTACTTATATTTTTAATTTGCATGAATTAATTTAATTTAATTTTATATAGATGATAATATTAATGACTATTTTTTAATTTTAATTGGAATTAATGTAAAAGAATTAATTTACTGAATTTAATAATTATGTTATGTTAACTATTTTATGGAAATGAGAAATAAAAAGGCTTATTTATTATTATTATTATTTATTTAAGAGAACTCAGCGATGAAAAACGTCAACAAATTAAAAACGGTTATGATAAGACAATGTAAAGGGTTTTAATATCAATTGGGGTCCTTCCTCTTATGCTGAATGCACATTTGTCCTCACCGTCCGCGCCGGACGAATCGCATTTGTATGAAATCATGCGTCCGCATCTGTTATCCGCATCTGTCATCCGCATTGGGCTCTCATTATGATTTCATACAAATGCGATGCGTCCGGCGCGGACGGTGCGGACAAATGTGCGTTCAGTATTATAATTTTGTTAAATGTTAGTCGAGTGATCTCTAAAATCTAAATATCGCCTCTAGTAATATAAACATGTAATATTGTTACAGGATCTTTACTGCGTTAGGAGCGACTTGGGCAATTTGCTCAAGGCCCTCGGACGTTTGGACGAGGCAAAGGTAAATACAACCTTGTGTTTCCCGCTTTCTGGTTTGCTCTGAAGTTAACAGGATTCTATTGAGTTTTTCCTTTGTGCTGAATAGAATTAGAGTACTCTCTGTTTCGCCAGCGTATATTGCAATTGCGTAAATCTTATGAGAGCACTGAGCGTAACTTCAAGTCCTTCGTAATGGTTTTAACGATGTTATTTGTTTGTACCATATTGTACGTTGAACTGTATCACTTCCACTATTTGTTCAAACCATTATGAACATCGTGCGAACAAGTTGGAAAACAAATTGAATGATTGTGAACGTAATGCTCGTTATCCAATTTGTTTCACATCAATGGTTGCTGAATATTATGACGTTATCCATAAATTTTCCATAATATTTTGTGACTGCGTATGCGTAAACTCTTTTGATTAATTAACTTAATAATTTTCCACACATTGTTGACTGTATACTTTTAAAGTTAATAAATTGTTGTGATTATCTATTTATTTTCTTGGGCTTATTTATTTACATTAGCTTAAATGTAAGAACAGTCTGTGGAAGATTAATGTGTAAATAGAGAGTATCCTAAAGGTAAAGTTAATTACCAACCTTGTTACATATTTGGCCATATCCTGTTTCCTTCAACGTTTTGATTAGTTTTTAATTTTTGTGCTTGTAGTGAATTCTTACTGGATATTGCAAAGGAGGATCGGAAGAGTTAACGTTAATTTCACTAGTGGTATGACCTAGCATTCTATTATTTTTGTACAGTATGATTTTGTCATCAACATCATGACATGACTGTCGGTCGTAACGCGCGAAGACAGCGCGAGCTCGCAAAAAGATCCTCTCAAATCATAAACATTTGATTTGCAATAAAATACAAGTAAGACGACAATCGGCTCCCATAGTTTGACTCAAAATCAACTAATTGTATTATTATATTTTCACAAGGTGTTGTCTGGTAAGACAGTAGGTGTGACTGCTGATGTAGCTGGGTTACGGTTGGTACTACACTCGCTATCCCGCCACGATGACATCGTACTATGCTGTTCAGGTAAAGTGTAAAAGGTTTGCAGAACAGGTTTACGGATACACTCGAGCTCTTTGACATATCATTGTCGTGGTCATCCTCCATCGGCTAGGAAGTGGAAGCGGTTCATGCAATGCATTTTTGGATTAATTCTTTGTTTGTTTGTTACTTCTCAAGTTGTTGCCTTGCATCAGATATGGTCTCGTCGTTTGCATTTCCTACTGATGTTTCTGGCTTTCGGCGTAGTTTCGTAATTAGGGTGCAATTGGCGTAATCCTTAAACTCACGCTTGGTGTTCGGTGGTCTGTTCTGGTCGTCTCGAGATCACCCAGCACTAAGCGGCGCTCTGGTACAATTCTTTGGCGTAACGAACATCTCAGTATTTCATCATTGTAAAATTACATCTTAAGCTAACCATTAATTCTTGATTTTTCCGTGTGTGTAGGCATGTTACTTGAAGGCCATTGAAACGAGGCCAGACTTCGCAGTGGCTTGGAGTAACTTGGGATGCGTTTTTAACGCTCAGAGCGAAATCTGGTTGGCTATTCATCATTTTGAGAAGGCCGTGGCATTGGATCCGAATTTCTTGGATGCTTACATCAATTTGGGAAACGTACTAAAGGAAGCTAGAATCTTTGACCGGTAAGTCAATGCAAATAACTGTTAGTCACAATAATATGGTCTTGCCAGGTGAGGTAATTTTAATTTACTTATTTTCCTCTACAACAGAGCGGTGGCGGCGTATCTACGTGCTCTCAACTTGTCCCCGAACAATGCCGTTGTTCACGGCAACCTGGCTTGCGTCTATTACGAACAGGGCTTGATCGACTTAGCTATTGACACTTATAGAAGGGCAATCGAACTTCAACCTAACTTCCCTGATGCCTACTGTAACTTGGCTAATGCTTTGAAGGAGAAAGGTCAAGTCGCAGACGCGGAAGAGTGTTACAACACAGCTCTCCGACTTTGTCCGTCACATGCGGACTCTCTTAATAACCTGGCGAATATCAAACGGGAACAAGGTTACATAGAAGAAGCGACCCGACTGTATTTGAAAGCACTTGAAGTATTCCCCGAGTTTGCGGCGGCACACAGTAACTTGGCGTCCGTTTTGCAACAACAAGGGAAGCTCAATGAAGCCCTCATGCATTACAAGGAAGCTATCCGCATCCAACCGACATTTGCGGATGCTTACAGTAACATGGGTAATACGCTTAAGGAAATGCAAGACGTTGCGGGAGCACTGCAGTGCTACACAAGGGCTATTCAGATCAACCCCGCATTCGCCGACGCGCATAGTAACCTTGCCAGTATTCACAAAGATTCCGGCAACATTCCGGAGGCTATCCAGTCTTATAGGACTGCGCTTAAGCTGAAGCCTGACTTCCCAGATGCGTATTGCAACTTGGCTCATTGCTTACAAATTGTATGCGATTGGACGGACTACGAGGCACGAATGAAGAAGCTGGTTAGCATTGTAGCGGAACAGCTAGAGAAGAACAGATTACCATCCGTCCATCCTCACCATTCCATGCTGTATCCCTTGACTCACGATTTTAGAAAGGCTATAGCGGCGCGGCACGCTAACTTGTGCTTGGAGAAGGTGCAAGTGCTTCACAAGAATCCCTACAAGTTTATTCGCGAATTGCCAGGTCGTCTGCGCATTGGATACGTCAGCAGCGATTTCGGCAATCATCCTACCTCCCACTTGATGCAGTCTGTCCCAGGTCTGCACGACCGAGCCAAAGTAGAGATCTTCTGCTACGCCCTTAGCCCTGATGACGGCACCACATTCCGGTCCAAGATAGCGAGAGAAGCGGAACACTTCGTCGATCTGTCCCAAGTTCCGTGCAATGGCAAAGCCGCGGACAAGATTAACTCGGACGGTATAAACATTCTCGTCAACATGAATGGGTATACGAAGGGAGCGCGTAATGAAATATTTGCTCTGCGACCAGCGCCCGTTCAGGTGATGTGGCTGGGTTACCCCGGAACCAGTGGAGCTAGTTACATGGATTATTTGGTTACTGATGCTGTGACGTCACCTGTAGAGCTGGCCAGTCAGTATAGCGAGAAGTTGGCTTACATGCCGCACACATACTTTGTGGGAGATCATAAGCAGATGTTCCCGCATTTGCAGGAGCGTTTAATATTGAGCGATAAGGTGAAATCGCATAACAATTTGGGCAGCCTTGCAGACAACGTAGCGGTCATCAATGCAACTGATTTGTCGCCGCTGGTGGAGAACACAGATATTAAGGAGATTAAGGAAATAGTAAGAGCCGCCCGTCCGGTTGAGATATCGTTGAAGGTTGCTGAACTACCCACTACTACGCCCATTGAAACTATGATTGCTTCAGGACAAGTGCAGGTAAATATTTTTACTCTATTTATCAGATAGATTTAACCATGTAATCATTCGATTCAGTACAGTCTTTAATCATTCTAAATCAATTGTCGAGAAACGATAGGATTCATGAAAAGTGGTCATTCTCTCTAATGGATATTCTTAAAACTAAAAACATATTCGACATGGATTGGAGAGAAAATAGACTCTGATTTGTTAAATGTTTACTTTGTGGTCATAAGACCATGTCAATCGCTAACACTCATTATAACAAAATGACTTGATTCATATTCAATTATCAATGCTTCCAATTCGATTCCAGACATCAGTAAACGGCGTGATACTCCAGAACGGGTTAGCAACAACCCAAACGAACAACAAAGCGGCGACGGGCGAGGAGGTACCCCAGTCGATCGTGATCACGACACGACAGCAGTACGGCTTGCCGGATGACGCGGTCGTGTACTGTAACTTCAATCAGCTGTACAAGATCGATCCGTTGACGTTACACATGTGGGTGTATATACTGAAGCATGTGCCGAATAGCGTGCTTTGGTTGTTGAGGTTCCCGGCGGTGGGCGAGCCGAATCTGCAGGCGACTGCGCAACAGTTGGGTGAGTTAGAATAATCCTACCAATATTATAAATGTGAAATTTTGTGAAGATGTTTGGATGTTTGTTACTTTTTCATGTAAAAGCTACTGAACGGATTTTCATGAAATTTAGCACACTGGTAGACCATTACCTGGAATTAGATATAGGGTACTTATAAGGCACAAGAAGCGAAGCGAAAGCAGCTTACTAGTCAAATAATAAGAAAAGTCTGAGATCTAGTTTTTATCGTTACATACCTGATTGTCAATCAAGTCATTGAAAGTCATATCGGAGGCTTTTGGGTGCAAAACCTTTCGACAATTTTATTTGAATAGCACATGGAAGCAAGGTGAAATTTACTATAGACCTAAAAATCTACATAAATTACGAAATGACTTGCCATGCACTTGGCCGATATTAGTTTGAAACTTGAAACACTAACGACTCGTCGTGTTTTGGCTGGGGGCTTGAGAGCAAGTTCTTTCTTCTTCTTTTCTCTTTCTTGACCGGCAACGCATCAGTGATGCCTTTGGTGTAGCCGATGTTCATGGTCAACAATAGCCACTTACCATCAGGTGGATCTTCAGCTCTTTTACCGGCCATTTCCATAAAAAAACAATCTGAATGTTATTTAATTTTCTCATTTCAGGTCTACCCCACGGACGTATAATATTCTCGAATGTAGCGGCGAAGGAAGAGCATGTCCGTCGCGGGCAGCTCGCAGACGTGTGCCTGGACACGCCGCTGTGCAACGGACATACGACCAGCATGGACATTCTGTGGACGGGCACGCCCGTTGTCACTCTGCCCGGAGAGACTTTGGCCTCGAGGTGAGGACAATCCGCTGTTTTCGAGTCCTGTTTAGTAAATAATTTTTGTAATAATTTTTGTATTAATTTGATAAGTAAAAATAAGTCAGGTATAAAATTAAAAGAATTTGAGGATACAAACCACGTCCCGTCCACGTTAAGTATGCATATATCGACCTTAAACAGTTGTTTAATATTTACAATAAAAAATCGTAATTTAAGTGCTTCCTTTGGTGTTACCGATGGTTCATGGGTCACGGTCGCCATTTATCATGAGGATTGTCATCTTCTTTGATTACATTACATTACATAAAAAATGAGATCTTGTATCATTCAACTTGTATTTAGTGAAGGGCTAACTAAGCTAAGTTCCGCAATCTCTCCATCTCCCAAAAGCGAAAAGGGTTTGAATACATTTGTTATGCTTGAAATTCCGGCATATACTGTATTGTGTCATTCAAATTGTAATTATCTTTGTTACAGAGTGGCTGCGTCCCAACTCAATACACTTGGCTGCCCGGAGCTGATTGCAAGAACGCGGCAGGAGTATCAAGATATCGCTGTAAGATTAGGCACTGATAGAGAATAGTAAGTGTAACTTAATTAATACAATTTTATTGTTGTTTAGACCTGTTAGTTTTGGATTGAAATAGTACCTATATCAGCTAGATCTGTTGTGCGCCATTTAATTCATTATTATAATTGATCTATTGTTCTATTAATTATCTTGTTTTTTGTGTAAATTGTAATGCTTATGAAATTATTGCATAAAATTGACCTTAATATAATTAAGCTTCAGCTATACAATTATTCCTATCATCATGAGTATTTCTGCTTAATTAGACTTTATACTCGCAAACATATAACAACAAAATTTTTCTTTTTCTAGTCTTAAAGGAATCCGAGCAAAAGTATGGACGGCTCGTATGGAGAGCCCTCTGTTCGACTGCAAGGCCTATGCAACTGGCCTCGAGATGCTATACAACAAGATGTGGGCGCGATACATGCGAGGGGAACGCCCAGATCACATACAGGCCATAGACAAATAGATGTTAGCGGCCGTTGCGCCTACCGAACAGACTAGAAAGAAAAGACGGTGCTAGTAAACGTGATTTGTGAAGTGATAAGTGAAGTGTGTCCAGTGATAAACATGCATCGGCCAGTGACATAGATGTTTCAACTGTAGAATAGTGATGTGACACAGAGCTGAGAGGACTTGTGATTTGTGATTGCTTTACTTGGTATTGAAAAACAGTTTGTTATGAATCCGTGAATGTATCAGAAGTTTAAATAGCTTTTGAATGCTTTGATTTGTTTTCTAGTCAGTACATTCAGAGGTTTCTCGTCTTGTTTCCTACTGCAAAATATTGCTTATGCTAGTGATGCAATGTATTAAGCAATAATAGGTACAAATGTATTTTAAAAACACTTCAGTGAATGTAGGAATTAGCTGTTGTTACTTATTAGACAATTTCAAGTGACTCCTATTTTTGACATAGACGATTTCTCTATTATGTAGTTGATTTTTGTTATGTTGTGTAGAATATTAACGATTATATGCACAACGACATTGAAACGTTGGTAACGTAACCAACATTGAAGTGTAAAAAAGTCCTATTTCTTTTCTAACCTATGTTTAGTACTGAAGGAAATGACTAGAATTAAAGAACTTTGGTTATAAGGTACTAAATAAATCAATTATTACCTTGTAACTGATGTCACAATAATCATATTCAATATGATATGAGTAGTATTGTTATGTAATTGAGGCTAGAACTATTGTACACTGCTGTTGAATTTAAAACCAGACATCATATAGGTATAACATTATAACGCAATAATTGTAATGTAGTAGTTTGTCTGTATATAATAATATTATTTATAGAGTAATTGAGGTTGATTGACCATATGTATGGGTTAATTCACACTCTTTAATTGGTTGCTACATATAGCTACACCCAGTTTCCTGCAAGGTACAAGGTATCTATTATAGTAGTGTTTAGTTGAAATATACTCACATTAATTTGATGTAGTTTCAACATTAAAATTTTGCTTCTTATACAATTAATTTCCAAAATAAAGGAATTCCTGCGCAGCTGTGTAACCTCAGTTGTAAAGTTTCCATGGTATAAAAGAGTAGAATGGAATTCAAAATAAAAAGTATTATTTTTGATGTGTCTTATTCTTATTCATCTACTGATACCATTTATGTATTTCATGACTTATTTGAATCGGTCAGAAAATGACAAAATGAGAAGAAGTTATTACAAAATGCTTCAATATTATTATAAGTGAGGTAAAAAAGTGGTATTTATTATCCTACTGCATGTCTGTGGGTAAAACTGATATGAGGTTTTAGTGTGTGCTATGCTATCAGGTTGGCCGTTTTATGTAAAATGTGTCATCATAAGGCGTTTTGAGGGACGACACGATATGACAACACAGCTACATAATTTAAGTGATGCTGCCAGTCTGCTGTGGTAAAATGTTTTAAAACATTACTTGACATTATCACATTTTTGGTGAGGCAGCAACTTTAGAGCCTGCGCAGACAAAGAGTTCAGCCATTCTGAGTTCTTTGTTCTGCATTCCGCATTTATTGTAACGTCTGAGTTCGTTCTGCGTTCCGCATTTATTGTAACGTTTGCAACTCTATAGTGCCGCAAAGAGAGCAGGCAGTCGGAACGCTTGCGTTCTATTCCCAGAAATACAAAGAACGCGGAACGCGGAATGCAGAATGCCGAACGAAGAACTCAGAACAGCTAAACTCTGTCTGCGCTGGCTCTTAAGCTTCATGTACGCACGCACATATGGGAGTTTGCGTGACTACATATTAATAGCCATAAAATATTGTTGTTATGTCTCCCAATGAGGAAGCCTTAAGCGTAAAGTTTGATAAGCAGTTTCGGCTTTAAAGGACGAGTAATGTGATGTCTAATGATATCAATTGATTAATTATTGACTTGGGATAGTATACCTAAAGTATTTTGGTTTGTAGCTAGACATCTTAATGTGCAAGATACAAGTTATCATTCAAGAGGCTTGGAGCACACTCCATTCTTTTGTTCCAGTGGATTAGAGTAGGGGATAGTTGACAAGTTAATGTTAAGCAAATTGACAGTTAAATTATTATATTGATAGAGGAGACTCCAGTGAGCAATAAAATGTGTAGTAAATAAGGTTATACAGTTTGTTGATGTTAGAATTCTACAAATATAACTGATATATTACTTTATCAACAACAATAAGTGGATGTGGAACGGAATAGAAGTGTTGTGTATAGAACTTTATGTTGGAAAACTCGTGCCATTAGTGTGAGAAATTCCATAAATAATTGTGGTGTGGTTTTAAGTGATGGTAAAGTTAAGGTAAAGACTGAAAATTGCGATGGGAGTTTTATTTTGTTCTGTATCCTATTGTCTAATGCTATGGTTGAATGATATATTTTTAGTTAACAATAATGACAACAAGATTCAAAGTCAATCAATTTCAAGAAACATAAAATATTCTGATTTTTGTTTTTATTTTAAAATACATTATTGTCTAAATATAGTATTATGTTCAACTTTGTCGACATTTTAGATTTTGCCAATATAATGTGTAAGCTTAGTTTGTTAATACTCATTTAATTGTTTTTTCTTTGCACTTACGTTTAGACTTTGTGACGAAATTGTAGTACAGAAGAAGGAATGTTCTTAAATAGTATAAATAATATAATTATTGCAATATAGAAAACATAATCAGATACCATGTTTCTTGTTAATGGCATTTGTAATAGCTGCTAAATCGTTAGAACAAATTATATTTTTATGTTCATTGTTGTCTCTCACCGTTATTTTGACGGTTTCTGGATATCACTAGTTTTAGCTTCTGGTGATATCGCCAAAGCAATTAATTTTAACTTTAGTAGGGTTTCTCTAAACTGCTATGATTTGTATATAATTACTGTTAATTATTACCTTTTTGTTTTAAGCTTATAAAATAATGTCAATAAAGGTATTGCAAAATATCAGTGTTGTTTTGATAATATTTATAGAAAACATATACTGTGTAAGGTGTATGTTATTGTCAAACAAATGAAAAGATTGGCAAGAGCTATATATTTATTTAAAAGCTCTTGTCCAAAATGTATAGAAATAGAAAATGTTGATTAAATTATATTTCTCAATGTAACAAAAAACCATGTTTAATTAAGAAATCGCATTTTGTTTAAAATTAATTAGCCATAAATATTAAACAGGTTATATTTATGCCAATGAGCAGTGATTTCGCCTGTCTTTATAGAGTATATTATTGATGATGTGTATAGGTATACATTCGCCTTCCAAACTGGGTGCCCGGGTTAAAGAAATGGTTCAATTATTCCTGTTTCCATGTTCACCTGATACACCTAGAATTTTAAATTAATGTTTTAGGAAAATGTGGAAGTGGGCTTTTACACATGCTTTATATTTCTGGATTATGTGCGTCTGTTGGTGGAATATCAAATATCCGACAGAGCAGATGAGCCACCTGTTGGTAAGTCTTCTGCAACGTAGCCGAGTTGTCCATGGATGTCAGTATTGTCAGTAATAAGTAATACCACAGAAGAAATAATAGTACTTATAAATAAGTAGTAATACAAAAGCGTCACTGGTGCGTTACCGGCGAAACTCAAGAAGGGTAGAGCACCTTTTACGCAGCACTAGCCGTGATGGTTTCCCTTTCAAATTCATCTGGATATACCTATTGCTCGTTTGTAGCAACATTTTCTATACATTCCAAGTATTCGTTTGGCTAGGTGTTTGTTATACACTACACAATCGACTACAAAATCACTTTTAACGGAAGTGTTACAAGCCACATGTGTGGAGCTCCATAGTTCCCACAGAGAATATGATATGACAGCGAACATGACAACAAAAACCTATCAATAGTGTTTCCACGCCCATCAGGAATGAACCTACACCCCCAACCAGTTAAGATAATGCGCCTGCTGCAATCGGTCGGCACCATTTACACGAAACACCCTAATTAATTTAAGAGCGTATAGTCGTAAGCTCTACTAGTCTACCCACTACCTTGGGTAGTGTTCTGTGATCACGGCTACCCACTTTAGTACCGATACTGTACTTGGTTATCGTTAGGTAAGTTTTTATTGTGATTGGTCGAAAATATTCATCCAATGTCACTGCCCGAACTGGGGTTATCGTCAAAGCTCCAAAAATTATCCTGCTGAAGTTGGCAATGGACTGGCACTGGCCACATAGTGCGACCGATAACCGTTGGAGAAAAAAGGTCCTCGAGTTTAGAACACGTCTCGGAAAGCGAGCATAAGACGCCACCCGACCAGCTGGACTGACGACCTGAAGACAGCGGGCATCCGTTGGATTCAGAAGGCTCAGAACCGGTCAGAGTGGCGCAAGTTAGGAGAGGCCTATGTCCAGCAGTGGACTAGTAAGGGCTGTTGGATGGATGTATGGTCACTCGATCCGTCTTCAGGTACCGCTTCGGAGTTTGGATTCCAATAATTAATACCATGAAGCCGAGCACGTAGCGACAAGACACCAAAATTAAAACACTTCAATTTTACACAATCAGAATAACCTACTTTATTTAATATAAACTTGCTGACGTCAGGATTAATTCATGTTTAAAAGTTATTCGAACAGTGACAGACGTATCAACAAATCCAATGATAATATTATGAATTTAAAGACGATATTAATAATTGGTACCAATGGTACCATACCTAATAATATTATTGCTAGCCTACTCAATACCTCATTACCAGAGTACTAAGCGAGACAAGTCCAATAAGTGAAAGGAAACGGATAAACTGATCAAGAACAGCGATATGTATCTAATTGGGCACCGTTTGTAGTGAATAGCTGCATTTAGGGCACCTTGACTTTGCCGATAAATAGAGCACACGAGAACAGAACAATTACACAATGTCTGTAATTGCTAGACTCAACTAGGTTCAAGTAGTTAATTCCTCGTTAGTTAACTTTATTGCGTCTTGTCACGCTCTCGAGCAAAGACAAAACTTTATCTGCATACTATTACATCAAAATGGAACCTCACAAAGGCACTTGTTATGCAACAATTACACAAAGGATGGATATCTACAGAGTAATTTGACTTGATTCAAAACTACATTGCTGTTTAATTTGCTATGGTGTTTTCAAAAGCTACACTAAAAAGTTAATAATTACTGGCAAATTATAGTTTGGATTTCAATAATAACCCGGAATAACCGAATGTTAGACCAGGTAATACTATTACTTAACGTTTTTTATGACTTCTATGGGCTCTACCACCCCTCTTAAGGACTTAAGCACCCACAAGGGGGCGGTGACGCCCACTCTGAGAAAGACTGATTTAAGCGCTCATAGCAATGTTTTCTGACGTTTGAAATCAAATCCATAAAGTATGTTAAGATTTACTGACAAAGCTGTCCATCATCATTATTCTCCTGGCTTCAACCCACTGATGGTTCACGACTGTTTCACCACTAATAGTCCTATTGAGGAGGCCTAGAGCATACTACACCACGCTACTACAGTGTGGTTTGGTCTTTGTTAGGGGACAGGGGCGTAGCTATCGCCGTATCAGTTATACGGGGCCCCCATCGTATAGGGGCCCCCACTAAAGCTCCCAAAAAAAGCTCGCCAGCGGCCTACGACCACTACTGTTGGCACTCTTTTTATATTTGACAACTGACGTTGAGGTGGCCCCACAACAAATATTGATATGGGGCCTCCTTAGGGCTAGCTACGCCACTGTTAGGGGACTTTGCGGAAGTTTCGATGCTGATCGATGGCCTCCGGGGCTCCGACGTGGCTTGACGACTGTTATCCTACTTTAACAATAACTCCGAAGGACTAGAAAATACAAACGATTAAGAATTTTTTTCTACTAGCGGTCACACATCTACTATTTTAGCCGTATTGGGGCGGCTTGGAATAGTAACCCCAATCTTACGCCGGATGGTTGTCGTAAAAGGCGACTAAACCGGCTCGCTGGTGGTAGGGACCCTCGAAGTGTTATATTGGTAATATTGATTTTAATTGTTAATTAATACCATTATTACTATTATTATTTCTCCACGGGGTTCGCCTGCATAGCTACCACCCTTGAGCATGAGTCAGCTGCCAAACGACTCGTCGTGTTCCGGCTGGGGGCTTGAGACCCAGTTTTTTCTTTCTTTTTCTTCTCTCTTGGTTGGCCGGCAACGCATCGCTGATGCCTTTGGTATTGCTGATGTCCATGGGCGACGGTAGCCACTTACCATCAGGTGGATGGTCAGCTCGTTTGCCGGCTATTTCCATAAAAAAAAATACTACCACTACCAACCGCGCCTGCTATTGCATAACTCGGCCGATCAGTGATCACTCAGGAAGACTCAGGACAACACACTTAAAACTGACAACTTATTAGATAGTAGGTACCTAATTTCCAAACATGCATGCTCATCCTCATACGAACACACACGTAAGGATGCACAAACACACATTACTATTACACACACGAGTTTAAATCTATCTTAATATATATAAATTACGTGTCACGTTGTTTGTCCGCGATGGACTCCTAAACCACTTAACCGATTTTAATCAAACTTGCACACCGAGTGCAGTTTGATCCAACTTGAAAGATAGGATAGCTTACTATGTTCCTTAAAGCACACGGAAGGTTTTAATAAAAAAAAACTTATGACAGAACAAAGTCTGTCCGGGCAGCTAGTATTATTATATATCCTAGTACCTAAATGACTACCTAGTTATTCTGTGACTGTAGAGTTCTCCGAGTAAAGCAGTGGCAGTGAACTCCCAATGCAACTTTCTGGGTGCAAATTCACTTTCCTGACTTATTGCATGGGTTTAGTTTTGGTTGGCTAGTAGATTTAAAGGCTAGTTACATTTCACTTTATAACACTATATTAGTAATAATACTTCAATTTATTAGGTATGTATTTTTTGCCGTATTGAGGCGGAATACTGACCCCAATCCCATGCCGGCATAGTTAAGAATGAAAGAAAGAAAGAAAAGTTTATTTCACCTAAATTAACTACAGTAACAAATTACTTATAGCGAAAAACAATACAACACTTAGATGTAAGATAATTAGGTGAAAAGGGTTCACGCTCAGCATAATGGTCGCGGAAAAACCACGGTCGCTGGTTTTCAGTGTGACCCTCAAATTGTGCAGTTCGGATCATTGAGGGTAATACACACAGGGTAATAGTTACTACAAAGGGTGTCATAAAAGGCGACTTGGTGGTAAGACTTCACATAAGGATTAAAAATTATAATATTAAATTAAAATATTAATCTATCTAATCTAATCTAATCTAATCTAATACTTTTAAACGAGCAATTCTTGTACAATATAATATATTTTCTGAATCTCGGAAACAGCGCCAACGATTTTCATGAAATTTAGTTTGCAGGGGGTTTTCGGGCCGATAAATCGATCTAGCTAGGATTCATTTTTAGAAAATGTCATTTTATCCATGTTTTCAGACAATGAAAAACTGCTACAATAGACTCTACCTGACATCTATTGGCGAGTAGCAACACTAAAGCTACTTCAGCTAGCGTTGTTTGTTAAAATAAATACCGAGCAAAGCTCGGTCATCCGGGTACTGTTACCATAATGAAGTCTGTAATATTAGATACTTTATTACTGATAGGTCTTAGGTATTATCCTTCCCTGAAGCCTGCCTGGATAGCTGCCACCCTCTTGAATTTGGAATGGTTAAACATATTTATTAAAACTCTCTTTTTGCACCATTGCTACCATAGGCCTTTATGGTTTGTAATAATCAAGTGTATTACACAGCCAATGTAACCAAACTTCCAACTTGTTATTTAGGATATTTCGCATATCCTAAACCATTAACCGATTCCGATGTTTATTGATTCTACGCCAAAAATCAAGTCTAAATACATGTGTCACATCAACATCAAAATCAATGTGTTACATCAAACAATGTTAAATATTAATTAATTACACAAGCTGAAAAAATTAGACGAACACTCTTACCCAGAAACCAGACTAGGTAACCATTTCCGAAATATTTCGATGCGTTGGATCCGAATTTGGCCGGACATAAGAAAATCCACATACATGAAAAATTAAAAATGCCATATCTTTGCGAAAAAAAAAAAAGATATTTCAGTAAACTCAACGTCATTTTAAAGAGAAAGACTAGTACTTTCAGATACTATTGATGAATTTTTGGAGGAAAGAGGATCTACCGGGCTACGTAACCTCAAAAATGGGTAAAAACGGTGTTTTTTGCTCTTTCAGGTTAGGATATCTTAAAATCCTGACGTGATAGAGCAATTCTGCGGTCAGATTTGGATTCAGCGCATCGAAATACTTCGGAAATGTATAGTCTGGTATCTTGGTAAATAATTTGTCGGCCTGTATTAGGGCTGGAGTTGCAACTTGATTTCTGCATTTTACGCGTTTCAACACAATAGAGAGAGCCTGCAGCCTGCGTTCACCGGCAGCATTACTAATTTTACGCAGACGAAATAGCTAGCAACTAGCAACGTAGTTCAGCATAAATATAAAACCATCCATATTTAGCATCTATAGAGTAGGTAGGTACATTGTCACAATTTGTAAACTGCTCTGTGTCGCAAGCAATGTTTTGGCCACTTACTGTATTAAAGTGCAGTGTATAGTTAGATTGTGACTGCATTTTGGAACGTTCTAACTTGTAACTTAGACCCCACGGGGACAACTTGTCTGTAACTGGCGTTGGAAGTTGCTACTTCTGTGCTAGTTTTACACATTGACTTTATACCTATTTGTATTTCTATCAACTAGCTATCACTATTAGGCTAACTTAAGACTGGTTCGATAATTTGTTTTTAACTTTTTACATAATGATGAGGTAGCCCCTCATCATGTATTACATCCTATGTATTAGAAGCTGACTCGGCTAACGTTGTTCGGCCAAAAAAATTCTGGATAGGGACACCTTAATCACCTAGCGGTACGAAATATACCCATTCTCATAATTATCTACCAAATACAAACAAAAAAAAATCATAAAAATCGGTCGAGCCGCCTCGGAGGAGTGTGACGAAGATGAAGAGCGTAAGAACAGGCAATTGACCGTTCTACTCATAGTCGCTCTGTCAATACAAGACGATACGCAGTATACGCACGCTTTTGTTATTGTATTATACCAATGTGATTGGTGTAGAGAAACAAAAGATAAACGTGTGTGTGTTGTAACTCTTTTCGGAACAGATTTTTTGGTTGATTTGTAAGGGCATAACGTATCTATATTTTAAATATCATTAAATATCATATCAATCATCAATATCATATTTACATAAAAAGGTTTTATTTGTATTAAGCGTACCGTACATTATTTGATACCTAAGTAAAGTTTGCTTATATAGAGAGATTTATTTCAAAGTTATCGCTTATTGAGCGAGTTTACTAAGTACCTACCTACCTATGTACCTAGAAAGTCTAGAAATAAATAAAAACTAAAAGTTTTTGTTTCTATCATTCGTGTTCCATCCGTGCGTATTTACCGGTTTATTTATAAACTCCCAAATTAATCTGCTAATTACGAACAATAGTTTTGATAAATCTGATAATAATTATGAACAAGCGTAAGCAGGAAAGTGTTTGATCCAAAAACATGTAATAACATTAATGAAAGCAAAGTCACGTAACGGTTTCCGTTTTCTACAAAAGTCCAAAACTACGGGTTACCTACTTACTATGCGGCAATAGAAATGCGATGGTGTGGTGCACGAGTGTGTTCGGTGTTCCGTCGGACGGTCGGAGGGCTACGAGCCGTCAGCCGCGCATTCATGGTATTTCATTGTAAACGGCAGTCGCGGCCTCGCCGTCGCGGGGGGATAGCGTCCGTTGCTCTCCGTGCGAGCTCGCCCGCGCTGCTCTATTTACCACGCTCATAATCATTGTTATCGAATCGTGTCCGCATATTACTCGCGCCCCGAACTTTAATATGATCGCACGCGACCCACGAACTACACTTTCATTCATCGAAACGAGTTGACGAGTGACAATGATATGGACACGGTGCGGTTTAAAATGATAATTAACCTAATATTCTTTTGTTTAGTGATGGGCGCGGCGCTTACGGAAGCGCCTGACGCTGCAGATGCTTGTTTCCGTGCGTCCGGTGAAAACGGTTCCGTGGAGTGCAATGTACGGACGTTGTCGTCGGACAGGGATGTGGTCGGTTCGATGCACTCGGATGGCGCGGAGCGGCTCTCGATCCGCTGCGGGCCGCAGCTCCTCGAGAGCACTCTCAGGGACCATAACTTCGGAAGAATGCAAGGTTTGGCGGAGATCGCCATCTACAACTGCAAGGTACTCCGGCTCCCAGGCAACGTGTTCGAGGGCTTACGAGGCCTGAAGACTTTGAAGTTACGGACTATGAATAACGAATGGGGACACAATAAGGAACTTGAGCTATCTCTAGGCGCTTTTAATGGCCTCCGAGAGTTACACACGCTGGATTTAGGATACAACAACATAAGGAAAATACCATCGGATTTGTTTTGTGCACTTGAAAACATAATATCACTTAATCTCACACGAAACAAAATAAAGTTTGTTGATGAACTTGGCTTCGGACACAAATGTGGGTCTACACTGCAGACGATAGATTTGAGTCATAACGACATCATGTCACTGCCAGCTGATTCTGAAATATTACATTTGCGAAGACTAACGCAGCTGTTTTTGCAAAACAACAAAATAAACGAGTTGCCAGGCGAGGTTTTCAGTGACTTACTATCGCTCAAAGTTGTAAATCTGTCGGAGAATGCTATAAATTATCTACCTGAAGCCTTATTCCATAATACGAGAGAAATTCGTGAAATTTATATGAGATATAACGAGCTGGAATTATTACCTAAGAGAATATTTAATAGGCTGGAACAATTGCTCGTTTTAGATCTTTCAGCGAATAAATTGAGGAGCGACCACATAGAAGATGAAACGTTCGGTGGTTTAATAAGATTAATCGTGCTTGACTTGTCGCACAACGCACTCGCAAGGGTCGCGCGGAACATGTTTAAGGACTTGTTCTTTCTACAGATACTCAACCTGAACAATAACTCCATAGGGTTTGTAGAAGACAACGCATTTTCGCCACTTTTTAATTTACACACATTAAATTTAGGTCAAAATAAACTTCGGACAGTGGAGGATCACGTGTTTAATGGACTATTTATTCTAAATAAGCTTAATTTAAATAACAATTTATTATCGTATGTTGGAGAAAATGCGTTTAGAAATTGTTCGGATTTAAAAGAATTAGATTTAAGTGTTAATAAGTTAACTAAAGTACCGGAAGCAATTTTGCAACTACCATTCTTAAAGTCGTTAGATTTAGGGGAAAATTTATTGACTGAAATATCTAACAATTCTTTTGAGAATTTATCACAATTAACGGGGTTGCGTCTAATAGATAATCAAATTGGAAATCTTACATCGGGAATGTTTTGGGGCTTGCCTAGTCTTCAAGTGCTCAATCTGGCGAAAAATAAAATCCAGTCAATAGAGACGGAAACCTTTCAAAAGAACGCGCAATTAGAAGCCGTTCGGTTGGACGGCAACTTTATTTCCGATATAAATGGTGTATTTGTGTCATTAACTAAATTGCTATGGCTAAATCTGTCCGAGAATCATTTAGTTTGGTTTGATTACGCATTTATACCGGGTAGTTTGAAATGGTTAGATATTCATGCAAACTTTATCGAAATTCTTGGAAACTACTACAAGATTCAAAAAGAGTTACATGTAAAAACATTAGATGCAAGTCATAATCGTATAGTTTCTTTATCTGCAATGTCTATCCCTCACAGTGTAGAACTACTCTTTATAAACAACAACTTTATTACAAGTATAGATTCAGATACATTTCTAGAAAAAAGAAATTTGACTCGAGTTGATATGTATTCTAACGAGATCGAAACCTTGGACATGACTAGCCTGCGTATTTCGCGAGTAGCCGATGATCGCTCACTGCCAGAGTTTTATGTTAGTGGAAATCCCTTTCGTTGTGATTGTACAATGAAATGGATTTTGCTTATAAATTCTGTTACCACTAGGGACTATCCCAGAGTGATGGATTTAGAAAATGTTATATGCAAAGAGTCATACGTGCGTGGTGTTAAATATTTGCCAGTCACTTCATTACATATCAAAGATTTTTTGTGTAAATATGACAACTTCTGTCCCATGGACTGTAATTGTTGCGACTTTAATTTTTGTAATTGTAAAACTGTTTGTCCCAGAAATTGTTCTTGTTATCACGATTCCACAAAGACTACAAATGTTGTAGATTGTTCCGTTAACCAATTATACTCTGTACCACAAGATTTTCCAATTAACGCGACTCATATTTATTTGGACGGCAATGTATATACTGAACTCAATCAAACTGTTTTCGAATTCATGCGTAAAGCTTCAGTGATATATTTAAATTCAAGTAACATTGTTTACATTCACAATTATACATTTAATGGCCTGAATGATCTTAAAATATTACACTTGGATTCCAACAAACTGAAACAACTCCGCGGTCTCGAGTTCTCAAAGTTGAGCAACCTAAAAGAATTGTATCTTCAAAACAATGATATTGAATTTATTTCAAATGCGACTTTTTCCTTTTTGGGAGGTTTGGAAGTTTTACGCTTGGATGGGAACCGACTCGTAAATTACGGCCTGTGGCATTTGGACAATAACAAGAAATTACAAACATTGTACGTGGGAAATAACTATTGGTCGTGTAGTTGTAAGTATTTACAAGGATTTCTAACATACGTATCTCAAAATGTCGAAAAGGTTGTTGATATTCATAACTTGTGGTGTTATAATGAGAATGTTAGCCCAGCGAAAAAGCTATTAAATTTAAATGTGACAGTTTGTAGCGAAATCAGTGATACGTCCGTGATAAGTGCATTCTTTGTGTCCCACAATATACCGCTATTAGCCTCGGTTCTTACTGGATTCATGCTTATTTTATTAATATTAGCTTTAGTGTTCACATTTAGATACGGTTGCAGAATGTGGCTGTATTCGAATTGCGGCATTAAGCTCTCTCCTTTAGCGGGCGCCTTTAACGACGCTGATAAGCTTTATGACGCTTATATTTGTTATAGTCCCAAAGACGAGGAGTTCGTAATAGAATCATTCGCGCGAGAACTCGAAAACGGGTATCCCTCGTATCATCTCTGTTTGCATTATAGAGATGTTCCACAATTCGAGGCGACTTACGCTCAATTTCCTGACTTAGTCGTCGAAGCTACAGAAGCTTCGAGGCGTATTATAGTAGTTATGACAAAGAATTTTATCTTGACCGAATGGTCTCAGATCGAATTCCGACAAGCTTTACAGAAAGCTTTACGAAAGAACCCACATAAATTAATAATAGTCACGGTAGGGCTCGTACCTCGAGATGCGGAGTTGAAGTCGTATTTCAAAACGGGTTTGGAGATAACGTGGAAAGAGAAACGGTTTTGGGAGAGGTTACGCTATGCGATGCCGACTTCTAAGCGTCGCGGTCAGAAGTTAAAGAGACTAAATTACGGGAGGCATTCGAATACATACACAATGGACGCGTCTGTATTGAACAGTACCTGTCAGACACTCTGCGGCAAGTCTGCCAATTCAGCTGAGCGTTCCCCATGTGATCGACCGCTATCGGAGCACATATATTCAACAATAGATTCGGATTACTCATCTACGGATTTCCAAGGCCGCCATAACCAACAGCAGTCGGTAATTTTGCATCACAATGTTCAAACGTACCTTGTGTAGGAGGCCGTAGTGAATTATAACGTACGATCTCATTTTGTAACGTAAGCAATCACTCATATCTCGCTTTGTTGTAAATGAATGATCATTGTAATTCTGTTGTAAATAGAACTCATAGTTTTTAATAGTTACATACGTAACTTTTGTACAATAACGATACCAAATTTTTGCATTTCGATACGAATTGCTTCTTCGTATTTATTGTATTGTGTTTGAGAGAAAATTTTATTAAGTATTAATTTGAAAGACTGTAAATTATTGTGTAGATTTATTTCCCGTATGGCTGATGTTTGTATAGATACGTAATTAAAATGTTTATAACAGGTGTAATTTTTTTGTTTTTGTACCATTCCTAACAACAAAAACAACGCAGTATTAATTTCACGGTAGGCAAAAATACATGGTTTATTGCGTTTCCAATCTGTTTTTACGACCGGGACCAGAACAGCTGCCTTGTGTAAACATGATGAAAATGAATGGAACCATGGCCGACATCTTCACTTTCAATAAACAGATAACTTCTTAAGATTGTACTTTCAGTCTTCTTCTTTATTGAGTCAGATAAATGTCTTGGTTTCATTTTCCAAGTTCGAGCGCAAACGACAGTCGTTTCAAGATATATCTTAGGGACATTCTACTTATTGATTGAACAGTTCATGCCTCTTTGCTATCGGACTTTTTTCTTTTCCGCTGAGTATTGCCGGGTCATGCCGCCATTTTATTTATCCTCGATTTATTTTCAGTAGTGAGTGAGATAAGCGTGATGTTTATGAGTGCCTTTTGAGGATCTCATTGCAGATGATCCGCCACTGGATTTCATTTAATTTCGACAAATCCTCTCAGGCTTTATTCGTAATGTTATTGCTCCTTATTTACCTTTTTCTTTTACACCAATCTTTTAATCAATTTGTGAGTTTGAATCATTCTGACGTAATGAACAGATGAACAAATAGGTACGTGTTGATGGATCTCACATTTAGGTTCAACATTACTGTTCTAAAGAGAATTGGAGTTTTGTTAACCAAGTTACATTACTGATCCTTACGAATAAGGTCTAACAAACGCATGGCACTCATTAACAAAACAAGTTGTCAACCAAGAGTGTAATAAATAATATTGGGGGCAAAGTATGATGGCCGATTTATGAATAGAACGCCTTGTAGCATACACGCAAAGAGGGGCAGGTTGGAAATCGAACCCGTTCCCCTTCACTTGCAAGTTTACTACAATAATTATAATAACAGAGTTTCTTGAGTTCATGTTATTAGGTCGTTCAAAGTCATCCAATCTATTATTGTCTATGAATGTAATTCTGTTAAACAAGTACTATAAATAAGTCCTTCAACTTCAAACATGAAAACCCTACTTTATTTATACGCTGGCATTTTAGATTTTATGTTATCCCTCAGGGATCGTTTGATTTAGGTGCCGTGATAAAATTGTAAGCTGTTTTTAAATTGCCCGGGGGTGACATGCAAAGGATAGCTGCACAAGAAATATTTTTAGAAAATTATCTTATTTATAAACGTTTGTTATTTAAACGAGATGTAGTCTATTTTATTAATGCTCCTCGATAAAATTCGTATTTGCTTAGAAACTAATACGGGGACAGGTGAAACTCAAAGAAACAAAAATTGTAGGTTGCCCGAGACTTGAGAGTCGTTAGTAAATAATTCTAGTTTCCAAGTTCAAATAAAGAACTTCGACCATTGTTCTTTATGTTCGTTTGTTTTTATTTTTCCTTACTAACTCTTAAAATATGATAAGAATCATGGGGGCCTGGTATAATTGTGATAAATTGATTTTATATATACATTCTAATTGATATTACTAAAAATAAAATATACAAAAGCAGCTATCTGTCTAATTAATCTTCGAGTTATTACACAATTTACATGCCACCTAAGCGTGATAAATTATACATTGTTAGACCTAGCTAACCATAAAAATATTGGGTAATGTCAATATGAATGAAAGTACAATTTAACGTTCAAGGATAAAAACCTAACCTCTGCTAGATGATGTACCTTACAATAAGTAAGGAATCTGGTATGGATATAGATTACCTACTAGTTACGGATGGTTGAACTAGACTTTTGAATGGATGGTTGTACTGCTTACGTAAGCTTTGCAATGAATGAATGAGGTATAATGAATTAGTTGTAAAAAAAGTAAATATGAATTAGATATTTAAGTATTAAATTCTGGGTTTCAGTATAGAGACGTCATACCATGAGCTTTTATAATATTCAATGCACTCCAGTTTCTACAGCGCGGTTCTGATAATATGGGTCCGGGTTTTAAAGTTCCGTAGCTAAAATGTAATGCTTATAATTTCGTCATGTAACCTAACTAGTTATTATTACACTCATCAACGATTTTAATAATGTAAATATGAATTATTTATTACATTTGAATTTTACGTAATATACCCTGTCGGTATTTTTAACCGACTTCAAAAAAAGAGGAGGTTCTCAATTCGACTGTATTTTTTTTATGTTCGTTACCTCAGAACTTTGGACTGGGCGAACCGATTTTGATGATTTTTTTTAATCGAGAGCTGGTGGCTGTCATGTGGTCCCACATAAATTTTATTGAGATCTAACAATGGTATCCATGATAAAACCATATAGGTCTTAAATTTGTATTAAGTATGTGCGCGACAGATAGACGAATAACTTGATATAACGCCAACTGATTTCGATGATTCGTTTTTTAATCGAAAGCAGGTGCTTGTCATGTAATCCCACATTTTGAATGAGATCTGACAAGTAGTTTTTGAGTAACTTTGAAGTCGGTTATTTTTTGTTAGTAAAATTTAGATTATTCACGTTCTTTGATGTTTATAGAAGATTTTCACATTCAGAATTAATAATAGTTTTATGGCATACGTCTGTTACAGAAACCGTATCTTTTAAATTCTAAGAAAATACGTTCGCGTATGGTCGTAAAAGGGTTTCAACTGTTTATCTTATGTAGATTCAGAACCCTAAAATATTAAGAAGTTCTTAAATAACATCTTCATTATTTTCTGGTTTCGTACAATTCATGGTCGAGATTTTCTGTAAAAACCTGAGTTGCAGCGTAAAAACTGAATTAACTGAACGTACTTGTATAACAAAGGAACGAAACTAGAAGTAAGATGGGCCCGCTTACAAGTTTTTCGCTGAGAAGTTGAGAAAATTTTATATTAAACGATGTTACGGCGTCTTGAGGTAGGAGCACATACAAGTGGCCGCAAAATATCGATAGTGTTGCAAACTTGTTTTTTTAGCGAAACTGCCTCTAGTGTTTTCCTGGCGGCACTTGATACAAAAAATATATTGGTCCCAGAGAAATGAGTAATAATGACATGGTTTTTGTTTTATATTGGTCAAGTTATATTTTTTTATCCTATCATATTTTTTAATTTATACGTTCTAGTTTTTTTTTTAATATTTCCTGTCGCTGTGTTCTGTACCACTGCTAGGGTAGTCATTATCCCATGTCGCATATAATATCCTGTTGGTAAATGTCGACTCGCTGAAAGTTTGTAAATGAGAGTGTTTAATTATAACACATCAGTAACAAGAAAACTGTTGTGTGATGTAATTTTAAACCCAAAAACAAGCATCAACTGAGCCGAATATCTTTAAGACAAAGTTTTGTTAACGAACGCCCACTTCCAACACGTAAACTATTATATCCTCATTTGCGAATATGCGTGGGAAGCGAGCTATTAACTCTATTATAAGATATAGGGATCACTTAAGTTTTTATAGAGAACTTGTGGTAATTACGTGGACCGATCGGAGGTCGCTCTTACGAGTAGTATCAGTATTTTAATGTAGAATTTTTGCGATGAATAGGGCTCTGAACCGGCGTGGCTGTAATAGAGACATGCCTTTACCAACGTAAGTATGAAATACTTTTAATCAATTTAAACCTGGTATATTTTTATGTCAGTAGCAGACAATTGAATAAATGTGTCGTTTGATGGTAAGTGGACATCGTCGCAGTACTAACGTCGATGAGGAACCTTCGCGTAAGTTCTCTTCGACTACAACATGAAAGGAAATTAGCAAGCCGTTCAGCTAAGCCATGGCTATTGTTTAGATTAAATTGGTTGGGACAAATATCCGTGAACTCTGAGACGAGAAATCTGGCGTTATAGTCTTGTCTTTTAATTAGCAGGGTGCACCAAAAGCAGGGTTTGAATTGGATTGATTGGACTCAAGTATGGATGGAACCTGTGAACCCAAAACCAACATCTCACATAAGAAACAAACAATGTTTTACAGGTGTTCATAATATATTCATTTGACCAATAAAGAAGTCTTATCTAAGCGTACAATGCTACGAAGAGGGTTGTTCCTAAGTCAATAATAACAGTAAAAGTTGATTACTGACTTGATTTCTGACACACACCCCCTTATAAGCCCTTGTTATAAGACAGGCGAGTAGCGAGTAGCGATACCGTACAAATAGACAGGAAGTGTTAGCGTTGATAATTTTTAGTGGCTTCAAATTGAATAATTATAAGTCCTTTTACAGTTGAATTTACCCCCGTATTCAAGAACAACACTGTGAGGTCTCACAGTGCTTGCGAGTGCATAGTGGCATTAAAAACATTTCGTAAACAATACTTGATTGAAGTCCTTCGCTGTGCGTTTGTCAAAATCGATAAAATAGCTGCCGAGCTACTTTACCGAACGCATAGTGTTGGTTTGACTTCTATCAAAATAGAAAGAAAGGATCGATTATTTGTATTGTTATCTTTGTCTTTTGCCTGTGTCAAATGACTAGAGTGAATTTAGCCGCATCAAATGGACCAATAAGAGGGCTGTATACAGCTCTGTGCGTCCGCATAGCCAAGTGATACATAAGGGTCGACTGTGAAACTGAAGGCTTGCCATGACCAACGCACTGAGAAATGCCTTACTTCGCATAGCATTGCTTCTTTACTTAGACGAGTATTGTTCTTGAATACGGGGGTTAATATATTTCGATAATATCGTATATCGCCTTTTGAATTTGAATTCAAGAAGTTTCATGGTAAAGACTAAAAATGCAGAGGGATTCTTTAGTTTCCAATGTGATTTTTAAGTAATGTATGAAACATACAACATAATATTATGATAGGTATTTTTCTATGTACTGTTATTTTTCGATTTTCTTTTATTGTTATTTTACCATTACAAAGAAACTATTCAGATAAAACACAAACCAGAAAAAAAACAATTTCAATACGAAAAACTTCGAAAGTTCTTAATGCGCAAACAGAAAAGAACTTCAAAACTATCGTTAGACGTTAACTAATCGTTCTTACAACTTACTTATAAATTATATATTTTTGACGTGATAACGTCGAGAGAGCGGCAAAAGCGATAGAGAGGCACGATCGGCTACGATCGGCGTATCGCAGCCGATGCCGTAGGCGAGCCGTAGGCGATCGTAGTTGAGCGGAGCGGGGCGAGGCGGGGCGAGGCAGAGCGGAGCCGAGCTTTGTCATGACGTTGTCACGTTGAACTACCGTCCGTAAACCGACTTTACAGGCAACCAATTTTTTGTAATAAATTAGTTGTTGTTTTTGCACTTCCCGTATAACATTTTGCACTTACAAGCCGGGAATAAGACTGCGGCAGTAACGAAATTGTCGCTGAGTTAAAATTTTAAGTATGACTAGGGGCCCCCTTAGCGGGGTGCCTATTAAATTTATTGCTTGTAAAACGAGGAGCTAATTTAGAGCTACATTTTATTGTGTTAGCTTAACTACTTTACAGGCGGAGTGGCGCCACGGGTGTGACACGGCGAATTGTATGTGGAAAATGACGCTCAGGGCAGCCACGACTCGGAAAACATTAGGAGCAATGGAAATAAATAAGTACCTGAGTGAAAGTAATACATGATACTAATATTATAAATGTGAATGTAAGTTTGTTTGTTACGCTTTCACGCGAAAATTACTTAACCAATTTGGCTGACATTTAGAATGGAAATAGCCTATACCGTGGATTAAAACATAGGAAACTTTGTATCCCGGAAAAGTTCAGGGTTCCCATGGGATTTGTAAAAAATTGATCTCTACCGCGGGCGAAGTCTTTTTTTCATTCTGACTTTTATTTCAGTTTAATGAGGATCTGTGAGTGTTTTCTGTATAAATTAGGTATTCTTAGATTCCATGTTATGCACAAGAATGTTGATAATGTACATAATAATATACTCGAATGTTTTCCCATGTTGACTCATTTAATGTGATGGAAAAATGAATGAAATTTATATTACGAAACGTCAGTCATGTAGCAACCCTAATGTACATGTCAAACAAACGAAAGAAAACGTTATTGCCACGTAATAAGGATTATTTAGTTGATAATGTGAACGTGAATGGGAATTGATATTAGCCGAGTGCCAATGTAAACTTTATTAGTCATACTTGTGTTATAAAACAACGGGGCGTGTTTGTATTTTTACTGTTTCTAAAACAAAGATTACCGAGGGGAATAGATGGAGCATAGTAAATTTAAATGTTTTCAAAAATTTTGATGGAATGGAGGACAATCACAAATTTCAAAATGGATCTAGAATTGTATTTTTTGTATTTATTTTTGCTGTGTATGAGTTTTTGGTTATAGTCTATTTGACGTTGGTTTGATTGATTGTTGATTTTGCGCAAACATGTATTTTTGTGCAAAAACTTTGAATAACGGAATGTTAGTTTGTTTTTTTTATTCCTAAGGGCGTCTATAAAGAATTAGACAAATATTTGTGTTCTTATTTTTCACTCCATCTGTATATCGTGTAAATCTATGCTTTGAAGCTTGTATCTATTTCTCTTGTTCTAAAATTGTTTGCATTTGTTAGTCTATGATGGCTGTTTTTGAACAAATTCGAATGCATAGGGGATTTGGTGTAAAATATTTTTGTTTGAATTGCTTCTGGAGAACCATTCTGGTTAATAGAGTTTGTATTTACAACTAGCTTTTGCCCGCAGCTTCGCCCGCGCCCCGCGGTAGAGATCGATTTGTTATAAATACTACTTACTTTTACTTACTTAGATTTAGTTGCCTATGACTTAAGTAATTTACATGTATCATTTGATAGTGTGATTCAGAACTTGCAAATGAATTTTACGAACGCCATCTATTAACAAAATCTGGAACTAAATATCTAGCAACTAACAAAATATCGATCTCCCCGGCCCATGGGGATGTTTTACCGCGGTAAAAAGTGGCCTACGTTACTCTCCACCCTCCTCACTATCTCCACACACAAAAAACATACCATATAACAGCTTCGTTGCGACGTGAAAGCCGGACAAACAAACAAACAAACAAACAAACAAACACACTTTCACATTTATAATATTATATTTACAATTTGTTCTTTTGGACGTTCGCGTAATTGTTTTTGTGTTGATTTTAACGTAATTGTTTATTTTACAATGCAGATGTTAGTGCAAAATAATAGGTTCAATAGACCTATAAATAAATAAATTACATTTTTACGTTATGTACTATTATTAAAATTTCTTCTGTGGTTATAGTCACATGTAAGTGATATGTACCTAGTCCCTATCACCTGTATTCTCTTTTAACATTGGATTGTCACTGACTCCAGAGGTACTCTAATAATACTCCAGTGTAATCTTCATAACATAAATGTCCCAAAAGACAAAGTTTATAAACCTGACAGATATTTATAAACCTATCGGTGAAAAATAATTACATATTGCTATAAATAATGCAAATTCACCTGAAGATTTCAAATCACGAAATGCATACATACCTTTACAGAAAACAGTCACCCGACTAACAGAACTTATAAATAAACAATCAATGTACATCCCCATAATCTACTTAGTTCTTAATATCTACGTATCTTTGCGCTCACATATTCTAAGACTACCGTACCGTACTATTCGTTGTAGTAAGGATTACCGGAGGCATCGATCGGAACGTAGAGTCCTTATTCAGGTAGAGAGCTCTCGTTACCACTTCACGTACAAAGTGTGTGGTCATGCTTTTGTAGGTGGTCGCCTTCGTCAGCTGAGACGGCGACATTTTTTGTTGTCAAGAGGATTGAAAGGATTTAAAGGATGTAGATTGTAGATAGACTAGGTTTCTTCTTCGAATATGTCATAATATGTCGTGCATTGTGCTTGTATACGATAAATATTTTTTTGTATGATTTTAAATTTTGTGTAAGATTTATAAACCGTACTTAGATCTTTGCTCAGATAACAGTCAAATGTACTATAGATGACTGACACTCTGTTATTACGAAAAAATTAAAAAGTCATAAAACGACTAATGTTTTGGTTGATTTTTGACCAATATTTTCGTTTGGATAATTTGAAGTCTGAACAAAGATAACTAAGTAAGTACGGTTTATAGATTTCACCCTGAGATTCCTGGATATTTTATTTATTTAACGAATGACTCTTTATTGATGACTCTACTCCTAATTATAGAGTAGAATATATTTTTAAGGACTTGCGAATACTTTATGAACTTTAAAATCTTCTGTAATGTTTAATATTACACTATGTGTTCAGTTATCAGATTGAAAGTATCATCTATAATACAAAACAAACAAAAAAAAATTGAACTATTAATACTAACAAAAATATTACTATAACTTACACTATACAAAAAAAGGTTTTTAGTAAAGTTTATGTTATTAACTAAAGTTTATGAACTTTTTTTTTTAATTTTAAGTAGGTTACATTTTCTTATACTTTAAGATTATGAAGAAGCGCGTTAAGATTAAGTTCTAGATTATGGCATTAAAAAGTAAAAGCTACGGCTTGCATTGATGATCTTAAGTCGATTGACTGAAGGCAACAGTAGTCGGAGGGGTGAACGCTAGTAGCAAATTTATAAATAAATATATATTATTTACTATTTTGGGTGCGTTTAGAAAAAAAATTTTCCTTTATAACTTAAGATAAAAGTACAATACAAAATACTTTTTGTAACCTTCAAGTATTAGTCTTAGTCTTACCACAGAAGAAATAATACTATCTACTTATTACCAAATATGTACGAGGTGGAACTTAGATTGAATCTGGATACAATAATTTTAATTAAACCATTAAACTAATTGAAAACAAAACCCATCCACATCGTGCAGAAAAATACCACAGAAAGTGGTAATTCTTACCAACACTTTGTCTTAGCGAGCGTAAATTGTCAGCTTTTTCCATAAAACTAGTGTATGGTTTGTTTACGTAAACCGACTTGCCAGTGTTGCCAGTACAACGCGGCAGAACAAATGACGTAGCAAGAACACGTTGCATGCTGACACAATATTTGATGACCGCGCGCTTTTTGTAAAGCGAGGCGACATGTATGTGCCACTTTGTGTAATTCTTAGGATATTGCAGGCGTTGTGGAACTATTTCTGCTGTTTAACCGATCGTATCATTACAAAAATAAGGAAAGAAGTTTATGGTGTATTCAGATATTTTACAAACCATGAGCAGCAAAGTTAAACAATGCGAACTGTCTTTACAGTGGCATGGACATGTAAAAGAAGCATCATTTGTGGAGATATTAGTAAGTTTAATTATCTTTTATCGCATATCCATAGATAGAGATAGATTGGCTAGATCATGAAATTATGCGATGAAACTGAACGAAAGGTAAGACAGGTTAGCTTGGGGTTGCCTTTTTACTTATGCGGTTATATGAACCCCGCAGAGCGGGGTCCCGCCGAGTTTAGTGACGTACATTATTGTGCGGATAAAATAAACGCCGCGCAGTTGTATGATGCAAATTTTAGTATTTTAAGAGTTTTAATAGCAAGTTATTGATTAACTTCAATTAGCCACAACCTAACGTTCCAGTCCCACACGTAACTGCCATTTACTGAGTTTAGTAATTGTTCATTTAATTACCCAATTTTTAACAGCTCAATTTTGCTGCTACACTTTTTGGTTAACAAGCATTATGAATTTTTATACAACTGCCGCTTTTTTATTTGCTACCCAAATATCCCTAAGCAAATCACAAACGATGAATGTTGAACGGTTTGGCTGGTTTTCATGAAATGGAAACACATCCAATTATACGATCCGCCAGCGACGTCTATGAATACTACTAGTATTTTCTATTCTAACCCTGATTTATTTGTCACATAAAAAACTGCCGAAGCCGTAAAGCAAACTGAGTAACCCTAATAAAATTATACAAGATATTTCGAGCCCAATATGATACGGGTACTCACGATACCTATGTATTTTCTATGATATTTCGCTGTTACCCGAATCTTGTAATTAAATTACACACTGTTGGCGTTTAAATAAAAAAGGCTCTCCCAACTTTATAAATAAATACATACCTAACATTTGTTTCTACTGCGTGTAAGCGTGTAGCGCACTTTACTGCTATAGAATGTCGCTTAGACACTTTGACCACATATCAAAGATGTGTGGTCATGATTTAGTATTCCTGCCACTGTCGCCTTTGCTATATTATTCCGTGAAGATGCATTTCGCTATAACAACGATAGTGTAAGCGACAAATAGCGCGTGTGATCGGCGGCACGTGGTTAGCACGTGCTTTGATAACGTAATAACTTGCGAAAGTATGAAGCGATAGACGGTTGCTTATAGCAGTTACGTCACGTATTTAAATACATAGATAAAACTACGTTTTATTAACGTTATGCATTTTGTAACTTCACTGAATTATATTAATATAACACGACTTTAATTTCATGTAAAAACCTATATTAATTATTTTTTACAATTAATAACATATTAAGTCATTATAACATTAGTTAAAGCATTTTTATAAACACGTGTTGGTGCTGGTATGTACACAGACAGACAAACAGATCCACAAACACACAACACGTCAAACTTATAAGACCCCTCTTTTTTCGTCGGGGTTAAAAACTAAACTTACCAAAAACATCAAAAGTGGAACGTTTGAAATTCCGTAGAATTTCCTAAAATTCTGTGAAACTGGAAATATCGTCAGATTATGGTACCTATTTGAGAATAGTCTCCATATCGGCTCAGATACTGCAGATCGGTAAATTCGGGACCGCTTCAGCTCAGGCATGTCGGATAGTTATGGCGATGAATTCGGCGAATCGCCTTGGGGAATACTGAATAATTCCCGACTGATATAAGTTGGTTATACACAATTTACGTTATTGCTTTGAAGTAAAATATGTTATGAATTAATGATATTTAAGATAGGCATATTTTGTGAAATATCAATAGCCCAGATGACTAAGTTTCCACGCCGGATTACGCACCGGTTTTTAGGGTTACGGAGTAAAATCAGAACCCTTAAGTTTTGTCTTGCCTTATAGTCTGTCTGTCTGTCTGTCCGAAGCAAAGTGCCGAGACCCTTACTGCTAGAAAGCTGTAATTTGGCATGGACTTACGTATTTATTAAAACTAGAATCGTAGAACAAAATATTGAAAAACATTTTTTTCAGGGTACCTCTACTACAGGTAACATGAGGATGAATTTTTTATTCGTCGCGTAGATTCGATACATGTTGAATTTATCAATTTAGTTTTTATCTATCATTTTATGTCATGTCTTAAAAAAATTCACTTAGAAAATACTATTACGGTTCATAGAGTCCGCAATGTAATTAAAATGTGAGTAGGAAATCAAATAGGGGTGTAACACCACAAGTGCTGGATAGGTGTCTACTTAGAATAATAATAAACGGTGTCTATGTGCTTTAATTGGTTTAACGGGCGGCACGTACAGTTGTTAGTTACATCACAGACCATTGTTAGGTTCAAGCTAGATTTTAGAACAGTGCTTGTTAAAGTTTACGTACAGGTAAAACTTTACTGAAAACGAGTTATAGAAAATCAAGAAGATAATTTTTTTTTGATATAGCTAGTAGTAAAGGGTTGAAATATGGATGTGAAACAAAAAATCGTGAACACCCTTTGAATTTCTTATGTATTGCTCATGACAATTAGCTGGACTTTCCAAAGTTTAAAGGTAATCTATCAATTAGGTAGTTTTTATTTTTCGAGTATTGCGGACACAATTGTAAGTTGAAATTTTATCTACATAAGATAAATATCATCACTTACTTCGATGTACTAAAACATGAGGTTTTATCACATTTATTTCAAAATTCTACATGACTTTCTTACAAGACCTTTCTTACTTGACCAGTGTGGTCGATCATAACTTAACCTGTTACTCTAAAAAACCTAAGATTAAATTTTAATAAAGCGAATTTAAATACGTAACTAAATATCTATCGTATTCAAATAGTCTCTGGCGTCTCTCCAACAAAGTTTTAAGTTAATGGCTGCATAAATTTTATCTTTCCCATATTACTTTCTCCTCAGCTTCAACTAGAAATCACTTATAAACCGTGCACATATATAGACATACCAATATTTTTGTCGCTTAGATAATTTTCAGAACTTTTACTTCTACGGCTTAAAGTGCTTAAGAGGTAAGTATCTTAAAATTACTACGTTAATAGTAGAAACAGTAGTAATAGCAACAATAGTAATGACAGTAACTGTTGTAGTAGCAACAGCAATCATAGTGGTAAGTATTACTAGTAGCTTCTACAGCAGTAATAGAACTAATAGCATCAAGAGTGCAATAGCAAGTAGTGGCGAATAGAAGATCAAGAGTAGAAGTAATGCGATTACTTCAGATAGGGTAACTTGTACACCATCGCAGCACTTTTACTAAAACTAATTTTCCAGCATAATTAAAGGAAATTCTTAGAAAAAGGAGAGGCAGTTTTATTTTTTGTTTTTGGACAATTTCAAACCATTTAATTTCCTGTGTTCTATTTTATTTGTTACAAAAACACAAGTTTGACAACCGTTGGTCTCGACCGTTACTTGCAAACAAGCTACAGTTGAAGCACGTGCTCCCAACCATTGACACTGGTGACAGGCAATCGACACATTTTGTAAGGCAGCCCGCGCGCGCTAACTGTCCGTGTAGTAGCAGAATGATAATCGGCCTATGTGATGGGAATATCGAAGCTTAAAGAGCTGAGCGTCGTGTGTGGTGAACACTATTGGTGGAACATACACACATGTATTATAAATAAATAAAAAAAATCTAATTCCTAATTGAATTACTTTTGGACAGAACTCTATTAGCCAAACATACTTAGAAACATTTTACAGTGCCACCAACTTATCTGTGAAGTGGCGAAAATTGGAACTAATGCCGCGTCATTCATAAGTTCTTTGTGCTCATTCATTTGTCATTTACTACCTCTCGAATTGCGTCCTATGATTGGTCCATTGCGTCCGACAGCGCCCTCCTTCAATTCACTGTTAAGTTGGTTTCACTGTAGATCAAAATGATTGATTTTTTTGTTGATGTTTATCGAGAAATTCTATTTTACGTCAAATTATTCAAATAAAAGAATATTACGGCAGAGCAACCTGAACTATGCCAGTTAAATGGAGATCTGTATTGATTGGAAATAGTTAAATATCTCATCAGTTTGAACAGTTTGAAGTGACCTAGTCCGATTAGCTTTAAGTACATTCCTTTGATTAGAATTAAGAGGTCAATCCGATTTCCAACATAGGTACTTAATTTGTGAAGTTTCTGACTGTAACGATAGGATTCGGGTTATTCCTAGTACAGGATCGAACTGTAGATTTAAACTAAGTGCGGATTGAGTCACCTATTGGAATGGTGTATAAGAATAATCCAATTTAATAAAACACTTCGGTGTAATTAACCTTTACTGCCGTCGGGCCTTTGAAATTGTTTAAAAACGTTTCTTAATGTATATTTTTCATGGAAATTTCACTTTGTGCTTTTGTCTGTAAAATCTCCAGATAAGGATTCTGTGTTTCTCTCTCAATATTTTAGGTTTAGTAATTTCGATCAAAAAAAGAGACCAAACAATTATTTCTGTATATACGTAACACCTAAAATTGATTATAAAAACCAGACTTAGTTTATGCCATAATGAAATTACTAATCCAATATCATTAGTGTTCCACATTTAAAATTGTACTTACGTAATTAGTAAATCTATAAATGTCTTTTGTTTTATATATCTACGTAATCTGAGACTAATGAACGTACATACTACCTAATAATATAGTTGGTTCTATTTGTAATCGGATTTAGGAAACCCAAAAACACTTTATAATAAGTAGGTATGTAGGATTTAGCTTTAGCGAACTTCTTGTACACTTGCTGTTGAGTTACTCCATCAACTCAATGGATATAGAGTTAATCAATTATCTTCAGGTAGGTATAATTTACTCATAGCATCATTGACCTCAACAGCCTTTAAATTCTTTCAAACCAACAAAAAAGGAAACAAAAATAAAACGAAAGAATACCACAATGCATTCGTAGTGTTTGGCGAGATTATACCAAGCCAGAGTAAAGCGAGTGGGACTAAACAAATTTCGAGAACTTTTTATTTAAACTACAAGTTTTATTTAGAATACTTATCGTCATAATCCTATTTACTATTAATTAATATTATAAATGTGAAATATTGTGAAGACGTTTGGATGTTTGTTCCTCAATCACGCCACAACTGTTTAACCGATTTGGTTGAAAGGAATGGAGATAACCTCTACCCTATACCCCTACTCTACTCTTACCAACCCTGGATTTTTTTTATGGAAATAGCCGGCAAATGAGCTGACGATCCACCTGATGGTAAGTGGCTATCGCCGCCCACGGACATCATCATGGATTAACATACAGGCAACTTTTTATCCCGGAAAAGTACAGGGTTCCCGCGGGATATGTAAAAACGATCTCTACCGCGGACGAAGCCGCGGGCAAGTGCTAGTTTAAAATAAATAATATGTAGCTGATGTTATAATGTTGTCTATAAAATTGTTTAATTGCTGATGGTTAAAGTTCGAAGGCGATTGAGAATATTAAATCTTGTCATAAGATATTGTTCCATGGCTTTATTAGCATAGCACCATGGGCATTTGATTGAGCCAAAATAGCGCATTGTGCTTGTCTATTGATTCGTTAACGTATTTAGTAAACTCAACGTTAAATGATTTAACAAGAGACAAAACGTTTACCATCCCACCACGTATGCTCAAACTAATGCTGATGAAATCCAGTGGTCAAAACCTTGGCATCATAGTTTAGCTGCTCTGCCAATTCGAATCGCCAATACAATTCGCTGTAGCTACGTATTATCTTAGTAACCATTTTATAACAGTACTAGCTGCCCGGACAGACTTCGTTCTGTCAAAAGTTTATTTTATTTTATTTTGAGATGTAAGCTATCCTATCTTTCAAGTTGGATCAAACTGCACACGGTGTGCAAAGATTAAAATCAGTTAAGTAGTTTAGGCGTCCATCGTGGACAAACAACGTGACACGTAATTTATAATAGGTATACTAGCTGCCCGGACAGACTTCGTTCTGTCAAAAGTTTTTTTAAATTAAAACCTTCCGTGTACCTTATGGGAGATGCAAGCTATCCTATCTTTCAAGTTGGACCAAACTGCACACGGTTTGTAAATTTGATTAAAATCGGTTCAGTAGTTTAGGAGTCCATCGCGGACAAACAACGTGACACGTAATTTATATATATTAAGATTAAGATAGTTATAGGATACGGAACCATAGGTCAATAGCTATGATGGATTGTTGATCGTGTGGCATCCGCTGCAATCGATCAATCATCCGAATTAATATGTGACTGGTGCGTCCGACGTCATACGCATGTTCACAGGCTGCTAATACATCTTGAATTCTGTTGAGTTTGCTGAACAGTGCTTGGAAAGCGCTTTCTGCCTTTCAGTGTATGATAGTGTATATAGAATATAATATAAGCAATGATATTATAATGTAAAAAGAGATACATATGTAACTAGCGCGCCGACGATGAAGAGCGTAAGAACAGGCAATTGACCGTTCTGCTTGTAGTCGCTCTGTCAATCTAAGACGATACGCACGCTTTTGTGGATGTCACAAGTGCTTGACATTTGACATACAGAGTTAAAATGCCTTCGTGTATTATACCAATGTGATTGGTGTAGTGAAACAAAAGATAAACGTGTGTGTGTTGTAGCTCTTTTCGGAACAGATTTTTAGTTGATTTGTAAGGGTATAATGTATCTATATTTTTTAAATATCATTGCGTCAAGTTGAACCATTTTAGAGCTTGGAACAATAATTGGATTGTTGGTTTAAAAAATAATTTTAACAGTTGATCTGCCACATGAATACAGAATGTTAACTTCATACTAACGCCACGCGCGAGGACACTACTACATGCACAGCTATGTGTGCGTGACCTGTCACCGACAAGACGGGGCAGCGTGCGCCGACCAATCAACTAATGCGCCGGCGCCCGCTAGGGTACAGTAAGGTGACAAGTTCAGGTGTGCCAGCAGCGGTGACACGGGCGACGTTTTGTGACGACGACGCGACGTATTGTTTTTAAAGATGCCAAACTGTTGAACTGTTTGTTTAAATACCTAATGGGAAGAAAACCAAATAGATTTCTTTATTTGTACATAAGTATATCCAAAGGATTTTGACAAGTAATAATAGTACACATTTTTATGCTTATTAAAGAAGACTAAAAAAGTATTTAGTTACAAAGTAGGTACCTAATATCCAAAATAATTAAAGTGGCGATAAGGTTATTATTTATAATTCTTATCGTTTAATTAAGTTCGGTTTACACGTATTAAGTAGTTAACTAAATTTTAAGCAAATTAATACGTGTAAACGGACAATTTAGTAGTTTAGTAATCAAGTAGACAAGTAATTTAGAAATTTTTCTATTTTCTGTTAATAAGGTGGGCGGGGCTTATCACTATATTTACCTATACATACCAATTACTCGATTTTGAAATGTGACGTCACGAAATTTAGGGGGGTCCTAAATCCCACCCCTTATTCTGTTTAAATAAAATATTTTGTTTCGAAAGTTTTTTTTCATTTCTAACAATAAAGTGTAAGTACCTACTTAATATTAAACAAACTGTTACATAGTCAACCATTTCATCTTTCAAAGCTACACCGTTTTTAATATACCAAAATTTTAAAACGGAACACATATAAAATAATGTCCACACAATTACTGTCCATCCGTCTGACCGTCTGTACTCATTGCAGACTCTCGCTCGATACGTAGGTACTTGCCCGTTTTATTTTTATTTTCAGTAACCAAGTGACAACCCTATGAAAGTAGGTATGAATTTTTGTGTCTGTTAGGAAGTTAACATTCTGGTTGTTATTTATTCATGTGGATCTGCAGTACCATTTTATGCCAAGGCCAGTTGTAATATCTAATTGTAAGTAAACAAGGTTTGTTCCGTGCCGCATCTGAAATAAAATTCTACTGTACCTACTCTGTTTTAAAACATTTTGTCTTGTTAAACTGAGGCCGACAGTATAATTGGCAAATTTATAAGTAAGTAAAAAAAAGTATTTTCACTGTACTGTTATATGTACAGTCACCTGCAAAGAAAAGTAACCCATCTGTTTATAAACACACAGTAACAGATGGGTTATTTTTCTCTGCAGGAGACTGTACATATAACAGTACAGCGAAAACACTTTTTTTTACTTACTTATAAATTTGCCAATTATATTTATTTTGCTTTTTATTACTTCGTATATTTAAGTAGACTATTTAAACCTACCCATGCTTGGTTGTGGTCACTACAGTACAGTCACGAAAGTAGCAAAGCGACTTTCCTTAAAGTGAATCCCAAAATAAAACATTCTCGTGCGAACTTCGGAATAATTTTCCAAATATTTTTATTGATACAACTAAAACTCCTTACTAACCAAATGAAAGAAAGTCAGTTGACAAACAGGAGTACAAAAAAAAACTGAACTGTTTTGCTTTACCAATTTATATTATACACTAACTTTGTAAACATTTCGTACATGTAATTAGTGAGTAAGCGTTGTCTGCGCTAAGATTGCTGCTACAAATTTAATGTTCAATTCCATTTTTACTCGTAATTGCGCAGTCTGATTTAACATTGGACGTAAATGAACTACAATGTTGTATATTTCATGATCTTATGTCTCGTGGTCGTCGTGATATCTTAAACTAGGGTAAAGCTAATATTGATCCAATCGACAAGTGAATACCATTTGCATTATTTGCAACTAAGGACTTTCTTTCGCCATATCTTCTCCTTCTCAACAAAGCACCTTTAAAAAATGGTGAAAGATTACAAATTACGTTCATAATTGTATTGAAAAAATACACACATGATTAAATGAGCTAGATTTTTAAACAACAATAGGTAAGCAATAGGTAAACAATAGGTTGTTAAAAAGAGACAAAAAATGCATAAATATAAACAAAATCACATAATATAGAAGTAGAGGAAGGCAACGACCGTCCATTTAAAAGTTGCCCCAAGAAATTCGCCTCCGGCAATAACTTAGCGAATTTATCAGCGAGAAAATTGAATGTCAAAGCGCTCGATACTAACTCAAACGCTCTATGGACGGAGCGGCTCTTTATAACCAAGTGACGTCCTAGTGCTAGTCAACTGAGGAGCGAAAATATTATTTTATTCATTTAAAATAAGTCTAAATATCATTGAAATATTTATAATCAAAATTTTACTAACAAAAAATAACCGACTTCAAATTCTCAAAAACAACTTGTCAGATCTCGTTCAAATTTATGTAGGACTACATGACAAGCACCAGCTTTCTATTAAAAAAAGAATCATCGAAATCGGTTGACGTGATATTGAGTTATTCGTCAATTTGTCGCGCACATCTTAACACAAATTTACGACTTATGTAGTTTTCTCATGGATGCCATTGTCAGATCTCAATAAAATTTATGTGGGACTACATGACAGCCATCAGCTTTCGATTAAAAAAAGAATCATCAAAATCGGTTCGCACAGTCTAAAGTTCTGAGGTAACAAACATAAAAAAAAGTACAGTCGAATTGAGAACCTCCTCCTTTTTTTGAAGTCGGTTAAAAAGGTGTGAAATTGATGGGACATTTGTCATACCTACATTATACATAGAGATAAACGAATAAACGATTTTATTATACCTTCCTTTTAGACATTGCAGCCATGAGCCGCGCTTATTAAAATAACCTAATAAAAATAGGGATACATGAAACTGTCATAGACAAAAGATGATGTATCTAGCTATGTCTTTCTGTAATTTTCTCTACTATACTACAGCTCAGTCATGATTTTTTATTTCACTATCGGTTAATTGATCGCAATGATATCCATGTTCTCAGCAGCTGTGTGTAAAGAAAGACCCTTAAAAGAGTAAAATATCGAAGAGTGTTATCATTTTGCAAACACTAGTTGGTACGTTTCTTACCTCTAATATAAAATAATACAAGGTATGTAATAAAACAAATTATAATTGATATAAAAATATGTAATTATCTTTAATCATCAGAAATGTCGATGTCAGACGTCGATATCGATTCGCCAACCACGTTTTTCTCGACTGTTTTGGATGGTAAAAATTCACTGAATTGATTGAAAATTGGCAACAAGGGGACAGGAACTGACGGACCACATGTAGTGTATTCTATTTGCAGGGACGTTGAACTATTATCTGAAGTGTCTATTAAATCTACACAATCGGTTTCGCATTTAATTTTTTGTGATTTTTCGTTTACCAAAAAATCATTGGAATTAATACCTGAAAAATCCATAGTATTTTCAGTAATTTGCGATTTTTCATGGCATCTCGATGTAGAACTTTGGGGCTCATTTTCCAGATTGTTTTGTTCACATTTAGAGTAATCAATTGCATCTGGGTTAAACGGATATAGGCCGCATTTTCTAAACCCGTCTTTGATGTTATCATTCACATATGTATTTTCTAATGTGTCATGAAAGAATTGACAGAAGTTGTTTTTATTAACTCTCCCCGAGTTAAAATTTTCGGGTTTTGATAAAAATATTTTTACAGCCTCCTTCCATGATGATTTTAATGGTCCAAATATGCTCATGTCTGCTGGTCGGAGTAAGTCAGTGTTTGGAGGAAGAGCATACAAAATGATGCCAAGAATTTCGCACATACTGCTCAAATCTTGTGAAATGTGCGAACTATCACCACCGTATAGCAGCAATATTGGCTTTTTTATAGAATTGTGCTCTACCCATTTATCAAAATCGTTCGTGATATATCTGAACAATATGTCCGTCTTAATCAACCCACTTTCTGATAGCCCCAGGCACCATTCTGGGGGCATACTCTCTATAACTGTTTTCGGGGGGCGTATGTATGGAATAACAACCAGCGGTGGACATATCTGGGTATTAGCGTTCAAAATGACTAACACTGTAATAGGTTTTGTTTCCTTACACAATTTAAGCTGGAACAAACTATCTAATGCCATTGGTGTCATAATTTTTCCAGTTTTAGTAGACATAGAAAAGCTACTTTCACAACCATTAAAAATGCGTTCTGAGTGTTCTAATATATCCTTATTATCAGTTTCTTCTAAAAAGGTTTCTAATCCATTGAACCAATTTCTTATCGATTCTTCAGTTATTCGTGTGCTACACCTATTCTTCCCTTCTATTGTAATATTACGTAGTTCGGGATGTCGCTTTAAAAAATTCTTATACCAAGATTTTCCTGGACGGTCGTCCTTAAAAGAATTTCTCTTTCCAGAATCTTTCACAATTTTTTGGACAGCATCCAGAAGCTCCTGCTTTTTTATTGGAAATCCAAATTTGGCTCTTTTTAAAATCCACTCTTTAATCTTTTCTTCATTTTCCACTCCTAGTGCAGGATCTAGTCCTCTAGCTTCGGCAATCCCATTTAATCGAGTCTGCATTGTCGATGGAGGAATCCCATATAATCGACAGGCCTCTCTTATTGGCTTTCCGTTCACCTGTATTTCATGGATAGCTTGTTTTAGTTCCTCTTCAGTGTACCTGCAAACCTTTTTCTTTTTCACGATCACATTCGGAGTCGAGAGCATCTGAAGAAAAAAATCATAAAATATACAACTCATTAAGGTTGAAGTCATTCATAAAGTAAATACTGTCTTAAAATTGTTTTAAAAAATGTGTAAAGAGAAACTTATTTAAGATTTGTATGAGGAACAATTTATCGGTACATTACTTTCATATAACATAATATACAAAGGGCACACCACAGAAGCTTCCAGTCAGCATGGTATTTACGATATTTTCAACAATCATCATCTTTCTTATTACAGCCAATTTACATTAAAAATAATAATTTTAAATGAAGATGCCATGCAGCAGGGAGGTACCTAATGAAACTTTCATTTATTTGCATAATAAATAATGGATCTATTATAAAGAAAAATAGTTTCAGAGCCGTCAGTATTTCCGGGGGGGGGGGATGGTCAGTTTTTGGTTTTAATTTTCGTTCTTTCTTGATGACCTCTTGTCAGTCACGCGACCGTGAGCGGGTTTGGCCTACATGTACAAACGACACGTATGATGTTATTTCACTTTCACAAATGACCAATATATGTATATTTCTGCTGATTATACCATTTTTAAAGCAAGTGTTGCGTAATAAATGCCGTTATAATCTCTATTTTAGAACTTAATATACATTACTTACCTAATAAACACTCTACATACATATATGTATAGACTAGCTTTTGCCCGCAGCTTCACCCGCGGTAGAGATCGATTTTTTACAAATCCTAGTTACTTTTACTTAGTTAGATTTAGTTGCCTATGACTCAAGTAAACATGTATCATTTGATAGCGTGATTCAGAATTGGCAAATGAATTTTACTAACGCCATCTATGAACAACACCCGGAACTCAATATCTAGCAACTACCAAAATATCGATTTTCCCTTGGGGATGTTTTACCGCGGTAAAAAGTAGCCTACGTTACTCTCCACCCTCCTCACTATCTCCACACACAAAAACCATACCAATTAACAGCTTCGTTGCGACGTGAAAGACGGACAAACAAACAAACAAACACACTTTCACATTTATAATATTAGTATGGATATCGACATCGAGCTACAAAAATAGGCTTCTACCTCCTACAAATACCACCAGCTGACCCGAATATAACCAGCTGACCCGGCGCACTTTGTATCGCCTAACAATCAATTAATGTAGTGTTACTTTAACTTAACTTTTATAATTTTGGTAGGTTTAACAAATCAGAGATTAAATTCCCTCTCCCTCTCCCTCCATTTTTTCTAACTATGAGCTAATCTTTAGTCTGCTATAATTTACTCTAGCTTAACTTTAAAAATTTTCATATTTATAACTTAATGCAGACTTAACTGACTGAAGAAAACTGACGAAGTTAATTTGTATGAAAATGACTTCCAACACCTATTTTCATTTTACCCCTTACTTAGGGGATGAATTTCCAAAAATCCGTTCTTAGCTGACGTTTCCTTACGTACAGGATCTAGTCCTTCAGTTTTGACAATCCCATATAATCGACCGTGCATTGTCGATAGAGGAATCCCATATACTCCACAGGCCTCTTTTATTGACTTTCCGTTTAGCCGTATGTCAATTATAGCTTGTTTTAGGTCTTCTTCAGTGTACCTGCGAACCTTTTTCGTTTTCTCGGTCACATTCGCGGTCGAGGACATCTGAAAAAAAAACACCATAAAATAACCACTCATTAAGGTCGAAGTCATTCATAAGGAAAATCCTGACTTCAACAACTTCAGTCACGTTGACCTCAATGAAGTCGATTCAATAAGTTTTCAAATTATATGTTGTTGGAAACTTAACTTTTATAAAGGACTAGTTTAGTTTGCAGCAATCTCTCGCATTAAATCATAACTATCTAATGGTCAAGAACCAATATAACATAATCGCGAACCATATGTTACAGATTTAAAGCAATGGTTAACAGATATTTACCAAAAGAAGTAAGTTAAAAAGAGTGGTTTTTTTTACAGATTTTGAGCTCAATAAATTTATGTCAAATAAGCCCCTTTCCTAAACCAAGTACCTACCTACCTACATACTGCTTTTATTTTAACTCCTACGTTTTTAGGATATCAATCAAAAATTTAAGTTTCAAGGATAAGTAGGTATAATTTAAATTATATTAATAAAATGATAAACATATTTATTTTATGAGGAACATATTTTTTTATGCATATTTATTAACAGAGATTAAAAAATCCCAGAAAATAAGTTATTATCTTTCATAAAATGTTTACTGTGAGTTTTCCTTAGAAGCTAGATACATACTGCCACAAATTATTTTAGAGATTTTTATGAGGAACAATTAATTTATCGGTACTTTATTTTCATATTATAACACTTTATATAGTCTACTCGATAAGTTCAAAATGGTTGAAATTAGAGATACTGCTCTTAAAAATACGTGCGATAGCTCATTCTGTTCGGAATGATGTCTAGAAAAATGTTTCGGAAGCGTTTACCAGCACGTAAAAAATTGCAAAAGTTATTGACAAAATAAAGTTGAAAAAAAAAAGTATTTTGTTTTTGGTAATCACTCCGAAACTATTAATATTTAAGAAATTTTAAAACAAGATTCTTGAAGTAGAGGAAATTTCCAAACAATGACTCCCGACTCTCGGAACTCTATCTCCATTATTTATAACTTTAATTTAACGCTGAAAATGGGTCTCCACGCTGCATTTTTAGGTTGCGCGTGCGGCGTCAAAACCGAGTTCGTCACACTCAATAATTTTTTAAGGTATTAATTATTAATTTAAAAAAATAAAAAAAATATGGTGTATTCGAAACACTTCAAAGAATTTGCTCTCGTAGGAAATTTTGCTTAAAGTTAATTTTTCAACAAGTTAGACGATTGTTAATTAACTAAATTTTCTCGAACTTCCATTTTCATTGTACATTAAAAAAAAAAATGTTTAAGTAATTTTCCTATAAATTTTTCGCTTCGTGGAGCCCTTCTTATATACATGCTTAACGAGATCACGTCATAAAAGTTTAAAAAGTTTTAATACTTTGTGTATAATAATTTTATAAGTTGCACTAATAGCACACCGCAGATAGAAACTTCCCGTCAGCCATTGAGGTATTAATTACATAGAGAAGCCATCTCAAACAAAATGTGTGTTCCACCGCCGGCTTGTCCTTCGTTCTCTTTTCAAACTAGAAGGCTCGTTTAGACACTTGCCATAGAGTAACTTTGTATATGACACTTGCCGAACCAATACAAGCAGTCACACTCCAAATCTTTACAAGCTCTTACTCCAACTTTATTTAACGTGCAAAAGCGTTTAAACGATTTTCAAACGTAATTACCATTGATTCGTGTCAAAAATCCAACACCTTAAATTGGTCACAAGCGTCGCGTCGGCAAGCTTATTTAGTCCATTAACACGCTAGTGGCTTGCCAAGTTCAAACGCTCCTTATGATTTTTTATTCAAAAATGGTTTTAGTTGATATAGGTTCATATTTTGTTTTCTTACCGATAATAAGTGATACCATCATAGAATTACTATTACTAGCGTATAGAACAGACACCGCGAACATTGTGTTCGGGGCTTCGGGGGTGTGCATTGCAGCCGGCCGGCTGCATTTCATTTCGTCACTCGGCTGCGCTCATTGCGGCCGCATGTCAAAACTGTTTACGAAAAAACTGAAAAAATGCCGCCGTGCGTAATAAGAACATGTCACAATTGCACGACAAAAAACAAAAAAGATAATGGTATCACTTATCATCGGTAAGAAAACAAAATATTAACTTAAATCAACTAAAACGAATTTAATTAAATTATTGTGCAATGTTCTCGCCATTTTTGAATAAAAAAATCATAAGGAGCGTTTGAACTTGGCAAGCCACTAGCGTGTTAATGGACTAAATAAGCTTTGCGACGCGACACTTGTGACCAATTTAAGGTGTTGGATTTTTGACACGAATCAATGGTAATTACGTTTGAAAATCGTTCAAACGCTTTTGCACGTTAAATAAAGTTGGAGTAAGAGCTTGTGAAGATTTGGAGTCGGTGACTGCTTGTCTTGGTTCGACAAGTGTCATATACAAAGTTACTCTATGGCAAGTGTGCAAACGAGGCTTCTAGTTTGAAAAGAGAACGGAGGGCAAGCCGGCGGTGGAACACACATTTTGTTTGAGATATCTTCGCTATGTATAGTACCTCAATGGATACCATTATCTTTTTTGTTTTTTGTCGTGCAATTGTGACACGTTCTTATTACGCACGACGGCATTTTTTTCAGTTTTTTCATAAACAATTTTGGCATGCGGCCGGCATGAACGCAGCCGAGTGACAGAATGAAATGCAGCCAGCCGGCTGCAATGCACACCCTTGAACCCAATGTTCGCGGTGTCTGTTCTATACGCTAGTAATAATAGTTCAATGCCGTCAGCATGGTTTTTACGATATTTTCAACAATCATCATCATAATTTACACAAAAAAAATAATAATTTTAAATATATGTTCAATGCAGCAGTTAAATAATGGATCTATTATTAAAAAAACAATTATCAAAATCGGTTCACCCAGTCGAAAGTTCTGAGGTAACAAACATAAAAAATACAGTCAAATTGAATACTTCCTCCTTTTTTGAAGTCGGTTAATAACTCAGGGACCAATAACGTTGCAGATATTTAAAAGGAAACCTGTTTTACGATGGAATTATAATTATGAAGAATTGTAATAGAAGAAAACATATTATTGTAATCTTTTACTAAAGTAAATATTGTTTACAACCGCACATTCTAAAGTGTGACCTCGAGTCATTGCGATAAGCGAAACGAAACAAGACCACGTAACAAACGCCTGGACGCTTTCTAGCGTTTTTAACATGCATTTAGTAAGCGATCAGTAGATTTTAGTAAAATATACAGTTATGAATGCAGTAAATTCAATAACTAGACTAATATTACCTCTAATTTGAGTAAATAACTAATACTAAGATATAAAATTTACCTTTGAACGCCGTTATTCGTCACCTTTTTTCGTATTTCACGCGCGTACGTTCTCACTCCACTGAGTCAAAACAAGAACTGAGCGGGACGGCACATAATGTAATGCTGAATGGCCCGGGCACCGACCGACGCGGCCGGTCGGCGTTTAGCCGTTCGCGGTGGGTTATACTATAGGTATCTAGTTAGACAGACTAAAAAGACATTACTATTGGCAAGGATAGTCTGGATAGTCAATCATATTATCCAAGTACGGCCTAGCTTACGGCCGCCGGCCCACGAAACAATTGCAACAATAATTTTAATGGAAAACCTCGAGTTGTTTTTATTTATTTATAAAAATATATCTAAACTTTTATTTTATACCGAGGTACCTGTATGCTACTGACGGGAATATTGATATAAACAAAATTTTTACAAATAAGACATTTTGACAAATAAGACAAACAGTTTCAAGAAAATCAAAATATTTATTTGGTGGCATTTACAATATTTTAAATGAATTAATAGAATTTCTTAAATAATTTATTTCATGTTTGTGATTCAAAATAATATATTTATGAACGTCAAATCTTTTGAATCACCACCGTTTCATCTAAATTTGTTATTCAATTAAATAAAATGTTCTTATTAATATAGAAAAAAGGTTATCAGAAACATTATAATTTTATAAACGATGTCTTAATTTATCGTTTTTTTTTTGTTTTATGTTGATAAATATCAACTTTCAAAAATATCATTTATTCATTTAAGACTACTGCAAATGTCATACATAAATATTTTGATTTACGATTAAATTATATCTGTCGTTTGTGTCACTTTAGTTCCCTTTACCATATTTCACCTTTCACCTGAAAAATAAAGAGCTCTTTCATCTGAAGTCGATAACATGTTAGAGTTAGATGTAATTGAACCCTGTGAAAGTCCTTGGCTTAACCCTGTAATCATTACTCCGAAAAAGGACGGTGAATGGCGTTTCTGCGTAGATAGTAGAAAATTAAATTCTATTACTCGAAAAGACGCGTATAAACTTCCTTTCATTAACGATATCTTACAGGCTCGTCTTTGGCATGCACATCGGTCGAATGCTGTCCATTATAATACTAAACGTCAACATCTAATATTTGATGAGGGTGATACTGTTTGGAAACGAAATTACCAAATTTCTGATTCAGGTAAATATTTTTCGGCAAAATTAGCTCCTAAATTTATCAAGTGTAAAATATTAAAGAAAATTTCGCCTCTCATCTACGAACTGGTAGATTATACGGGACATCATTTAGGCCGGTGGCATGTCAAAGATTTAAAGCCTAGGTTTTAATCTTTTTTCAACTTTATTTTTATTGTTATCTCTTGTTATTTTTTTTTATGTTGTCTCTTGCTTTTATTGTCTCTTATGTGTTTGCTCTTCTCTTGTTTTGTTTATTACTTAATTATAATGTTTTTTTTTCTCCTTCTATTATTATTTTATGTTAAACTTTGTTTTTTTATTTTATTTGTTGTATTTGTAAAAAAAACCTAAATGTTTTTTTTGAGGGGAACCCAGGGTATTGTAACGAGGTGGAATACCTCGTTCAATATCCCTTGGCTGGCAGGTGCATTTTTCTTATAAATTTTTAAATCTTGACAATTTGGTTTGTTTACAAAAATGCATCTGTCAGCTGGCTTCCCATGGAGGAGCTTGGAAAGATAGCGTGATATCGTTATGTTATTTCATAATTTATGCCTTTTAACTTGTTAATTATAAAATCAATGCTTACTAATATAATTAATACTGTGTTGCTGAGACTGTGCTGTATCTGTGTTGATCTTACATAATTATAAATAGCCGTTATTTATTGCGACTATCATTTACTTATGACCCTGCCCGGGGCCCTGAGAATTATTGTCATATTACATTTGTGGAGGATCTACCCGTACACCCTCGCAAACTTCGGAATAATTTTCCAAATATTTTTATTGATACAACTAAAACTCCTTACTAACCAAATGAAAGAAAGTCAGTTGACAAACAGGAGTACAAAAAAAAACTGAACTGTTTTGCTTTACCAATTTATATTATACACTAACTTTGTAAACATTTCGTACATGTAATTAGTGAGTAAGCGTTGTCTGCGCTAAGATTGCTGCTACAAATTTAAAGTTAAATTCCATTTTTACTCGTAATTGCGCAGTTTGATTTAAAATTGGACTTAAATGGACTACAATGTTGTATATTTCATGATCTTATGTCTCGTGGTCGTCGTGATATCTTAAACAAGGGTAAAGCTAATATTGATCCAATCGACAAGTGAATACCATTTGCATTATTTGCAACTGAGGACTTTCTTTCGCCATATCTTCTCCTTCTCAACAAAGCACCTTTAAAAAATGGTGAAAGATTACAAATTACGTTCATAATTGTATTGAAAAAATACCCAGATGATTAAATAAGTTAGATTTTTAAACAACAATAGGTATGCTAACATTGTTAAAAGAGACAAAAAATGCATAAATATAAACAAAATCACATAATATAGAAGTAGAAGAAGGCAACGACCGTCCATTTAAAAGTTGCCCCAAGAAATTCGCCTCCGGCTCAATAACTTAGCGAATTTATCAGCGAGAAAATTGAATGTCAAAGTGCTCGATACTAACTGTAGGTGCCATTACACTCAACTAAATTTATCAATATTTACGTACAAAAATTAATTCGCAAGCAAACCCGAGCTGAGAGCGTTGTTTATGAGGGAACGTTATGTCATCGCGTCGCCGACCTTATGGGCGCCATTGACGATGCGATCGATCGGTTCAAAAGTGCCACTCATGAGCGGTAACAATCTTAATGGGCGCCATTGACGATGCGATCGATCGGTGCGATCCGTCGTTGCCGACCGATCGCAACGACGGATCGGTAGTGTATGTTATGCCCCTCATACACGAACGATCGGTCGCAACGATCGATCGCAACGATCGATCGCATCGGTGATCGCAAAGGTCCACACACTGTCGATTCATCTGTGCGATATTCAAGATTGCATAGATTTTTGTTGCGATCGCCGATATCGTCTGCGATCAAGCAAATCGTTCACGATCACAACATACACTACCGATCCGTCGTTGCGATCGGTCGGCAACGACGGATCGCACCGATCGATCGCATCGTCAATGGGGCCCATTAAGAATGTTACCGCTCATGAGTGGCACTTTTGAACCGATCGATCGGTGCGATCGATCGCACCGATCGATCGCATCGTCAATGGCGCCCATAACATACACTACCGATCCGTCGTTGCGATCGGTCGGCAACGACGGATCGCACCGATCGATTGCATCGTCAATGGCGCCCATTATATGGTAATGTTTTAAATTATCTTTGCGTGACAGATCGGACAAGCTCCGCCTACCAAGGCGCCGGGCGCCTTACGCTAGCAGTGCTGGACTAGACACGACCGCGAATGCTCACGCACTCTTTGCTATCACGTTTTCTTTCCGCATCTTGTATTATTATACCTATAGCATCTGTCCTTCTACATTTCTATCGCTTGTTTGTATATATTTTACATGCATTATACGCAATTTGTTGTGGAACTTATCGGCGTTTTTAATTGAAGACTCCCGGTAGGAAACCCACATTTGGTGACCCCGACGACTGGACGCACATTTGGTGACCCAACGACTGGACGCACACTAACTCATACGCTCTATGGACGGAGCGGCTCTTTATGACCAAGTGACGTCCTAGTGCTAGTCAACTGAGGAGCGAAAATATTATTCATTTAAAATAAGTCTAAATATTATCATTGAAATATTTAAAAGGTGTGAAATTGGTGGGACATTTGTCATACCTACATTATACATAGAGATAAAATAAATAAACGATTTTATTATACCTTCCTTTTAGACATTGCAGCCATGAGCCGCGCTTATTATAATAACCTAATAAAAATAGGGATACATGAAACTGTCATAGACAAAAGATGATGTATCTAGCTATGTCTTTCTGTAATTTTCTCTACTATACTACATCTCAGTCATGTCATGATTTTTTATTTCACTATCGGTTAATTGATCGCAATGATATCGATGTTCTCAGCAGCTGTGTGTAAAGAAAGACCCTTAAAGAGTAAAATATCGAAGAGTGTTATCATTTTGCAAACACTAGTTGGTACGTTTCTTACCTCTAATATAAAATAATACCAGGTATGTAATAAAACAAATTATAATTGATATAAAAATATGTAATTATCTTTAATCATCAGAAATGTCGATGTCAGACGTCGATATCGATTCGCCAACCACGTTTTTCTCGACTGTTTTGGATGGTAAAACTTCACTGAATTTATTGAAAATTGGCAACAAGGGGACAGGAACTGACGGACCACATGTAGTGTATTCTATTTGCAGGGACGTTAAACTATTATCTGAAGTGTCTATTAAATCTACACAATCGGTTTCGCATTTAATTTTTTGTAATTTTTCGTTTACCAAAAAATCATTGGAATTAATACCTGAAAAATCCATAGTATTTTCAGTTATTTGCGATTTTTCATGGCATCTCGATGTAGAACTTTGGGGCTCATTTTCCAGATTGTTTTGTTTACATTTAGAGTAATCAATTGCATCTGGGTTAAACGGATATAGGCCGCATTTTCTAAACCCGTCTTTGATGTTATCATTCACATATGTATTTTCTAATGTGTCATGAAAGAATTGACAGAAGTTGTTTTTATTAAGGGGAGAGTTAAAATTTTCGGGTTTTGATAAAAATATTTTTACAGCCTCCTTCCATGATGATTTTAATGGTCCAAATATGCTCATGTCTGCTGGTCGGAGTAAGTCAGTGTTTGGAGGAAGAGCATACAAAATGATGCCAAGAATTTCGCACATACTGCTCAAATCTTGTGAAATGTGCGAACTATCACCACCGTATAGCAGCAGTATTGGCTTTTTTATAGAATTGTGCTCTACCCATGTATCAAAATCGTTCGTGATATATCTGAACAATATGTCCGACTTAATCAACCCACTTTCCGATAGCCCCAGGCACCATTCTGGGGGCATACTCTCTATAACTGTTTTCGGGGGGCGTATGTATGGAATAACAACCAGCGGTGGACATATCTGGGTATTAGCGTTGAAAATGACTAACACTGTAATAGGTTTTGTTTCCTTACACAATTTAAGCTGGAACAAACTATCTAATGCCATTGGTGTAATAATTTTTCCAGTTTTAGTAGACATAGAAAAGCTACTTTCACATCCATTAAAAATGCGTTCTGAGTGTTCTAATATATCCTTATTATCAGTTTCTTCTAAAAAGGTTTCTAATCCATTGAACCAATTTCTTATAGATTCTTCAGTTATTCGTGTGCTACACCTATTCTTCCCTTCTATTGTAATATTACGTAGTTCGGGATGTCGCTTTAAAAAATTCTTATACCAAGATTTTCCTGGACGGTCGTCCTTAAAAGAATTTGTCTTTCCAGAATCTTTCACAATTTTTTGGACAGCATCCAGAAGCTCCTGCTTTTTTATTGGAAATCCAAATTTGGCTCTTTTTAAAATCCACTCTTTAATCTTTTTTTCATTTTCCACTCCTAATTCAGGATCTAGTCCTCTAGCTTCGACAATACTATTTAATCGAGACTGCATTGTCGATTGAGGAATCCCATATAATCGACAGGCCTCTCTTATTGGCTTTCCGTTCACCTGTATTTCATGGAGAGCTTGTTTTAGTTCCTCTTCAGTGTACCTGCAAACCTTTTTCACGCTCACATTCGGGGTCGAGAGCATCTGAAGAAAAAAATCATATAATATACAACTCATTATGGTTGAAGTAATTCATAAAGTAAAAACTGTTTAAAATTTGTTTTAAAAAATGTGTAAAGAGAAACTTATTTAAGATTTGTATGAGGAACAATTTATCGGTACATTACTTTCATATAACATAATAATATACAAAGGGCACACCGCAGAAGCTTCTAGTCAGCATGGTATTTACGATATTTACAACAATCATCATCTTTCTTATTACAGCCAATTTACATTAAAAATAATAATTTTAAATGAAGTTGCCATGCAGCAGGGAGGGACCTAATGAAACTTTCATTTATTTTCATAATAAATAATGGATCTGTTATAAAAAAAAAAGTTTCAGAGCCGTCAGTAGTTCCGGAGGGGGGGGGGGGGGGGGGGGATGGTCAGTTTTTGGTTTTAATTTTCGTTCTTTCTTGATGACCTCTTGTCAGTCACGCGACCGTGAGCGGGTTTGGCCTACATGTACAAACGACACGTATGATGTTATTTCACTTTCACAAATATACAGGGTTATTTGTAACTCGACGTATTCCTGGCGGGAGCTGATGAAGGAGCCAAAATGCAATATATTTGATGTTCATTTGTATGAGCAAAAAAAAAAAATCTTGCTACTTGTGGAGATATTTGCAATTTAAACTTTTTTCGTTATTTACCCGGATTTTTGCATTTAGGTACGAATTTAAAAAAAATACGCATGGTATGGTTATTATTTAAAATTATTTTTCTAACTAACACTTCAATAAAGCCCACCTTACATTATTAAGATGAAAATTCCATCTGAATGAAAAACTACGAGCTACAACAAAAACAAAATTATTTAAAAAATACATGTTACTTGACAAAATATGTTGTCTAGTTGAAAAAATTACCATGACACTAGGCTTACAAGTTATTAAAAAAACTTGCCCATTTAATCAGATTTTTAAAAATGTATTAATGTTAATCTAAAAACATGTAATTCTTAACAAAACGGCGTTTCACTCGTCGTAGGTAGAGCATATTTCAGGGTTAAAAAGTATAAAGCATAAAAGTAATGCACAAACTATTATTTTTTTGTTCATACATCTTGCTCGATATGAGCCCCTCTATTTCTTTTAAAGGTCCGAATCCTGAACTTAACTGAAAAAAATAATAGTTTGTGCATTACTTTTATGCTTTATACTTTTTAACCCTGAAATATGCTCTACCTACGACGAGTGAAACGCCGTTTTTGTTAAGAATTACATGTTTTTGGATTAACATTAATACCTTTTTACAAAGCTGATTAAATGGGCAAGTTTTTTTAATAACTTGTAAGCCTAGTGTCATGGTAATTTTTTCAACTAGACAACATATTTTGTCAAGTAACATGTATTTTTTAAATAATTTTGTTTTTGTTGTAGCTCGTAGTTTTTCATTCAGATGGAATTTTCATCTTAATAAGGTAAGGTGGGCTTTATTGAAGTGTTAGTTAGAAAAATAATTTTAAATAATAACCATACCATGCGTATTTTTTTTTTAATTTGTACCTAAATGCAAAAATCCGGGTAAATAACGAAAAAAGTTTAAATTGCAAATATCTCCACAAGTAGCAAGAATATTTTTTTTTGCTCATACAAATGAACATCAAATATATTGCATTTTGGCTCCTTCATCAGCTCCCGCCAGGAATACGTCGAGTTACAAATAACCCTGTATACATATTTCTGCTGATTATACCATTTTTAAAGCAAGTGTTGCGTAATAAATGCCGTTATAATCTCTATTTTAGAACTTAATATACATTACTTACCTAGTAAACACTCTACATACATATATGTATAAACTAGATTTTTCCCGCAGCTTCGCCCGCGGTAGAGATCGTTTTTTTACAAATCCTAGTTACTTTTACTTAGTTAGATTTAGTTGCCTATGACTCAAGTAAACATTATCATTTGATAGCGTGATTCAGAATTGGCAAATTAATTTTACTAAAGCCATCTATTAACAACACCCGGAACTAAATATCTAGCAACTACCAAAATATCGATCTTCCCTTGGGGATGTTTTACCGCGGTAAAAATTAGCCAACGTAACTCTCCACCCTCCTCACTATCTCCACACACAAAAACCATACCAATTAACAGCTTCGTTGCGACGTGAAAGACGGACAAACAAACAAACAAACACACTTTCACATTTATCTTAATATATATAAATTACGTGTCACGTTGTTTGTCCGCGATGGACTCCGAAACTACTTAACCGATTTTAATCAAACTTGCACACCGTGTGCAGTTTGATCCAACTTGAAAGATAGGATAGCTTACATCTCAAAATAAAAAAAAACTTTTGACAGAACGAAGTTTTTCCGGGCAGCTAGTAATATTATAAGTATATAAGTAATATAAGTAATAAGTATAAGTATGGATATCGACATCGAGCTACAAAAATAGGCTTCTACCTCCTACAAATACCACCAGCTGACCCGAATATAACCAGCTGACCCGGCGCACTTTGTATCGCCTAACAATCAATTAATGTAGTGTTACTTTAACTTAACTTTTATAGTTTTGGTAGGTTTAACAAATCAGAGATTAAATTCCCTCTCCCTCTCCCTCCATTTTTTCTAACTATGAGCTAATCTTTAGTCTGATATAATTTACTCTAGCTTAACTTTAAAAATTTTCATATTTATAAATTAATGCAGACTTAACTGACTGAAGAAAACTGACGAAGTTAATTTGTATGAAAATGACTTCCAACACCTATTTTCATTTTACCCCTTAGGGGATGAATTTCCAAAAATCCGTTCTTAGCTGACGTTTCCTTACGTACAGGATCTAGTCCTTCAGTTTTGACAATCCCATTTAATCGAGTCTGCATTGTCGATGGAGGAATCCCATATAATCGACAGGCCTCTCTTATTGGCTTTCCGTTCACCTGTATTTCATGGATAGCTTGTTTTAGTTCCTCTTCAGTGTACCTGCAAACCTTTTTGTTTTTCACGCTCACATTCGGGGTCGAGAGCATCTGAAGAAAAAAATCATAAAATATACAACTTACATTTTAGCCAATTTACATTAAAAATAATAATTTTAAATGAAGATGCCATGCAGCAGGGAGGTACCTAATGAAACTTTCATTTGTTTGCATAATAAATAATGGATCTATTATAAAGAAAAATAGTTTCAGAGCCGTCAGTATTTCGGGGGGGGGGGGGGGGGGATGGTCAGTTTTTGGTTTTAATTTTCGTTCTTTCTTGATGACCTCTTGTCAACGACCCCTTACCCAACGTACCCCTTACTTAGGGGATGAATTTCCAAAAATCCGGTCTTAGCTGACGTTTCCTTATGGTGGGCATACACGATACGAGAAATCGTTACGATCGGACTGTATGGTTCGAACGGTACCAATAAATCGCTACGTGTATGTTACAAAACTGCACAATTTCGTCCGATTTTTAAGACTGTGCAGTCGAACGAAACAGTACGAAAATTTCAATTGATTAACGGAATCGGAAGAATTGTGCCGACTGATCGTAAGATCGTAACGTGTATGCGCTCGTTCAGTTTTCGTGTTCAGTTTTGTCGTCAGTCGCAGTTCGGGTGGACGTGCGCTGATAAACTGATACACGTTATTAAATTAATGCCTTTATTTTTGAAGGTTTCACTTCTGTGACGAGTGAATTGCACACATTTTAACGTCGTCCGTCGAAGCCATCGCTGACACGTGTGCGTCGGCACCGTTTATTGGAATGTCTGATCGTAACGATTTCTCGTAGCGTGTATGGCTTGTATGCCATATACGATAAACTGTACCGCTCGAAGTGTACAGTCTGATCGTAACGATTTCTCGTAGCGTGTATGCCCACCATTACGTACAGGACTTACGTCTAGTCCTTCAGTTTTGACAATCCCATATAATCGACCGTACATTGTCGATAGAGGAATCCCATATACTCCACCGGCCTCTTTTATTGACTTTCCGTTTACCCGTATGTCAATTATAGCTTGTTTTAGTTCTTCTTCAGTGTACCTGCGAACCTTTTTCGTTTTCTCGGTCATATTCGTGGTCGAGGACATCTGAAATAAAATAAAAATAATGTCATAAAATAACCACTCATTAAGGTCGAAGTCATTCATAAGGAAAAACCTGACTTCAACAACTTCAGTCACGTTGACCTCAATGAAGTCGATTCAATAAGTTTTCAAATTATATGTTGTTGGAAACTTAACTTTAATAAAGGACTAGTTTAGTTTGCAGCAATCTCTCGCATTAAATCATAACTATCTAATGGTCAAGAACCAATATAACATAATCGCGAACCATATGTTACAGATTTAAAGCAATGGTTAACAGATATTTACCAAAAGAAGTAAGTTAAAAAGAGTGGTTTTTTTTACAGATTTTGAGCTCAATAAATTTATGCCTACCTACATACTGCTTTTATTTTAACTCCTACGTTTTTAGGATATCAATCAAAAATTTAAGTTTCAAGGATAAGTAGGTATATTTTAAATTATATTAATAAAATGATAAACATATTTATTTTATGAGGAACATATTTTTTATGCACATTTATTAACAGAGATTAAAAAATCCCAGAAAATAAGTTATTATCTTTCATAAAATGTTTACTGTAAGTTTTCCTTAGAAGCTAGATACATACTGCCACAAATTATTTTAGAGATTTTTATGAGGAACAATTAATTTATTGGTACATTATTTTCATATTATAAAACTTTATAGCGCACCGCAGACAGAAACTTCCCGTCAGCATGGTTTTTACGATATTTTCAACAATCATCATCATAATTTACACAAAAGAAATAATCATTTTAAATATACCTAGGTGCAATGCAGCAGTTAAATAATGGATCTATCATTAAAAAACAATTATCAAAATCGGTTCACTCAGTCGAAAGTTCTGAGGTAACAAACATAAGAAATACAGTCAAATTGAATACTTCCTCCTTTTTTGAAGTCGGATAATAACTCAGGGAGCGATAACGTTGCAGATATTTAAAAGGAAACCTGTTTTACGATGGAATTATATGAAGAATTGTAATAGAAGAAAACATATTATTGTAATCTTTTACTAAAGTAAATATTGTTTACAACGGCACATTCTAAAGTGTGACCTCGAGTCATTGCGATAAGCGAAACGAAACAAGACCACGTAACAAACGCCTGGACGCTTTCTAGCGTTTTTAACATGCATTTAGTAAGCGATCAGTAGATTTTAGTAAAATATACAGTTATGAATGCAGTAAATTCAATAACTAGACTAATATTACCTCTAATTTGAGTAAATAACTAATACTAAGATATAAAATTTACCTTTAAACGCCGTTATTCGTCACCGTTTTTCGTATTTCACGCGCTTACGTTCTCACTCCACTGAGTCAAAACAAGAACTGAGCGGGACGGCACATAATGTAATGCTGAATGGCTCGGGCACCGACCGACGCGGCCGGTCGGCGTTTGGGTTTAGCCGTTCGCGGTGGGTTATACTATAGGTATCTAGTTAGACAGACTAAAAAGACATTACTATTGGCAAGGATAGTCTGGATAGTCATACTATCCAAGTACGGCCTAGCCTACGGCCGCCGGCCCACGAAACAATTGCAACAATAATTTTAATGGAAAACCTCGAGTTGTTTTTATTTATTTATAAAAATATATCTAAACTTTTCTTTTATACCGAGGTACCTATATGCTACTGACGGGAATATTGATATAAACAAAATTTATTTTTACTCTTATAAGTACTTACCTAAGAAGAAATTTATTATAAGAAGAAGATTTTTTTTAAATAACCATTAAGCAATGGACAATAACATTTACTTGGATGTAGGTTGCCAATGTTGCCACATAAAAATAATATATCTACATAGGTTGCCACTGCCAACCAGGATAATAATTTTGGCGATAGTGAAATAACAGACTACACTAGAGTGACATGTTGCATGCAAGTTTTTTATAATTTCATTTGGCATTTTCATAATGTTGCGGTTAACGGGTGTATAGTATGCGTTATGAGTGCGTCGGATAAATTTAATGTGAAGACATGTCTTTTTTAATAAACTCTGTGAAATTGGATGGGCAAACACTCTTGTAGGGTAACAAGAGGAACATTATGACAAATAAGACAAACAGTTTCAAGAAAATCAAAATATTTATTTGGTGGCATTTACAATATTTTAAATGAATTAATAGAATTTCTTAAATAATTTAATTCATGTTTGTGATTCAAAATAATATATTTATGAACGTCAAATCTTTTGAATCACCACCGTTTCATCTAAATTTGTTATTAAATTAAATAAAATGTTCTTATTAATATAGAAAAAAGGTTATCATAAACATTATAATTTTATAAACGATGTCTTAATTTATCGTTTTTTTATGTTTTATGTTGATAAATATCAACTTTTAAAAATATCATTTATTCATTTAAGACTACTGCAAATGTCATGTACAAATATTTTGATATACGATTAAATTATATCTGTCGTTTGTGCCCCCACTTTAGTTCACTTTACCATATTACACATAATAGTGTTGCCCTATCTGATTTTTAAAACTATATTAAACTTGACATAGTTATACAATATGTATTCACATTTATCCAAAATACTTTAACATTATGTACTTTTATATTATTTTTAGTGATGGGCCGACTACAACCGACTAGTCGGGAAAACCGACTATTCGGCATGTTTTCTAGTCGCCGACTATTCGCCGAATAGTCGGCAAAAAAGGCCGAATAGTCGGCATTTATTTTCGCTATTAAAAATAAAGTTAAAGAAAACTCCAAAATTATAAAATCAACATAGTTAACTAGATTTATTATTTTAATAAATCAGATAATAACAAAAAAAAATATTGATGTGAGTGACAATGCGCCTTGATTTTGCTTCAACGCCTCTTTGATCGATAATTCCAATCTATACTATAATAAAACTCAAAGGGCAAATTTTCTGTACATTGAATATTTTTTTTTAAATTTTGATTAGGGGGCATTTCAATAACGTGGTAGAGCACAAAAATTTATTTTTCAGAATTATTGTCTATCTGTCTGTTTGTCTGTCCGGGCATCACATGAAAACCCTTGAACGGATTTCGATGAAAATTGGTAAAGTTGTTACTAATACTCCGGGTCATATTTTAAGATACTTTTTATCCCGGAAAATTAAAATTAAAACGTGATGAAAGTTTGTATGGAATAGTTTTAAAACATCAACCGATTTGCTTCAAAGCAACAAAATATGTTCCTTGCTTAAATTTATGGAACACATATTTTTCAGTTGTTCAAAATTTTGAAAACAATAGAAAAAAATACAAATTAATGTGAATATTGCTTATTTTTCAAAACCCGTTCCTGGAGGAATACTTTGTGATTTTATCGTGGGTTTCAGTATATAAATTACTAATACTTCAATATAAATTCACCGTTTTTTAAATTTCCTTCTGCAAGAGGTACAAATAAGGTAAAACAATTTCCATATGCGAAGCTGCGGGCAACAGCTAGTGTATGTATAAAACAGGGTGCTACTTTAAAACAGGAGTCATCGATAGCTTTTGAAACATTTCTACCGTTATCTCGCACAATAGGATGAATTATGGTGGTAAAGAGTACAAATTTGATCGAAGTAAGGATGATCGGCATTGCCGACTAGTCGGCCGAATAGACGGCAATTTTTTTGCCGACTAGTCGGCTAGTCGGCTGATCGGCAAAACCCATAGTCGGCCCATCACTAATTATTTTTAGCTATAGAATACTAAACTTTATGTCATATTTCTATTACAAATGATTTATTTTAAAATTACAATTGTAAGTTGATTACAACAATATAAATTGTCAAACGTCAAAAATCAAACAAATATTTTATAAAATACCCAGTTATTTAACAGTTTATTTGACGTTTAATATCGGTATTTGTTGTTTAATATCGGTTATATAATTTTAAACTTAATTATCAATATGTTTAATTAAAATCATTGCCGTGCGCGCATTACTATAGAAAATAAATGTTATAATAATATGTGGCAACACGAAACCTTTAACAAATTATCATCAAATTGGCACTCGTCGAAGTCGTCGAGTCCATGTTGAGTCATAACTTGATGTAGTTTTTATTTTATTGGCACTAGTGAAGAGATATTATGTCAGTTTGTCTTATCTACGATATTAGTCAATCTCGTTATGTATTCAATATTGTTATGTATAGAATTATCAGATTACCAAAGATTATTGAGGTTGTTTTTTCCATGGAAAATAAAAATTAGCATAATAATAACTAATAAAACAAGCAAAATAATACTATAACGGTATAGACGGTAATGGTATAATCTAAATTTTACTAACAAAAAATAACCGACTTCAAAGTTACTCAAAAACTACTTGTCAGATCTCGTTCAAATTTATGTGGGACCACATGACAAGCACCTGCTTTAGATTAAAAAAGAACCATCAAAATCGGTTCGCCTAGTCCAAAGTTCTGAGGTAACAAACAAAACAAAATACAGTCGAATTGAGAACCTCCTGTTTTTTTGAAATAGGTTAAAAATCCTGGAAAATGGCTAGCTATACCTACTCCATTTTTTAGTAATAAGATGTAAGTAACAGTTTAGTAAGTATATCGATAAAAATAATAAATATTTCATATCAATAATAATTTTTTGTATTCTGAAACTATTATTGACTTAAAAAAAGGTGGTCGTAAACCAACACACTAGTGGCCAAAAACCGGTAGAGGTGGCCGCAAACCAGCACATCGCAAATTTTTCACTTTCTACGGTACATTTCAAAATTTATACATCGGAGTGCAATGTTTTATGTTTTGATTCACATCTTGACTATATTAGAGACCCATTTACACATAAACCGACTATTTTTGCTGTACATAACATATATTTTCACTCGCCCAAAGTGCGCAATTACATTATGTGACCGCTATCCGGTACATCGACCCTACTCCGCAATGCCCACAACTCCGCAACTCCGCAGTGCTCGCGTTGTCCTAGGAGCATGAGGACGCGCGCGCTGTGAATAAGAAAAAAATACACAGAAACCGAAATTTAAAGGTAAATTTTGTTACTTATGTTTTGTTTATTCATATTAGAGCTATTGCTACTTAAATTTTGAGCAATTTCAATCGTTTCATGTATTTATTCTAAATATAACTTTACGGTCGCTTACTAATACGCATATTTATTTGATGCGCTAGCAAGCGGCCAGGTGGTCGTTAGCCGACGGACGGTATAATAATATAATTTATTTTTGTTAACTCAGTGTTCGAGTTATGGATACGCTATTCAGCATCTGGCGTTGTTGCAAATGCATAAAGATACAGTACTTCAGTAAGCGACTGGAAAGTTTTTTAATATTAAGTAAAGAGAAGTTTTAATTTACTCAGAAAAAAGGTTCAGTTTTTTCTAGTTAGCGACCATTATAATGAGAATGATAATGGCTGCAAACTAAATCGTTCTTTTATAAATATTTAGGATTCGATCACATGTTAAATGACGTCCGATGTAGAGCAATGGTTACCATGCCGGACCGCCACGCCGAGGGTCCTGGGTTCGATTCCCAGCCAGGCGGAAATTTTAATGATGAGTTTCTGTTCTCGGTCTGGGTGTATTGTGCTTGCCTTTGAGTGTTATCCATGGCACCCACGACACAGAGAATCCTAGTGTGGGGCTATGAGTTTGTAGCGTTATTTATTTCAAAAGCTTTTTAAATGATATTATCGCATTGAAGTATTATTACTAGCGTATAGAACGGACACCGCGAACATAATGTATGTTCCAATGAATTGACGCCGCGCGGCTTCAATGTCCAATGGATTCGTTCGTTCGATTTTGAAAGGAGAACAGGGGCTCAATTTTGAAAATAGAACCTCCCGGCGGGGACACACATTTTGTTTGAGATGTCTTCTCTATGCATACTTATACCTCAATGTATTATCGCTTCATCTCGTTTTATATTAAAAAAAACTGTGACAGAAAGATAATTGTTGTCTGTTTGTTTGTGCGTTTTATTAACCGACTTCAAAAAAAGGAGGAGGTTCTCAATTCGACTGTATTTTTTTTTTTTTTTTATGTTTGTTACCTCAGAACTTTGGACTGGGCGAACGGATTTTGATGATTCTTTTTTTAATCGAAAGCTGGTGGCTGTCATGTGGTCCCACATAAATTTTATTGAGATCTGACAATGGAATCCATGAGAAAACCACATAAGTCGTAAATTTGTGTTAAGATGTGCGCGACAAATTGACGAATAACTCAATATCACGTCAACCGATTTCGATGATTCTTTTTTTAATCGAAAGCAGGCGCTTGTGTTGTGGTCCCACATAAATTTGAACGAGATCTGGCAAGTAGGTAGTTTTTGAGACTTTGAAGTCGGTTATTTTTTGTTAGTGAAATTTAGATTATCCGGCTAAGCTTAGAAACGGCTAAACCGCTTTGCATGCGGTTTTTACAGATATAATAATTGTGGGTTAACATTTAATAGGTAGGTATTATATTTCAATCTGCTAACAAATAAAAAAGATATACCTATTTGAGTGTGGGTAGTGGTGATAAGACAGGCGTAAAACGGCCGGCAGTTACTAGTCTTAATATGTATAAATTACGTGTCACGTTGTTTGTCCGCGATGGACTCCTAAACTACTTAACCGATTTTAATCAAATTTGCACACCATGTGCAATTTGGTCCAACTTAAAAGATAGGATAGCTTACATCTAAAAAAAAAAAAATCTTTTGACGGAACGAGGTCTGTCCGGGCAGCTAGTAAAATATAAAATACGGAGTTTATTGCGCGAGGTGACTGAAGTTATTGAAGTCGGTTTTTTACTTTATTAATGATCGTTATTACTCGACTGCCAAGGACGGGTTAAGGTGGCCACTCACGGTCAGTCCATCGCGTCAAATGGCGTGATATACAGCCAAAATTTGATCGTGAATGTGAAAAACTGATGGCGTGATTTAAAAAATTTGTATGTCCAATCGCGCCATTTTGACATATCGCACCTTTGGTGGTACAAGGGCACATCTTACAAAAAATCGTAAAATGACAAAAATTAAACAAAAAAATATTTTACACCTGCAAAGTACATGGCCATATTCACAAATAAATGGGTCGTATCTCATGCAAAGAACAAACACTTTGAAGCAATAAAAAGACGAATAATACGACTCGGAATGCAAAAAAAAAAAAACTTTAAAATGGCTCTCCTGTAAAATTACAAAAGTGCAGTTGAGCCCTTGTTCCACCAAAGGTGCGATATGTCGCTTGGCGTGGCTCCAAAAATGACGCGATGGAATGATCGTGAGTGACCACCATTATGTTTTTCGCGCGTATCTTGTTTGTAATATATTTTGTAAATTTCTTTAACTTCCAAACGGCTGGATGGATTTCGACAGATAAGGTATCGTTTATTCTTAAAACCCCAAGTGTTAACCTTTATTGAAAAAACAAAATGGTGAATTTTTACAGCAAAATAGTAATACGTTTCTAAAAAAAAAATCTAAGCTATTAAGTAGACGAGGATTACAAATGTTTACTATGTTAGTTTAAGGTTTTTGCAGCCGGGTTTTAGGTTTTAACTTATTTAATTATACTAGTTATTTAACGTTTTATATCATAGTTTTGTAATTTTTGCTTCAGATGTCCTCGAATAAACTCAAAAAAATCAAGAAAAAGAAACGTGCTGTTTACTCTGAAGAAAAATTAAAAAAAGCTCTTCATGATATTCGCGAAGAAGGAAAAGGAATTCGAGAGACCTGTCGATTATATGGCATTCCTCGATCGACAATACAGGATCGATTAAGTGGGAAAAGAGCTGATACTATCGAAACGAGAGGACCAGATCCTATACTAGGAGTGGAAAATGAAAACCAGATTAAAGAGTGGATTTTAACAAGAGCCAAATGTGGATTTCCAATAAAAAAGCAGGAACTTCTGGATGCTGTCCAAAAAATTGTGAAAGATTCTGGAAAGCAAAATCCTTTCAAGGATGACCGCCCAGGACAAACATGGTATACGAGGTTTTTAAAGCGACATCCCGACCTGTCTTGTGTTGCAATCGAAGGGAACACAAATAACACACCAATAACTGAACAGTCGATAAGAACTTGGTTCAATGAATTAAAAACCTTTTTAAAAGAAACTGGTAATCAGGATATATTAGAGTACCCAGAACGCCTTTTTAATGGGGATGAATGCGTCTTTGCTGTATCTCCTAAAAGTGGAAAAGTTTTAGGCCCAAAGAAAAACCAAAATATATTCCAGTCTAAATCGGTGAACAGCAAGAGTCATTTAACAGTAGTAGTACTTTTCAACGCTAATGCTCAGATATGTCCACCGCTAGTTGTTTTTCCAAACGTAAGCTCCCCGAAAGCAGTTGTAGAGAGTATGCCCACAGAATGGTGTCTTGGGCTGTCGGAAAGTGGGTTGATGAAGTCGGACCTGTTTTACAAATACATCACAAATGAATTTAATAATTGGTTAGAAAACTATTGTATAAAAAAACCAATATTGCTATTGATTGATAGTAACAGATTGCAAATGTCACAAGCCTTGACTACTATGTGCGAAAATATAGGCATAATTTTATATCCTTTTCCTCCAAACACCATCCACGTACTCCAGCCAGCAGACTTGAGTGTGTTTGGACCATTGAAATCATCATGGAAGGCGGCTGTAAGAAATTTTTTGATAAAACCCGAAAATGTCAATTCGTGCGTTAATAAAACCAACTTTTGTAAATTTTTTCGTGACATACTAGAAAAAAAATATATGATTGATAACATCATGGACGGGTTTGGCAAATGTGGCCTGTATCCGTTTGACCCGGATTCAATTGATTACACTCAATTTGAAGAAAACAACCTAAAAAAGGTGCGTAAGGCCAAATTGAGTTCCAAAGAAATAACTATCAATGATATTGATAGTACAAGAAAGGTACTGAGAAAATTACAACCGATATTAAAACAAAAAAATGTAAATGTTGGCGTTATTTTGAAGGAATTGCTTAAATTAGAAAGACGAACGGTTAAACGCAAAACGAATTCTGAAAATGAAATAAACATTTCAGGCAATTTAGATTTTCCAACATCATTGCAAATAGAAATTTCTCCAGTCGATGTACCACCGTTGACAATTTTGGATAACATCAGTAATGTTTTGCCACCCATAACATTCGTGAAAACCATGTCCGAAGAGGAGACATCAACACATGATACCAAAATTTTTGAAGTTTAACAAAAATAAATATTTGAAATCAATTAATAATTTGTTGTTTTGTACCCTTTTAGTTTTTAAAGTAATGATCTCAAACGTGTAGACCAGTGTGTTGATAATTATGATAAATGGCTGTTAAATTTGAATTAAAATATTGTGATGAAAATGTACTATTATTTATTTTGTTTCACATCTTGACTTACCTATAGAGGGACAATTAACATGTATTTTACGCGTCAATTATATTAGTATATTTTGACTCGTCCAAAGCGGAAACTTAAGTAAACTGTTGCCAACCGGTGTTATGTCGGCTACGGCCATTGAAGTATAATGTCATAGAATAGACATCTCGAACAAAATGTACGTCCCCGCCGGGAGGTTCCATTTTCAAAATTGAGCTCCTGTTCTCCTTTCAAAATTGAACGAATCCATTGGCAATTGAAGCCGCGCGGCGCCAATTCATTGGAAAATACAATGTGTTCGTGGTGTCTGTTCTATACGCTAGTAATAATACTTCAATGGCTACGGCGCATCGACCCTTTCAAGTTTGAAAATAAAGGAATAATGTGTGATAATTAAAAAAAAAAACTCTCTTATCATCCTAAAATGAGTATATATTTATGTTAGTGTGTGTAAATGTAACCTACAGCAAAGACATTCAAGCACTCAAACGCCGATCGATGTCTTGTGTAAATCGTAAGTAATCGTTCGATAGTTAAATAGGGTTACCAATGTAAAAAAATTTTTTAACACTGCCGTGTTTTTATTATTTATTTATTTAAACTTTATTGAATTCATAAATTGAATTACAATGGGCGGACTTAATGCCTAGTGGCATTTTCTACCAGTCAACCCTGGTGATGATGAAAAATTGTGGTAGGTGCAACAAACAAAAATTTAATCACGATGCTTTTATTTCATTCCACTATAAATAATATATATTTATACATACATAAAAACACATATACATATATAAATTTGTACATACAAATATACATATAAAAGCAAAGCAAAAGCAAAGCAACAACCCATAATTGTCCCACTGCTGGGCTCGGGGTCTCCTCTCAGAATGTGAGGGTTAGGCCATAGTCTACCACGCTGGCCAACTGCGGATTGGTAGACTTCACACACCTTCGAGAACTTTTATGGAGAACTCTCCGGTGTGCAGGTTTCCTCACGTTTTTTTCCTTCACCGAAGCAAGTGATAATTAACATGTAATACGCACATAATATTTGAAAATTAGAGGTGCGTGCCATGATTTGAACTCGGGCCCCTTCGTTCGGGAGACCAACGTTCTACCGCTGGGCTATCACTGCTATATATATACATACATACACATAACATATATACAAATACATACATATCGCCGTTTATGCCGAAAGAAGACACTGCGTTCTGTTAAGGATACGGTGCCTTGAGGAAATGCTCACGGACTCTTAATTTAAATGATTGCAAACTGGTTATTATTATCAGTAGATAACAGCTGTTGTCAACACAAGTTGGCTGTCAACGCCATAATAATATCATTTCCATTGACCACTACATAAGTTACATAATATAAAATGTATAGGATAAGAAGAAAATAATCTCTGCAAATGGCTTCCAAAGGTTTGCGTCACATGACAATATTATAATGAAGTGACTATTGTCACGATTTTCATAACAATCATAATCTTTACTTTCGATATTACCTGAGGAAGGTAACATTTAACATTTAGAAATCTTTCGTCAAGTTTTGTTTATCTAACATAATTAAACGATAAGATGAATTTCCTTTCCTGTTACCAAAAACTGGCGTGGTGTTAATTGGCAAATCTAGGCGCAGAGATTAACACCTTCTATTAGGAATCAGCCTTTAAAAAATTTAACGGTCTATTCTCAATTTCGCCATGTTTATAAAAGTGTGGTAAATTTTTTAGGGTTCCGCAAACGTGGATAATTAAAACCTTTGTAGGAGCAGGAGTATCTTTGTCTACTTACGTGTTACCACAGAGATAATACCTATATAACAGTTTAGAATCTTCAAGTCCGATTAGCTAAAGAAAATTCCTTTGATTAAAAGTGAAGTCAATTCGATTTCTAATTTACTTCATTTGTAAAGTTTCTGACTGTAACGATAGGATTCGGGTAATTCCGAGCACAGGATCGAACTGTAGAGTTAATGTAGAGTCGTCGAGAGTAAAATGACCTTTAGTTAAGTAAAAATATTAATAGGATCGGAACTGAATAGGAACGGAATGGAATAGGAACGGAAAGATGGATAGGAATAGCTAATATTAATAGGAACAATATGGTTCCATTTTTAGGGTTCCGTACGAAAAAAAAGAAAAACGGAATCCTTATAGGATCACTCGTGCGTTCTGGGCGACCGCCGTTCACAGCCAACTTACTCCAAAACTACAGGACGCTGAGTTTTTGTATAAATTTTCCTGGCGTCTCCTGATTAGAGCATAAGTCCTATTATTTCTTCACTTACAATTTACGTATTTCTTTTCTTTATTTAAGGTTCAGTGGTTATGAAGATAAAAATTTTATGCAACACCAAGAACGTACGTATAACATTAATAATGTTGCGTGGGCCCTGCGAATCCATGGACTTAGTGTGATCTTCTATGCTTAAGTCCTCAATTTCATCACGTTAGATATACTTAATTAGGGTCTTGTCCTGAAGCTCGCTTCACTCTCACTTGACTCTCAGTCACTTATTGTTTCAGTGACCGTAATTCTTTCCTAATACCTAAAAAATAAACAAAGAAAAGAACATCACAATACATAATGGTTACAAACTAATTTATACCAGGCAAGCTAAAAGCTAAAAGAGGCGGGGCGTTTAACATATTTGGAGCTCATAGAGAATCTTGAATTTAAACTACATTAGGAACTTATTTGCCTCGGAAAGTTAAGTAAACGTTCTCTTTTAGAGGAGTTGTCGTCATAATTATAAATATATTATATGTAAATCGTCGTTCATCGTCAGCTATGAATAGAAGGTTAAGGTCATTGTATTCATTTCAAGTGATTTACGGCAAAAAATAGACGTATTAGAAAATTATTAAAAATTGTCACAAAGTATTGCTCATAGAAAACTGTGATGGTTAGCTGGTATAGAATCTTTGAGTATAGAATGCTTTGAGCATTAAACTCGCCATTTGTACCGTGACATTTTCGTATATTGTGGTCAATAAAGGTTAAATAAAATAAATGTTTAATGGCTTTGTCAGCCTTTAGGTCTTTGACCTTTAGGCTTTTTGGTTGAGCCAAAAACGCGCAATTTGACTTGTCCATTGAGTTAACGTCGAAGAGCGCAATAAAGCACACTTCACGAGTTGTTATGCCCATAACTAAACAAAACGCAGTAACATTAAGTAAACTCAACGTTAAATCATTTAACGAGAAACAAGACGTTTAACATCCCATTGACGAGTGCTCACGTTGAAAGCTGAATGCTAAATGCGAATTTGTCTCGTCTAATTGGCGCTTTTCGGGCTCTTTATAGGACTGCAGGCAAATTGCACTGCTCGTAGAGCGATGGCTCTCCATTCCACTCGGGACGGCCGCGCGGTGCCAATTGCCCTAGACTTTATTAAATTGAACAACATAACCTCTTGTCTCCAACCGAATTACGAACAGGATGCCCGTATTTTTCTATTAAATAAATAGAAAATTGTTCGCTTCGCGTTTTAAACGGGATGCTGTTTAGGCAAGACTATCAAAGTAATAGGGAAAAATAGGTTATAGAAGTAAGAGTTTAATTTTCTTATTTGGTCGTCTATTTTGATCTTATAAATTTCTAAACGTTGAAAGTTTTGGTAATAGAAAACATAGTTATTAAATCTGAGGATCTTAAACAAAAATTGAGATTAGGTATACCTACCTTAAATCCAATTTCGGCCTAGTTAGTTCTTATCGATTCTTATTGAATTTGGATTACAAACCTAATCGGTCCAAGTTATGGAGTTTCTTGTAATGTGCTTTATTATTAACTAAAAAAAATATATAAAACAGTCGTCAATCCACCGAAACTGTATGTTTAGTACCTACTGTGATTGCATTCCTGATAGACGATTGTAAGCTACGCTTATTGTAACACGAGTAGGTAACTGGTTTTCTTATTTTTTACACCTTGGGTTACATTATTGGAGTTTTATTAAGGATCTCTAATTTTTTTGAAAATATAATATAGCCTATGTCACCCGGGGATAGTGTAGTTTCCCAACAGTGAAAGAATTTTTCAACTCGGGTCAGTAGTTTCGGAGCCTATTCAATGCAAACAATCAAATCTTTCCTCTTTATAATATTAGTATAGATAGGTATATTATGTATATTTAACACTTGTACTCTCCCAGTGGGTTTATCAGCATTTTCAGGACAATAAGCAGTCTTTTTTCAAATCATGGTCTACCGTGTGCTATGTATATTTATTTACATTAAAATCCGTTCCTAGTTTTTGCGTGAAATACTGACAAACACCCACACATCCTCAGTAACAAACATTTACGTGTATAAATATTGGTAGGATTTAGAAATCTTTCGTAAAGCTTTGTTTACCAAAAAAGTGTAAAGGTGAGACATGACGAACTTCCTATGTTCCCAAAAACAATGGCGAGGTGTTAATTGGTAAATCTAGGCGCAGAGATTAACACCTTCTATTAGGAATACCTTTTAAAAGTTTCAACGGTTTTTGTCCCAATTTCGCTGTGTTTATTTTGTGGTGTCATAAGTATTTAGGTTTTCGCAAGGCTGGTGAATAATGAAAAACCTTGGAGGATCACTCGTACAATCACCTGCAGAGAAAAATAACCCATCTGTTCATAAACACACAGTAGGTAACAGATGGGTTACTTTTCTCTGCAGGTCTCTGCAGGTACCAGTCAGTGCGTTACCTGAAAATTAATGATATATTTTGAATTACAGGAAAGTGAAGGTAATTACGATTAAAATAATAATTATAAATCATAATTAAAACAATTTTGTTGTCATGTTTTCACATTTCGTGACGTTAACGAAACTGTCCCATCTGAATGCTGTATCACTACAAAGTAAAAAGAGGTAGATATGTCATAAGCGCGCCGACGATGAAGAGCGTAAGAACAGGCAATTGACGGTTCTGCTCGTAGTCGCTCTGTCAATACAAGACGATACGTAGGTACGCTTTTGTTGTTGTCATAGGTGTTGTTGTTGTCATAAGTGGTGTTGTTGTTGTAATATAATATCTAGTTATCTATAATATACGTAACAGAAAATAGGTATTTCTCATTTCCTCGATCTCGATATATCAGCACGGAACCTCATAAAAGCAATATTTTAAATTAGAACCAGTGAAATCGAATTCCGTTTTATGTCACTCTATTAAATCATTAATACTTTTCAAATTGGTTAAACAAAGTTTAGTCACATGAAGTTAAATACTTGTACAAATAATTCTTCCTCTTCAAATAGGAACAAAAGTTACCTACGAAGGCTATACAGTCAACGGAAGCTTGGCTAACTAAATCACATACATTATTCATTCTCGCCCGTTTGTTTAGACAAGGATACAACAACAATAAATGGTTGGTGTTTACATTTTTTTTTCACAATTCCATTACGAATGGCCGTTACCAATTAGTTATCTTCGATGTTAGATCAAATTACACCTCGGTCGATCCCGTTAAATTACATCACAATAGTGCCGACACGAAACTGTCGAGTCACTATCATCGCTTTGCCGAACGATCGCCATCACATCGCATCGAGATCGAATGATTTAAACTTTAAAAAAATGTGTTACGTAATTGGATTTAAAAAAATATATACAGTTTCTATTCCGTTACCAATCAGACTATGTAGGATATAGTATGACGTCACATGTGCCTTTGTAAAAATTTTTTGTGATATCTGAAGTTTTAATAAGCTTGAAACGGATCACCTCCTTCTACCCTGCCTATTGTCCATGGCGCTTCATTTGAAGATTGCATGCAATCTGCATAATGAAACATAGGCAATCGGCATACGTGGCGATGCCGCTCCGCAAATAGATTCCGTACTTCGCAAAATGCAAGCAACATGCAAGCAAGCGACATGAAAAATGAAATGAAAAAATATTTCGTATCCTTTGTTACATAATTATTTTGATTACTAGCTCCCACAATAGGATTCCGTGCTGTGGGAAAGTAGGTTGTGTGTGTGTGAGACGATAGCGTGCGTATGACGTGCGTCTACGTGGACAGAAGGCCTAATTTATCAATATCATTAGTAACTTATGAATAATATTTTTGGCACCTGTTACTTTCTATGAAGTCTTTCGAGCTGGTTAGTTGCTACCAACCTTTTGCTAGAGTCAGCCGCTACAGTGATTCAGCTGGGGGCTTGAGAGGCTCTTTCTTTCTTCTCTTTTCTTTCTGGGCCGCATGTTGCCAACCCTAATCTAGATTAAAACTGCAAAGAAGCTTTCAAAAAGCTGTAGAAATCTGCAAAATTCTACTTAAAGAACTGTAAATCAACAGTTTTTCTTATTTTGTATTATTTAATAGCTGTAATCAATAAAACAACACAATAAAGAAAGTAAATTATACTTGTATTCATTAATCAACTTTAAATCTAATATAATCTAATAATATAATTTATCTCATCCAGTTATAATGACGAAGAATAACTTCTGCGTCGTACAACGTTCAAGAAAAGTTTTAACGAACGCGATTTTAAACAGTAACAAGAAAATAATGCTTTGAACTATGATAAAATTATGAATCTTTTAATTAACTCTCGAGTTCAGTTTTGTTACAATATTTAACGGATATAGTGTAATTTTAATTATGAACGCTTTGTTTTGCTCTGTGTCTTAGAGGGCACGGTTGTTATTGTAGGTTCTATAGTACTCAGAAATGGTATTATTACAAGTATTGCAACCCATACTCGTGCTATTGCTGCATTGGCTAACATCAATTGAGTGGGATTACTAACACTTACAAGGTAAAATTTTACCACTAGCCGAATTATTTTTCGTTTGTGTCTGTTGCTCATAGAATAAGCGACACCATTCAAACAAGCAACAATTAGAAGCGATCGATGACTATAATATCTTGATGATTATCGATGACTATAAAATATTATTATAAATAATACAGTTCCTATTTCATGATAAAATATATAAAACATAACGCGTTGTCGCCGTTTTAAATTTCCCAGCGATAAATTTCAAACGCAGCTCCGTTTCAAACAAACATATATTTATTTGCAGTGTAGTGTCAATTGGTCACGTTCAAAATTTATATCTTCTCACGGTTGTTTACGGCGTGTGTGAAGCGATTTTCGGTACAATTAAAGAATGATTCTCCGACGCGATCCGATCCGGGCTCTTTAGTGTAAAATGTAATTATTCGCTTCGAGGGAAGTACCGTAAGATTTATATCCGATTTATTTCTACTGTAGAGTAACGTGATGTCGCAGACGATTTATTTTACTCATTCAAATGCTGTACTGAAAATTCAGTCTTGCAATGAACGAGGCCAAATATTGTAACGTATAGTTAAATTAGCCTGCGTAATTGTTATTTCCTTTATGAGAGCAAAATTTAACTAACTACTTGGATTATTAGAGTAGATGTAGCGCGTTTTGTATATCGATTCCATAGTAATATTAATAATATTATACACGATTACTTTTCAAGAAAATACAACGACTAAAAGTACATAAAATAACCCTAAAGAAAATTGAGACTTTATTTATTCTCACGACGTACATATGTAGTCCCATCTATTTATTATTATTATTATTAGTTTAGTCAAAAAGTTCAAAAACGCGTTTAAAAGAAATAAAGCTCCTAAAATATGTGCGATAGCTCATTCGATTCGGAATGACGTCGAGAAAAATGATTTTTAAGGGTTTATCAGCACATAAAAAAAAATGTCAGTCCCTAAGTTTTCGGGGGGGGGGGGGGGGGGGGGGGGTTTGAACCCCCGAAACCTCCCCCCTGGCTACGCCCATGCACATTGGTATAATTCACGAAGGCATTTTAACGCTTTAAGTCAAATGTCAAGCACTTCTGACAACAACAAAGGCGTGCGTATCGTCTTGTATTGACAGAGCGACTACGAGCAGAACGGTCAGTTGCCTGTTCTTACGCTCTTCATCGTCGGCGCGCTAGTGATATATCTACCTCTTTTTTACATTATATTATCATTGATTCCAAGACCTAAAATAAATATAAAATATCTCCAAGCTCTCGTTCACTTAAAAAAAATACCGAAACAATTAGCGTGGTAATTGAAATAAAAATCAGAACAGGTTCGTTGCACATCGTTAGCAGCGTTAGTTCTCACAGAAGAATGACTTAATAAGTAATCAACAGTTTCAGTCAATTTATCGCTTTCATTACCTTAGATCGGTTCGATTGACGTTATTTGTCTCTACGGATGCTCGAAGTTATAATATTTGGACAGTGTTAATAAAATTGGGCTCTTTCATTTATTATACAATTATTTCTAGTAATTTTGCTTTGTACGGGGAGGAATCCGAGATAGTTAAACAACAGCGTCTGGATACATACTGATCCTTTATTAAGTATAATGTCTGAATATATAATGTTATAAATGTAGGTTACACGTGTTACAAATAGTATGATTAAACATGTACTTATTACTACCCTTACATCTTCCCCTTGATAGAAAAAAAAATACATTATTATGTTATTTTTTTTGTTTTTTTTTTTTTACAAACACATTATTTCAATATTTACGATACATCTATTTTATTTTTAAGAACAATATAGCTTAGTTCTATTCATATGAATTACATCTAATTTTCCATTTTTTATGATTTCTACATTTGGTGGCGCCACTTTAACTACCTTATAAGGACCTAAGTACAATGGTTCAAATTTATTTGTTGTTTCATTCTTTACTAACACTAAATCATTTACATTATATTTCACAGGATTTATATACTTGTCATATTTTGATTTTCTTATAGTTTTAGTCTTAAGTAAATTGTCTCTAGCTTCTTTTTGTGAAACTTGCAATCGATATTTTAACTCACAAGGATAACTTTCATAATTGTAAATCGGTTCTATTACTTTACTCAAGTTACTAGGTAAAATACACTTCTTTCCAAACACTAACTCGAAAGGCGTAAACTGTGTTTCTGAGTGTACTGAAGTATTATATGCAAAACACCAATATGGTAGCCATTGGCTCCATGTTTCAAGTATCTGTATGAATCCTGAGAAAAGAATTTAAGTTTTTGTGAGATACCTCTAATGCACCTATACTTTGATGGTGATAAGCAGTTGAATTTAATTGATTAATTTTTAATAATTTGCACACTTCCTGGAAAGTAGATGATAAAAATTCCTTACTTCTATCTGTTGCTATCTCCTTAGGTACACCATATCTAAGGATAAAATTATTAACAAAAGTTTTCGCCACTTCTGCTGTTTTCTTGGAAATTAAAGGATAAGCTTCAACATATTTACTTAACTCGCATTGTAGGGTAAGTATATAAGAGTAATTTTCGTTATCCGTTTCTAACGGTCCTACAAGATCTAAAAATATTTTTTCGAACGCCGAATTTGCGGTTGTAGTTATAACCATCGGTTCTTTAGTCGGTCTAGAATATTTTTGTCGCTGACATTTATCGCATCGTTTCACAAATTCTCTAATGTCCTTATCTAACCCAGTCCAATAATAATATTTTTTAATATTATTTGACATCCTTCTCGCACCAGCATGGCCACTACTAGGTAAGAGATGGAAGTCATTTAAAATTACTCGCTTATCGTCTTTATCGTCTATTCTTTCTACATCTTTTAACACACATATTCGCGGTCCGGACCTGTCCTTAGTTTTCTTTATCTCTTCTAATAATTTTCCTATAAAATCTTCATTTTCTTTATTTTTAATTATACATATTTCTTCTATATTTACTATTGTGCACAATGTATCTAATTCTCTCACAAATTCAGCTCGTGATATTCGCGATCGAGAATATAGATATTTAATGTAAATTGTCTTTTTATTTGCGACATAACACAATACTTTACTTTCAAAACTTATAAGCTTAAGTTTTTTCATTTTTCTATAATTTTTTACGTCGATAAACATTAGCAATACAGAATCTTTCGGTTTAATATTAGTTCCTACGATTTTTGGTTGATCAGGCCAATCATCTGAAGGTACAATATCCACCGATTGATTACTTGTTTTATCGCTTAACCTTTTTGCCTGTGCACGCGTCATAACATTTACTACACTTTCGTGCATCTCTTTCAATTCCTTCAGTGAAATTCGAGACAACGCATCAGCTGCTGCATTGTTCGAACCTTTTATATATTCAACGTCAAAGCTATATTCCTCTAAGGCTAATCTAAATTTCATTAATCGACTAGACGGATCTTTCATATTAAAAAGATAAATCAAAGGTCTGTGGTCTGTTTGAATTTTAAAATATTTACCATATAAATAGGGACGAAAATATTTGACTGCCCAGACTATCGCCAAAAGTTCCTTTTCTATAACAGGATAATTATTCTCAGCCTTATTAAGAGATCTACTAGCATAAGCAATGGGTCGACCGTCTTTATTTGATAAAACTGCGCCGATAGCATAATTTGATGCGTCTGTTTGTAAAATAAAATGATTTTGTTCAGAAAAGTCTGGGTATTGTAACACCGGTGGTGATGTGATTTTTTGTTTAAGTGTTTCAAATGAATTTTGACATAGTTGATCCCAAATAAAAGGTACATTTTTCTTAGAAAGATAATTTAAGGGATGAGCAATTTCCGCAAAATTTTTAATAAATTTCCTGTAGTAGCTTACGAATGCAACAAACCTCTTTAATTCGTCGCTATTATTTGGTTGTGGATAATTTTTCACAGTGTTTATTTTGTTTGGATCAGGTAAAATACCATTATTAGATATCACGTGTCCTAAGTATAATATTTCCTTCTTCAAAAAATCACATTTTTCCGGATTGAGTTTTAAATTTACTTTTCTTAACCTTTCAAACACGTCCTGTAAATTTTTATTATGAATATCCAGCCGGGACCCGTATATAATCAAATCGTCCAAATAAATAAGGCATTTCTCATAATTTAAACCTGATAATGCAATGTTCATCATGCGAGAGAATGAACTAGGGCTTGTTTTTAATCCCATAGGCATTCTCGTCATCTGGTACTGTCCTGAACAAAATGCAGTAAATTTTCTACTATTTTCGTCTAATTTCACATTGTAATAGCCTTGATATAAATCTAAATGACTGAAGTAAATACTACCCGATAATGATTCTAGAATCTCAGTCATGTCCGGTAAAGGGAATTTATCATTTTCAATACAATTATTTAATTTTCGGTAATCTACTACCAATCGCCATTTCTTTTTACCTGTAGAATCTACTTTTTTCGGTACTAATAATACAGGGCTTGACCATTCGCTTTTACTTGGTTCTATTATACCTTCGTTTATCATTTTATTTAACTGATGCTGAACTTCCGATTTTTGAGAATGTGGCAGTCTATAGGGTTTCGAAAAAATTGGAGTCGTGCCCGGTTTCAAAGATATAGAGTGTGTATAAACATCGGTAGTACTTAATTTATCTCCTGGTAAATAAAAAATATCGGCATATTTGGCACATAAATTTTCTATAGATTTTTGTTCCTCCTCATTCATGTGGGAAAAATTCATAACAGAAAATAATTGTTTTACCCGATCGGCATTATTTTTATTTTTACCGAAAGAGCAAATATTGTACTCGTCGAGCTTATGGATTTGTACACTAAAGGTTGGTAATGATAAATCTTTTTCCGTTGTATTCATAATTTTTATAGGTATAACACCGTTAATGGGCTTTACTATAGTATTCGCTAGAAATACTCCATTTTGAATTTGGTCTGAGCATATTAAACACTCATCCTGAAAATCAGTCTGAATAAAATGAATTGACTCGCATCGCGCTGGTATTTGCAGTAAATCATTACATTTATTTGAAATTGGTAAAGTCACTGACGTATTAAAATCATCTCGTAAAATCATAGTACTTTCCTCAAAATTTAATATTGACCTATATCTTCTCAAAAAGTCACGTCCTATTATACCGTTCGACAAAATCGGCAATGATTTAAAAACATAAAACTTATGATTCATAATGAAATCATTGACCTGTAATTGTAGGTACGCGTATCCAATTGCTTGGACTTTGCCACCTAATCCATTTATAGTTATGCTCTCTCTATGGATCGGAATATTTTGCTCTAACACTAATTTTTCTTTAATAGCGCACAAAGAAGCACCGGAATCTATCAAAAATGAAAATAATTTTCCGTTTAATGAAAATGATGTAAAAAAATCACTATCGCATGACATAATAGTCGGTTCCCGTTTAGTCACGAAAAAATGTTTGGTTTGTATCATTTGATTTCGCTAACGAACTTTGTTCAACATTTTGAGACACTTGTTGAGATTCATTTATAAAATGAACATTAGGATGATGCTGTACCCTTTGATTTCGCCAATAACCTCTATAGTTATTACCTCTAAAACCTCTGTACTGCCCTCTAAAATGTTGACCTCGCACCGAATTACCTGGTGAACTCGTCTGCTGGTTCCTCCCATGCTGTTGCTGACCTCCATGAAAACCTCGTCCTTGGGGCTTAGGTGAAAAATAACGAGTACTGTATTGACCTCGAGCGCCTCTGAAATTTGTCCGCCTTCCCCTATAATATGAATTGAAATTATTATATTTGGACATACCCAAAATCTCGCCTGAATTTGATGAGCTGGTCACGTCTTCGTCCTGCGCTGCCTGGACCGCGTCCTTCAGGGAGCTAAAATTCCTGGCTGCAATTATTGTACTCAGCCTACGATTTCTCAAGCCGTCCGCGAATTTTTTAATTGCAATTTTTTCGTTCAATGGTTTCAAAATTTCTTGGAATTACCCTCGGCTTGGGATATCGTAAGGTCCACGAAAAGTTCTGTTAACTGCCTACCAAACTCAGATATAGACAAATTGTTTTGCTTTATTTGTTCTAATTTAGTAGAAATCGCAGTTGAAGCCTTTCTCGGTAAGAGTTCATTTTTCATATCCTTAATTAAATCCTGTACATTTGCAAGCTTGAATTTAACCTCAGTTTAGCAGCTTGGGACAATCTACTCTTTAAGACGAAATTAATTAAATTCTGTTTACACTGTTCACTCTGCAGTAAGGAGTCATAGTATTCTATATTGTCAATCAATTGCTTTGTATTGGCCTCTGTATCAGTCATACAGGGCAATAAATTTAGAGCAGTTCTTAATTCAAAAGTCATGTTAGTCGACATGGTTAAACTTGATTCACTTGTCGACATCTCACTTTGACACAAATCTACAATTTCTTGGTAAAGGGCAAAAATATGCTTACAACAATTTAATAACTCAGTATCATTACCTTTATATTCACTTAACCAATTGTTATATTTGTCGTAAACTTTACTAGCTGCTTCTAATTTATATATCAAAATATCTCCTTGCCTTCTCTTTGGACCTATCTTAATTAAATAAGTACGTATTTCTTTTAATTCATTATATAAAGATTGTAAAACAATTGCCATAATCTACCACCATAATGTAGTTTAAATAATTATAAGTACATACCTGAGTACGTGTAGTTGATTAATATTTAAAAAGTATAATAAGTATAGCACTAAGAGTAAATCATTTTAATTAGTATTAAAAGTTCAAGTCCATATTAACTTGCTTACGTCGTCGCTTGCCGTATGTTTTAAGAGAAAGAGAAAAAATTTATTTATTATTGGGGAATCACGCACATATTTTTTTTCACTTTTCACACAACACTAGTACACTTTTCACACAACACTAGGGGGGTTCTTATTGGAATGTCGGTACGCACAACAGGGAACACTAGCCGATTCCGAAGTCGGGGTCCGCCGAAAAATGGAGTTCCTCAACGCCGTCGCTCTATCGATATGTTGCGAAATCCAGTTAGAATGGCAATTCTTGTAAAACTTGTAGGATAGGTATAGTATGCCCATTAAGATAATCAACAGGATGCACATTAGGATGGCATTGGTCCTGGTTATATGATACTCCAAATCCACCGTTGATGCGTCGTTAGACCCTCCTGCAGAATTCTGTGCGATAATCATTTCTCCTTTAGATTTGCTGCTGCCCATGATGAAACAGTATAAACTTTTACACTTGTTATAACTGAGAAAAACTTGCAATAATCATCCGACTTGGTTACGAAATTATTTATGATCAATCTATCCATTGTTCACTTCGATAAATCTCACTACATGTTTAAAAGTTCCATTCCGTATTTAGTACTAGGCGCGTCGAATTACCGCGCTCGCGAAACCGAGGCGCCTTGGCAGGGTCGCCATGTACGGGGAGGAATCCGAGATAGTTAAACAACAGCGTCTGGATACATACTGATCCTTTATTAAGTATAATGTCTGAATATATAATGTTATAAATGTAGGTTACACGTGTTACAAATAGTATGATTAATTTTATTTTATTTTATTTTATTATTTTCGGAAAGTATACAGTGATCTTAATATATTACAATTATTACTTTACGAGTTTATAACTAATAACACCTTTTAGCTGCTTTCGCATAGTGATTCTAGATTCCTAGCTTGTTTGTTTACAATAAAAATTAAAAATAAAGAAGAAATAATGAAACTAGAGTATAAGATTAACTATAGGTGTACCAGAATCTGATGGCAAAATGGGGAAACCAAAATTGGAGACAACACACTCCCCAGCGTTGGGGAAACCAGAATAAAACTTGTTGATCCTTGACATTTCCAACAGCGCCAGCCTCGTAATAGGCAATATAAATTATGTAGGTATGGTTTATTAACTTCAGATGAAGATATACAAAAGACAAAGCTACACACCTTCTACATAAGCACATATTTCTATATTATAATTAATCATTACAATGACCAACAATAATTCATGCAACTATAGTTTAAAATCTGCCATCCGTATACTAGTATTCTCCATTCATTTGATGAAGAGAACAAATAGATAACAACAATAAATTGCTCCTCCACCGCTTCAGTCACGCGAACTTGTACGATGCAAGCTTTCATTTCACATTCACAATTTTTTTTTGCCACCTATAATTTGTAACAATGTTTGTATCATTTACTTCAATTAATTTAACATCATTTGCCAATCCTACTTACATACAAAGAAATCATATGCAGATTATTTACTAAGAAAATACAATCACGAAAACTAAGTATCAAAACGAGTCAATCCTACAAGACGGACAATATTAACAATGCAGACCGTCGCCTAAATACAACTTCCTCCTCACATGTTTTTCATTAAACACTGAAAATAATATTTGTGGCTTGTGATCGTAAAGCTGTCTTCGGCAGTACATCGAAAGTAATTCATTATTTTAGAAAAAGAAAAATATTCCACACAACTCTTTTTTGACTTGACAAGCCGCTTGACAATAGTAAGTTTTAAAATTTTTTTCAAAAACCAAAAAAAAAAACCATTCTTCTGCTTGTCAAAAATGCCATGAGATGCTGGTATACACCTATATAAAGGTAGAATATTTGCTCATAAAACACAATAAAATCAATATGAGTTACGTGGTTAACATGGAAAACCAGTTTCGTGTCACCCTGGTCCTTAAGGCGCTAACAGATGTATTGAAGAGGTCAAATTCAGGGAAGCCATCCAATCTATTTACAAAGTTTGCCGACCTTACAATGAAAGAATTTCGCCTATATTTTGAGAAGCTAAATGAAGCGTGTATGTAGTTATGTGGCTGTCTTACTGACCTTGTAGGCACTTGTAAATTAATTTTAGCGAGGAGGTACGGTGAGTCTACTTGACACTGGGCAATTTTCATTAAGAAGACGATATCAGCTATTTTACGCCGTTCGTGTAGAGGTAATATGTGATGTCTCTTACATCTATGTCTGTAGCTTACATCGTATTTGTTGCACTTAAATTGTAGATACTTCATAAATCTGCGCTGGATAGATTCTATTCTATCGATATAAATATCATACTGCGGGTTCCAGATCTGAGAGCAATATTCAAGGATACTACGCACGTGTGAACAGTAGAGAATTTTGGCAATTTTTATATTGTTAAATTGTGAACATTGTCTCTTGATGAATCCAATAGACTTGTTGGCTTTTTTTGCAATATAATCGATATGCTTATCATATATAAGTTTCGAGTCGTGTATTATCCCTAAGTCGCGTATTTCATCGACAACATCGAGTTCCTGTCCTTTGATGTAATACTTGGATTTAATAAAATTTGATTTACGGGTAAATGTGATAGCGTGACATTTTGCTACGTTAATGTCTAACTTATTAATTTGGCAGTAATCTTCAAACCTTTGTAAATCTTGTTGCAAAAGATGACAGTCAACTATGGAGCGTATTTGTTTGAAAACTTTCATATCGTCCGCGTATAAAAGGAATTTTGAGTGTTTGAAGCATAGTGCGATATCGTTAACAAATATATTAAATAGCATTGGTCCGAGTAACGAGCCCTGTGGAACTCCAGAGGGTACAGTGTGCCATGTAGAGGTATAACCATTCAGTACTACAGCCTGGGATCTTTTTTCGATGTAAGATTTAAACCATCTGTACAGATTACCATGTATTCATCTTAATGGGTGATTTCAATACAGATCTTCTAAAGAAAACATCTCAATGTAGTAACCTTCTTAGTATTATCAAGTCCGTCAATCTTTCAGTTCTTCCCTCGGGACCTACTCACCATAACCTTGACGCTTCTGACTCTTTGTTGGACTTAATCTTGACTTCTTCTTTAGATCACGTAATTTGTCACGGTCAGCTATCTGCTCCTGGTTTTTCTAGGCACGACGCAATTTACCTCAGTTATAAACTAAGACCGCCCAAACCTAGAGCAGAAGTTGTTATGATGCGCTGTTATTCTCAACTTGATACTAATGCTTTGTTGGAAGATGCGGCCAAGATGGACGTCTTGAAGATTTATGCGGCATCAACGGTGGATGATAAAGTCTCCCAGTTAAACAATTGTATCACAACGCTGTACGATAAACATGCCCCGCTGAGAGCTGTCAGAGTCAAAAGACGTCCAGCTCCTTGGATTACCAGAGGGGTTCGAATGGCCATGACACGACGCGACAGAGCCTTCCGCAAGTTTAAATGTGACAGGTCTGACGAAAACTGGTCTAGTTATAAAACGGCTCGAAACAGGTGTAACCAAATGGTAAGATCAGCTAAGCGTCTGTACTTTGCAAATAACATCGTTGACTCCTCGCCAGCCCATATATGGAAGTTTCTCCATTCGCTTGGCATTGGTAAGACAAAAGCTGATGCTAATAAAATTCCTTTCTCATCGAATGATTTCAATGCATACTTCACTTCTACAACCTCTCTTGATACTTCTGTGAAATTTTCAACTATTTCATGTATTTCTTCCATGGCTTGTCCTTCCCTAGATAGCTTTTCGTTTTCTCCTGTACTTGCGGATGAAGTCTGCCGAGTCATATCCTCTATTAAATCCAATGCTGGGGGGTACGATGGGATTAATAGGGCTATGATCATGCCTATACTCCAACATCTTCTACCAGTAATTACGCACATTATAAATTTTTCTTTGACCAATGGGTTGTTTCCTACACTTTGGCTTAAAGGTCTCGTAATCCCCGTCCCTAAAACAGCTAGCCCCAGTGGACTAAAGGAGTATAGGCCCATCTCACTATTACCTTTTCTGTCAAAAGTATTGGAGGCTGTTGTGCATAAACAATTTTCATCATTCATATACAAAAATAATCTGCTTAGCCCTCTCCAATCTGGGTTCAGACCAGGGCACAGCACAACAACTGCATTACTAAAAATCACCGAGGATATCCGACAAGGCATGGAGAGTAAAATGGTCACCATTTTAGTACTAATTGATTTCTCGAATGCTTTTAACCTGGTCGACCATGACATTCTCCTTGCCATCCTCGCTGGATTGCAGCTTTCATCCGCAAGTCAGTCTTGGTTCTCATCCTACCTTCGAGGTCGCCAGCAGGCTGTAAAGGTTAATGAGGTGCTTTCTAGCTGGTGTAACCTGTCCTCTGGCGTACCTCAGGGTGGTATTTTATCACCTTTGCTTTTCTCTATTTTCATTAATTCTCTTACTCCCCTTCTTACCTGTTCTTACCATTTATACGCCGATGATCTGCAAATTTATGCCCATGCTGACGTTTGCGATATAGCCAGCGCTATTAAAATGATCAATGATAATTTGGCTCACGTTAGTGACTGGTCCCAGAATTATGGCATTAAAATCAACACCTCAAAATGTCAAGCTATCATCGTAGGGAGTACGCGGCAACTTAATAAAATAGATTGTCAATCAATAACCCCTGTCATGTATGAAGGCTCTGTGATACCCTTTTCTTCGAGCGTGAAGGATCTTGGGGTTTACATTGACAGTGATTTGAGCTGGAGCACCCAAGTGAGTCAAATCTGTCGCACTGTCAATGCCACGCTTACGTTCCTAAACCGCTTAAAGAAGTTCCTTCCCGTTGCAACTAAGGTACAGTTGGTACAAGCGCTAATATTTCCCATCATCGATTATGGTGATGTGTGCTGTTTGGACCTGACTGAGGCTCAACTTAATAAGCTGGACAGACTCATAAACAGTGCCGTTCGTTTTGTTTTCTGTTTACGAAAATACGATCATATTTCCTCCTACCGTTCTAAACTTAAATGGCTATCTATACGTGAACGTCGACACTTAAGAACCCTCTGCTCACTCTCCTCTATCCTCTTCGAACCCCTAGTGCCTGATTATCTCAAGACAATATTTCAATATCTATGTTCTTCCCACGATCGCCAACTCCGCTCCACAGAATCCTATCTCCTATCGTTCCCCATCCATCGATCCAGTTTTGTCTCTGAATCTTTTACTGTTCAGGCTATTCGCCTCTGGAACGCGCTTCCTGACGAAATCAGAAGGCCTGCTAGTAAGTTTACCTTTAAAAAAAGGGTATACAACTACCTGCTACAACTTCGTTCATAAATTGATATCATCATAGTTTTTCACGAATGTCTTTAAAGCTATTTACTATAGTTATATATTATTATTATATTTTATATATATATATATATATTATTTGTATTTGTATATGATCATATATATATATATTGTATGTGTATGTATGTATAACATTATAATATTAAATATATTTTATTTACTTTTTCATTTTCCACCTATCTATCATACCGCTCTTCGTGTATTTCGGTTTGGCCTAATGGTTAGCTGGTAGAGAATGCAGTTAGCATTAAGCTCGCCATTTGTACTATAATATTTTATATTGTGGTCAATAAAGTTTACATAAATAAATAAATAAATATTCCAGCGTACAAGAGCTTCTTTAAGAGTACCGAGTGGTCAATACGATCAAAACACTTACTGTAATCGGTAAAAATAGCGTCTACTTGCCCTCCTGAGTCCATGTTACTGGTTAAGTAGTCAGTAAATGATATTAAATTGCTTGTTGTCGAACGATTTTTAAGGAAACCATGCTGTTCTGGAATAAAGGAGGATTGAAGGCAATTTTGAACCTGCGTAAATACTATACGTTCGAGTAACTTTGCAAAGACACATAATTTCGAGATCGGTCTATAGTTTTTGACGTCATTTTTATTGCCGTTTTTGTGCACCGGTGTTATAAATGCCGACTTCCAGATTTCAAGAACCATGCCTTCCTTTAAAGATCGTGTAAAAAGTATTGTTAAAGGTTTTGTCAAGCTGTCGGAACATTTAATGGCAAATACTGGTGGTATCCGGTCTGGACCTGCTCCTTTTGAGTGATCAAGACTCTTAAGTAGTTGCCTTACTTTTTCAGGTAAGATTTCTATATTAGATATATCATTAGTATGGCCAGAGTGTAGGGAGGATCTTAATGTGCTTAATGTACTAGCGTCTAAGGAGGTTGCCGATTGCAGAAATGTTGATTGGAAGTAGTTTGCGAATAATTGACAGATATCTTGACCTGAGTTAGCCGTTTTGCAATCATAAGACATGGATGTGGGAATATTGTTGGTGCTGAGTTTTTGTGACTTGATAAATGACCAGAAAAGCTTTGGGTTCTTTGCTATTGAATCTTCGTATTTTTGGATGTAAGCTATATAACACTCTGCCTCCAATACTTTGGCTCTGTGGCGAAGAAGAGAAAATGAGTCATAGTCTGCGGTGTTTTTATAAATGTGATATTTTCTTAGGTATTTGAATTTCTCTTTAAGTACTTTTTTTAAAGAAGCATTGTACCACGGTGGAAAATCATCATTTGTTATTGTCTTATGTGGTATATATTTGTCGATAACGTCATATAGGTATTTGTAAAAATTCTGTACTGCTTGCTCTAGTGAATTATTCAGCAAACTATCATTCCAATCAACCTCTCCCAAGTTTAAATTAATATTATCATAATCACCCGATTCAAAGTAATATTTTAATCTAGGCGTAGAATTAAGATGGTCAACTTTTTTATAGTTCAACCAAATATTTAAAGATCTATGGTGGGTGTCCTCTGGCACTAGTGGCTCCTCGCAGACTAGGGTTCGTAGGAGGGAGTTGCAGAACACTAAATCTAGTATTCTGTCATTAATATTACGATGAATATTGTACTGAGTTAAGTTACATTCTAACATTGTGTCAAAAAAATAAGTTTGAGTATGTCCTGCAACTCCGGAGTACTGAGGGGGATCACCACTAATGACAGATGTCCACTGGATGTTACTAAAATTAAAGTCATCCATAATCAAAAACAAGTCGGTCGGATGCGAGTTAACTATTTGGGACAAGCGATCTGTGAAGTTGCATACTTGTACGCTATAGGAATTTCCAAGGTTCTCATTGCATAGATAAATAGTACAAACGTGCAGTTTGAGTGAGTTTTTGTTTTTATTATTAAGTGTTATAGTTACCCAGATGTCTTCAGCGGATGAGGACCATTCTGGGCGATGCACTGCACTAATACCGCGACGAATAGCGAATAGTACTCCTCCACCATATTTTTCTTTCGTAACTGCATAATTTCTATCTCTTCGCCATACTACGTACCGGTTATCAAAAAGCTCGCTATCATGAATACCATCAAGCAACCATGTTTCTGTTAGTGAAATTATGTCATATGAATTAAGTTGTACGTTTCGTTTAAATAGATGCGTCTTCGTGCGCAGTCCTCGAGTGTTTTGGTAGTAAATGTTAATTCCATTAAAAGCCATTATTTACAAACCGTGATGTATATCTCAAGCGAATCCAATTAAAGCGTAATAAGTGCAAATGTATTGTATTAACGACCGTAATTCTATTATTTATATACCCAGGAGTGTAAAATATAGACATATGAATAGACGTATATAATAATATGTAGCATAAAATGAAATAGGTAAAAACAAAACGATAGATTTGCAAAAGAAGAATTTGAATTGAGTAGTTATTAAAAACGGCGTTAGCGTAATAACAAAAGTGCAACATTGTATAATTGTCGTCAAGTGCCCAGTAACAAGCAGTATCACTTACCTCAAGCAAAAGTAAACTTGCGTCCACAAGCGCGTAAGCGAATGAGAGCGCTAAAGTAAAGTAAATATAGGCGCATAGATGCGTAAGTTGTCTAAGATGCGGCGAACCTGCAGGTGATAATTGGATGGCTGCCCCGATGACCAATGCGCGCGGCCGACAGCGATAAGGCGGACAAAAGACTCCGACGATGCACGTGATTCTCAAACTATGCGGCAAACACTTGTAAAAATGGTGTAACAATTCGAATAATTTTATGTTATTTTCGTAAGGTCGTTTTCGCACTTTATAAAAAATATTGGAGAAGTGTCGGATTTCCGGACCATTATTTTACAGTGTTTAACCCATACATATTTATAGTCATTATCCTTCGCTAGTGATCTCGCTTTACTAAGTAGGTTTTTATTCCGCTGCGTCAGATGGTCGTTGACGTAGAGATTCCCCGTAGCGTTAAAACCCAAATTCTGCAGATTAAGTTGATTACTCCGACGCGATAGTGCTACCAGTTCCTCCTTGGTATAGCGGTTGTTAAATGCGATTACAATAGGTTTTTCTCCATTAGGAACTCGAGTAGGTATGCGAGCGATGTAATTGATTTCTTCCTTTTTAATTGGAAAGTCGCAGAGTTGTCCTATTTTTTGGGCGATTTCATAGAGATTTTCGTTTTTCTTTAAGGGGATCCCTCTAATTTCAACGTTGTTTGCTCGCGCCCATTGATCTCTATCATTTAGATTGTCGTTAATCTTTGCTATCTCACTCTGAAGGCTTGGGATGTCTTGTGCGATATTTTCCACCTTTATTACCCGGGTCTCTAAGTCTTGAATAGTTGCCGAGAAGTTAGTTAGAAGCTCGTGGGCCATTTCCTGTGACTGTTGAAGATTTTTAATATCATCCTTAATCGTCTTTACGTCTTCTACTAAAGCTGCCAATGGTGCCAACCGCAGCATGACATTATTTAGTTGTTCTTGAATTTTGTCTAGCTGGTTGGGCTGTGGTGAGGTAGCTGCCGGAGACGGAGAGAGATTGGATTTGCATCTGGGGCATCGCCAGGAATTCTTCCGATCGCCCAGTTTCCTGTATCCTCCTTCTGTTATTCCAGCGCAGGAAAAATCATAATTTTGTTTACAGAGGCTGCACGTTGGTCCTTCTGTGTGTTGAAGTCCACAACTGGCACACGTAAGCATGTTGCGCGAAAGTTTGAGAACCTTTGGTTTAGAATAAACAAACAAGCGTGTGGTCGCTAGCAGAGCCGAGGCAGAACTGTTACAACTGTTAAACATGTACTTATTACTATCCTTACAGCTTATACGTGGTAATTACTTAATTTACTCAATTATGACCGTGGATTTTTTTATTCGTTATATTTTAGTTAACTACTTAATGTAATCGTTATTGATAAACAGAGTTAAGTTCAGTGAGCGGTTATATGACGGATCTTGACAAAGGTTTTTAGCGTACCTAAAGCCGGTGGCATTATATATCATTAGCAAAATGGTTTAATACCATTTCCGAAGCCTCCAGTTAACATTAGGACTTCTAGTATTAATACAATACAAAAACACTTTATTGCCTACTATTGAATTAACTTACTTGTAAAAATATTATATTGTGTAAACAATAGGCGACCTTATCGCTAATAGCAATCTCTTCCAGGTAACTTATGAAAAGAGATTTTAAGCAAACGTTGTTGCTAATCCCGTAAAGTAAAAACTCATCAGATTTTTTAAAGTAAATATTCGACTAACAAACAATGATATTTAAAAAATATACATACGTTATGCCCTTACAAATCAACCAAAAATCTGTTCCGAAAAGAGCTACAATCTAGAATCATATCCACCTCTTTTTACATTATAATATCATTGGCCCCTGGTCACAAAGGCTTCATTTTAATGAAAAATTGCAGCTTTCTACTAAGAATCTATGAGCTAAGCCGCAGACAGAAAAGGGACGGACAGGACACCAAGAACTATAATAATTAATAATTATTATTAAAAGGCCACAAACAAACACATCAATTAAGCACATAAAACATGATGTTACGTATATATTTTAGCATTGCCTATTATGACGAAGCTTGAATGTTTTATACAAAAAATGAGGGCAAATTAATGATATGCTTTGACCCGTCGTCACACCAAAGAAATAGCTGAAGCTCGGAGTATTAATAAAATTTGATGTGCACGTTATAATTTGTCCTTAAAATTATCCTCGGTCATATTAAAATTGAAGCAGATGTTTTTTGTAGCTTTCCTTATTTTATTTTGCGTATTATTTTTAAATCTTATTATACCCGACTACTTAAAGCCAAAAAGAGGTTTATGATATCAGCTCCTATGTACGAATATAATAATAATATTCAAATCCAACCACTAGATGAACATGAAGTATATAAATATCTGGGATACAATCAATCACTCCAAATACAGTTCAAAGATACAAAACTAACATTAAAACAAAATTTCAGACACAGACTAAACACAATCTTAAAAACCCAACTTAGTTCTAGAAACACAATTAAAGCAATAAATTCTTATGCAATACCTATACTTACGTACTCTTTCGGTATTATCAGGTGGACCAAGTCAGACCTTAAAAATTTACAACGCATCATTAACACCACAATGACAAAATTTCGCAAACATCATCCAAGAGCGTGTTTACAAAGACTTACATTACCAAGGAAAGAAGGCGGACGAGGGCTTATTGATATCAGTAATTTACATAACCGACAAATAAGTACCCTTAGACAGTATTTCTTTAGTCGAGCGGAAACATCTGAACTACATAAATCCGTAGTAATAAATGACAGTAAAGCAACTGCTCTGAATCTACGAGATAAAGTCAAACAAGCGAACGAACAATTGACTGACAACTTGACAAAAATAGCAGACTGGACCCAAAAATCTCTTCATGGAAGACACCGCCAAGATTTGTGCCAACCTAATGTCGATATGGAAGCATCGAACGCATGGCTTCATCGCGGCGAACTTTTTCCGGAAACTGAAGGATTTTTAATGGCCATACAAGATCAAGTAATAGAAACCAGAAATTACCAAAAATACATAATTAAAAATATAGCATCAGACATCTGTAGGAAATGTAATAGTTCTGCCGAAACAATCCAACACATAACGGGTGCGTGCAAAAGCATAACTCAAACAGACTATAAGTATAGACATGACCAAGTAGCCAATATTGTTCACCAAAAACTAGCCAAACAATATAATTTTATTAACATCTTACATCCCTATTATAAATATAGCCCGGAACCTGTACTAGAGAACACAACTACCAAACTATACTACGATAGAGCCATCTTAACTGATCGAACAATCCACTACAATAGACCAGACCTAACATTAATTGATAAAACCAATAAAGTCGGATACCTCATCGATATTGCTGTTCCTAACACACATAACATACAAAACACAATAGCGGAAAAAATATCGAAATATACAGAACTTAAGGAGGAAATCACGCGAATATGGCAACTACGTAAAGTAACAATAGTCCCAATAGTAATCTCTACCACAGGTGTTATCCCCAAAACACTGCATCAATCTCTCAAGACACTTAACCTGCCACCGAGCACCTATAATATTTTACAGAAAGCAGTGATCCTCAACACTTGTCGGATAGTAAGGAAATTCCTTCAATCCGATCAGGAAGTTACAGTCACCCATACACAGTCACCGACTACTACAGATATCACTAGCTCTCAACACTCTCAACCTAATGTACACTTGGCCTAGGCCCGTGTACTTTAGTAAACCGGTACAAACCGAGATAAGTTAATCCTAAATAATAATAATAATAATAATAATAATAATAATAATAATAAATAATAACGCTTCACACTCATAGGCCCACACTAGGATCCCCTGTGTCGTGGGTGCCATGGACAACACACTAGACAAGGACATTCACACCCAGACCTGATAATATGTAGGTATGTATTACAATCAGTTCCCAGCAAAAATTGTTGACTGCTTATCCTCGGAAATTCGACAAAAATATTGATCGTTACATTCTTCTCGATCTGCTGATTTATAGGCTATGTGACGACAGAGTCGGCGTTAGGGGGGGGGGGGGGGGCGCGGTGGGGCGACGCGACGGCCTAGGGCACCTTTGGAGGGGCGCCACATTTGGGACAAGGAGCAAAAAAAAAGGAAAAATAAAATTCTTATTAAACGTTCCCATTAGTTTAGTAAAAACATTTTCGAGCAAGAAAAGCTGAAAGATGTTTATTTTCTTACGTGGGCGCCACAATATTGTCTAGGGCGTCAGTGGCTCTAACGCCGGCACCTAATTCAAACAAGAAGAAACAATGGTCAGGCTCTCTAGAAACACGACGATTCGTTTGGTGGCTGACTTAAGAAAGAGAGTGGTAGGCTATATCTAACCAGGCAGGCTTCACGGTTATTTATTGTGTCCTAGTCTTCTTAGGTTTTTGAAAACGTTTATTACATCCTCATCCATAATTTGAGCTGATCGTAACTCTGCTGAACAGAATTTTAATGGCGACTCTTGAATCGCAATCGGCATTTCTTATTACTTTCTTGCTGTTACGAGAAACAATTTGGCTTCCGTTAATATTCCCTTTGATTTTTAGGCTCTGTTGAATAAATTGCAAGACCTACAAAAGATTTGTGACACACTAATCTAAATCAAATAAAATAACAAAATGTGACTTCAATCTGTTACATACCTAATGGTTCATAGCGCTTAATACTTTACTGTCGTATATTTTTATAAACAATTGTCAATTTAGTTAATCTTATGATAGTTTGTAGCCCACGAATCTATATCTGTTAAACCAGGAGTAAAACGATCAAGGAGGAAGCATCGAATCTACTAACTAAACCTGCTTTTCATCGATGCAAATGAGCCACGTTAGGAACATTTATAGGCGACGCCGCGACGTCATAAGCCGAGATTCAAACCCCACAGGAAGTGCCCTTAAAACATTCACATACCCCTAGTTCTCTAGGTCTGGAGCTATTCTTACCTCGTAAAATATGTCTTCTCGGCTGGGTCTTTCCAGGCTTGCCCTTCTATCCGCGTGAAGCTTTTAAGGCCTTTAGGGCCAACAGCAACTATTCATTTGAAAAAAGAACATTTACACGTTTATAACATTCGAGTAACCGCCCTCGATTTGCTTCGGTTTTCTTATTTTTTTTACACCTTGGGTTACTTTATTGGAATTTTATTAAGGATCCCTAAGTTTTTTGAAAATATAATATAGCCTATGTCACCCGGGGATAGTGTAGCTTCCCAACAGTGAAAGAATTTTTCAAATCGGTTCAGTAGTTTCGGAGCCTATTCAATGCAAACAAAACAATCGAATCTTTCCTCCTTTTAATACAGGTTTATTTATTTTTACAATACCATCAATATCGGGGAAAACAGTTCCACTGGGCGCGGACATCTGGAAAAACTTCAGACTGTCATGTTTAACGCTCTCTGGGGATTTTTTTGAAATAATGATCTCATTTGTAGCAACCAATGAACTAATATTTTACAACGATTCTTGTTCTGGGATGTCGGAAGAAAAGATGATTTTGCCGCATTGTGACTTTTTAGCTGGGTATGGCACAGAACAATATTACGACGAAATAAATGTCTTATTAAAAAAATTATGAATTATTTAGTGACTATAATTATTTGACATTAGAAGCGCTCATAGCCCGGCGGCTTGTGTCGATCCTAAGTGCTCGACAAAGTTAAGCAACAGCGGGCGCAGTCGGTAGTTGGATGGGTAACCGATAGTGGCAAAAAATTCTTGAGCGTTTTCGTGCTTCGGAGGGCACGTAAAGCTGTCGGTCCCGGTTGTTATCATAAGATAACAGTCATTAAGCCATGACGGAAGCCCTCGGCGGTTTCAAAATTCAAAACTTCCGACACTCGGGTTGGCTACTAACCCCTCCACCAATCCAACTGGAGCAGCGTGGTGGAGTATGCTCTAGGCCTCCTCAAGAGGAGAGACCCGTGCCCAGTAGTGGGCCATTAATGGGTTGAGGCCAGCCATAATTTGATAATTCACGTACTTATTGGTATTCACCAAGTGCTCTATCTATCTAGATAGAGACCTATATTCTATTTCTAGAAATCTTACACGACTAAAGCTTAACTTAAAACTCTCCAAATTAATTAAATGGAGGAATAATAAATAATTGACGACAGAACTGTGTAATTTTCTATTCGTAGTTTTAAAAGGAGCCCATAAAAGCAGGTAAGCAAGTAGTAGTTATTAGTCCACTTTACGATTCGAGTACCAGGCGCACATAACGAAATGAGGGTCGACATAGCCGCGAGCGGACCAATCAGAGTTATTAAAGGCTGGCCGTAGTCCGCCAGATCCCATCTTATCTCCCGGGATTATTGTAGCTCGCCAGCCGAGATGTAATAAAACATAATGAAAATCTTGCTCAGCTTGAAAGCTGCGAACGTTGCTTTAAGACGAGAGGGACATAAGTTAGTTGTAACATTTAAATTAGTTTGTAATTCTTGAAATTTAGGTACTTTACAATTCGATTTAAATTTTGGAGAATTTTACAACTTAATCAAGTTTAAGTCTAAACTTCTGCCAAGTCACTATTCACTAAAGTTACACAATATTTTTTACTCTGAGTTGGAGTACAATCTATCCTATAACTACTATTATATTAAGTAATTATTTCTTATGTGCTATAAATAAAAAAATACAGCATTATTATAATTTTGAAGTAGGCCTCCTATCTAGCCGGCATACGTGAATAATCATGAATAATGCGTGTACAAAACGCGAATTAATGGCCACAATAGATAATTAAGTAGTGGTTGCAGCGGTTTTTAGGTCGGACCGGAACCCGTCCCCTATCGCCAAATAATAACGCATATATAATAACTTTATAGCTTAAAACAGCAGTACTTTTATTATGTCATCATTTAACTCACCACACATTAAAGAAACGTGTTGGCATATTAGCGTGAATTGCCAGAAAAAGTTGTTTTTAATTAAAGGCTTAAACATTCTAAGCTTCATGTAGACTTTTAAAGGATTTAAAGGACTGAATCACCAATTAGGGCTGTCACCCAATTAGTTAGGATCTGAATACTAAATTAGTCACTTGAGTTGACACGTGAGAGACGAAATAAAATGAGGCATTCTGAGATAAACGAGCGTTAATTGACGCTCTGTGTGAGTTCGACGGACTTCGAGTCTCGTTACTTGAGAGTTGATTCTTGACTTGATCTATTTTATAACGCAATTGTTAATTGAACAAAATGCATGTGTAGCGTTGCTAAACTATTGTTTTTACGAGGACGTTTTTGTTGTACTAGCTTTCGTTCGGCTGAGAAGGTTAACTTTAAGGTTTCTGATAGAGAAACTGTGCTGTAGTGTTTGCCAGTTAATTAATTTTCCTGCGTGGATAATATTATAATTATGAGTGGGTAATATTCTTTTAATGTACCTGAGTTTACGTGCTACAATTTATCTTTAAAAAGATAAGACAAAGCTTCTAAGTAACTCAATGAATGCTTAGATAAAACTTTTTCTATGTCATTTATCTTTATAACGGTAACCGCAGCTGTAAACAGAAGCCAAGTTCACGATAGTTAGTAGTTACTCACACAAACCGGCTTCATGTAGAAGCCTTTCTATGCGTGTGTAGTCGCTGTACTCAGTAAGGGTGAGGCCAAACGAGCGTATTTTTTGAGCTGTGCGGCACGTGAATAGAGTCGATTTCATACTAAAGTCCAACCTCATTTTGCGTCGCCGTGTGGTGTGGTACAAACAGGGTTTTAGTAGGAAACCGAATGCACGTGGCTCATTTTTCGCAACTGACAGCCAATGATATTATAATGTAAAAAGAGGTAGATATGTCACCAGCGCGCCGACGATGAAGAGCGTAAGAACAGGCAATTGACCGTTCTGCTCGTTGTCGCTCTGTCAATACAAGTCGATACGCACGCTTTTGTTGTTGTCAGGTGCTTGACATTTGACATACAGCGTTAAAATGCCTTCGTGAATTATACCAATGTGATTGGTGTAGTGAAACAAAAGATAAACGTGTGTGTGTTGTAGCTCTTTTCGGACCAGATGTTTGGTTGATTTGTAAGGGCATAACGTATCTATATTTTTTAAATATCATTGCTGACAGCCCAAAAAACACGCTCGTTTGCCCTCACCCTTACTCATGTGCTAATTGCACCGAGGCGTCTGCGTTTTTGTAATCCAAACTTGCATCAGTATCTTGACACTTGCGGTTTCACATTGTGTATGTGTGCGTATATTTCTTGCGTATGTAGGTATGTCTACTTCCACTAAATGGTGGCACGGGCGTTTATCTGTCTGGGAGCTTTGATTGGTAGTTAGACTTGTCGTTTCGTTCATGGACCTTTAGATATATCGTTTCGCAAAAATTTCAGCGAATATTGATTGAAATTACTGGCTAGAAGTTTTGGTGATGCTGTTTAAGGGTTTATAAAGGAAGTCATTTGAAATTCGATTATTTTTACTTTGTTGTTAGCATAGTGTTTTGATAAGAATACTTAGTACGAACAATGACGCTTACGAATAAACGCACTACTGCAGTCCTTCAGAGCGGACAGTAACCGCTTGTCCGCCATTTGTTTTTTCAGTGTTGTAACGAGTTTAGTAGAGTAGCTATCCAGTAAGTTAAATGTTCAATTATTCAATAAAAAATAGAGACAGATTTCTGATGAAAGGTACATCATAAAACATTTCTTACTATTGTAATACATAAGTATAATGGATATGGGAATATTAAATTGGATGATTAATTAAGGAGTATAACAATTATTACATTCATCATGTAGCATGGAATCATAATGAGCGTCGTTGTCATAACAATTTCTGTTGGAGAACAAAACATTGTGCCATCCGACCACACGCCTCGTTACATAACAATGATTGTTAAAAGATCGTTGACTTGTACGTGGCTACCTGACTCTACTCTTGCAAAATACATTTAAGTATGAAATGTAAGTAATTTTTACATAAATGTGATGAAAATGCTAGCATATTCACGTGAATCATAGGCCATATTGGGGCGGCCTAGAATGCTGATCCCATGTGGCCAGACTAGTATAATAGGTGACAGAAGGGTAGTATTGATAGACAAAGAATTCTGAAGAGAACGAACAGGTGGAAATCAATAACCAAGGTCTCTATGATGTCTCCCATTCCACGTTCCAGCTTTGTCGCTGAGTAGCTAAAGATGGTCAGACATTATCGTGATGAAAGACCACAACTTGAGTTGATCAATTAAGGCCTTTTCCTGAATTTATTCAGTCACCTGTCAAAGGTGTCTAGGCCGGCGGAGGTCGTCTCGTCTGCTTATTTCACGTCTTGTTACATAAAACAAGTTTGTGCAGTTTGACTGACCATTTACCGAGATTTTTATCCCATGATCTAGTCATACGTGACTCCCTCTTAACCAGTGATCAATCTTTTCAAGTTTCATTACGTTTTCATAGAGCATCGCTAATGAGTACAAAGTTCGTTAGGTGTCTTTCAGTGAGATCATAAGGCACCCTTTGGAGGGTTAATCCCTAGTTCTCTAGCTAGGTTAACTAAAGTATGTCGTAACTGAGAACAAGCTGATCTTGCTCCACTTTTCCGAAATGGCTTCCACTTTTGTAACAGAACGAGTTGCACCTTTGACATCAAAATTTCCAGACTGAAAACGCTCAAACCAACTTTTCGCTGACGCTGTATTAGGACTATTAGGTCTATAAACGTGACACATTTTTGCAGTTACTGATTGTGCATCTTTCGTTATTATTTTTAGGTAATGGCAAATCCTACCTGATATAAATAATAATCTTTCCTAGTTAATATTATAAATGTAAAATTTGTGTGGATGTTTGCTACTCTTTCACGCAATAATTCTCTTAATCCAAAATTGTAATTTTTGACAAAAAATAACCGACTTCAAAATTAGGGATAACTCAAAAACTACTAGTCATATCTCACTCAAATTCAAGTGGGACTACATGACAAACACCTGCTTTCGATTAGAAGAAGAATCATCAAAATTGGTTCACCCAGTCGAAAGTTCTGAGGTAACAAACATAAAAAAAACAGTCGAATTGAATATTTTCTCCTTTTTGAAGTCGGTTAAAAACTTAAAAAGTAATGAAAAGATTGTCATAAAATTATCAAACAGGTAGATATGATCTGGAATAAGATAAAGATTTATATTTTCTCGGAAAATGCGGGTAAAGTTGCGGCAGAGTGCTACTCTACTATAAAATAGATTTACTACAACATGATTACTATTTTATAAATATTATTTTATAAATATAAAATATAACTTTTCCCTCGACCTATTTAGACATGTGCATAAATTCTAAACGAATGTAAATGTTGTTTCAATAAAAATGAAAACGTTCGTGTTATGTAAGTAGCGAAGTGCAGAACCACAGCACACGAGAAATAGTATTGGTGGGCAAAGACCTCCTTTCCATCTGACGGGAATTGGAGCGTACCACGTTAAAATAGGCTGTATGTCTGTGTTGAGACTAATGCATACATTTATATTATCTTGATTCGAACATTACCGTACCAAAATAACTTTCAAAATTAATTTACAATGCTTTTAATGAACGGTTTATTGTCATTACAATTTTTTGTTTAAATCTCAATTTTTATTAGTATAGGTTGAAACCACCAGGGTTTCAACCTATACTAATAACCTGCATAGGATTGGGGTCAATATTCGAGGCCTCCCAAATACTTAAGCCTTAAAGTGACTCAATAATATTTCTTACCCGAATCCCTAGCAACAAGCAATAGTTACTGGACTTCTGCTGTAACTTAAGTCGTAACGGTCCTTGGACAGATGTGGCCGCCCACTGCCATTTCAACTTGCTAATATTCTTAACTACGACGATTACTCAGCAGCTGTCACGCCGGATATTCATACTGAGCTGAGCTGCGCTGACTCCGGTTCGAGTTTATTTTGTTGTAACGACTTCCAGGACTGTCAAGCTTTGGATTTTTGAGCACTGCTACGGGTAGGTACGTGGAGACGATTCTACGAATACATAATGGCTAGGTATTACTTGCTTGGAGTACCAATGGAATACATGAAAAATTAAAATGATTTTAATAAAAGTATGAATTTGTACTGATTATGATATTGAGAATGTTTATAATATCTGTTTTTAATTTTATAAATTTTCTCTTTCACTTAAAATTTCCTGAAATAAATTATTTGATTTTGACTTTTGACTTCGCAATTAATTTGAGTTCAAGTTCTCCATGGCAACATCGGCTATGGTTTTCGATGGCTAAAGGTGAGGTTAAACACCTATCACGTAGCTCGACTGCTCCTTTATATCCTATTTACCTATATTACAACTATTTGTGTACCTACCGAAGAGATCATTCAGTTCTCTGGAACTATATCTACCAACTAATTGTAATCTAAAAACAGCGTAGCACAATAACACATGTCATAAGCGTAAGCCAATGTAAGCTTATTGTAAAACAGAACACGCGTTGAAGCCAAAGCGTCGGCGGTGGAGGAATCTCGTTAACTTACAGTTTTTGTGTGTTGGAACAGATCCTCTTACGTAGTTGTATATGAGACTTTTTTGTGTACCTTTTATTAGTTTTTATATGTAGTTTCTGAAGTAAGCGATCAATCACTAGCGCGCCGACGATGAAGAGCGTAAGAACAGGCAATTGACCGTTCTATTCGTAGTCGCTCTGTTAATACAAGACGATGCGCACGCTTTTGTTGTTGTCAGAAGTGTTTGACATTCGACATACAGCGTTAAAATGCCTTCGTGTATTATTTATACCAATGTGACTGGTGTAATGAAACAAAAGATAAACGTGTGTGTGTTGAAGCTTTTTTCGGAACAGATTTTTTGGTTGATTAATTGTAAGGGCATAACGTATCCATATTTTTTAAATTTCATTGTTGGCACAGTGTTCGTACAGCCTTTGGTGTTACTGATGTCCACAGTCGACAGTGAATACCTACTTACAATCCTCTCGAGGAGCTCGTCTGCTCCTATGTCAGCTAATTAGATTAAGAAATCCTCCTTTTGGTCTTCAGAGGATATCCGCTTTATTTCTAAGTATTTTTAATTCAAATATCCACTATGCTTCCGTTTCTAGTTCCAATAATGTTTCAAATTAAATAGCTGAAGCTGCAGCGTGCATTGCATATTTCACGCAAATCAACAAAATAGCAGAAGTTGGCAATGAAAGCGGCGCTTCAATTTAATTAAGCGGGTGTTTCTATCACGGTTATTACAACAGATGATGTCGCGTTCGGCTTCGGAGTGTTCGGACGCGACGCGTTGGCTCTCAGCCAGAGACAGCGCCATCTATCGTCCTAGCGTCCAACACTGAGTCATTACCTGCTTCACGATACCATTTGTAGGGTTTTTGGAAAGGAAAAATATTGCAAAGATTTATTAAGGTAAGTGCAGGCCATGCTGTTTCATAGAACTGCTGCATTTTTATGGAGTTCTTCCTGCTGACAAGGACTAGATGGATTAGACATTGATGCAAAGTCTCTCCTGCGGGAACTAAGTAGGTACCTTGTCTGCGTTATGCCTTTTAGTCCTCAGTAAAAAAAAAAATACTACAACGTTCATCTCATTAGCTTTGAAATTAATGTGTGAGTGTTATTTTTTATGATTATAAAAATAAGTAACTATCAAATATAATATATCTGTATACCTAGTTTCTTTAGTTATTTTATTTAGTACCTATATTTTCATCTGAACGTCTTCTTTTCAAGTGCATGAAATAGCGTTTGTGTTGCGAAATGCACTGTGTTCTCCTCACAACGTCCACTTGGGAATGAAAAAGCTTTTCAGTGTTGCCATCTCTGCAACTCGCACGTAGAGGAATATTCGACAAAATTTCACATTGACACACTTTAACTATAATATAGTGAAAATTGTATCTTTTGTACTTTTTCTTTTTTCTTCTTTTTTGTATATTGTACTGATCTTCATCTTCTGAATTAATCAGATTAGGAGACATCTGAATACTTGACAGAGAACTTTGTACTTGAATCATATTATTATTATTTCCTTTCACTCTCGAGCATGGGAATAAGTGCTTGTTCACACGGACGCGCGAACGCGGGCGCGGGCGCGGGCGCGGCCGTAGACGCTACTTACACTTTAATTGTCTTTAATACACTGTGAACACTTTAATAGTAGGTCATATGTTTTAGGGATGTTCGATCCGGATCGATACTTGTGTGGATCGATACAATGGCATACGATCCGCTCGATATTTGTATCGATACAATGGCATTCGATCCACTGGCGGATCGATACACATGCAGGGTGGATCGGATCGAATCGGATCGGATCAAAATTATTATGGAATGGAGGTAGATTTCTTTAGATCAGTTGTTGGTGCATCATATTACACGAACAAGAAGGCTTCCACACATTTTTCAAGCAATATTTGTCTGAATATTTGTTGGATAGAAAGTCTGATCCATTAATTAAAGTATTGGTCAGCTAGAAAAGTTATTTGGGGAAACTCTGCGACAGCACTACGCCTACGGTATTTATCAGTGGTAGGAACTTCATTGCCCTCCGAATGGCTTTTCTCGTTAGCCAATAGCATTTTAAGCGAAAGTAATCGATTTGATCCTGAGCGCTTATCCAATTTACTATTCCAGCGTTCATTAAAATTTAAGGATTGGCAAATGTAATTCATAAGCTTTGCATGATATATTAATTTATTTGATAATTTAGTTTAAATAGACAAGAGTTCTAAATCAAATACAGTGTTATAAAGTGAGATATTATTATTTATATGATGTTCCTACTACATACCACATTGTTTTAAAAAACCTTAAGTAACTTTTTCAATATTTATTTATACAATATTTTGGATAAAATTAAATCTAATATAAAATTTAATCTAAAACGATTGATTTTAATATTGCCTTAATGATCTATCTTTATTTAGAAACCCACTGAATTAAGCTTGTCGATAGTTTATATAACCATATTTAAAATATTTTATTCGATTCTGGATCGATACAAAACATCATATTAAATTTTACGGTATATCTGCTAAAATATCATCTTTTATTTATTAACATATTTCTTTCTTTTTCTTTCTTGACCCACAACGCTTTGGTCGCTGACATCCATTAGCCGCGATACCCACTTACAGGTATATTTAATAATTATATGAATCGATATTTGGATTATTAATTATATTGGGATATGCATGACGATCCGGAGTATCGATATATGAAATACCTGGATCAACCATTCCTATTTAAAAATTTACTTTTTTTTCTTCTTTCTTTCTTGGCCGGCAACGCATCAGTGATGCTTTTGGTGTTGTTGATATCCATGAGCGACGATAGCCATTTACTATCAGGTGAATCGTCAGCTACTTTGCCGGCTATTTCTATCAAAAAAAAATTCATTCGATACTGGATCGATCCAGAGTATCGTATCAAATCACTTGGATCGATACCTGGATCGATACACTGCGAAACGATCCGTATCGATCCAGAGTATCGATACAAGGCACCTGGATCGAACATCCCTAATATGTTTGATATTTCGCGACCGCGCCCGCGACCGCGCCCGCGAGTTAGTGTGAACAAGCACTAAAGCTTAATCGTTGTTAACAAAACAGACCCCTCAAACTAAATAGGATAAAAAAATGGCTAGGCTAAAACTATCGGCGTATTTTTAGAATCTCTATATGTAATGTAAATGGCTCCGTTATAATTCATGATTTGAAACCTTCGATCATCATTAATTCATCTTCGAAGTAGAAAATAGACTATCAATACGTCCATGATATTCAGAGATTCGATTTCCGTTCTATTTCCGCGTTTAATAGCTAATTGGCGGACTTGACAAGCTAAATCAATTTAGGGGACGGGTCTCGTAAAACATTTACGATGGACGCAGCAATAGTTCCTGAACTCTTAGGATATTTTTTAAAGTTTGACGAGAAGACTAATGAATTTTGTAATTTTTAATGGGTGAGGGAGGAAGTTATAAAACTTCAACTTTTCTCAAGACTTTTTAGATTTTGAGAACCTACTAGTTTTGACACACACACACACACACACACACAAACAGACAGACACTAAAGGGGGTTCTTTTGTCGTGATAACGTCTATTAAAACGATGAACGCCGGGTGCACGCACGAAAAAGCATGATTCACTGTCACGTTCCGCGCAAGCGAGAGCGCGGAACAAGCGATAGATCGACTACGGCTCGGCTACGATCGGCCGAAGCGCTCAATTTTATCTATAAAAGTATGCAATCATTTCATCAATGTTTTGTTATGACGTTGTCACGTTAAACTACCGTCCGTAAACCTACTTTACAGACAACCATTTTTTTTGAGGAATGGACTCTTAAAGTAAAGCAGCAATGAATTAAAATGTAGGCCGTTACAAAATTCCATATATTCGTACCGTAAATGTATCACACATTTTCATGATAATATGTAAGTGATTACTAGTTTTGCCAATAAATATTGTACCTTTCAAGCTTCGCCGGCACCCCTTTCACATAAAAACCACAATGTTTATGGCCCAATACTGTACTTACATATCGGAATCGATAAAGGTAACTTCTTCAGTGGTGCTACTATTCTACAGCTGTTGTCAAAACAGCTGTCTTCCTTCTCTTTCTATTATTCTTTTTTGGACAGAGATGTTTACATCCGTAGGGGGACTTTATTTGTCACGAGGGACAGGTAGCAACTGGCGCCACCATTTGCGTGACGTCTCGGAGGCCCACATGCATCCCTAAAGATTTACATCCCTATGAATATCCCGAACACATCTATTCCCTTGCAATAAGAACTAGAATTGCTTAAACAGGTGTAATATAAAGGTAGGATGGACGCAGTCATTGTCGTTGTAATGAGTCATTGCTTGAATTGAGCCTATTTATTGAAATGATTCATAAACTTCGCTAGTCGTAACTTTTAATCGTAAAGTCTTGAGCAAGAACAGCATTGCCTGTACCCGTTATATCGGAGATAATTTCAGAAGGTTTTGTAAGCGATAATAAAATCTTTATTAGCCTTTTAAGTTTTTCATCAAGCTGATACTAATCTTAGCAGAAAGTAGCTTCTATTCTTATAGGCTCTCCTTTTCCTCTATCGAACAGATTAAAAACAATAAGTTGATTTTTAGGGTGGTGGCTAGCAGCTAAGCAGGTATAAAACTCTACCACCTCCAAACTAGGACTCTAACTCCATTGCCTTGTTCTAAGTTTAGCATAAATGAGCTGAGGAGTTAGTTTTTGGATTCAAGGAGGAGAGAGGCTCATAATATCTTACCTAAATAAATAAAATAGTCAATAATTCAGCAATTAATGGAAAAGACATCATGTATGTTTCGACCTTAAGCGCGGTGCTTAACTTTCGAAAACTAAGTGAAAATTCTAGTCATAGGAGTCGTACCCACATAAACTTTGTTTCTATATTCGAGAAACCAAATAGCTATTCCCGGCACGCAAAGCGTACTTAAATGTAATGGAAACTTAAAATTTGTTGCCGTTTCAAGAAGTGTAAACGATATTTATTTTAAGCTGGGAGGTTTTTAAACAAAATTGCACACACGGAGTAGTGCAACAGTAACAAACAATGCAGTTGTCATTGAACTATTATTATTAGAGCATAGAACAAACACCGTGAACCCAATGTTCGCGCCATGAACTGTTGCCAATTGGCAACTGTTTTCAGTGGATTAAGTCGATTCTGAAAAGAGTACAGAGAGGAGGTACCCCTCTCCCCACCAGCGCGACACAAATTTTGTAGGTACGTGGTGTCTGTTCTAGTATACTAATACATTATACTTCAATGTCAGTTGTAGTTTACTGAGTTGCGTTTGTGAAGTGTGGGCGGCTTCGTCTGCCAGCGGCAGAGTTCAATGACCCCGGAAACATATCTTATAGTTAAACAACAATGTAATCGACCACGAACTATAAATCGCGATGCATATTCATGTTCGTAAAGAATGGATTTGGAATCGGTGAAATCTCGGTGTAAAATTGCTTCTGAAAGCGATTTCGATTGCGAAATAAGAAATAAAATTCATTTAAGATTTCCAACTTCAATAACAATTCTGACTGGCTCCTTTGTCATAAATAAATTTCGAAGAAGTGATTATATAATATACATAAATCGGTAAAAGTTGCAACCACCCCCGTTAGAGTGATCTAATGAAGACAGTTGGATGCTGCTGGGTTCAGAGGACACAGGACTGGTCAGTGTAGCCAATTTGGTGACGCTTAGTTTGTAACGAGGTGGAATACCTCGTTCAATATCCCTTGGCTGGCAGATGCATTTTTCTTCTAAATTTTTAAATCTTGACAGTTCGGTTTGTTTACAAAAATGCATCTGTCAGCTGGGTTCCCTCAAAGGAGCTTAGAGGAGTATGTTAATTTTCCAATTCAATTTCCTTTAAAGTATTAATATTATAGTAGGTACTAAAAATATCAATTGTGCTGGTGTTATACTGCTGATGTCACATGTTTATGGGATTACATGATTATATCATAATTACCTGTATGTTTTGGGAGTTTATTTCACTTACGGACCTACCCAGCCCTGGGAATTATTACATACTTCTTGTGGAGGACGTACACCCTCGCAAGTTAAGGTAAAGAATAATGAAGAAATCATTCATGTTTGCCCTGGTGAATACCAAGTTGGCTAAATTAGACTTGTCTAGTCGCCCACGGCACGGATATCAACTACACTATAGCCGGCCAAGAAAGAAGAAAACATAAATTTCTTATTATTGCATCCATTTCAAAATTCACTCTCGAAAGGCAGAGAGTATACATATCGATGATGGCGTACACAACATGCTTTCACGATCGGTAATTATCGAGTCTTTGTTTTTACGGGATCACAATAAAGCGACTGTTCCGGGTACTCGTTCCAATGTTTTATCGTCTAATTGCATATTTAGAATACCGCAATTATACCGTAAATGAGGCATGGGCTCATAAAAGTTTTTGTGAGCGGATTTATTATGCACTAACTGTACTCCGACGGTATTCGTCATCAAATTACTATTGAGTTTTAGTGAATTAATAGATATTATTAAATTATACAGTTCATTTTATGTTTGTGACTGTGTTTTGATGGGACAATCGAATTGGATGATGGGGAAAATAGAAACGTATTGTCACAACAAAACATACTTATAGAATATTACATATAAAGGAAGCAATTTGTAACGGTTTGATGACTCTTGATTATTAATTAATTTTATAACCTATTTTATAATAATAAAATAATAATATAAAATCGGTGAGTTATTGAAACAAATAATGATGGGGAAGTTAAATAAATAGGATGCAGTAGTTACAGACAAAGCCATGTCTAATCTGTGGTAATGTAATGTTGACTTTCTTCTTATGATATCAAATGCTGTGTAACAGCTAAGGCTGAATACAGTCACCGCAACTTCACGACGGCACTACAACAGCTGCAGAAAGGTTTACAGTTTTACTCTTACGGTTCTAATCACGGTAATAGTGAGTACAATTATTAGCAGTTCAGCTTGGTATTTGTAGACGCAATTCAAATTAGAAGGCCGAGATTCACTCGTAAAGATTGCTTGCTCTGATAAATTATATATCCAACTATATACATAAATGGACAGTTAGACATATAAAATGATGTAGTAAAACAGGATAATTGATACATATAGGCCAATAAAATGTTTTGAATTTTGAATCGTGATAAGAATCGGCATAATTAGTATTGTAAAATAAATAATTCCTCTGCCCAACAATCTGTTTCAGTTTCTGCCACTTTTGCAGTGCTCATTGCACTTGCACACGTTGCGTGTGAATTGTCCTTACATTTCGCTCGGTCAACTAATCCTCAAACGGCTTGTTGTTCTTGTTAGCTACCATCACAATCCAATATTGTATTTATAGGAATCATAAACTGAGGTAACTGAAACAAATGAAAATGCAGTTCTAAATTCTTAACTTGTTCAATAACTGTCAAGCAATTATACTCTCTAGAATTTCGATCATAGAAAGTTTAACTTTATTCGTACCAAGCAGACGTATCATTTCGCTCATTCCCGTAGTTCTGACATTAGCCGAGCAAAGTCAATTGAAACATGCTCTATTTGTGAATTTACGTAACTTACATGACTTTATGGGCCCAAAGTTGACATTTAATGTTTAGGTACGACAAGCGATTTCAAAGTTGGCGAGCGAGAATCCCACGCGAAGTGTCTTTGTATCCTTTATTTCAATTGTTTTAGGTCTATATTCGTTTGATGTTAGAGATCGTTGATTTTGTAGTGAGTTTGTGTAATGTCTGAGACCACATCCCGTCCACTAATTAATTAGGATTACGGTTAAGGCGCGTTCACTGTGCCCGCGCCAGATAAAACTTTGTAGGGTGTGACGCCTAACCACGACCTTAAATCATTATGCTCCTTAAATTTCAGTAAATCCTTTGGTATTCGAGTTGTTCTGATTGTGTAGCCGAGATAAAAGATTAGACCTTACAAAATATCTCGCAAATATAAAGTTTATAACGAATTTCTGGGATTAACAATATTTTACTTGAAAGCAAATTTTAATGAAAAGGTGGATTAGGTGGTTTGTTTTGATCGCTAATTTATTTGGGTTCCGTGCATCCGATAAAAAGTCGAAACCTAAACCTTATTTAGCAAGTGCGGGTGGTGTCATACGTCGGTTAGCTAGTGGGAAAATTTCTTGAGTGCTTCCTTGCTTCGAAGGTGTTATTATTAGATAACAGTCGATATGCTTTGCCAGAAGTTATTGATCAGCATGAAAACGATACTTGTGTTGTGTTGGCCACTAATCCTAAAATTTTAGAAATTCCGGAAATAATTCCTGAATAAATGTATGATACGGAACTCTATTCCACGCGAGCCCGATTCGTACTTGACTGGTTGTTAATTACTCACTTCAATGTTTTATCAACAACAGATGCTTCAAATTAAAATTGAATGTTTAGGAAATTACTGGGAAATTTAATTTTCCTTTGTAATTTTTAACCTTCAAATGACTCGATTAATTTTATTTATTAGAGGCTCGCTAAATGTAGCATGGCGTTCAAGCTCGAAAAATGCTTGTAAATTCCACTGCTTGCCTCTTAATGTGTATTGCGTTTCGTGAAATATGGTAAATTACTCTTAGGTTAGGTAAATTAATGTTCACTTATTAAGGAATTCAATTACCTAATGGAGCCAATGTTTCAAAATAAGCAAATAATTGTGAGTTAAATTAAAATTAAAGTATGACATAAAAAGCGAATGTAAGCCATGGTGGAGTTCTTTTGGCGGCATCAAGACAACTGTATTGGCAATTAGCACATCATTACCTTCTTCACACTTACAATCTTCACTGAAATAGCGTGGTGGAGTACTCTCCAGGCCTCGTATAACGGCCTTATTAGCGTTCGTAAATAAGACAGTTAGCCTTGAAATCTACGTTGTTTAGGGACTAGATTTCCAGACTTTAGAAGCATGACATCAGAGCATCCCTCAAATGAGCGTGTCTCGTAAAAAGTAACGCGACGCCAAAACATTAGATAGTGAAGATGGCGGGGAAAAGTGCCTATAAAAAGAATTGATGGCGCCATCGCCTCGTCGCTCATAACGTGCTGATTCTACTTGCAATCGACGTGAGAGATTTTAACTAAACTGATTTCAAAAATGAATTTAGTATTCAAAATTCTATATGTTTTACTTATTAAGAAAATGATGATATTTCCAATAATGGATATAGAGAAGATATCCTAAGAAGAGAACCTAATAACAAGGTAGTTAGAAGACTGTGACTAAACAGTGCTTTTTGGGTCACTTTGTATTTGTAATATAATTTTTATATAATTTCTGGTATATCAGAGGTCGTAGAGTCCATATAGGGTAACTGCAGTTGCGTTAGATTTGCGCATAGAACACAGTTATTTGCGCTTTACAGACCAGTCTAGCTGCTCTAGACTATCCAACTGACTCACAACGGGCAAACGCCGCGCCGCGCCGACACAAAATAATTCGTCGCGCGGATTACCATCGACCGAACCGAAGTTACGAGTTTGCTAGTTCTGACTTGTGACTAGGAATTGTGTACACAAACGCCTCACAAAACGGTATGAAATACTGGTATTCTGTTGCTGTTTTATTTTCTTCAGTGTATGCACGTTCAGATATATAGAGTGACCCATTATTATTGGAATATAAAGCACATACAGTAGAGTTAAATATACGTTACCAGCCTTATGTTGAAAGAAATAAATTTTAATAAATTTTCCTAATTATAATTATTGTATTGGAAAAAAGCGAACTGCGGCCACTAAGTTTTCATTATTTTTAACATGTTGTTTAACAATGAAGGTAAGTTGTTCCATACAGTGAATTATAATTATTGTCTCTAAGGTAAAATACTAAACTTTGAAGCGTGTCTTTACTTGGGAAGCTTATGCCCATCAATAGGCTCAAGAAGATTGGCAACTCACGCACGACTGAATGAATAGGCCAGTGCTTTCCAAATGTTTATGTTGGGTTCTTTAGAACATTACCATACACTACTAAGGACAACAAGGTTAAACCTTAATAAAATTTACAATTAATTGGTATGAAATAATAAAAATAAAATCAATGTATAACCAAAGGATGTAAGACTATTTTTTAACTGACTTCAAAAAAAGGAGGAGGTTCTCAATTCGACTGTATTTTTTTTTATGTTCGGTACCTCAAAACTTTGGACTGGGCGAACCGATTTTGATGTTTCTTTTTTTAATCGAAAGCTGGTGACTGTCATGTAGTCCCATATAAATTTTATTGAGATCTGACAATGGCATCCATAAGAAAACCACGTCGTAAATTTGTATTAAGAATGTGCGCGACAAATTGATGAATTAATTCAATATCACGCCAACCGATTTCGATGATTCTTTTTTTAATCGAAAGCAGGTGCTTTTCATGTGGTCTCACATAAATTTGAACGAGATCTGATAAGTAGTTTTTGAGTAACTTTGAAGTCGGTTATTTTTTGTTAGTAGTATTTAGATTATCTGTTATTATGAGAGTTCTGAGTATTGTGGCACGATGACGGTTCACGAGCCCGACCCCCAATTTGAGACACAATGGACTAGACTAGACGAATCGACCCGTATAGACCCAAAAGTGTAGCAGTCAAGCACTCATCCATTCAACCATAACAACATCCAATCCATTGTTGCAAAACAGCTCGAGTTTCGTTATTTTATTTGTTCTACATTCGGTAAACACCGGTCGAGTGATTTTAGTGGCGTTTTCGGTCGCGGGTGCTAGAAGCGGTCGACGCAGTAATATAATTGTTGTTCCGGAACGAAATACAACAAATATTTGTTTTCCAAATGGAAGTTATTGTCGATAACGCATGGAAAGTTGTGTATTATTCTAGAAGTAAAAATAGTAAACTGAATTATACGTATAAAGTACCTTTTAATTATAACAGTACCTATGGATCACACAGATAGTGATTTTAGATAAAGTTCAACCTATCAAGTGACATGTTTGTTAAGTTTGCTGATATAATTTTAAGTTGTTTTGGATATCTTAATCAATATAGATTTTTGATGAAAAAATCGTTTTCAAGAAAATAATCTGTAGTAAGTATTTAAGTGTTCAGAAAACTGCCAGTTTTTCTTCATTGTTATTATTTATTATTCTCAACCAGGGTTGGCTGAAAACTGAAAAGAATAAATAAATATGGTACAAAGATTATCTTCTAATGCTTTCAAATGTAGGTACAGTAGCTTCAGTAGATAAGTGTCATATTTTTCTTACAAAGTAGAAACCTAAAATAATAATATTTCATTTGGTAGTAAAAACAAAAAATATTTTGTTCAATTTAATTTGTTAAGTGGGGTGGCTCATAGGGTTGCCAGAGAGAAGCATAGCATATCCGGGATAATAATTCTACTTGGGTCTTTCAGCGCCCTTTGGTCGACGTTTTAACTTAAATTTTATTAAGTGGCACTTCTTTTTAGAAACTCGTCAATATCTAGCGCCTCCTAGAGTTGCCACAGTCAGCGCCCCTTGCCACCTGGCGCCTACAGCGACAATTCAAGTACGGAACACTCAGTAAAGTTCAGTAGGACACGAGACACGGTGTATGAATCTGGGAATTTCCCGATTTTCCGGCCACCTGCCAACCCTACACGTTGGGCCGAATGAATATTTAACTTCATTTGCCTAATGCGGAACATATATTTGAGGATAATAACATAAAAGGATCCGGACATTATATTATTTCATTGTAAATCTCCTTTAGTTTTCCTTTTCATTTGTCATATTATTGTTGTCGAAACACGACAGGTTTCATCACGTATTGACCTGTTTAATTTTAAAATATTAATAAGATAAAATGATGTATATGTGATGTATAAATGAGGTATACCTATAGGTACTTCCGTCAACTTTAGTCAACCTGGGTTATTTCACCCAATCTAATGTTTTTGTCTTTTTAGTAGACTTTATTCACCTATGCACCTAGAATTGGTGCCGTCGCCTTTATTCCCCTGAGTTAATTCACCCAGGCTTCTTAAGTCCACTTTTAGTAGACTTTATTCACCTATGCACCCAGCCTGGGTGACCCAGGCAAATTCTGTCTACTGACCAAGGTGAATTAAGTATTTTAATACATAAATCATTAAGTGAAAAACCTGACGGTGAAGTCTTTGGCTCACTAATGGGAGTTGATGACCAGTATCAGGTGTCTCGTCTGTCCGTATGTCGAATATTTACATATTTATTACAATGCTCCTTTTCCAGTTTAAAACTCGTTCCTTGCAGATTTTGCATACTCCAGTTCAAGTCATAAATTATCCTTGTGCGTCAATAAATCTAAAATTGCATTATCGATTAAACAGGCTTTACGCCGTAACCAATCGATAATTCTTCGATACATTACGCTGTTTGCCTAGAACAGGTTAGCTGTCGGATGTCGAATGTGCTTACGAAATATATAGCATATATTATGGATATGTAGGAAGAACACTACCTACGCATTATTTTATACTAGTAACCGATCTTGCTTTGCTTCAGGAAACCTATGCCCTATTACCTGCACTTAAAAAAAATCTAAAAATCTTTTCTGTCTGCTAACCCATTGAAATAAATGGAACACTAAATGTTATTTAAATCTTATACCTTACAAATACCTTAGTGAAGGCCGCATTCAAATCAGTTAAACCACTTCTGAGATTAGCTGGAGAAAACGCATGGGATCGAAAAACAAAATATACAAATGGTCTGGGCAAACAGCGGGCGGGATGGAACGACGACGAGACGCGATCAGTTTGTAGGCGCCTGTACATGTTGGCCAAGCGTGAACCAAGGGCAAGTGTGTAATAGCGGGTAATGAAACACCCTGTGAATGGCCTTTGATTTGTGCATAAAAACCGACACGGCTTCGAAGTGACCCTTAATACACGTTGGCGTTTGCTATTGGCAAGCGTTGGAAAACGATTGCTGATCCACCTGATGGTATTAAAACAATATTACCAAGTTAATCGCTCAGAGAGCTCCTACCATTTTAAGCCACCCCAAAAAGATAGCTAGAAAAAACGATCATCATACATAAAAATCACAACAATTGACATTTTTTATAAACATATAGGATAGATCTAATAAGTTGGTATTTCATAGTGATAAAAAATTAAAATGTGTGCAATTCACACGTGGTAGAAGTGAAACTTTTGATGATAAAATACTAGATAACTAGGATAAAGAAAGTAAAAACGTTGTTTGGACAGAGAAAAATCTTTTATAATTACATTTGAATGACACAGTCATATCAAAAACCCATATTCGAATATCGAAGATTACTAAAGAGTTTTCTCACTTCCCCTCAAACAACATCCATCTTCAGATATCTTCACATCACACCACTCTACACACACCCACACTCAGATCGCGCACACATTTGTTAAATGCCACACGACCTAATGGTTTTGTCAGCACATCTGCTGGGTTATCCTCCGTACACACATAGTCCAGATGTACAACATTCTTAGCAATACAGTCTCTCACATAATGTGCCCTTATGTCTATATGTTTCGTCCGTCTATGCGCTACAGGATTGTACGCAAGTTTAATAGCACTCTGATTGTCTACGAATATACAAATAGACCTAAGACATTCACCTCGTATAAATGCATTCAGCTGCCGCAAGTGAACTGCCTCCTTTGTTGCCTCTGAAAGTGCAATATACTCCGCTTCCGTTGACGACAATGCTACACAAGCTTGTTTCCGGCATTCCCAATTAATCAACGAGTTTCCGCATCTAAAAATAAATCCAGAGTAAGATTTCCTATCTTTGATATTCCCTCCCCAGTCAGCATCTACAAATCCCGTGATGTCCTGCACCGGTGACTTGGAAAATATCAAACCGAGATCCCTTGTACCTTGAAGGTACCTCAAAATATGTTTAGCGTCTTTCCAGTGACGTTCCTCACAACAAGAGTTGTACTGCGCCAAGAAATTTACCGCAGCCGCAATATCCGGGCGTGTGTTACAAGCCAAATAGTTAAGCGACCCTATGAGCGCTTGATAACTACGAGAGTCTTGGCCGGACAAGAGCTTACCTCCTTCCCCTTCCGCCAAGGCTTTATGGAAATCCATTTCCATCGGAGTTTTCACTGGTTTGCAGTTGGTCATACCATATTCATTCAAGATCTTTGAAATAAACCTCTCTTGACTCAAATATATACTGGTATCCGTCCTAGACAAAAGCATACCCAAAACTTGTCTAGCTTCCCCTAAATCCTTTATCTTGAAATGTTTACGAAGATTGTCTAATAATACTTCTTTCTGTTGTTTGTCTTTGTAAAATAATAAAAAATCGTCGACATATAAAGCGATATAAAAATTATTATTTTTGTAAAGACAACTATCAAAGTCACAACGTTTGAAGTTCAATGACAATAACACTTCATTTACTTTTTCATTCCATGACCGAGAAGCTTGTTTAAGGCCATATATTGCTTTTTCTAGTAAGCAAACTTTTCCTTTTGAGTTTTCGTCTATGCAACCCTCCGGCTGTCGCATATAAACCCTTTCATGTAAATCACCGTTCAGAAAGGCGGTATTTACATCGAAATGACTGATGTACATGTCCTTTTCAACAGCCAACGATAGCAGCAGTCTAACTGTCGATCTTCTCACGACTGGTGAATAAGTTTCAAAGTAGTCAACACCATAGGACTGAGTGAAACCCTTCGCCACAAGTCGAGCTTTGTAGGTCTTGTTCCCATATGCATCATACTTGTACTTGAAGATCCACTTATTTCCCACGATTTTAGCTCCAGGTGGCTTGTCGACGAGCTTCCAGACTTTATTTTCGCACATAGAATCCATCTCTTTCTTCATAGCTTCCTTCCAGTTATCCTTATCTTCCCGACTCAAGGCTTCTTTAACTGTCAAAGGTTCCTGCTCTACTGTACAGAGAATTTCCTTGACGAATTCTGTTACGCAGAGGATAACGACATCCACTTTCGTTTGAGTCTCCTCTATCAATAGTCTCTTGAACTTCAACATTTTCCACCATGACATTTTCTGTTCCGCTATCACCCGTTCCACCCATTTCCACTTCCGCATCCTCATAAACTTCAGCTTCATCTGCAGAACTTAACCCTTGAGAAGTATCTGCACAACCAGGTGACGAACCTGACTGGCCTTCTGCCCTTGCAAGTTCCCAAATTACTTCAGTACCTTTGTCAGCACTGTCTACGAGTTGACTAGGATCCCCTGAAATAGCTGTAGAGTCCTCCAAGAAAACTACATCTCTTGCTCTTACAATGACGCGTGGATTACTGGGATTTATGAAACGGTATCCTTTGGTTTCTTCACAGTAACCAACAAAGATATGTTCTACTGCTTTAGGGCTCCATTTCTTCCGAGTTTCCTTGGGCACGTGCACGAACGCTTTCGTTCCAAAAACTCTAAAATGATCAATAGGCTGAGCCTTCCCTGTCCACAACTCCTCAGGAATCTTACCATTGTTACCACTATGAGGCAGCCTATTCTTTGTATAAACAGCAGTATTACATGCTTCTGCCCACAGTTTCACACTCAATCCCTTTTCCGCCAACATAGCACGAGCCATCTCCACGATAGTGCGGTTGGCTCGCTCCACTACGCCGTTTTGTTCAGGAGTGTAGGGAACAGTTAATTGATGTTTAATCCCCTTTTGCCGTAAAAACCTATCAAAATTTTTATTCACAAATTCTTTACCATTATCTGTGCGTATGCACTTCAATCTCAATCCGGTCTCTAATTCTACAGATGCTAGAAAACTTTTAAAATGATCTAAAACTTGATCTTTTGATTTAAGAAAATATACAAATGATTTACGTGTAAAATCATCTAAAATAACTAGCATATACCGAGATCCACCGTATGAGGGTTCAGACATAGGACCACAGATATCTGCGTGAACCAGTTGCAATCTTTCGACTGCCCTTTCAGCCTCACCAACTGGAAAAGGTAAACGGTGTGCCTTCCCCTTAATACAGGCTATACAAGGCTCCATTACACTCTTTCCAAAATCCATACCTGGAAGCTTACGTAAATCTCGCTCATTAACGTGTCCAAGCCGCCGATGCCACAACATCAAAGGATTACCTGCTTTTACTGACGCCAACGCAGCCCCATCTACAATCACCTGACAACCTTCAAGCTTGTAGATACCTGAGACTTCACTTGCAGTAGTCAAAAGCTTTCCCTTGAAATGACCTGGAATCAAATGGTGAATTAGCTTGCACCCATCCCTGTCAAAACTCACTTTCCATCCTTTCTCTACTAATTTTGAAACTGATAATAAATTAACACGCAAATTAGGTACATACATGACATCCCTCATAGCAAGCATTCGTCCATTTATACTCACCATGATGTCACCTTTACCCGCGCATTCCATCTTATCATTATTCGCACATTTCACGTCACTCATACCAACATTAGTAATTAAATCATTAAATAAGTGTTTCTGAAAAGTCATATGTGAAGATGCCCCACTGTCGATGTACCACTCCGTCGGATTGAAGGAGTCCCCGGCGCTGAAGGAAGACAGGCTCACGACGTCCTTCGGTTTGGAAGTCGAATTTGCTTTCTTTCTTTCAGGACAGTCTGGTTTCTTATGTCCATATTTTCCACACTTAAAGCATTTAATTTTCATGTTCTTGTCTTTGTCCCCATTCCGTTTCTTACTCACACTCAATGCCGAGTCCGCTGAAGACGATGTATTACAACCTTGACGTGAATCCTCCTGTAGTAACTTCTGCCGCACGTTCTCTGAAGTCAACTTCATCCCAGAGTGTTCCAGTGCCATTCTCATAGGCCTGTACTCTTCAGGTAGTCCTCTCAGTAACACGACAGCTACAAGATCATCGTCAAATCCGGTGGCAATATCACTCAGTTTTTGAGAAAGTGACATAACCGCAGCAACATATTCATGCATGGATGAGTGTCTCTCCAGCTTCTCATCCAGCAACGCATTCATGAGGGTAATCCTGCGATTGACGCCTTTATCCTCAAATGCTTTAGCTAAGCTATCCCAAGCGTCTTTGGCATACTTTGAATTTTGTACGTACGCGTATAGTGTAGGTTCCACATGCAGACAAATCAAAGCCAATGCATCTTGGTCCTTCTCGATGGCGGTGGAGTCCTGGGAATCCGGGTACTTTGACGTATACGTGAACAATTTTTCTCGTATGAGAATCATTTTTATTGCGAATTTCCACGTAGAATAGTCATCTAGACCGCAGAGGTTCTTGATGGCGAATTTCGTGGATAGGGCCATAACCTTTTGATGATAAAATACTAGATAACTAGGATAAAGAAAGTAAAAACGTTGTTTGGACAGAGAAAAATCTTTTATAATTACATTTGAATGACACAGTCATATCAAAAACCCATATTCGAATATCGAAGATTACTAAAGAGTTTTCACAGAAACCTTCAAAAATGTTGTTTTCAAGATAATGAGCCGAATGTAAAATTTCGATTTTAAACACTCAATTCCAATAAACTCCACTCCACTCCACTCCACTCCATTCCACTCCACTCAACTCCACTCAACTCCACTCAACTCCACTCAACTCCACTCAACTCCACTCAACTCCACTCAACTCCACTCCACTCCACTCCACTCCACTCCCCCTCCCCTACCACTACCCTACCCCTGTACAATGCTTCCTATCTCACTTTAGAATGTATGTGTCTCTTTTACTCTTTTTACTGTCCCGGGACAGTTTCGTTTCATCGAATTTCAAATCACCCCCGTACTAAAGAAGTTTTCACTTCAATATAAAATAAAGTTATTTATTGAGTCGTTCCTTAAAATATAACAGGCAAACATATTGAAAGCAGGTACCCGCCGGTCTATAGAAAACAATGTGCAAAACGCAACATACCTAAACTAAATAAAACAATTTTTACTTTTCCCATCGAACCCAACATTTAGGTACCATGTGTTTTCCTGGTATGTGTGTAACAAGAATTTCCTCATTTCCCTGGAACGTGTGAACAATTCTATTAGCGGGCAGCTAGTTTATTGGTTGTAGCGGTATACAGGCATCTTGTTTGTTGCAGCTGCTTTCTATTGCTGTTCCCGCGCCTCCCACGCTCACTTGGTGACGCCGGCGCCCGCGCCTTGCTGTGCTACAAACTAAGACTCTACACAAAACTATTTTCTGTAAAGCCAAACGCTGCCTTCAAAATGTATGGGAATGACAAAGTGCGGAAAAAAGAGCACGTGACGATTGTCATTGTTATGTCATTGCCAGCAGCATTTGGCGTGTACATGTACAGAAAAAAGTTTTGGTTAGAGGCTCTGGCCAGATCACTTCTTTCTCGGCCCTAATCTCTAACTACGGGCGTAGAAAAGTCGTGGAGTTTTGTCCTTAAAATTTTAATCCTATTTTTGGTTTGTTTCAGGAATTTATCGCGACAGGGGATGGTTGAATTTCTAGCCCGGTTGCTGTTCTTGTTATATAAAAATTAACACACGTATAAGGTTAAGTAGCAGCAGTTAAGCATGACACTACATGACTAAGGATCTAGGATAGGTAATATCGTAATTAAAGGTGAGTTCTGATGCTCATGAGTCATGATGCTCATACCAACATCGCCAGTCATCTATTGCCTAGGGCATGACCAAGGATCTCGTAATAGGTCTATATTATAGTATTAATTAAACTAATGTTGTGGTGTTCATAATTTATTTCATACTGAACTTAGGTACGAATATGCGTATGCCTGAAATATAACAACACTTATTTTATGTGCGCTGTCTATTGGGCGGAGCGGCTGGACTACAGCCCTTGTAAAAGCCAGTCTGATTTGCATAGAAATGAGTCGACCGCTAACCAACATTCACACAGGAAGCCCGACCGTGATTACATTTTGAAGATGGTTATGAAGAAGCAGAGTATTACACTCGCAGCTTACAATACAATACTCGTTATTGTAACCGTTGTGATCTTCGGGTAATTCAGGTCAACAAGAATAAATAAAATACTAGGATCTGACAGGTAATTAAGTACTTAGTTGTTTTTGGTCCCTACTTAATTATGATAGTATGGCCCCTTTTTAGGGTTTCGAAGTAAAATCAGAACCCTTATCGTTTCGTCATGTCCGTCTGTCCGAAGCAAAGCGCCAAGACCCTTAGTGCTAGAAAGCTGATAATAATAATAGTCGATAAACTTACTACTTCAGAACCCTACATTGCGCGTGGCCGCACGCACTTGCCCGGTTTTTTTCATTGAATCTGCAACTTTTTATGTCGATAAAAATGTCAGTAATTGTATTGTTAGGCCACAGAATATAGAATAGTACAGGTTAGGCTAGTGACGTAGGTACGTAGAGATTATAATCGGACACAATAGAGACTTGAAGTATAAAAGACCTTTGATATTTTGCTAAACATTTGTCGCCATGTAAAATATTCTGTTAGATATTTTTAAGGGATTAGCTGGATTAGCTATTTTGTTCACATTTTTCTTTGTGAAGTTTTAGAATGTATATAAGTCTACTTAAATCATTTTGGTTACTTTATTTCATTTCAACTTCATTATACCTGGTTTTGATGATGGCATATTGTAATTTTCTTTCAGCAAATCATATTTAAGACGACGATAGTAATACATACATAATATGAAATTTGTCACAGATATAGCATTTACCTCTCGATGTAGAGTAATGTTTTGTAAAGTTGTGCATTTTTGTTATTCTTTCACGCAAAAATTACTAAACGAATTTTCATGAAATTCAACACAAATGTAGACATGATCTAAAATAAGATATAGGATACTTATTATCCGGAAAAACGTGACAAAAGTCGCGGGGAGAGAGTTAGTTAGCATGTTAAGATACGATTTGGTCTCAAAATTAGTGAAAATTACTTCCAAAGGTTCTTCATTACACCTATAATGTATGATAATATAAAGCTAATATAACGCAAGTAAAACATTTCATCATACTACTCAAGTACATAAAGGAGGAGGAACCAGGACCATAAATAAATTTTCTGGTCTGTGGCGTGTATTACAGACCCACATTGAGGCAAGTACGATTTGCATATAAATGAGCCGACTGGCCACTCTGGCCAGCTAACCGACATTCACACAGAATAAATAAATCAGTAGAACATGGGGTCTAGATACAGTCTAATCTGAAGCTGTGATTGGATCTTGAAGATATTATGATGAGGTAACGAGAGCACGTTGGATAGCCAAGCGTTTGTCCTCTATGATTAGGGTATAAATAATGTACACGTAGGTCGTAGAGATCCTCAACTTTAAAAAAGGGGGGAGGGGGCGCATTATATTATTACGTAATACAATATTGTACAAAGGAAAGTTTTGATTTTTTATTTGTAATTGATAAACTGAAAAATTACTGGACTCATTTCAAAAATTCTTTCACCAATAGGATGCTCTGTACTTTCTGATTAACATGGGCTATATTTTATAAAAAAATGGGATCTACACAAACACTGAAGCAAAGCGAGGGCGGTTACTTATTTAGTGGGGGCCTATTCATTTTTAGGGTTCCGTAGCCAAATGGCAAAAAACGGAACCCTTATAGATTCGTCATGTCTGTCTGTCCGTCCGTCCGTATGTCACAGCCACTTTTTTAAAGTAGACAATCTCTACATAGTCTCACGTAGTTACGTGTTAAATAATTTTAAGTTGCGGAAATATTAAGTTATTACGTGTTGTCAAACAATAAAATCCAATAATTTATTTAATTCACTTATATTATTTAATTAATTTTAAATAATTCCTCCTCAAAACCAATTCCATTAGGAAAAATAGAACTAGCGAAACTTCATTATTTTTGTCCGTACTGGGTACTACTATACCTTTTCTATATGATTTGCACATTACAGATATTCACATTCTATGTCCAACAAAATTTGTATTAATATATTCTTTCTTCTTTAGTCTATTTCTTCTTCTTTAATATGCAGTTCCATAAAACATCCTACAGATTTTACCTGATGTTGTAAGTGTAAAGTTGTACATGATGTACAAATGAGTAAAAGTACTGAAGTTCGTACAGAACACAATCTATTTTGGTACATTTAAGTAGATATAGATATATATATTTTTTTTATGCTTTTAACAGGCAAACGAGCAGACGGGTCACCTGAATTTCGTTACTCATTCCTCAATTCCATCAAGGAAACATACAAGTCGTATACATTTCTGTTTGTATATCTACTATAGTTCATTACAAGTGCAAACAATACGGGACAGATGTTATAACCATTATACATTGATCCTGAAATGTTTTAAAGCAAATTCATACTAAATTACTAAATGGATATTCACAAACGGCTGATTTTATTAACTCACAATTATTTAATGCTATGGTAGCAATAAAATGGACGACGATAGTAAACAAACGGAATAAATAATCCGATGCGCCACGGCCAGTTGGTTCAGACAGCATAATCCGCAATCCGTGATTTGATTTTCGGCTCCAACAGAGATTTGGTTTGACATCGCGTTGTAGCTGACGTCACTGGTAAAATTCAATACAGCCTTTATTGAATTGAAAACAAGAAAAGTAAGTATCACAACTGATTTTAAATGGTTTTATTTTACCTTGTTTGTGTGGGTTGAATGTTGCAAGCTTGATTGTCTAATTAATTATTTGTTTAATTTCTGTTAAGCTGAGTAGTTGAAATTTTACATATTGATTTAGTTTCGATGATAATTTATTTTTATGATAAGCATGACTGGATAGTGGATACTACACTCTGGTTTGTCTCCAGACAAAGGAACTTCTTAATGGTTAACACAGTCATACACTCATTTTTTTTTCTTTAATAGGGTATTTGACTAATTTTTAACAATCATTTTAATTTATTCTTTATTACAAAATAAACACACTCCATTGATATTTCCGAAAAAATTAACAGTATTGTTAATAAAAATCAATGTAAAAGTTTAAACTTTCAAAACCGCGCCAAAAACGCTGTTTCTGTCATGGCGGCGGACACGCAAGTATCTACATTAAGATTCTATAGAGGAAAGATCTGATTTTTTACTAGCGTCACTTGCGTGTGACGTCATCAAAGTTGTCACCAATCACAGGGCGTTTCGGTCACTGGTAAAATTTCCTAAAATTACAGTATTTTAATTTCGTATTATTTGCAAAAATATATGTGATTTACTTAAAAATAAAGTGAAATATGTTTTTTAGTGCTACTATCTGATAGAATAATAACAATTTGTAGTATATTTTCAATGTTGTCAAATACCCTATTGACTCCGATTCTCTTAGAAGATAAAAGTGATGTTTTTTGCTATCTCTTTAAAAGTAGAAATCACAGTTTGAGACATTTCCTTTTTAATAATTATAGTTATATTTTAATAGCTATAATATCTTACAATATTTCCATTTCATGTCAAATATTATATGAAAATAACATTTCACTTATATTTATCCGTAGATCGTAAATAATATACCTAATAGCTTTTCGCAGCTCTAAGGATAACATCGTTTTAAAAATCGACATCCAATTAAAAACTAATCTGTCATATTCAAAGAGAACACCATCAAAAGAACTCGGATAGATTAAGCGCCATAAACATCAATCAATTACATTCACAAGTTTACATAAACATTGTGAAACGATCAATGGAAGTTCGACAATAAACCTTCAATGAGTAAAGAATTTCCATTAGAATTCCATTATCTATAGATACATATACATATAAAAGGTATATAAAACACAATTTACACAAAAATGTTTATGCGGATATCTTTTATAGACTCTGAAACCATCCAACCGATAAGCCAAAATTGGTTTCATTTGAAAGATGAAATGCGAAGATGGTTTAAGACCACCAAAACAATGCATTAGGCACATTCAATTTTCGACTTTTCCCCTACAACTTTTTTAGCGTAATGGCATCCGCCGGGTATTCACTAGTTACTTATAATACCATTCATAATCAAAGTATAAACATAACCAATATGCAATAGATGCAACCATAAACAACAATCAATAGATCTTTAAAATGTAGTTTACTGTTCACATTAGATATTGTTAATTTCATTACTCAGATTTTCATTAATAAAGATACGCTTACCGCCCGGCCACAGCTACTAGCAACGCGGATTGCGGCGCGGTGAGTGGCGCGGCAAGCGGTGAGCGGCGAGAACAAATGGTAGACAATGTATGGAGTATGCCACAGCTACAGCGGCGCGTTTTGCGGCGCGGTGAGAGTCGCGGCGGCGGCGGACTGCGCGGTGCGCGTTTGAAACAAATGCCGCGCGCGGCCGTATCGGTGGACGAACTCAGCATGTATTATATTTATCTTATTATTTATTATTTTTTATTCTTGATGTATTATATTTATCTTTATTTCATGAACAATAGTAAAACAATCGATTGCTTCAAAGACTAGTTCTCATCATATTTTCTTAATAATCCATGTGACAGCTCATTCCATCATACCCTTTTGTATTCGTTTTTCTTATAATGACAAACATGGCCGGTATCATAATTACCTGCTTACATTGTTATGTTATTTATTTATTTATTATATTTAACACTTTATTGTTTGTACACCAAAACATAATAGGTATTCATAAAGAGCACAAGGAAGGAACACAAAACAATGTTACTATTTATCTACAGATTATTTATCAATATTATTATATATAATATTATTATATAGCAGTCTAAGTACGTCCACCGCTGACGCCGCCGCGGTCGCAACTAATCTAGCTGTGGCATACCACCGCTAACCCGCCGCGCCGCTTACCGCGCCGCTTACCGCGCCGCAATGCGCGCCGCTAGTAGCTGTGGCCGGGCCCTTACGAAAAATTACTCAACCTTTTTTGCTAGTAAAAGGTTTTTTTAGTTTTACGAGTACGAATAGTTTTATCGCGAAGTTTTGAAAAGTTAATCTTATTCAGTTTGTTTTTTACGAGTAAGCCATGCTTTTTGTCTGAGAATTAGGGTTTGTAGAGTCAAAGCTAGTAGTTGGTATACCGACTAATTAGACCTTGTAGAGGAGGTTCTTCATGAGATCTGTTATTCTTTTAACAATGAAACCAGTATGGGCTTGTGAGTTGTGAGTGTATGTAAATTATTCATTAGGTAGCTAAAACCTTAAACCTTAAAAACTAAGAAGGTCACTTGGTTAATTTGGTTTGATTTTCAATTAAGTCGATGTCACATATTCTACGAAAAAATATTTTTGAATCAATTGATTGGAGTTAAATGGATTTTGGTGGAATTTTACATAGTACGAAAATGACCTGCATTGTCAGCCAATCCCAATTTGACAACCATCACGGAGTTAAAGTGACAGTCTGTTACAGTCCTTTTCATGTCCATGAGCAGCAATAACTGCAAAAGCAAGCAACTATATAAATCAAACATCTGTTCTTCTTTCTATCCGACCGTCCACCCAAGTTACCTACTAAAAACGTTAGTGTGATCAGTTAACTGAAATTATAAGTAGAGTTTTTAATGGAAATAGCCGGCAAACGAGCTGACGATCCACCCGATGGTAAATGGCTGTCTTCGCCCATGGACATCAGCAACACCAAAGGCATCACTGATGCGTTGCCTGCCAAGAAAGAGAGAAGAAAAAGAAAGATCATCGAAATCCACCTGCAATGTGCCAAAATAACTGTTGACAAATTCAGAACTCAAATAATTTGTAATGTGTCCGTTTCTAGAAGCTTTTAAAGTAACTGCTTTCATAAATCCATGTTTTTATTTCGGTGTATTCGTTTCAGTTTTCCGACAGTTATTGTAACCGTAGAGATTATAACATTCATGTGCATCAACTGTAAACTCCGTGTTTATTGCAGATCGCATAAATCTTTTAATACTGTACGGGAAATGGCTTCATTACGAACATAATTTACACCTATGACTGTAATATAAAACTATTAAAACGTTGTTACTCCGAGTAAACCTTTATGCACATGTTACTCGAAAGCTATTACGCTTTTGTTCTGCGGTCATTCTGGCGAGGTCGCTCCCATTCGGCACAATGATTCGACCCACATACATTTTTGTTGCTAACGTTCATAATGTTGGCTGTTTATTTTATTGAAGCTGGCCATACATGATCTCTTGTCAAGTTTGCAGCAGACTTGATGCGGCATCAAGTTCGCATGAGATAAGCTATACTTTACCTATAGCTCGATGTCATACACCGTCAAGTTTACTGGATGCTGCAAGTCCGCTGCAAACTTGGCAAGTAAACTTGTTCATGTATGGTCAGCTTAACGCAGTACACCACCTGGATTTCTGTAGTAAATGGACTTTAGCCAGGATGAGGTACTTGAATTTGGAACCATCATCCAACCATCCATCAGCCTTTGGACGTCCTCAGCTAGATATAAGCGTACTCTAACTTGCGCAACTCTGACCTGCTTTGTAAATCTATAGCTAGTTTGAAAAGTTATTGCAGGGATCAAAAAGTTATGACATGGTTTGAACCGTATAACATATTGGTGTCTCATCTGATGCCGGCCAATCCACAGATGACTTTCAGTGGGCTCCACAATCCACATAATGGACATAGACAACTTCAGAATATACATGTATAATAGAATGACTCCGGTATCATTTAAAGCGGTAACAGCGTTCAGTTAGCCCTTTTCACACACTCGCGCCCGTCACGTTCCCATTAACATCGGCACGTGACAATCACCAACAGTTACGTGAATTTAATTTGCAATTATCAAGCACGCAGTTAAACGATATCGCTTAATTTAACCGACGTGCGGTTGGAATGAAATGTAATAAATACACTACGTACCTACATTTGATATTGATTGAATATTGCGAAACTGTTAGTGTTATGAATTTTTCTTTGTTAAAAATTGCGCTTGAAATTGAATGATATATTATAGGTATACGATATAACCAGTTTGAAAATTGATTTCCTTGCTTGGGGCGCAGGTTCAAGACTCGCGTCGCCACCAGCTCATAACTCTCCGGCTGCCTTCGCTTAGCTTGATGATTCTCCCACCTATGTATTTATTTTAAAACGAGTAATCGCCCTCGCTTTGCTTCGGTTTTTTTATTTTTTACACCTTAGGTTACATTATTGGAGTTTTATTAAGGATCCCTATTTTTTTTTGAAAATATAATATAGCCTATGTTACTCGGGGATAGTGTAGCTTCCCAATAGTGAAAGAATTTTTCAAATCAGTTCAGTAGTTTCGGAGCCTATTCAATACAAACAAAAAATCAAATCTTTCCTCTTTATATATTAGTATAGATAAATAATATATTAATCTATAATACTAAAGATTTTAGTGTTCTGCGACAGTTATATTTTTTATAATTGTAATAGGTACGGTCTTCTATCATTACATAACAAAATAAATAATTTTGAATATTCTTGTATAACAAAAATGGTATAAACTGGAAACTGAAACTTTTGGACATCATTGATTATGTACTTACTTTTCAATAAAAATTCAATCGGTCTTGCGTCGAAAGTTAAGAATAAGTTGACTGGCAAAGCAAAAGTACTTCACGTCGGTATAAAAATATGGTGTTATTTCTCGGGATAAAGAAGTCTTACTAGTTTACTGGATAAAAGTTAACAAATCTATTGGATAAACTCCTTCTTTCGCCGAGCTCGGTATCATTCAACTTAATCTCGATTCTCGACTGAACTATACAGAGGATTTGTTTTGTTTTCTATTGTATCTGTGTATAGAGGCAAGGTTGTACTTCCTTAGTGGCTTCCATCCTTCTGCTAAAACCACTTATAGAGTCAGAGTCTAGCTTATAATAAAGTCGATGGGTCCTACGTATAAGGGCCAAAATGCAAAATCATAACTTTACAGAAGAGGATCCTAAAGTTTAAACGTATAATTTTAAATTGTTACAACTGAAGTGTATGAAACTTTGCTTGTTTACTAAGACATCTATACTTCTTATTTATACCCTAGTGTTTTCTTTGTTTTTCTTTTTACTGTACATTGGCCCTTAGACTATAGTTTTTTTTACATATATTTATCTTTTTCCAAAAACATCCTAAAAAGGCCAATGTGTCACCTTGGAGTCTAAATGATAATAAATGATAATAAAAATAAGACTTAATTATGCTCAGTCTGCATTTAAATTTATATTATCTCATAATATAAATCTTTCCCTGGTCGAGAGCCCTCAACGTAGGAGGGAGGTTGACGGGCATTTCAAGTTTGAATACGATGCTATATTTTTATTTAGCAGCCGCCAAGTAGTCCAGGACCTGGTGGACGATTTATGCTAACACAAAATTGTAATATTAATGAAATGAAAGTCACAGTTTATTACTTGAAGCAATGGGGACTTAGTTTTATGTAAGTTACTTCGCTAATTTAGTCTATCGTCTATATAGTATCGTAGTTTTTTTATACATATTCTACTATTCTCTTTTTATATATATATATATATAATTCTATTTACTTTTATACATAACTTCAATATAAATATTAGATTTAGTTATTATTTTTGCTTTATTTATCATCTCTTTATTAAATACCGCCTTCGATGTCTCTGTTTTCCCTAAGGTCGGCTGGCAGAGAATGCTTCTAGCATTAAGCCCACCTGTTGTACCATTTTTATAAGGTATAATAAAGTTTTAAATAAATAAATAAATAATATTATCGAAGTTTAAATTTTTGGGACGGCAGTTATGCTCCTAAGGGTGGATTCGACCAAACAAGAGTAAATCTTAATCTTAGAATAAATCGTCAGTTAATCGAGAGAAAATCAATTTTACGTTTTACCATCTACAATTCTAAGAATAGTGGGCCTATTCGGGAATTGTTTCTATACCGCCGCTTCGCACGGAATAACGGAGCTATTCGTAGAATAATTTAATGGCGTCAGTCAGTCCAATAGAAGCGCTCATAGCCCGGCGGCTTGCGTCGATCCTATGTGATCGACAAAGTTAAGCAACAGCGGGCGCGGTCGGTAGTTGGATGGGTGACCGCTAGTGGCAAAAATTTCTTGAGCGTTTCCGTGCTTCGGAGGGCACGTAAAGCCGTCGGTCCCGGTTGTTATCATAAGATAACAGTCGTTAAGCCATGTCGGAGGCCCTCGGGCGGTTTGAAAACTTCCGACACTCGGGTTGGCCACTAACCCCTCCACCAATCCGCACTGGAGCAGCGTGGTGGAGTATGCTCTAGGCCTCCTCAAGAGGAGAGACCCGTGCCCAGTAGTGGGCCATTAATGGGTTGAAGCCAGTCAGTCCAATCATCTGATTTCTGTCACCACACGACAAAACTTGACAATTCCCTCAAACAAAAAACAAATAAAACGTTTGACAGCTAGCTAGCTTACATGACAGCTACTTTTACACACTATAATACGGCAAAATCGAGTTGACATGATGTATGCTCTTACGCTATCCCGTTGTAGGACAACATTTATTTGCCGGGTTTTATTTTCGTTCACCATTCACTCTGCTATTCGCGTATTGTTATTCGTAACGCAAGTATACTATCGATTACGTGGAAAAACGGCTATGTATTTACTCGAGATTATAATCATGGAATAGATTATTTCTCGTATAGTTACTCGTGTATAAGTTTAAGTTTGGTCGAATCCACCCTAAGTGAATTTTTCTTGCTAGATAAGTAATAAGACTCATTTAACGGTCCATGTAGGGCTAAAATAACAGCACATGAAAGGGTATATGAAAAAGTCTGTGTACATTACCTTTTTGAACCCGAATTCAAGTCATCCTCATTTCTTTACAATCAATATAATACATAATATTATTTCATATGAGGTATGAGTAAGATAAAAAGACTACACTAATAACTTCATAATTTGAAAGAGTAAAGTATCACCAATTTACAGGATATCTACATTAGACTAGTTATACAACTATATACACTCCAATGTTACAAATTACAATCTTTCGGCTTTTATTAGACTTCTGAATAGACCGCTGGCTCTCTGACTACAGCGGGATCTTTGCAGATTAATCTGCTAAGTGGTGAAATCATTTCTCGACACACAGGTAGCTCCGTGTTTCAATTAAAGCTGACTAAGAGTCCCGTTGTAAATGAAAAAGTAAATTGTAAAGTCTAACCGGATAGTAAAGTTACTCTCGACTAAAGAGCTTTGTGTTCCGTTTTTACAAAGATTAGTCAGACTGATGAATTGTATACTATCTTTTTTATACGGAGAGTTTATAAAAGTTAAAATCTTATTTACTGAACGACGGACGAGGTTAAACTTTACATGAAGTACCACCCATTAACCATCTCCACGTTCATTGGGCATAGTGGTGGGGTTAAAAGAGTTAGTAGCTAGTGCTACCATCCTCCTTTAGGAGATTTTTAATAATAATACCGTAACAATATTTAAGTGTGCTTCCGTCAAGCTAGGAAGAAGCAAATAGGTATGTACCTCGCTTTCTTTTTGTGAAGCAACGCGTTAGTGCTTTGGTGGTAAGGACTTCTGTTGACTGTAATGACCATAACCAGTTACCATCAGGTGGCTCGTTTGATAGTTTGATAGCTATTGACATAAAATTAAAAACACCAGATCAGCAAGGCTATTCACTTTTGTAACTTGACAGCGGAATCCGCGATGAGTTTCAAAATTGAAGTTCGAGTCCGAGATCTTGATATGTGATTCTCTAAGCTTCACCTCGCAAGTGCGTGCCAGATGATTAGAGAATCACATATCAAGATCTCGGACTCAAACTTCAATTTAGAAACTCATCGTGTATTCCGCTGTCAAGTTACAAAACAAAAGCAAACTTGCATCGTATTGACATTTCATTAACTAATCATCTAGTACGCACTTGCGAAGTGAAGTGATCCTAGAACTCGAATGTCAATTTTGAAACTCCGCTGTCAAGTTACAAAACTGAATAGCGTTCCAGCAAGGCTATTCTGTTTTGTAACTCGACAGTGGAATCCGCGATGAGTGTCAATTTTGGCAAGGAATTTTGACACTCATCGCGGATTCCGCTGTCGAGTTACAAAACAGAATAGCCTTGCAGAACCCTAGCACAAAATACTTATAGAGACAGCAAACTTTTAGAGACAACTTGTCAGTGAACTCTGAAACAAGGAAGATTTTACATTCTAAATGTAAAACATTGCAATTTTGCTAACCATAACCAAAATTAATTCTACGAGAATTTGTGTTTTAATTAGATGTGAGTAGGTACTCGTAACATGGACTTGACAAACAAGTTTGAAGTTAACGTCCATCCACTGGCATCAATATGCTTGAAGACCAAGTTTGAACAAGGTTTGAGCCCCTTGTGGCTGCAAACTTTCATTACTAAATTAAGTTCGATCGATACAGATGCCCATAGGCAGCACCCATTATAATAATTACCTTAGCTTAGATATTCTCTAAACGGATACCAACCCAAGAAGTATATTCATACTCTTGAATTTTTACAGGATTCTGATTCGGAAAAAAGCAAGTTACTCGTAATGGCCTCTAGCGGAACTATCTGTAATCTTCATTTAGCTTATAAAGACAGTAAGCAATTCATAATGACTCTGGTACTGGTACTGGACATAAGTACTGGTCTGACGACCCTGTGGCCTAGTTGGTAGCGACCCTGCCTACGAAGCGAGGGGTCCCGGGTTCGATTCCCGGCCGGCGCAGATATTTATGTGACAGTTAAAGAGATCGCTTGTTTTTTTAACAATGAAAGTTATGAGCTTGTGAGCCTTGCCTAGCTTTTTTTTACGTGAAATATTTTGGTGACATTATCTTATCGAGATTATACAGCTCATACTGTGAAAACGAAGTTAACGTGAATATTTGTTTAATTTATAATTATGTCGAAATCAACCTGTCCAGGTCAGTTTACGTTTTTTTCAGTCTGCCTTTTTTCCGCTACGTAGCGCTGAGAGTCTTCTGATAAAGAAATTCGTTCTGACTCCACAAAATAAATATTTATAATAAAGATTTATACGTCTGCTTCTGTCGGGTTTCGTACTCGAGACCCTTCGCACGGCAGACAGAAGCTACCAAGTAGGCGAGAAGGTTGTCGGTGTTATAATTATTTCGAGCACCTATTAAAATGTCACGTTGCTCAAATGTCGTTTAGATAGAGTGGAATTGGGGCGCCAATTAATTTGAAGTGACCTTTCGTGATTCAACTTTATAATTAATAGCAATAATTACTACGTAGGGAAATTAGTGGCAACGACCCCAGAGGTTTCAACACCTTGCAGTCATTTACTACAAGTTTACTGGTGATAGCGGTTATAGTTGGTTTGAAAGTTGGACTGTTGTTCAAATTATCTAATTCTAAGTTCTAATTATTATCGGTCACTGGCACTATATGAATTGTTGATCTATCATTGACTCGAAAAGTAGAAGGCTTAACCATTTTGATTTTGAGGAAAAAGGAGATTAAAACATGGTGAGGAGAAAATGCACAAAAAAGCATTAGACTGGTGCATGTCGCTTAGATGTAGAAAAACATCAGGCCACTTACCATCCACATTCCATTCAAATATTTACTGATATATGAATTAATAAAATTTCGCTAAAAGTCAAAACAGTGCGATAAAAATCAATGTCGATTTGAAATAATCCATCAAAAAGCCAATAACTTTTAATAAAACTTGAATACATTACCCGCGCAATGAAATTAAATCTGTCAGGACATTTATTTACAGTCGCTCAGGCAATAAATCGCAAACTTAGCTGACATTAAAGCACGTCCATTGCGGAGTGGTACAAGTGCTTAATAAATTGGACCCTACATTCTCTTGGTCTGAGAGGAAAATAGCCGAACGTGAACATATCACCGCCCACTCAAAGATGTTCTATAAATCAATACAAGTGAATGGCTCCAATGCATAAAGTTATTAATGCGTACCTAGGTCTACGTTGAGCAAACCTCGAGTGCCGTATATAATTAAACCTATATAGGCTATATCATCCAACTGCATGTTTTCGACGACGTTTTCCAAAGATAAATTTTTACTGTGGCTCCCTAAATCAAATAGGTCAGGCACGTTTGTGAAAGACATAAATGTCTGAAACCAATATGTGATTCGATTCAATTCCGTTCCTTTGAAATAAATGCAAAATTTATGCGCGTCTCGTATTGAGAAAGTCGTCAATTAAAGTAATGTCGGATAATACGACAGTGATTTACGGCATCGGTAAGAATACTTGTTTATTCAGTAAACACGAGGTAGAACCTTTATACTGATCTGATATAGAATACATCGTTCCTGCTAGCTCTGTGTTGGAATTACGTCAATATCCGTTAAAATATGCTTTGAAACAAGTAGTTTCAAGCAAAACAATTTAGGTTATCATCCACATTATCACGGTCTATTTAGGATAACTCTCGGGAGGCCGGTTGGTGACTTACATACCTTTGAGAAAGTCATGAAAAACTGTCAATAATGTCAATATACACAATTTTCCTGAATAAATGATTTTCTATATTATGCACAAAATTAAAAAAAATAGAGGTACAGGCACAGATTAGGTACACTTCCTAAAATTCCTAAAATTTGAGTGAAACATTATTAATTTTAAATTTCTCTTAAAACTGAAAACGGAAATTTCTACGTGAAAGGTGAAAACTACTACTGCAGAAAAACTTAAATCGCTGAAGTTTAATATGAATTTATAATCAATGTCGTCGTTTAATATCTGATTTCTCATTACCGTTTTGTGATTTTTATGATTTCCACTTTTTCTTCTTTTCAAGCAACGTTACGACGACATAAAAGTATTGCAAAAATAACAAAGGAAAGAAGCCAAGCAAGATTGCCGCCACAGTACTTGTTTGTCGTTTGTGTTATTGTTTTCTGAATGATCATAAGCGACGAATTTCTGCTTAAGGTTATTTCTGTTTCATTTTTTATTTCGTTTTTCTTTCATATTATTTATAAAGTGAATTGTATTTTACACAAAAATAATCGTGTTTAATTTGTTTACATTGAAATTAAAATTCGTGATCTTGCAATAATTTCGTTTCACAGGCACGTCTCTTATGAATATTATGATCTGTTCGCGGAAACAGTATCGGCATACAGTATCGAAACAGTAAAATAATTTTGGATTTATTTAATATAATTAAAAATAATTTATGCGTGCAGATATTTATTTTACGCTATAAGTATTTTTACAAAGTGCGACCAGTTTAAATGAATGATAAAATGAAGTATGTAATTTGGTAGGTGACAGGACCTTTCGTTCAGTGCGGTGTCACATTCCCATTCAATGTTTGTCATAGATGTCCATGGACGGGAGAGGGTGATCATTGCAAGCTCATTTGCTATCATCATTCCAAAAAAAACATATTTTTCATATAATAGACAGGGAATAACGTCAAGGAAGCATGAAACGTACCAGGAAATTAAATCAGATAGCGAATTAGCAAGATCAAACGGACGAAGTATTTGACTTGACTTCCCAAAAGTTCACTTGACTTCCCAAAATATTTTATGTGTGTTTATCAATAGTATTGAAACATCAAAAACTGCTAACTTCTAGTAACACGAGGTTAGCTGACTGCTACTGGAAATGGGTCAAAGATTTACGACCACTATGTAGATTGCCAACTAAGTCGTATGCTGAAAACATCTTCAGAACATCGGCTCTGTGAGACGTGAAGTCATAGTTTACCTAAAACCTTTTGGATTTTTCATAATTTCAGATTCAAGAACCAATTATTAAGAGTTATTAATTTGTTAGAATAGTCTGATATTATTCGACATTTTTAGAGAAGCATTTACGAGCAGATTCGTCGATGGAATTGAATTTGTTAAATGGAGCTGCAAAGTTTTAATAGAATTCGGTTTGCGACAAATTGGACTGCGAAAACCAGGTGAAGATTAAAGCAGATTCAGTGCGAAAACGTTCAGATAGATTTATAAATTATAATGTGAATTCTGGATTAAATACGTAGTTGATATGGACTAAGAAATTCATTTATGCAAATCTAGGGCAATTTCCTTATACGGCCAAAGTCTTAATTTTGTTATGACAGTTTAGCCGATGTTCCCTAAGATGTAAGATACGAACAATATCATTATTTAATAAACAGAAAAATAATATTTTTTTTAGTTTGCAGTTAATAATATAGCTTATAATTATGTCACGGAACACAGCGATACCAGAGAAAGTTATAGCTCAGAATATTTTAGCAAACAAACATTTAAAAACGTTCAAAGGATTTATTGAAGCTACTCTTCACCTTCAATGACATATTTTCTGTAATTTAAACGTTTTATTCCAAAAAATCTGTGTCTCTTTTATTGAATTACTTCCATTTGATAGTACTGTTGAAGTTTTAATCGAGTTCGGTTTGCGGGGAATGGCGTTTCTACGTAATCCAGGTGAGGATTCAGGCCGATTCAGAGTGAATTAACGCGGCGGCACTTGCAGCGCGCAGGCACATCTATAAATGGCGCAATTAACAGGACACCCTCGATGTGTGATGTAGACCACACGGGACTGATTCTATCACACTTTTAAAATCACTATCTAAAACTTAGGCTTAGTAGATTAATATCGATAAATCTCCTACTTTTGAGCGCATAAGGAGTGCTGCTGCTTTAGAACGGATTGGTGGAGGAGTTAGTAGCCAACCCAAGTGTCGAAGATTTGATCAATTATCAAGCATTATTCAGCTAAGATACTCTTAGGAAAATCCTTCGTCTGAAAAATTCTACATGAGCAATCCTCGACATATGTACTTACCATAAGTACTACGCGAGTTTATAGGTTATTTGCCCACTTTTTATCATAGCTCCTAAGTAGTACACCAAGATGATAAACTAGAAACTACACACGTGCACGATACTCGGTCTGCATTGTAGAAGTGACGTCACAAGCGATTGGCAATATTCAGATTACGTTTCGCCCGTACATCGGTATCTCGCAGGATACATTTCGGGACGTGTTCTGGAGATACATGACCCAGTTACCTAAGTTTCATTACATCATTGGACAAACGGGGAGCTGTATAGAGCGCATCATACATACTTGCATACTGATAGCTCTGCTCTGTTATTTGTATCTGTGCTTTTGAGTGTATGTGTGCGTATGTGTGTTTGTGTGTAAGTCTGTTACATTGTTTGAACATGAAAATCCCAAATACTAGACTATTGTTTCGGGTGGGCGCGGCATTTGTCAACGTAAGGGTTATGTTTTCCTATGAGAAGTTTGTCTCTAATATGATTTACTTTCTGTTTGTTGATAAAATAGTTGTTACAGAAGCATTTTTATTTACAGAGTGTCGTGATCTTTAAAATGGGAAGTACTAGAGTTCGGACCAACACAAGCTTAGTGTTGACAGGAAGAAAGCGATTAAAACCACTGAGTGAATGCAATGAGGAACTGAGACATTGCGGTTCTCATCAGAAATATCAATATAGCCAGGCAGATTTAAGTAAAGTCCAAGGTATCTCAGAATTACTTAGACCTGAGATCTGTTGTAACATTATAAGCGATGGCAAATTAGTACGGTTAGTATAAAAAGACTGTCTAAAAATGTTATTTACTATTCTTCAATTTGTATAGCATTAACAAGTTTCGAGGGGTAATATTTTATTAAAACTAAGACCTAAAGCCTTGTAAAATATTCTATCTCCTCAAAGTAATTTTAAGAAAGCTTTTAACACCTTTCATGATCCTTTTACGCCAGAATATTGCTTTTAGGCTATTTAATGTTTATAGATTAGACTTTCAAATGTGACCCAGGAAAACCCGTCATTCGTCAAAGCTTTTGTCAAATGCCAATGCATAAGCGTAAAATTCTCGTATATGAGGTACTGTATCAGAGATTGTTGAATCAAAATTGTTCTTTAGACTGATAAAAGTTGAGTCCAGCGTATAAATACCAGCTCGCAAAACATTCCTCGGATAACAATGAGTCTGTATCAATGACAATCTATCTTAAGGCCCAGGAATCTGACCAGATACATCGATACTGACTAGTAGATTCTTGCGACCGAAATACCGGTAGGCCGTTGCTCTTCACAGTGGTATATTTAAATCGACGCGGTGCAATTAGCAGCGAGCGGGCTCATTATATGTTCGATACCCGGTTTAAATACACTCATAGACCATAGACCGTGTAGACGATTCTCAGAATATTAGGTACAATCCTGAGGAAATTCATATTTTAACTAAAAAGTGCGTTAAGTCTGCTGTTTTGCACTCGTCCACAGGTTTTATGTTTCTCAATGAGGACTTCTTGAACAAATCTGGACTATGGCCTTTACTGGCCTTATACTGATCGAAGACATGAGCCCAGTATTGGAGCAATCATTGCCTTTCTAATTTCTATATCATCACTACTTATCTATGGGCTCAAAATATCAGAAATAAACCCAACTTACACGTAATTACTTATATTATGAACGTATTAAACAAAATTCCAGCTCCAACAAAGTTACTTAATTTTCCAAAGTATTCCAAGCAACTACACTAATTACAGAAATATCTCAATGGTATTACAATGTAGGTAGATATTTACTTCCGCGACCCGCACTTTCCCATTAAGGTACGGAATTTTAATACTCCAGGGAATCTTCCATACATTGTGGTAACCAATATTAATTATCGCGCATGCCTGAATATTTTAAGTTCTTTTAGACGAAAATCATGAAAAATGTTCTTTTATGGATTAAAATGATTAAGGAAATGTCCATATTGTTCCCTCAATTTTTTTATGGAAATAGCCGACCAACGGTCTGGCGATCCACCTGATGGTAAGTGGTTATCGTCACCAGTGGTCATTAGCAAAACCAAAGGCATCATTGATGCGTAGCCGGTTAGAAAGACAGAATAACAAAAAAGAAAGAAAGAAAGTGTGAAGTTTAACAACCAGTTGGCCAGCGGTAGACTCTGGATTGTACCCACATTGTGCAATGATTGGGACATTAATAAAATTATGGCTTGCAATAATGACTGTTGTATAGATATTTGAAATGCAAACGATATTCACCATTTTAGTTACACTCAGTTACATGGATCGTAATCACGGCAGTGCTAAGCACTTGTTTGCATTTAAAATGTATAGTGTTTGCGATGTACGTATATAAGTTTAAATCAAATGTTGTTCAATCAGATGTTTGCTAGTCTGATGTTGAGCTTGGTGAGAATGTGTAGTGCGTCCGTCACATTAACTGTGCTCAAAATTCCTACTCGCTTTTCGTAAACAGAAGCGAACTTTATTGTTGAATAAATAACTACTTATTTATCTTCAGATTAAGAAACTTGTTTAAGATCTAGTATCCAATAGTTAGGTAATGGTATCTTAATTGTAGTTCATTGAGTGTTTATGGATGGCACGAACGCGTCATGCACATCTGTTCCATCCTTATCAAAAAAAGATTCACAACAATATGTATTATACATAGAAAGATCTGATAAATCGAGTTGTTTTATTAATAAATTCGCTTTCATCCACCATCCATCTCCATTATTAGAGTTCACGCGTTGAATATAAAAAGGCGATGGAATAAACAAGGCTACTGCTATATCCTCGGATTCCATACTTACGATTCGCTTTCAGACAAAACGCATATAAAAATGTTTTATGGTTCCTACAATAAAACAGAGAGCACGTGTTGCATTTACGTTAATAAAATTCATACCTCGCCATCAACGACGGCAATGAAACCGGTACGAGCGACCTGACCCATATCACGTATTTATACGTGAAATATTAAAAGTAGTCATCATGTGTATGATATTGTTACTGTTATTAATATAGTAACAGTAGCTCGAGCACGAATATTTGCGAGAAAGTATTCGTATGGTTAACGTAAGCAATTTGTATGGCATTTTTTCAAAAGCGCCCCTATCGTGCGTAAATGGTACTAAAATGCCATACAAATTTGACAAATTGCTTACGTTAACCATACGAATACTTTCTCGCAAATATTCGTGCTCGAGCTACAGTAGCCAAGTTTGTAGCGTACCTGGACGTCTTTGATACTTCGTATGGCTTTTCAGAATGGCTTCACCCATTATTGAACACGTGTCTCTCCTCCCGAGGCATACAGCATACTCCATCACTTTGCTCCAGTGCAGATTGGTGGAGGGATTAGTGGCCAACCCAAGTGTCGGATGTTTTCATACCGCCCAAGGGCTCCCGACGTGGCTTATCGACTGTTATCTTAAGATAACAACTAGGACCAATAGCTTTACGTGCCTTCAGTAATTTTCAGAATGCTAGCGCCGAATTTACAAATAATTTTGACACACTGGAGGAACAACTGACAATGATAGGAGAAATGAGATCAAAGGGCGAGGTCAAATCTCTAAGAGACAGGCTATTTAGTCTGACGGAAGTTTAAATTTTTTAATGTTCTTCTTTGAGTGTTAAAAAAGAACAACTGGTCAAAAGATTGAGCATTAGAGCCGACATCATCTTCTGTCGTTATCACTGATGAAAGAGAGATTGAGGCAGAAAAGATATAAATAAACAATCTCCTTCTCAAAGTGCTTCTTGGTCAATGACTCGTTAATCGTAATTAGTAAGAGTTTGATCAAGTTTAGCAATTTAATACGCGTACAGTAATAGAAAGTGATCGCTGTGGGAAATGCTTCCGAGGGCAGTTTGAGCCATCAGTTTCAGTAGTTATCGCGTTATAATAGTCGTTAAGATATGTCGGATGTCTTCAGACGGCACATTCTGAACTTCCTCTTGATTTCTTGACTTCATCCACATTTCTATTAGTCCGGAGCGTTCACACTGAAGTTGGGTAGTGGATTTTAAGATACAGCCTCTTGAATTACGAAGAAATATTCATACTCCTTTCGATGGATTATGAATATTAACCAAATATTACTGTACTTGATAGAACCACGGCCACTTACGTAATTTTTGCTTATGCTGTGGTTAGAAAAAGTACTTTATTATTGAGGTGAAAACAAACGTGGTTGTTATGGTGGTTATGTAGATCGATCATATTCATGACATTATACAGAATTGACCCAAATAGCGCAGTCATTTGTAAAATATGGACGGTACTCGCTTAATTGTGTCCAAAATATGACTTACACACCAGATACCTTCACGTTACTACTCGATTTTCTACCAAAGTACACTATTAAGGGACAAAATGCTACATTAAATCAGCCGCAAAGTGTTACAAAAATTTTGCGCAACTTAACCGCCATTTCAGTTGCAAACCATTTTAGAATTTACGGTCATAGAATTAAGAAGTTTTATTCATTGCGTTGAAAGTTTTGAAATGTGTAGCGGTATCGTGTTCTGCCGATAGCATAATATTCGCCTAATGAGTTCGTGTTTTGCGCACACAAGCGTCTGCCGGAAGCGAAATTGCGTCTCGACTCTCGTGTAGGTTTACCAACCGCTCGAAGCCGATAAGATGCGAAAAATATAGTGTGTAGGCGGTATACAGTGTACCGAATGCTTTAGGTACATTGTACTTAATTCTTTTTTAGTGACTACAGCGTCTACAGCTGTTAGAGTGATAGGGATATTTTTAGACCAAAATGCTACAATTATCTTTATAAACCTTAGTACTACTTTGTTAGTAGGTAGGTGTGGCTTTTCTTCATTATCCGAAGTTCTTAGCATTTGCTTCGGAGTGAGAATTATCACGAGATTTCTCCATCACGTTCGCCAAAGTTTGTGAGAACAAATATAATGTACGACATAGGTACAATACGGCCACTATCCATGCAACTGGGTCGAATTATCGTGAGTACCTGTATTATAGTAAAATTTCCAACTTTTGTAATGCACATGCAAACCTATAAAGTTAAGCGGAGTATGTAATCAGATACATCCAATTTGATCCCTGCATCATTCGTTGTAAAACCGCGCTATATTCATACTTATCAATTTGATGATCGAAATAAAACGATTCCAGATTAATTGTATTTTATTTTATCAGCAAAATGTGAAACGTATTATGATCACCATCGGTGAACGCCATGGTGATATAGCTATATGACTGCGGATTCGATCTGCAGTTAGTAGTATGTATGTATATTTACGTACAGAATGTAATATGTATAATTATGACCTTCCGAAGGTTAAGTGAGATAAACGATAATAAAGACAAATAATCATTTTAAACTAGATCATTTAAATAACCTATTAGATATAAATAACGTATTGCAGAAAACGCAATAATTTCGAAATTACATTGACGCCACAACTCAAGTGACCAACGGTTACTTAAATCGCTGTTTAGTACAGATTTTGTATGGTGATTCTTTACTAAGGAGCGATTAAAGCAACAGTTAATGACTCTGAGTTGGGGCGTTACACACTTTAATTTCTTTACAGTAATAATTTTAGATCAATGTGCTGTCCGGCACTTTATTGCACCGTAATATGGTTACCTCAAAATTAGTTATAAGCAAGCTCGTTGTAAGAATTAATTTTTTATTACCGGTAACAACTAGCCGATCACTGGCTCTTTTGATATTCCCGCAGAATAGTGGCTTAAAATTATTAATGAACTAACCAGTAGCTTCACTTTTTTCAGTACAATACAAAGTAGGTACTCTGTGTTCACTTCGGAAGACATGTTACTTAAGTAAGCGTAATATTTAGCGTGTTTTAGCTATATTATTTTATAGAATTTAAGTATTTTATGCATAGTGGCATGAACTGCACTCCAAAATGGCTCGCACAGAATATCAGTGCTGTGGTGGTTCTCCAGAGCAATTACTGAGTGCGATCCATTTCCTGAGTGCTTACTACAGAGAATAAATTTATTCTAAACTATAATTTATTATTATTATTATTATTCTACCCATGACTGTTTCTGTAGTAAGTAACTGTTGGAATAAAGTATTTCTTTCTTTCTTTCTTTCTTTCTAATATTAATATTTTATGGAAATAGCCGACAATCAGGTGGATCCACCTGATGGGATGTGACTATCATCGCTCATGATCATCAGCGACACCTAAAGGCATAACCGATGCGTTGCCGGCAAAGAAAGAGAGAAGACAAAGAAAGAGAGAACTGGCTCTCTCAAGCCCCTAGCCGGGCAACCGCATATTGCAACATACACTTAATGAAGTCTCCTATATTAGAAAGAAAGAAAGTTTTATTCAGACTAAATACACACGACGTTACAAACACACAACAACTTACATATTACGCCATCTATTCGTAAAACCGAAGGATTTTATCATTCCAAAATCAGAAACACATACTTGTAATAGCGAAATCAACTGAAGCTTTGTGAAATTATATTATTAAGGCACATACTTTTTTCAGTTAATACCAATAATAAATCAGGACCGGTCGTCCTCGCCAAGATGCTGTAAACTAAGCTTGAATGTTACATTTTATCGTCTATAAAACCGTCAATTGTATAACCGCGCCCAAAATGAAAAAGGGAAAGCAGAATAATTTGTCATTTGATGCGCATTAACAAATTCGCCCGCGAAACAAAAGCGTGTGACATTAAGGAGTGGCAACTGGCAGCCAAATGGCACATTAAAATGTCAAAACAGACGTCACGTCACGTCACGTGCTGTGACGAGTATAAGGCTACCTACACGCTAACAACGCTACGCAACAACATCGACTCTTTGAAAGAAATAAAAATATTCCAACTAATAGTTTGTTTATACCTTTTTTATTTAATACTAGTTTAATATAAAAACGTTTCTGTAACACTAATGAACATACGATCGTCACAACATATAACTGTTTCATAGCTGAGTTTGGGTCTTCTTTTACAATGAGAAGGCCATAGTCCGTCACGCAGGCAAAGTCTGAATTGGCAGACTTAATTATACACCATAATACACCTGAAAAAATTATTGATATACATTCATTGAAACCACCAATAAAATTAACTTCTAATATGCACACAAGTTTTAAAAAGTGCACGTAGGATTCGTACTCGCTTTAAATGAACTGTTCCGATAATCAAAAATGTTTGAAAAGTGCCTCGTGTACAAAGGTCCTAATTCAGCGACATGAGTGTAATGACGAACAATTACAAAGAGAATACTTAAATGTCCTTGGACAATCACAATGTTTTAACATTTTAATTTCGTTGCATAATATAGCAACCTGCACGGGTTTAATTTAATTATGATTAGAGTAGTTGACAATAAAGCGTATTAATTTTTAACCCACGACGAAAAAATAGGGGCGTTATAAGTTTCTCGTGTTTACATATGTGAAAACGAATTAAATTGAAAGAGTGTTCTAGTCACGATTAAAGAAAATCGGTTCAGCTGTTCGAAGATGATCAGCCTTTTTGGAGTTGTTACAGAGATGTTGAATATTGAATAGGAATCTGTGGCTTTAAAATTGAAATAATCGTCTTTCAGGACGTTTCATTACTGAATCTCTGTGTTATTGACTAGTTCTAGTTTTACTAGTGTTTATGATGAATAAGTGTTCATGTCATCCATGTTCATCAGTTTTCATTTTATCTTCAGAAGATAAAAAGTATTTCGCGGAAGCTTTTATGAATACCGAAAACAAACTGAATTTGGAATTCCATCAACATCTGACCATTAAAAAACACATTTAGCGATACACTGCAATTTTACTGACGGCAGAGTCATTTCATTTAAATAGCATCAATGTTTTATGATCCATCCATAACCATTCTACTTGAAAATTAACTTCATTTGTTTATACGGACAATCACATTACACATATAACATACTAGCTGCCCGGACAGACTTCGTTCTGTCAAAAGTTTTTTATTTATTTTGAGATGTAAGCTATCCTATCTTTCAAGTTGGATCAAACTGCACACGGTGTGCAAATTTAATTAAAATCGGTTAAGTAGTTTAGGAGTCCATCGCGGAAAAACAACGTGACACGTTATTTATACTCGTATATAGATTTTATGTTTTGACGACCCGTGTGGCGCAATGGCTACCATGCCGGATCGCCGCGCCAAGGGGCCGGGGTTCGATTCCCAGCGAAGCGGAAATTTGAATGATGATGATGATGATTTTGAATGATGAGTTTGAATTTCTGTTCTCGGCCTGGGTGTGAATGTCCTTGTCTAGTGTATTGTCCATGGCACCCACGACACAGGGAATCCTAGTGGCTATGAGTGTGAAACGTTATTATTTATTGTTGGTTTTTTTATTATCTTTTTATAGGACATACTTACTTATGTGTTTTTTTCTTTAAATTTTAAATTTGTACTTGCCAACCCATTTTTATTTTTTTATAACAGACTATACATTTTTATCAAAATTGTTTTTTAAGTTTTATGAACGTATTTACTTGAACAAATTTTTTTACATTCCTCTATTTACATTTTATTGCTTTAGTATATAAAGGCCTACGCTAAGCTGCTTTGCGTGGGGCCACACTGGTCATTGCGCGGCCGCGGCGGCGGTGTTTATTTTCCTTAATTCGTATTATCTTCTGAATGGAATGTCCGATTTGAGTAATTCAAAAAGTTATCTATAGGTACTGAAACAGTTTTGAATATTAAATGATTTATTTGGATAAGGATTAATACGAAGGTATGGTTTTCATACTCTGATTTTGGTCATCTTTGTTATTAACTTTTAAAATGTAAAAAGTGGTTATAGTGGCATAACGACAATAGTTGGACATATAGTATTGCGAGGTTTTTTGTAGATATTGATATGTTCTCTAATATTGTAGAACATTTTTTTGTTCTATCGTCAATAGTTTTCGCAGCGTATGCGATGAAAGAAATTTTTAAGCAAATTTTTTCACACCTTGGTTCACGTTACTGATGTTTTAGCAAGGATCCCTAATTTTTTCTAGTAATAAATATAGCCTATGTTACTTCTGAATAATGTAGCATTCTAATGGTGAAAGAATTTTTAAAATCGGTTCAGTAGTTTTTGAGTTTATTCGTTGCAAACATACAAAAATATAAAAATACAAAAATACAAAGCTTTCCTCTTTATAATATTAGTATAGATGTACGTACTCTGTGCAAATTTCGATATTTACGAATATGGATTCCTTTATTTCCATTGGTTGTTTCTATCTGCTATGTTTGGGGTTCGATTATTAGAACAGGGTATTGATGTATCAAAAAGACGTCTTGAAAAATAATGCGTAGAGGAAGCGAACAAAAATTAAGAAACCTTTACTTCAGAAGGCTGTCGACTTCGTTTAACTACTACAAAGGTGTAACGGTTTTGAGGCATATAATTATTATTTTACAACTGAATTATGAATTATATTATTGAATTCTGAGATCTTCCAGGTATCTCGGACGATCACGTACAATCGGCACAAAGAAAAGACATAATATTCATTATCAAATCTCGAATAGAGCGTAGTTTCATCCCACTTCGTACAAGAAACGACAAACATGTTTTAAAAATAGCGTTCTTTATTTGAACACACTTTCCCAGTAATAAAATATGTACTCAATCCTTGTTTGCGTAGTTCGGTGGGCACAACGGTGCCATCATCTTAGTCATTTCACCACATAACGTAGATTTTATGATAAGTGAATAAAAATCAAAATGGTTTGAATTCCACGTTATTGTGAGATGGTGCAATTAATGACCGTAGAAGTACAAAGACGCCGGCTCATAAAACACTGGATGGTCAATAGTTTAACGACTTCTAATTTGCCTTGTTAAAACTCTGATGATGGCTTACTTTGAAACGGATACTTAAATTGCGTAAATTTTCTTTGAACGACTATTACCGCCTGTGTATACTAAAACTTTAGTTGTAAGTTAATAGGAAAATGAGGGCATGATGAGGATTAAAGTTCCAAAGATTTTTAGACAATTTAACAAACTCTTATGAGAGTTGGCTTGATGGTCTTAACTCAACCTTTTAAGGGTCTACTCGGTCTCTCGGGACCCACTATATCTACATCTATCATATTGTACTCTTCCTCGTTCACGAGTATGATTTCACATAAAGATCAGTTAATTTAATCCTTCATTTACCATAGTTTTATAATTGTGTTTGTTATATCATTATAAATATTAAATCGTCAAACAAAAATAAATTGATTTTCCTGGGAATATCAGATGCATCATGCAACTCTCTTTTTATTCTACGTCATAATTAACATGTTTTCGAACACTCGGGACACTGTTATTAATTTCGTGTTTCTGAAGTATCTGAATTTCGCACAATTTTAACTTTACCATATAATTTGGTGGGATTAATTTCGATACGGTAGGCAGACACCTGTAGCTGTCTTAATAACCAGTTGTGGAGATTTATATCAGGGTATGGCTGCAATTATGCAGAACAAACAAAAGATGCGGGATAATTCTGGTTTGTGTAGGTAGCAGTGATATACGTATCTTTGTTTAGCGGTCGTAAGCCCTGTTCTATCGTATGTAGAGCTGAGTATCGCATAGAAAGGGACATGAAATTGGAAATCTGGAATTGAATAAAAAATAAATACTATATAGTTATTGTATTACTAAGCTCATTTGATATTTTTAAAACCAAATGGTATATAACTATATTTTTAAAGTAGTAAAATGTAAAATGAAGTGCGTGTCAGACCAGGTACACAATATAGGAATCTAATTGTGCCAGGTAGGCTTCCGTAGTTGCATGTCGTTGAACTATAATTAGTTAACTTGCTTAATGAGCTGTGATTTTTCCACATGTAAAACAAACCATTTAACCTATCCAACGATACCCGTCGCTACGGGGAGAAAAAAATCATCTCCGGTTTTGGTCTATGGTATGTAACCTAAAAAAAAATTTCGTCATACCACTCGGGCCACAAAATAATTGAAATTTGAATTTTGTTTTTGAATTAGTAATCAAGGGTATAAAATTATCTTGTGGGCGTAAGTTTCGTGATCAGTTCAGGAGAAACAATGTCATGTCTACCAGCGCTGCACCCTGCGTTTCTGTCCACAAGATTCATATGACTTGCGGTCAGCGTTGGTATCAACTCGATTATAAATTGTATGGGAATTAATGCAATGACATGTTACGTTTTGTTCCAAGGCCATAGGCGATGTTTTATCTCAATATCTCAAAGGATTACGAAGTTATGGATCGTTGAAATTAACTATTAGTAGGTTCTCCCTTAAGTATGGGACTAATACTGATTTAAAATTGATTGTTGTTAGCATCGAACCCGATTTTTCAGCCAGTTACGAAAAAGTCCAATCGCCTATTTACATCGATAAAATAAAATGCATCAGCAACGTATTGCTGGCTACCCTAGGATTTTATGCACTTAGCATATGAACGTTTCTTTTGGTAGATATAATCATCGTGTTACCCGAAGTCAGAATTATCTCTATACGTAATTGCAAATTTACTGCTTCTTAATAGCTGCTTGGTGAAGACCAAAATCAAGATTCAAAGCTCACCAAAAGGACCTGAAATTTCTCCTGCCACGTAATTAGAAAGTAAGTCGGTACCCTGTTATCCCATAATATTATTTCCTAGTGCATCAAGTGTGTCAGCCAACTCAAATGACATAAGATGCTACGTCGTAGAAGAGCACAGACACGACTTCTGATTTGAACCACTGAAAGCGATGAACATACTAGTAGCGAACTTTCGCGATTAGCGGTTACCCATCCAAGTTGCGCCTGCAAAGTTGACTTTGAGATCAGTTACAAATGACAACCGTCACATTAGGATGTGTGTTTCAATACTTAGCATTTATAGTGTTAAAGCTTTTGATTATAATGCACCAGTGAATTTGTTAACCCTACATGTTTACTTTGTTTACCAGTTGTACGTGAGAGGTGAAGAAATCGTGCGAAAGGAAATTGGCCGTTTGTCTGTGCCCACAATTCTCTCTAACGTACGGGGCTCCTATTTGTTTTATTGTTAGAAAATACAACGAAAGCGAGAATGAATTCGTTTTTTCGTATCAGTTTTTATCGCTCGGAAACGCTCCAAATTCGATTTGCTTCGAACACACGTACCTATTTTTTGGTCTGATGACAATCTTATTTAATTTACAGTGGACCATCCGTGCAGAATTCAATCAGCGAAAAAAGGCAGATATATCGCTTTGTGTTCTTTTACGAATAAAACGTACGTATAAATATTCCGCTGGCATAGTCCCGGCATACAACAGCAATTTATTATTTTGTTACGCTTGTGTTGCTTATGATTGTGTGGTAGTATGAAAAGTATTTCTTATTTTTTAATATCTTCTCTTTCACTATATCTTTCTGTCTTTCTTCTCTCTTCTTGCTTGGCCGATAACGCATCAGCGATATCTTTTACGTCGACTCACGTTGGCTCGTTTGTCAGCTATTTACATAAATCACATACAGCTATTTACATATCTTTATTATTTACAGGGCCTTGGTTTTGCCATTTCTCTGAAAATTTCGTTCAATCTATTTTAATATAAATTTTATTCTTCAAGTTTAATATATTTATAACACAATTTTTAGTCCCAGGGTTAATAATGTACTCATATTCACAATAATCTCTCCTCTTTATATCTTTTGTCAATTTATTTAAAAGTACAAACTTATGTACTAGTTCTACATGAGTTGGCTGAGAAAACTTCCGACATTTCAGATGACCTACCATCAAACACACATTAGTCCCATATAGAGTGGTTCGTGGAAGCTATCAATCACAGCAGAACAGCTGTTGGAGATTATGGGCACATAGCACCGGATCTGAATATTTCATGCGGGTAAGTGCCCTGAGCTTTGGGACCAAACTTGTCTGTTAACATGTTCAGATATCTGTGGGTATTTGGGAGAATCCATTATACTAATGCAAGTTTAACTGTCCTGTACGATTGGCGGGTTTAGTTTAGAACTTGTTCCTTATAGCTTGTCTAAATATACTAGGATGATATTATACACAACGCACTGAGTGTTCCTTTAGTTAGATGGAACATCAGATATGCATTCTCACCCTCGAAAATCCATCCATCGTCTAATACATCGCACTTTTCAAGCTGGCGAGTATAACAGATTACTTGCGAATTTTTCACAAGCTTTGATTTTGATTTGATGGATAAATTTATCTTATACTTTATTAATATATCGATATCCCGAAAAACATTCGCGCATTTGTTTTTGGGAATAGCCGACAAGCAGGCGTACCACATGACGGTAAGTTTTCAACGTCACCTTATATTGTTAGTCTACCAAAGGCATTAACTATGCTTTTCCGGCTAAGCGGAAAGCGTAAGACCCGTCTTTTCTAGGTAGGTGATGCTACAGCTGGTGCAGATTAAAACAATATGGTGGATTATAGCAAGAGTGTGGCTAGTCCTATCCTATAAGGCAAGTAGTAAGACGCTGCAGCGCTGGCCAAGAAACCTGTATTTCCTTGTCGGACCTTGCAGTTGTGAAGGAAACTATTGTAATTAAACCTGACTTGAAAGTTTTTCATAGAAAGTTCTTCATAAAAATGTTTGGAGTCTGCCAATCTGTTTGACATAATGACGGCCTCACCCTATGAGAGTTTATTAATTTTCCAACCAATTTCGTCATCATTATTATAACCCATAGCTGTCTTAGTGCTAGGTTCGAGTCTCCTCTCCCAATGTAAGGAGTATAGTTAATCCACTCTGGTCCAATAACAACGCCAGCAGAGGCAGCAGATCGATTTGATATCAGAGAAAAATGTAACTTTGTATTGAACGTAAAACATTATATTTTCGTGTATTAATAACGGGTAAAGCAGTGAGCAATAACATTGTTATTCACAATCCGGCGCTTGTTTCAAACACATTATTCGAGGCCGACTGTTTTCTTTACACTTGATTTACGGTCAATAGCGTTTATGACTGAACCGAAACTTTGTTACACAGATTGCGAAACAAGGCCATGGGTTCATTTATTATTAGGTATTCATTTGAATAAAATAACGACATCGAAGTGGAAGTTACTGTGAGTGGTGCTTGTTGAAAGGGAAATAATAAAAACAGTAAATTGTGCACAGACGGTACAAAAGATTTCGATAAGAATCAATTTTATTAACTCGTGATGGGGGCAGATGCTAAGGTTCTTTTCAGTCTACTTAATGTCAATTGGTATGAATAACTAAAATAAATTGAATTTGCAAATACACACACGATCATAGAAAATGATTATTAAAATAAACCCTAATATTTTTTAAAGTAGATACGGTTTCATTTTCTATGCGAAAGTATTTACACTCAATTCACTAATATCTTACCACCATGAAGATTATTATTGGATCATAATTCAGCGATCAAGGACTCATTCAAAACATCTAGACTGTCTACTGTTTAAAATAAAAGGTTAAAAAATTTTTTTACCGCTGAATAGATAATAATTGTAATTGACACGTTAAGCCTAGGATAGGATTCACTGTTTATTATATATTCTAGATAGGAAACAATTACATCAATACAGTATACCTACATTCTGATGGGGTACCCTTTATCCACAATCATAGGCACGGTCTTTGTTCAGTTGAGCCGTCGAATTTAGGATTCCGGAACGCTTAATTGCTATTTGATGATTGCTTTCTGATATTATTATCCACATACTAGAAATACCTTCTCGCTAATGATTACACGGTATGTACGCACAACAATTTGTGCCCCACAGAATACAGTCGTAACATAAATATGTATAAGAAAATTAATATAATTCAATTAATATTTTGATTTTTTTTTATGGAAACAGTCGGCAAACGAGCTGACGATCCACCTGATGGTAAGTGGCTATCGTCGCCCATGAACATCAGCAACATCTAAAGACATCACTGATGCGTTGCCAGCCAGGAAAGAGAGAAGAAAACAAGCTTTTAAAAAGTTTATATTTGTGTTGAGGAGAGCAATCCCTGAGCGCAGTAGCCAGGTTATGATGGAGTTAAAGAGTATAAAAATTGAAAGCGTAGGTATATATAATTTAATTTCTTTAAGCCGTCGAAGTGTATCGAAGTGTGTAGTGTGTGTAGTCGAAGTGACTGAAGTCAGGCCTGAGCATCTGTCTGAGTCACCATTATGATAAAAATGCATTGACACTAATAGTACGTGCTAGCCATAAGTGGTAACAAACTAACTAACAAAGGAAGTTAAATAAAAGCTTTTAAGAATACACGTAGAACACGGTAGGGTTAGGTACACTGGTGTTTGAAAAGCACAAATAATAGCGACAGAGCTGTTCGCTATTAAAAAGTTTCTCTTTCTCTCTTCTCTTATTCTCGTTCCGCTCTTACTCTTCTAAGAGTCTGTAACTCTGTACCCTGAGAGTTGCAGTCAGGTTAGGATGAAATTACGAAATAGGTACTCAGTAGAGTACAAATAATATTAGTTAGGCATTATTTGTAACACAACAAACAGACAATTATTTTCTTCACATAACTCGATAGAAAAGTAATCATGATAATATTGCTGAAATAATCCATACTTACTTACTATACTTACATACTTACTTTATTATTTAATATTATAAATGCGAAAGTGTGTTTGTTTGTTTGTCCGTCTTTCACGTCGTAACGGAGTGATGTTATGGTATGATTTTTTGTGTGGGAATAGGTAGGAGGCTGGAGAGTAACGTTGGCTACTTTTTACCGCAGTAAAACAACTCATTCCTATGGAATGATCCGTTATGATGCGTATTTCAATCACTACATACTAAAAGTAACAATGTAATGCTCCTTTGTCGTAAAGGATCTATGGATTGATATAAATTTATAATTAGAAACTAGCTATTAAATATTGATATAACTTTATATTTTATAGTTGGAAGGTCGAGGCGGGTCATTGGTTTTACAGTTAGTTCCTCTTGGTATCTTTTAAATTTTGGATCTGTTACTTATTTATGAATTATTATTATTATGTTATTATATCTAGGAATGAGGCATGCATGTTAAACAACTCATTGTTACTTCCCTTTGAACACGCGAGCGAAGCCGTGGGTAATAGCTAGTTTAAATATGAAAATAATAAGCAAAAAAAATATATGTATTATAATCATTATTTTACACTTACGACTTTATTTCCTGAGGATGCCTAATTTCTTTGCACACAAAAGCTTCACTTAGTCACATCTGATGTAGGAAGTAATTTATCTTTGGGAAGCACGTGAAACTTTCCAGTGATAAAGCAACGTTCGTGAATCTGCGTTTAAATTATGCTTAGGATATGATAATATACAAAATGATCGATCGTCATGCTTCAAAATAATAACTTTGTTTAACTATTTACCTTCATGTGTACTCGGGCGGCGTGAAAACTTCCGATACTTGAGTTGGCCACTAACCCATCAACCAATCCGCACTGGAGCAGCGTGGTGGAGTATGCCCTAGGCCTACTTATGAGGATAGAAACGTGCTCACTAGTTAACTATTAATGATTAGAAGCAAGCCATATGAATAGTATATTGTACCCCTTTTGTCCTATAATCTGAGATATTGTGAGTTTGATAAGATAGACGTAAATGCGATGAAATATTACTCATAATATTTTATAGTATATATCTCTCATTCTCATGGTATATCTTATCATTCTCAAATGATATTTATTTATTTTATATTACAAGAAAAGTGATCAAATCTGAATCGTGCTTCTTTCTTAAACACATTCTGCGTGAGATTATTAAGCATAATAAAATTATTATACCTACTACTTCGTTTTAAAAACTCAAAATCCAAATGCTACTAAGTGTGTTTCTTCCCAAGCTAAACAAATTGAATATTCTAGAGCTGCAAGTTAGCTTTAAAATGAATTTCGCGCCTGCATGATGTCACAAGCTCATAACGTCACAGGAACTATGTAATTAAGGCGCATAGTTCACTCTTGCGACACGTCACTTGGACGGCTGCTCGGCTGGGAATTTAATACAATATTGTTGGTGTTGGGAAATTTTGTTGTTGAATGTACTTGATGGCTTGGTGATTGAGTAAAGAAAGAACTAACGTATGTATGTCAGCCAGTTTATGTCCTAGTCGTTAGGTCTTCAACAGATAGGGCTATCTACCACATGAGTGTTCGCGTGTTTGGTTAAAATTAAATAATTGTATACCTGAGGAGTATCAGAACTGGCTGGTTTGTATATGGAACTGTTAGTAATGTTTGTGTATCAGGGAGCTGTGGGTCTCAGTGTATGAAAATTGAGTATCAGTTTAGATAATAGGGCAACTACAATACGGGGATGGATGAAACTTACAGCTCTCTATAAATACGTATAAATAAAGGCTACATTCATACCCCCGCAGTAGGTTTATACCTGTGTCGCGGGTGGCATGGACGACACATATAACACATCACAATAACACCCTGCACCCGAGTACGAATATTTATCTGTCACATAAATATCTGCCCCGGCCGGGAATCGAACCCGGGACCCCTAGCTTCGCAGGCAGGGTCGCTACCAACTAGGCTACAGGGTCGTCAAATCATAACAACATTACTTTATAGCATTGCACGTTTGTTTCACAACTTACAGCAATAAATATGGACTTGTCCAATAAATTTCTGTCGCTAACCGCTCACCAAATACGTAGTAACAGACGATTAAAACCGAATAATTTTATTATTTACAGCTAAGTCGTTGTGAAAATGAACAAAACAATTGTCGTAAGTATCTATCTTGTGAAGCAAAGTAATATTAATGTGGCACATTCTGTTATCCTTTGAAGTCGTTCAACCAAATAGGGCGATAAATCGTCGTACGGTAATAACAATTAATTAGGGAACTTATTACATAGTGTCCGGGCAGTGCGGATCATTTGTTAAATTGTGACGAATGGCCTCGCTCCTGCCTCACCAACATGGCACAGGTCTTGTAGGCGATGACTACAACTTGTGGTAATGGAAAAGAAAAGGATCATTTTGTCATGAATTATTCTCTCTTACGCAGAATAATTATTTTAACCTATTACGTCGTCTGTGATCATGTGGCGCGTAGGTATCTTGTTGATTGTTGCGAAATAATTGATATTTATATTTTATTTTAATAATTGATATAAATACACTTTGACTTTGACTTTGACTTTTATCTGAGAGCCAGTAATAAGAAGAAAACGTTCTTCTTTCCCGGTAAAGCGTTTCGGCATTACCGAGCAAAGGCGGCGGTTACCACTTACCATCAAGTGTCTCGATCCTCGTTTGTCGGCTATTCACATAAAATATATGAAAATGTCATCCAAGACTAGACTGAAGGTTCGTCCATTAAATTTCATTACCATTCCCGGTCCATTTGCTCCACCTATGAAATATTGCTCGATGTAGCGACCACAATGGGATCATTACTTTGTAATAGAGTATATTGTTAGCTGTTTGAACATTTAACAGTCGAATGGTTCTCTAAATACCTACAATTGTTACGCTCGATTGAATTTATATAAATCACATCACATCATTATCGCAGTATAATGGGCGTAAACAATTGCTTTCTATGTAATGAATGGGGTTTTTATAATCTATTTATCTATTTTTGTTTAAGTGAAATTGGATTTTTAGTTTCATTTTCGTTTTGTTACTTTGTAATTATTTTACGCTGGAGCAAAAAATACACTGACTGGGTTTTTTACGTAGATAAGGGCTGTGAGCTAAAGCAGCTATACTCAACGTGCGGCCCGCCCTTGTACTTGGCCCACCTGCAAGGCTATTCATTTTTGTAACTTGACAGCGGAATCCGCGATGAGTTTCAAAATTGAAGTTCGAGTCCGAGATCTTGATATGTGATTCTCTAATCATCTGGTACGCACTTGCGAAGTGAAGTGATCCTAGAACCCGAACGTCAATTTTGAAACTCCGATGTCAAGTTACAAAACAGAATAGCCTTGCTGGTGTTAGGTACTTTATTTTATAATATTCGCAAAAACCTAAGAAATCAATACCAATTTTATTTTATTCCTCTGTTTTGCGGCCCGCGACAGCATGATTAACACGTGTTTGTAGCCGTATGAATAAAAAGATTGATTACCACTGAGCTAATGGGTATACAATTATACATAACCATATCGATCAAATCAGCATTCAAACAAAAAAACAAAAAGAAACATCATCAAAATCAGTCCATTCCTGTTAGAGCTACGATGCAACAGACAAACACACTGATATTCACATATAATTATACACAAGTCAAACTTATAACAGCCCTTTTTGGGGGTCAAAAGGAACTCTCATGCTGTTACGATTATTATGTAGCATTTTTTCCTAGTATGTATGTACTATAACTTTATTATTTTACTAACAACTTTATTATTTTTTATAGGAAAAAGTTACATAAAAGTTGCTTAATAAATGACCAGTATTTCCGATATGATCGGAAGATATTGTCACATTCAGTTATCAAAATAACAGAATCCAATCGATCAGTTATTTTTTAAATGTCAAGTGTATAGTGTACTTTCGTTTCATTAGTATCCTCCTACACTGACCTTAATGGTTAAACACTGAATAGTTATCATCTGTCCCATCCCACGTTACGCGTCGTTTCGTAATGAAGTATCGGTGTCAATTAATTTTTGATTCATGTTGATTCTGAGTTGAGCATGAGTTTTTGTGTTATAATGTTAGTAGCATGTGCCATTTGCTGTAGGAAATATTTAATACTGGTGTCTCAAAAGTATTACAATACAAACTGAAAAGGAAGATTCATCAATTTTTTTTTGAAATTTTTTTTTAACGCTAACACACTCACACCCCCGCAGTAGGTTTTTACCTGTGTCGTGGGTGGCATGGACGACACATAACACATCACAATCACACCCTTGACCCGAGTACAAATATTTATCTGACACATAAATATCTGCCCCGGCCGGGAATCGAAGCCGGGACCCCTCGCTTCGCAGGCAGGGTCGCTACCAACTAGGCTACAGGGTCGTCGACCTATTATTGTTTACGATTACATTATAATGCTTTTTAATAAACTCAATTTTACCAACGCATGTCTAGTTTACTTAAAATATTTTATTTCATTCACATTTCACGATGTAAATGAACCGCATTCAGCGGTAGGTACGTTGAAAAGAAAAATGTAGGGTTACGCTTAATAGAAACCTTCTAAAAGGAAATAGTGCTTTCAGTCGAGTGCTCATGCAAATGAAGATATTCAATGCATTTCACGCATGGAACATAACGTTCGTGTTACTAAAATCTTTATAACTGTTACGTAACTTGCGTATAAGATTACTTAAAAGCTCTTTTGACAGGTTTTATTCATTCTTTGAGAATTTATTTAAGTGTAGGAACTTAAGGGGCCACTAGGATGAATTTAATGCTTAACAGCAAGTAATCTCTGAGCTCGACTTAAACATAGAAAATAAAGCAAAATGTAATGACACGGTCTTAAACTATACGGTTTTGGAACGAAGTTCCTTATCGTGCGTTGCGAAAGGGGGCTAGGCGGAAAATTTGGTAACGACACTTTTTGCCGGTAACGACACTTTTTGCCGTCGTAGTTTTTTTTACATAGAAAGCAAGCCAGAGTACTAGGATAGCAAAAACATTGCGTGTTTGACTGCAAGGAACTTCGTTCCATCCGGGTGTCCTTTGACACCTCTCAAGTTTTTTTCTAGAAATATGTTGTGATAAGATATTTCCTACAAACGATTACACACTTTTCAAAAATATTATCAAAAAAGTACACCTCTGAATCGCATAAAATATGTTTACTTAAGGTACTCGTAATTAAATTTTAGGTTAAAGCCTGTAATAAGGTAAAATATATTTCATAGATATCTTTTACTGTCCATAATAATTATGACAGTAGTAGGTATAATAATTACCACTAAACATAGTTGTACGTTTATATATCTACTACTAATTTTTTTCGGTTTACATTTCACAAGCGGCATAAAGTATTGCAAATGAAAAATGTTAAAGAATAATAAACTCAGGATTATGCTCAGCGAAAATATTATAAAAGTAAATGGAGGATAATATTTAGAAAGCATTGCATGCATGTAAAATTCTCTTAACAGTAATGTTATTCAAAATTTACTGTTATGCAAATGCTTGTAATATATTTTTATTAGTACTATTTTGCAAAACGTTCATGAAATTCGTAAATAGCCATTAAATCCATAGATAAGTCTAGAAATTACCTACAGCTATGATTTATTTGGATTAGGTACCTATTGAATTCCAAGTTCATTGGCCTGACCACGGGTTGATCATTGTAGGTTGAAGGACAATTATGTGGAAAGAAAGGTCTTTGTGTAGCGACCACACCTTGGTGAAAAAAACATAGAAGATAAAGTATAAAACTATGTACTTATGACTTGAAGGAGTTCTCCGATATCACCTGGATGCATAAACCTGCCCTGCGTTTGTCTATCAATTAAATTACAAAGGTCGATGATAGATTAGGGTCTACGCACACTTATTCAGCGCCATTCGCGTTTCGCTGAACGATTTTGGTTACACTTATTCAGTTTTGCTTCTATCAGCCGCGTACAGAGTCGTAACTCGTAAGAATGTGAACGCCTCTATCTACTGCGTACGATGCTGAATATGCTGCGAAGACATTAAGCTAGTCATTTAGATATATTGTGTCCTCAACATGTACACACAGTTCTATGTGCGATATTTTTAACTCGGCCGCGTTCGACGCTGACGCTGTACGCGGCGGAACAGCGCTGAACTCTATTATAGCACTCGCAAGATAAAAACACATAGATATTTGTCCTCATTTTCTACTTGTTTGCCGTGATAGCTGAATAGACGCGGAAAGCTGAACGGATGCGTATGCGTCAATATACAAATGCTGAATAGAGTTGAATAAATGTGCGTTGACCCTAAGCGAATGGAGGATTTAACGAGTTTTCGGCATTTATAAAGCAGTTATGAAGATGACTGCCGATTGTTCAACTACCATTATCGGTGCTTTAATAAAGAAACTTTCCGAAAGGGTGGTAGATTCAAAATATATAAATTCAAAATATATATTCAAAATTACGATACTATAAAAAATAAAACTGGCCGACAAACGAGCTGTTGATCCACCTAATAGTGACTACCGTCTCCCATGGACATTAGCAACATCAAAGACATCACCGATGCGTTGCCGACCAAACAAGAAGAGGGAGAAAGAAAGGACTCGTCGTGTTTACACGAAATAAGTTAGTGTTTGTTAACAATCCCGCCTGATAGTAAAATCTTTTGATGGCTAACTCTAGCTACGAGTAGGAGGTATTAAATAATAACCAAGATAGTTTCACGGAAAAATAACAATACCAACAATAACCAATACCAATAGGAAGTTTGAGTTTGATCTATCTGCTTCAATCTCAAAGCAAAGCAAGCAACAACACATAATTGTCCCACTGCTGGGCTCAGGGTCTCCTCTCACAATGTGAGGGGTGTAAGGTCATAGTCTACGACGCTGACCAAGTGCAGATTGGTAGACTTCACACACCTTTGAGAACTTTATGGAGAATTCTCCGGTGTGCAGGCTTCAGTCTCATCTGCTCAAAATCAAATCCTCTCAGCTAGCAGTAGGCTAAAACTATGAATATCTTACAAGATTGTTATATAAATAAATCTATGACATAGGCATGTACTATAGCTTAGTAAAAATAAATTACCGATCCGGGAGGGCTCGGATGAAGAGCTCTCACAATAAGAGGCATGCGTGCGCTACGTGAGGGAGGAATAGGTAAGAGGGCGATAATAATTATCCAAGCAAACCTACCGTATAATACCGTATGCTAGTGTATACTCCAGCTTAGGAAACTTGAAAGCGTCTTGTTTAAATTAAATCGTACCACGTTTGTTTTGACGAGACTTAGGTATAGGAAGCTGTAGGGTATAGAAACATTGGTTCAGAGAAAGAGATTTTTGCACATAAATTCGTTTTCGTCCTTTGACGCCCCGAGCAGGGGATGTTAGGACGACGGAGGCTTGTTGACCTGTAAAGACTTTATGTAACCGGCAACCAACATCCTTCCGTAAGGAACTTAATTGCTTAAGCTATTGTTTCACAACAAAAATTGTGGCGGTAGTATAACCGTATAAATGTTCTACACAAATCTGGCTCTACCATCTTCCGTCTAGAATCAACCGTAAAAAGCTTTTCTGGTTTTCCGTTGGAGTGTCGGAAAGGCAGTTAGTTACAAGCGGCTATTTAAGATATAGTTCACATTCAAATACAAAAATACAAGGAAATAGGTGATAAATACTGTTGGTATTATTGGAGAAACTTGTGAAGTCCCATCACTTGCATAGGCTTAATTGGTTTAGTTCGCAAGATACAGTGCAGCTGTAATGTTATTCCGTCGGCAAACTTCTACCAAGTTACGAGTACAATGCGCCAGGCCTGCACTGATCATTTGAGTATACTATTTGTAAGAGGAATTATACAACAAGGTAAATAAATTAACATTAAACTTTTCCACTTTTGGGCTCCACTTTTATCTTAGTGGTTAGTAAACTTTTTCCTTTTCGTTTTTCAACTGGGTTATTTTGAATTTTCTTATTCTTGGACAAAATTTTCATAACATTTATATTAAGTTAGGTAATAAAAAAATAAATTTTATTTTTATTTATTTATGTTATGCAACGAGGTTCATTTTCTTTACAGACTAACAGGAAGAATACTACTACTGAGTGAATACTACTTCAAAACCTTTATGCAGGGGTTTGAAAATTATTGTATTTCTCTTAAACTAAAACTCAAATTTCATTAAAAAACATTAATTATTATTAAAAAAACTGATTGAACTTTAAAATATAAATGAGAAAACACTAGTATTGATCGTAGAGAAATTGTTATGAAACTAGGTCATTTGATTTTGGTTCTCATGGACGCATATAATTTAATTACAGACAGTTGCATGCAATTCCGCAGCAGAATGATTTTTTTCGCCAAATTATTATTGTTCAAGCTTAGAAAAAAAACTGAATTATTTCGAGTTCATGAGTTGTATCTCCACTCGAGCCCAAGCCAACGTGTCTTTTAATTTCATCTTCTGAACTACGATGCACACATCAGATCCTTCTGGGCCAGTTCAGAAGTGTATATTTTTGTGTGTCTGGCATTTTGTTTGTACCATTTTCTTCTAGAATAGATTATAAAATATGTTTAATTATCCGTCGGTTAGGTAGATTAAATATGTAGTGCCATTGTAATTTTTTTCGTCCTCGTTTAATATGATGGATGCACATTGAAGCATTGCAAAAAATGTATTTCATGGCAGAAAATAAATATTCTCATATTCTATGCAACATTCAGTAAAACGTTGTTCGGCAATGAATTGATTATAATATAACACGTAAAAAAATAATAAGAGACACGGCCTCATCTCAACCTACGAGTAGGTACGTCCTCAAACGTTTCTTCACTACATTTCTCTAGAATGGACCATCGACCGAATCCCTACTACATTAAACCGGTTAGTTGTTGATAAATGCATAAAAGTAAATGAACGACACTAATTGTATCCAACCGGCTTATGGAACCGCTGACACGTTAGCACGTTAATACGTTATGGCGTCACGGGTCACAGCTCGTTGCCGGTCGCTGCCGGGTTTCAATGCATCGGCTAGCTCAATACAGTGCAGTACTTCCCCTCTATACATCTCTATCTGTAAAATCTAGTTGACATAGCTGTATTTGTGCTTTATAATTTTCTGTATACGCAAAGTCTTGATATATCTACTAAAAATGGACAAAGGTAATGGCTTCAACCCATTAATGCAATGGCTCTCCACTGAGCACGGACCTCACCTCGTGAGCAGGCCTAGAGGCTTAGAGCATACTCCACCACGCTGCTCCAGTGTGGATTGGTTGAGGGGTTAGTGCCCAAACTAAGTTGAAAGTTTTCATGCCACTCGAGGGACTCCGACATAGTTTAATACCTATTTATATATTTTAAGCATTTACTAGCTGAAATGCGTGTCCTGCTAAAAATATGATAGCAAAATTAACTGTGTGTCATAATAATGAAATGATGGGTTTTTTTTAACACTTTACAATAGAGATTCTACCCTGAGTAAATCTTATGTAGGTAATGTATCATTTTAACAACTGAGTCTCGGAAGGGTTGAATGATTTATTTGTCACTAGCTGACCGGGCAAACGTTGTTCTGCCAAAAAATTTTAGGGGTAGGGGGATGAAAAATAGATGTTGTCCGATTCTCCACTCTAGCTGATATGCACGCAAAGATTCACGAAAATCGGTCAAGCCGTTTCGGAGGAGTTCAACTTCAAAAAAGCATGACACGAGAATTTTATATATTAAAGGAGGTGGCCAACATTTGTATGGGCGTTTGCCCCACTTGTGAAGTATTATGTACACATTTTATTTTTACCTTACATTAAAGCTTACAATATCTACTTTGATAATTTTATCAATAAAAATCTCTAGAACTTGAGATTCTCCTTTTACGGGCAGTTTTATTTGTATGCCATACCTGTAATCCATTCTACCAATATGGATTGGAGGTTTCTCTTTAGCCGAGATATTGAGTGATATGCCATGCGCTCAATATCAACCGCACAATTAATGCACCTCATGCAGAGATTTTTACCATAGATATGTTATGTCCATACATTACGAGGTTCATTTTTCGATCCGCGATGACATGTCATAATTGTCAAAGCATAACATAGAGTAGTCAGGCAGAAGGGACACTGAATGAAACAAATAGTTAGTACATATTAGGCATAATTGTCATTTAACATTTTGAAATTATATTACACAACTAGCTGTTGCCCGCAGCATCGCATACGGAAATTATGTTTTACCTTATTTGTACCTCTTGCAGAAGGAAATTTAAAAAACAGTGAATTTTTATTGAAGTATTTATATTTAGTAATTTATATACTGAAACCCACGATAAAATCATAAAGGATTCCTCCAGGTGCGGGTTTTGAAAAATAAGCAATATTCACATTAATTTGTATTTTTTTCTTTTTTTTTGCAAAATTTTGAAAAACTGAAAAATATATGTTTAATCAATTTAATTAATTAATTTAATTTAAATCGGTTGATGTTTTAAAAATATTCCATACAAACTTTCATCCCGTTCCCCGGGGAAACCTCTTAACTTTCCAGGATAAAAAGTATCCTAAAATATGACCCGGAGTATTAGTAACAACTTTACCAATTTTCATCGAAATCCGTTCAAAGGTTTTCATGTGATGCCCGGACAGACAAACAGACAGACAGACAATAATTCTAAAAAAAATATTTTTGTGCTCTAACACGTTATTGAAGTGCCCCCTAATCAAAATTAAAAAAAAAATATTCAATGTACAGAAAATTTGCCCTTTGAGTTTTATTATAACTATTAGTTATATATTATAGATAGACAAAAAACTTAAAGTAATATTATAGTATAGACAAAAAAACTTAAAGTAAGTAAAAAATACAATAACTTAAACGAAATTATGTCTGATTTTGATAAGAAGAAAATAATAAAAAGGGCTACTATACGCGCTGAAAAGTTTGACCTAAAAGTTAACAGGCATAATATATGTATTTATTTTTATTTTGGTTCCTTTCCCCCAACCCTCGTGTAATAAGGAAGTGGCATGAAAATAGTTATTATAGTTACATTTATATTTATCCTTTTTATTTTACGAACAATCTAAAACTTGATATCATAATAAAATTAGTTAAGAGTTCAAAAAATTGGGGATATTCAAATTCATTATAAAAAGATTTCATTTGGTTCAATTTGCGAAATGTCTTAAATTGACTTTTATGCCTAGACTTCACTTCTGCCTTATTAGTCTATGACGAATGGCATGTGCCTTAATACATTTAATATTTTAATCAATTTTAAAAGAAATATTATATATTAGTAACAAAATTAAACATAACGTTTTATGTACTTGCCTATGGTATGTAACTCCATCATTCTTATTGAATTTGGAGAAATGATTTTTGCAAAATCTCAAAACACAACTCGGCATTTTTGTGACAACTACAGACAGCCTCACTCTGAAGCATCTAACAACTGTCTACAATGAAATCGCTACACTTGACTAGATTCGACTGACTTAATTTCAACGCCCTCTCAGCATATCTACCTCCCTATACATACAACATCATTGACCTCATGGCAAAAAATCAAACACAAATCACAATTATTATTTTGTAGAAATCAAACACAATAATATTGTTTTGGCAAATGTCAATATAGCAGACATTCGCATTTCTGTCAGTCAATTGTCAACCTCCAGTGATAGCAGTGTTGCCAATGAAAATTTTTGGAAGGCCGTGTACATTAGTTAAAAAAGGCGTGTTTAAATGGAAAAAGATCAACTGTGGGCCGTGTCATATATTATGCCATCCAATTATGCCAATATATACCATCGGTTCAACGCTCGGACTAAAAAAAGGTCATCCGCAGTTAATTTGATGTCCACAAAACTTCAAGAACACTTTTCATTAACCTAGAATACCTAGATTAAAATCATAATTAGCCTAGTAGCGCTGTTTTAAGGGTTTTTAACATTCGTTAAATGTTTGCAAAAAAAAAATGTCTGTAAAGTCGGTTTACGGGCGTTAGTTTGACGTGACAACGTCATGACAAAACATTGATGAAATGATTGCATATTTTTATAGATAAAATTGAGCGCTTCGGCCGATCGTAGCCGATCGTGCCTCTCTATCGCTTGTTCCGCGCTCTCGCTCGCGCGGAACGGGACAATGAGTCGTGGTTTTTCGTGCGTGCGCCCGGCGTTTATCGTTTTAATAGACGTTATTACGTCAAACAGACCGTAGAATTTACGAAAAGCCGTAGAATTTGCTACGGCCATAGCCGCCATAGGGTTCCAGCCGTAAGCCGTAGATTTTGTAATTTTTTGGCCTGAAAGCCGTAGAACACGGTAATTGCCGTAGCATTGGCAACACTGAGTGATAGCAATGGAGGTAGCAGAAGATTAAGTGTATATAATACAACTTATTAATATTGTTAATTTATTATAAGTACTCACGGCGGAGTTCAGAAGAATATTAAAATTCTAGTTATGTTTTATTAAATGGAAAACATGTCTTTTCAGAAGACTAAAACCTTGTACAAATAAACGTATTTTAACCATTTCCGGGGTAAATCTTGGCCACCTCCTTTATTATATTGATTTTTTTATATTGTTAGAATATTGTTTTTGAATGTTGCTTTTTTTGAATAGATGTTTTTTATATGTATTGCTGAGTAAAAGTACACGCACCCTTTTTTTAATTGCGGGCTGTAATTAGAATTTGATTGAATTAAATCAAATCAAATCTTTTTATTCAAAATTGGTTTGGTTTACAAACACTTTTTGAAAGTCATGCAAGTTACGCCAATGCTTCAACAACGCCCTACTGTGAGAGGGCCCGGGAGAAGAAGCAGCAAGAAACTACCTACTACATTGAATAAGTTGTGGTAAGTGGTAAGGTTTAAGACTCCCCACCCCACCCTCTTTCGAGACTCACGTGTTTAATAGACGATCCATAATACATAGAAGACATAAAAGAAACATATTATTATCATTATTAGACTTTTAGAAAAAAGTCTACATCGCGCGGTGTTCCCAGGCGGTCACACGCGCCTGATGTTGCATAACTTCGGTGATCGGACGAGAACCGGTGAGTTCAACGTGGTATGGACGTTGCCGACAGACTCCATGAAATTCTTGTATAAAATACGGAACAGTAAGGAAAAATTGCAAAAGAAAAAATATTTGCAATACAAAACAGATAAAAAAACAAAAAATGGATTTTATGACAAATCTAAAAAAATACAAAAAGCCAACATCACGCGGTGTTCCCAGGCGGTCACCCATCCAAGTACTGACCGCGCCCGACGTTGCTTAACTTCGGTGATCGGACGAGAACCGGTGTGTTCAACGTGGTATGGACGTTGGCAACGCAACAATCATAAAACTTGACTAGCTATTGAATTGAGTACTTTTGCGTATAGACTAACAGATGGCGCTGTACAGAATCGTGAATCACGCTGTTGAGAGTTCTAGGCACTTGTATATCACCAGGGTCTTGAAATAAACATGTTTAAACAAGTATTATAAATAGTTTTAATTTCAAATACACTATTTTTGTAAAGGCGTTCTTACTAACGTCCTTGTACCGATAATTACGAATTTACGATACTGGAAAGGTTTTTATTTTTAACCGACTTCAAAAAAAGGAGGAGGTTCTCAATTCGACTGTATTTTTTTTTTTTTTTTTTTTATGTTTGTTACCTCAGAACTTTGGACTGGGCGAACCGATTTTGATGATTCTTTTTTTAATCGAAAGCTGGTGGCTGTCATGTGGTCCCATATAAATTTTATTGAGATCTGACAATGGCATCCATGATAAAACCACATAAGTCGTAAATTTGTGTTAAGATGTGCGCGACAAATTGACGAATAACTCAATATCACGCCAACCGATTTCGATGATTCTTTTTTTAATCGAAAGCAGGTGCTTGTCATGTGGTCCCACATAAATTTGAACGAGATCTGACTGACAAGTCGTTTTTGAGACTTTGAAGTCGGTTATTTTTTGTTAGTAAAATTTAGATTATAACACTAGCTGTTGCCCGGAGCTTCGCGTATAGGCCTGCGGCGCACCTTCATTACTATAGGTGGGCGATCATGAATGATTTACTAATCGAAACATTCACTCATTACTAATATTGATAATCGATTATTGTTTAGTAACTAATTTTATTTTCATAATCGAATAACGTTACTAATCTTAAATTTTAAACTTAAATCATTCCTACTCTCAACTTTACTAAGCTATTCATTCATTCGTTATTCGTTCACCGTTGAGTAGTATAAACTGCGGCAAATAAGTTGAACCAAAATGGCTGTCGTCTGCGCAGGTACAATTATTGTAGACGAAAGTGCTAAGGCAAATGCTCTGCGAAAGTGCGAACCTCTTATATATTTCTAACTCATGAGCTAATTTGTAAATTTCTTGGTTTGGGAATAATTAATTAATTAGATATTGTTTTTAAGTATAATGATCAGAAAATGAATGTCTGCATTGTTTGATAATATTAAGATACAATCAAATATCAGAACTCAGTATTGAAATTATAGAAAACTTACAAATTATATGTACTAAACGTAACTAAATATGGTTACACACATATAGTATCGATATGTCTCCTACGTAGAACGGTTTTTACAAAACCCAAAATAATAATAAGTAAAACGGTCAAATAACAAAACAACTTTCGTTCACACTTTTGCACTCTTGCGTGCGCGCGGGTGTAGAGAGGCGGATAGCAACTCTGCGCATGCGCGAGGTTGGCGTCGCGTCGCCGCGTTGCTATGACAACGCGTCCTGCACTTCGATTGAGACCCGAAAATGAGTTACTGCGCACTCAAGCCACTCAAGCAGGGTTGGATTTAGGTACGTTCAAAAATATTTGGCTTCAACCCATTAATGGCCCACTACTAGGCACGGGTCTCTCCTCTTGAGGAGGCCTAGAGCATACTCCACCACGGTGCTCCAGTGCGGATTGGTGGAGGGGTTAGTGGCCAACCCAAAAACCCGTTCAAAAATATAGTACAAAGCAATGAAAAGTATAGTATTTATAAAAAAATTATAGTACACTCAGTGTTGCAAGCAAAAAATCGGTGGATCAACTGCTTTTGCACCCCCCCCCCCCCCCCACCGCCCCCAATTTGTTGAAATGGCAAGAAGTAGGAAGAACTTCGTAAATAAACGTATTATTTTACACAAAAATTCGCAAGCGATTGTTATCGCTTTTATTGAATTTCGTATGGAATGGAAGGAATCATAGGGAATGAGATTAGTTACTGTTAGTGGAAAGGAACAAAAGAAGTAGGTACTGCTGAGGACATCGAGACAGGAAACGCAAGAAGAATTCGGTCCAGTGTTGCCAATGAAAATTTTTGGAAGGCCGTGTACATTAGTTAAAAAAGCCGTGTTTGTATGGGAAAAGATCAAGCGTGGGCCGTAGCTATCCAATTACGCGCCAATATGTACCATCGGTTCAGCGCTCGAACTAAAAAAAAAGGTCACCGGCGGTGAATTTGATGCCCACAAAACGAGGAATACTTTTCATTAGCCTACATTAACATCAACATTAGCCTAGCGGCGCTGTTTTCAGGGTTTTAACATTCGTTAAATGTTTGCAAAACAATAAATAAAAAAAAGATCGTGGAATTTGTGAAAAGCCGTAGAATTTGCTACGGCAATAGGATTCCAGCCGTAGCTCGTACATTTTGTGATTTTTTGTTCTGAAAGCCGTAGAACACGGTAATTGCCGTAGCATTGGCAACACTGATTCGGTCGGATCGGATACACGCACTGTCGAAATATTCATAATATGACGTAATAAATATGACGTTTCATTTTTTTTTTTTTTTTTTTTTTGGCGGTAGATGTGAAAAAGGCGAGACTGTGTTTCTTAAAAAAACTTTAATTTAAAAATACTATTTAATACTTTTGAGTGTATATTTGGGTTAATACTCACAGTTTATACATAGCTTTTTGTCAATCCAGTTAATGTGCACAGTTTTATGCCTTAAATAAACTTTTATCACACTATCCCACTGGTTAACCTTTAAACTATTCAGTGACTTTGTACAGTTTTTCATCCACACTGACGTTGCTAGTCCATAATGGCTAACTACAACACCTTGGTTGAAACTCAGCAAGCCTTGGAAGCCTCCGTGTTGAAGAAGATGGCAGAATTCGAAAATCAGTTCAAAGCTGCGGCTCCTGCACCACAGAATACAATCACTTTAGACCGTCTTCATGAAGAGTTCCTGGATTTTAAAAAGGATGTCTGGACTATGTTCTGCTTGCTTCGACAGCAAATTACCGAATGCATAAATTCATTGGATGTTGTTGAAACCAGGCATCGGAGAAAATGCCTTTTATTCACCGGAGTCCCTGAGAACACTGAAGACTCATTACGTGAGTATATGCTGAGAGTGTTCAATGATAAGCTTGGGCTACAGGAACTTAGAGACGTCCACATTAAAGCGTGTCATCGGCTCGGTAGATTCTCTGATGGGAAATGTAGGCCTGTTGTAGTTCGGTTCACCGAACTCTCATTCAGGTCTCAAGTGTGGAAGAATAAAGTACATCTGAAGGGCACGTCCATCACTGCATCTGAGTTTCTTACTAAGCATCGCCAATCACTCCTTATCCTGGCTCGGTCGAAGATGGGCGTTCGGAACTGCTGGTCGATGGATGGGAATATATACATCAGGCTACAGGATGGTTCCAGGCAGCGAATCAGTTCTAAGGAGGAGTTAGCTGGATATACAGACAATTCGATAAAGCCTCCTACGGAGGCAGAACAGATAGTTGCACCGTCCTTGCCTTCTCAGGCTTTAGGACACACTGACAACGGTGCCAAGTTGAAGAGAGCGGCTAGAGTAAAAAAATAACTTTTATTTCATGTATACTTTAACTGTACTTAAGATCTTTGTTTAATTTAGGCCCTGGACATGTCTTATTTTTACTCATTTCCTTGCAGTGCTCTGTTTACTTTTTTGTTTGTTCCGGATTACCTTCATATTATGTTAACTTCTCTAATTTTGTACTGCAGTTAGTTTTTTTTTTTTCCGATTTACCTTCATATTTATAGTTTAATTTTTATTTTTGTTTTCATGCTACGCTTGATTAATGTATTTTTGTCTCTGTCAACGTGACAGTGTCACATTTCTTTCTACATTCAACATGACAAGTTTGTACGTTCTGTCATCGTTCACCACAGAGTACCTTTAATGTCAACTTACCACTTGATGCCCACAGTGTATATAAGTTCCATGGAGTATTTTGTAAAGTTAGGAAAGTCCATTCGTACCGTGAGCGCGATTTTAGCCGATCTTTGATTAAACAGAGTGACTTGCATGTTTACTGATTTTGATATATGTTTAGTGTCGTACTTTTATCTACATCGTTTTGTCATTTTATTTCTATTGTTTTATTAAAATGGAATGTCTTGGGTTTTTAATATTTTAATGATGATTTATTGTTACATTCTCTGCCAAGGTTTAACTGGTGGGATAGTCGGGTTATTTTTGTTGTTTTTTTTTTTTTGTATTCCTTTTGTATTCTTTTTATGCCATTTCAATATTTATATATATATATATAACTGATATTTTAATATTTATATACATTTATTTATTTTTTAATTTCGTTATTATGTCCGATGATGATTCCTTTCACTCTGCCTTTGATTTTAGTTCATCTCCCGTGTCCAGTGATGTGTCGTTTTATGATCCTGAAACCTTATGTGATTTGCTTAATACTCATCTTGTGGCCTCACGTGACCACTTCAATGTGTGTCATTTGAATGCTCAAAGCATTCCTGCTCACCACTCCGACCTTTTGGACTCTTTTTCAGGATCTTCTGTGCATGCTATACTCATCTCAGAGAGCTGGCTAAAACCTGTTTTGCAATCTTCACTTTATGGTTTACCTGGCTACATTCTTATACGGAATGACCGTACCGGGAAGGCTGGTGGAGGAGTGGCGATTTATTTGCGTCATGACATTCCTTTTACTATTATTACCTCATCACCCTCACCATACTCTGCTTCTGCCGAGTATCTCTTCCTGGAAATACAAATCAATCATTCCAAAGTCGTTCTTGGTGTTGTTTATTGTCCCCCAACCTCTAATTATTTGTCTACGTTAGAATCAATTTTTGAATCACTTTGTTCTGATTATACCCATCTAGTAGTCATGGGTGACTTTAATACCGACCTCCTTAAGTCCTCTCCTCACTCATCCAAACTCCTCAATATCCTTTCCTCTGTCAACCTGTTTGTTCTTCCTTCTAGTCCCACTCACCATAATCTGGATTCTCCTGACACCTGGCTCGACCTAATGATTACGTCGTCGCCAAATTTAGTTTTCAAACATGGTCAGTTATCTGCACCCGGTTTTTCGCGCCACGACCTAATTTACCTTTCCTATAGGCTTAAGACGCCCAAGACTAAACCCCTCACCGTTTTAATGCGTAATTTTGCTGGCATAGACACAGCGCTTTTAAAACAAGATGCCGCTTCAATTGATTTCGGTCCTGTGTATTCTGCGTCTTCAGTAGACGACAAGGTTTCACTTTTTAATAATTTAGCGTTAAAACTGTTTGACGCGCACGCTCCGATTAAAGCGGTTAAAGTAAAGCGGCCTCCTGCCCCTTGGATTACAAGAGGAGTGCGTATGGCCATGACACGCAGGGATCGGGCCTTTAGAAGGTTTAAACGTGACCGGTGTGAGGAGAATTGGAATGCCTACAAGGGTTATCGTAACCGTTGCAACCAGATGGTGAGAGCAGCTAAGCGCAGTTACTTCTGTGAAAATTTATGTAACTCTTCACCGGCCGATATGTGGAAATTCCTTAATTCTAATGGTATAGGTAAGGGTTCTGCTTCGGTGGATAACTTACCTTTCCCTCTTAATGTCTTTAATTCACATTTTGCGACTGATAATAACCTTAGTTACTCTGTCAAATCCAAAACTATTTCTGACATCGATTCCCTGGCCTCTCCTTTTCTCACTTCATTCTTATTTTCCGACGTCTCTATAGACGAGACACGTAAATTATTTTTGTCTATTAAATCTAGAGCAGTGGGCTGTGACGATGTGGGTCGTAACATGTTATCACTTGTGCTTGAAGCGTTTCTTCCTGCGATAACTCATATTATAAATTTTTCTTTGTCGACTGGGGTTTTTCCTAGCTCTTGGCGTAAAGCTTTTATTATTCCGCTTCCAAAGATTTCGAATCCCTGTCAACTTAAAAATTATAGGCCGATTTCTATACTGCCTTTCTTATCTAAACTGCTTGAAGCTGCTGTTCATAAGCAGGTTTCGGCCTATATCTCTGAAATTAATTATTTATCCCCATTTCAATCCGGTTTTCGGCCGGGTCACAGCACCACGACTGCCCTTCTGAAGGTGACTGACGACATAAGGGAGGGCATGGAGGGTAGATTGGTCACCGTTCTTGTTCTCATTGATTTTACTAGTGCATTTAACATGGTCGACCATGATATCCTCCTGGCCATCCTTCGGCACCTTAATTTTTCTCTTAACTCTGTTAACTGGTTTTCATCCTACCTTCGTGGCCGTCAGCAAGCAGTACGTTTTAAGCAGAATACATCTGATTGGTGTGCTCTTTCTTCTGGTGTGCCACAGGGTGGGATTCTTTCTCCTCTCCTTTTCTCTCTTTTTATTAATTCCCTCTCTTCCTGCCTTAGGTGCTCTTACCACTTTTACGCTGACGACCTCCAAATTTACACCCAAACCGACGTAGACACACTCGATAACGCAATTGACCTTATTAACACAGATCTGGCTTCCATAGCTTCTTGGTCGAGCAAATTTGGTATCTCGGTTAATCCAAACAAATGTCAAGCCATCGTTGTAGGTAGTGATCGTCAGTTAGTTAAATTTGATCTCAGTCTCGTTACGCCGGTCACGTTTGAAGGTTCTATTATTCCCTTTTCCGCTACAGTTAAAAATTTAGGTCTTTACTTGGACTGTAACTTGAGTTGGGCTACACAAATTAATGAGGTTTGTAGATCGGTTACTGGTAAACTTTGCGCCCTGAATAGGCTTAGAAACTTTCTCCCCATTAAGACCAAAATATGCCTGGTGCAATGTCTCATTCTCCCCATAATCGATTACTGTGATGTGTGTACTACAGATCTCAATGAAGATCTCCTGAACAAACTTGAGCGTCTAATTAATAATTGTATCCGCTTCATTTTTGGTCTCCGTAAATTTGACCATGTTTCTTCCTTTCGTCGTCAGCTCCAATGGCTCCCAATTCGCCTACGTAGACAAACTAGGATACTCTCGACTCTCTATTCCGTCTTACATGATGAACACTCTCCTACGTACCTTAAGGATAAGTTCAAGTTCTTGCGGGACTTTCATGATCGGCCATTGCGTTCTACTGAGAGCTTGCTTCTTTCCATTCCTCTTCACCATTCGGGTTTTATGACTTATTCTTTTGCCGTTCAAGCCGCTCGACTTTGGAATGATATGCCTGTAACTCTCAGGAAGCCAGCTAGCAAATTTACGTTCAAGAAAAGACTTCACGGACATTACTTTAAGTCAATTGTGTAAGGCGTCATCATTCATAATCATATCACCTATTACTTTCTCACGTCTGTCTGATAGTTGTGGTTCATCTGACATGTTTATCAGTTTTATTTTTATATATTTATGTATATATTTATGTATGTATTTATGTATGTATTTAATTATGTATGTATGTATGTATGTTTGTATATAGTGTATCTATATATTTAATCTTATTTATTTTTATTCTAAGTAGTGTTATTTATTCAAACTACATATACCGCCATATCGTTGTGTTCTCACTATCCGAAGGTTGACTGGGAGAGAATGCTATTAGCATTAAGTCCGCCTTTGCTATTGTACAAATTGTATGGTGCAAAAAGCTAAATAAATAAAAAAAAATAAATAAAACTAAACATTCGGGACCAAATAAAATTATAGTATTTTAGTGTACTATACTTAGATGTGGATAGTACATAGTACAAAGGGCGAAATTATAGTATAAATACTATAATTATAGTACAAAATCCAACCCTGCACTCAAGGATATACAATAGGTCAACTTATACGCCGCTTATTATACCGGTCTTTTGTTTGTTTTGTTGTATGGTGACGTAGTTTTGTGTGGTGGTGTATAAGAACTGTAAGTTTACAGTTTATTATTTATTTTTTGATGTGTTAATTAACCTCAGAATATTATAATATAAATGCAACTCAGTTTTATATCAAAATAAGTATTAACCGCAAAATTAAATGTTTATTCGGTTTTAGAGCATAAAAAAGTTAAAAAAACTACTGAAGTTACTGTATATTAATGAATTCAGAGTTATAATTATGTTCTACTTATTCTAAATCGAATATATATATGGAAATTCGTACATTTGCTGACAATAATAAATATTTTTCGTTTAATATATTTCAGACTGGATTGCTTTGAAAACCAGCACAACTCCCTTTTTTTAAAATGCCGCGACATTCAAAGAAAAAATCAATAGTATGGAATTATTTCACACTAGAACCTGAAAAAAAATGTTAACTGTAATATGTGCAACAAAACATATAAATTCTTTGGGAACACAACAAATTTAAAAGAACATTTAAAAAGAATTCACCCACTCATTCAACTACAAGATGATAATAATATGATGGAGCCATTAGCTTACTCCGATAGTAGACAATCAGCCATTGCAGAAACAAATATAATTCTACTTTTGAATCAAGAAACTGCTGCGTTCTCAGGTACATCAACATATACACCTTCATCAAGCACAAATGCACCACCACCGTCAAATGATGTACCACCACCAAAGCAGAAAAGACAGCTTAGACTAACCACACAAGAAAATACAGGCAATTAACGGACCACCAAATAAATGACATTGACGAATCAGTTGTTGAAATGATTGTACTTGATTATCAACCGATGTCTATTGTTAAGTAAAAGGTTTTACACGTCTATGCCGTAAGTTAAATCCTAAATATACTTTACCATCCAGAAAGACCTTGACCAATAAATTAATACCACAACATTACAATGAGGTCCGTTTAAAAGTTATGGAAGATCTTAAGTATGTTGATCACATATCTGCTACCACGGACTATTGGCAAGCAGACCAAAAATCTTACATAAGCTTAACAATCCATTATACTAGAGATTAAAAATTAAAATCCACAGTTTTAGAGGCTCGAGAAGTTACAGTTTCACATACAAGTGAAAATACCGGAGTTGTATTAAAATCCATTCTTGACGAATACGGCATATTTAATAAAATTATTACTGTGGTCACAGATAATGCGGCCAATATGAAGAAGGCAGTAGTAACGGAATTAAATAAATACCACCATGCCTGTGTAGCACATACACTAAATCTTTCGGTAAATGAAGTCATTTCCCATTCCGAAGAAGTCTCTAGAATTTTGTTAAAATGCCGTAGCATCATTGGTCACTTTAAACACAGTGTGCCAGCTGCAAACAAACTACGTGAAAACAATCGGATATGGGCCTACCCGATTTAAAGCCTAAACAAGACGTTCCCACAAGGTGGAATTCTGCCTACATTATGCTAGAAAGATTACTGGAGCTGAAACAACCTTTATCTGTGGCATTAACTGACTTGACATCACACTCCACTCCAGATAACTTGTCTGGAGCAGAGTGGTCAATCATTGCTGATTGCGCCTTAGTGCTAAAGTCGTTACTGCGAATTACCGAAGAGCTGTCATCTGAAAAGTACGTGACTATGTCGAAAATAGTGCCACTTGTAAGAGGGTTACAACACATACTGCGTTTTCTTCCAACTACAACAACGACTGGTATGGATCTGAATGTGAGTCTACTGGATGTAGTATCCAGACGAACTTCTGGTTTAGAATCCACAAAACTAGTAGCTAAAGCCACGTTCAGATCCACGTTTCAAGAAAGCCGGTTTCGGCACCGAAGAAAACGCTAATAATGCGCAGCAGTGGTTAACAGATGAATTGACGACATTACTTAACAGAAATCAGCAACAAAGCTTGCATCAAAATGAAAACCCAAATAGTTCTAACATTGTTACACCTAGATGGATGTTAGAGGTAGTGTACCTCTGGAAACAGATGAAGACGATCCATGGATACATTTTGATCGAAAAGTTATGGATCTCGCGTCTTATTCACATCCTACATCATCCGCCATGATTATGGTCAAACAGTAGGTACGTGGAATCCCAATTGTTGCCGCGCAAAGAAGACCCATTGCTGTATTGGAAATCACACAAGAAAATATTTCCCGAACTCTCGCAGCTGGCGCTGAAATACCTTTCGATACCTGCATCTTCGGTACCCTCAGAGAGGTTATTTTCCAAGACTGGCTATATCCTAAACGCTAGGCGCAGCATGATAAAGCCAAAAAAGCTCAACGAAATTGTATTTCTAAATGCTAATATGATTTTAGACGATTAATTATTTTTTTAGTAATAACGTTGATCTCAAACTGATTTTATTGATCTCAGAATGACTTATATTGTTAAAGTACCAGTAAAAGACTGAAGCCATGCCATTTTGTGATTACATGTAGCTAAGTATAAGAATATAACTGTTATAGTATGTACATGGAGGTACAATGTTTATTTTTTTATGAAAAGTTTGTTTCCTTTTTATTATAATCTACGTACCTATTTGATACAAGAAAAATGATAAAAATATTATAAATTTTACAAAAATATATATGCAATTGTAGGTCCAAAGTAACTTCCTGCATTAATGCACAATCCTGTACCTGCTTTGCAGCAAAAGTAAAATGTTGTAAATTGTTTAAGTGCATTGAGAAGTGTTCCTCAAGTACTTTAGAATATGTAAAAGAATAAAATAAATATTATATAACTTACGAAATTCATGAGTCGTTTTTTTATCATTTTTCACTCTGAAATTCATAGTTAGTAACAAATATCATTGACAAATAGTCTATAATATTCTACTTACGGTCTAATACGAGTATATGTTTGCCTCGCGCTACGCCCGCGCCGCGTGGTTACAAAACCGTGCGCGTCGGAGTGCCGCGACGCGACGCAGTAAACAAACAGCTGTAACTTTTTTACCATGGTACTTGAAGAGATCAAACTTTACAGAAAACTTCTTCAAGTATTTATCTTTGATGTGAAAGTATTAGAATAATTACTTAATTTCGAAAATTTTTAACACAACTTTTCAGTTTGAAAAAAAAAAATCTCCTTCGAGTAACTTTATTTTTTTCAAAAATTCGCCATTTTGTTGATATGCATTTTCAAGAATTCGGACTAGGCTTACCTTTCGGGGAATATGTTGGAGATAATCGTCTAAAAATTTCATTTGGATAAAATTGAGTACTTATTAAGCAGTCGCGAGTTGAAATCAAAATTTCTGTATTTTAACGTATCGAGAAAAAAAGAGGTTTTTGCCATTTTTAATCATGTTTGGCAAGTGTAAAAACGGGTAAAAATTAACTGAAGGAGCCCCAAGACATAAATAATGGAATAAAAAAAGTTCCATGCGGTTACCTTTCTGTGATCGATGTTTTGATTTCTAGAGCACTTTTTAGGGGTGCGCCGCAGGCCTAATACGGAAATTATGTTTTGCCTTATTTGTACCTCTTGTAGAAGGAAATTTAAAAAACGGTGAATTTATATTAAAGTACTTATATTTAGTAATTTATATACTGAAACCCACGATAAAATCACAAAGGATTCCTCACAAAGGAGCGGGTTTTGAAAAATAAGCAAAATTCACATTAATTTGTATTTTTTCTTTTTTTTTTTTGCAAAATTTTGAAAAACTGAAAAATATATGTTCAATAAATTTAAGCAGGGAACATTTGTTGCAAATTTGAAGCATATCGGTTGATGTTTAAAAATATTCCATACAAACTTTCATCCCGTTTCCCGGGGAAACATTTTAATTTTCCGGGATAAAAAGTATCCTAAAATAATAGTATTAGTAATAACTTTACCAATTTTCATCGAAATCCGTTCAAGGGTTTTCATGTGATGCCCGGACAGACAAACAGACAGACAGACAGACAATAATTCTAAAAAAAATATTTTTGTGCTCTAACACGTTATTACAAATTGAACTTTAAAGTGTTTGATGAAAAGTAATAAGAAGTGTAAAATAAAAAAGATGAAACAGCTACTATACTTTTTAAACAAAAAACTATGCAAAACTTTTCCAAACAACAGCCCTTTAAGTAAAAACGTCCTCACTTGAGATTCCTTTATAAAAGATATCTTAGTTTAAAAATGTAGCTTTTCGTTTTGTCCCGCATAATCTTTTGTTTGTTAAAACAGAACAGTCTTCCTTGATTTGATTCTGAACGAACCCGATTGTTTGTTCTTGTTTTAGTTCACTCTTTGTGTCCGTAACTTTGTGGCACTAGTTAAACATGGCACAATTGTAATTCTTTAGAGTAGTTTGAGGATTCGTTTGGAAATTTGTTATTTCACGTTTTACACAGGCAAAATTTTCCTAGACTCTACGCGGTTGTCAATATTCTATCCTACCAATATTTATTTTTAATCCCCGACGAAAAAAGAGGGTTGATATAAGTTTGACGTGTCTGTGTAACTGTGTATCTGTGGATCTGTATGTCTGTCTGTGGCATCGTAGCTCCCAAACGGATGAACCGATTTTTAAGCAACTTCAAAAAAAGGAGGAGGTTCTCAATTCGACTGTTTTTTTTTTTTTTATGTTTGTTACCTCAGAACTTTGGACTGGGTGAACCGATTTTGATGATTCTTTTTTTAATCGAAAGCTGATGGCTGTCATGTGGTCCCACATAAATTTTATTGAGATCTAACAATGGCATCCATGAGAAAACTACATAAGTCGTAAATTTGTGTTAAGATGTGCGCGACAAATTGACGAATAACTCAATATCAAGTCAACCGATTTCGATGATTGTTTTTTTAATAGAAAGCTGGTGCTTGTCATGTGGTCCCACATAAATTTGAACGAGATCTGACAAGTAGTTTTTGAGAATTTGAAGTCGGTTATTTTTTGTTAGTAAAATTTAGATTATGATCTAGTTTTTTGTATGAAAGATGACCATCAAGAGTGTTCTTAGCTATGTTTAGAGTATATAAAACTGTCAGTGGCTTTTAATTTAAGATTATCCTACTATGTTATAAATGTGAAAGTTTGTGGGGATACATGTATGTATGTTATTCTGACACGAAAAATCTACTGAACCGATTTTGATGAAATTAAGCACACAGGTGCATGATCAGAAGCATGATCTGCAATAATCTGCATGATCTTATAGGGTACTTATTCCAGAAAACGCAGGCAAAGCCGCTGGCAGAACACTAGTTATACGTACAAAATCAATGTGTAATAACACTTTGACACTTACGGTCGAATTTACAATAAAGCAATAAATAATTGCATTACTTTCTGTATGATTCACCCAGTGTTTCTGTAATGACACTGAAAGATTAAAATAGTTTGGATAAATTTAATTATTAACAGCATTAATGCATAGGTGATCCATTTTTGGCGATGTTACGGAATGAATAATTTATAGTGATGCTACATTCGACTCATTTATTGTGAACGGAACGACAACGATAGGATTGACGTAACGACTTTTTGGACAACAATCGAAATAAGGTAAAAATGAATATTTATCTTTAGCACTTTCTATTTTCTGCTGTTTAATAAACTAGTGTAGTATCATATTGAAATTTCTGCATACTTGCATGAATACTATTCGATTCCCGTACTTTAGCTTTCCCTATTCACCATTCTGGCTTTGTTTCTCAATCTTTCACAATGCAATCAATTCGACTCTGGAATGCCTTACCCAGTGATCTTAGAAATTTGCTCTCAAAATACTCTTTCAAGAAAAGAGTTACCGCTCACCTATTAAATGCGCTAAACACACCATATTAATACTTTTTTCTTACTTATATCTTTATCATATTCATATTTATTCATTTATAATTACTATCTCTAGAACAATTTTACTATAATCATCTACAACATTATTATTAATGTATATTCATAGTCTTATTTATTATTATCTCATTATTTTTATTATTATTACTTTCTTTCTTTTTAGTATGCCGATATCTATATTTAAATATATATATATATAATTTTTTTTTTCTTTATTTTTTTTTTCTTGTAATTTCTCTTTCTCATTTGTACCGCTTTCATTGTTCTCTGCACATTCCTAAGGTTGACTGGTAGAGAATGTTGTTTAGCATTAAGTTCGCCTTTTGTACCACTTATTTGTTAAGGGTCAATAAAGCATAAATAAATAAATAAATATATAAAAAATACTACTGTAATTTCTGATTCCTCTGATGTGTTTTATTAGGATCCCGAAGATCAGATAATAAAACTCTAAAAGGATCACATAATATATCTATTTATGTCTGTCCTTTCAAGGCACTATTATGCGATTTCAAATTTGAATAATGGAAATAAAGAATTTAAGTAACAAATCATATTACATAAATACGCTTATACTTGGATATCGCTGTAGATCTTATCGCAGCCATAATGTCGTAATACAAAGAAACGCCACTGATAGTAAACCAATTTTGTATCAGACGTCGTGCAGTATTAAGTTGGTTTTCTCCATAGAAGTGATAATTACAAGAAATTACTTCGTTTTTTTCTTAATCTTCAACACGGGCATTTAACTAGTGGTTTATCATACTAGTCATATATCAGTCATATATCATCATACATCCAACAAATCAATTAAATAATTTAATTCTCTATTGATTTTACTCTATGAATATAACTCTATTGAACTCTATTCGTTTGGCAATTAAAGCGGTCATAGCCCGGCGATTTGTGTGAGTTTTTCTTGTAAGATAACAGTCGTTATGCAATGTCAGAGCCCCTAGAGCGGCATGGCACTAACCTCTTCACCAATCCACACAGGAGCAGCGTGGTGGAGTATGCTTAATATAACCAACATTATGAAAATAAAAAAACAATTCATGGTTTAGTCTTGAAGGAGGATGGTAGTAAGGAAAGTATTGAAGCCTAACATCATGCACAAGTTATATCAGGCTTAAATTGGCGATAAAATAGCTAAGTAATAGTTAAGTGCGCGTAACTGCGTATTCAGGTAGAGCAAGCTATCCAACTACAACAAGCTAGTCAACTTACGAGAGCTTCTTATGTGTCGAACGTGACTGACAAGTCTTGACAAGTGGCTCAGTAAGTCATAATATTATAATACATCACAACTCTGCGCCAATAAGCAACAGTAGATCGCCACTGGAACTCGCTTTCTAGGTGAACACGGCCGTGCGACGATGCCATTTCTATTCTATAAAATGACTATGGATATGTCATCCCACCGCAACCCGAATATTTCGGTTGTTCTCAATAGCCCATTTCAGTTATTATACTGTTGGATAACGATCCGATAGGAATGCGTACTGAAATAAAGTATTGGAAATGTAAAATAAAAAGTATAATATATTTGTACGTGTTACATCAAGCGTTAAGTGGTTAAAGGGTCATTAAAGCTTCAGAATACAGTAGCAGTAAAAGACCAGTTTAACTTTTACAATTTTAGTCTTTTATTTTTACTGAAATTTAAAAATTTCATATTTATATTTTTAATTTTTGCTTTTTATGTTTGAATAAACATATTTTTCAATGATAACTTCAGATGAAAATACAAATATTAAAAAGGATGTTACACACTTCATTATTTTAGTTACATATTTTAAGTAATAAAAGTGACTATGTGCTTTTTTGAATAAAAGTTACTCTCTTGTATCAACTTGACGGATTTGACGGAGACTTTGAAAATTTTGAAATGAACTTTTTCTTAGTACCTGGGTGATTCTTATTCCGGAATATATTTTTGAAGATTTTATCGAAAAAAATTAAACCTTGTGGCACAACAATTATTTTATGCCCGAATGATTTCTTGATTGATATAAGTGAAATTGATAAAAGAGGCACCATTGTGAAGTTAATATTTTCTGAGATAAATCCGATTAAAAACAAAATACTGATGAAGATAATGACAACGTGTGGAAGTTAATGATTTTGTGCTGACGAAAAATGACGACTGATACGAATAATGAAAAAAATAAATTAATAGTTACATAAATAATGAAATAAAACAACTCAATTAATAATCAACACCATATTTTAATCATAAAATCACAGATGGAACGTATATAACATATTATGTAAAATAATATAATTTTTAGATGATTAATATTAAGTAATATACTATTAATTTTCTATTTAAAACACAACATATATGACCACATACACAAATTGCGGCAGATTATACAGAAGACCGAGGAGTACAATCTGCCGCTATGTGTTGCCTATGTGGACTATGAGAAAGCCTTTGATTCTATTGAGACCTGGGCAGTACTAAATTCTCTTCAGCGGTGCCGGATGGACTACCGGTATATCGAGGTGTTGAAATGTTTATACACATCAGCCACCATGACCGTCAGAGTACACAACACAGCAACGAACCCCATCCAACTGCAGTGAGGTGTCAGGCAAGGGGACGTCATAACCCCAAAACTGTTCACCGCTGCGTTGGAAGACGTGTTCAAGCTGATGGAGTGGAAACGACGTGGCATAAACATAAATGGCAAACACATCACACACCTGCGATATGCTGATGATATAGTCCTCTTGGCGGGATCCCTGGAGGAACTTGGTACAATGCTCGGGGACTTGAACAGCGCTTCACAACGGGTGGGTATTAAGATGAACATGGACAAGACGAAAATCATGTCGAATGTCCATGTCACACCCGTACCGGTTGTTGTTGACGGCACTGCTCTCGAAGTTGTAGACGAGTACATTTACCTGGGACAAGTGATCCAAATGGGTAAGTCCAACTTCGAGAAAGAAGTCACTCGTAGAATCCAACTCGGATGGGCTGCGTTCGGGAAACTACGTGGTATCTTGTCGTCCAAAAAGTTACCTCAGTGCCTGAAGTTGAAGGTGTTCGAGCAGTGTGTGTTGCCAGTGATGACATACGGATCCGAGACGTGGTGCTTCACTATTGGCCTGATGCATAAGCTTAGAGTCGCCCAGCGGGCTATGGAACGAGCTATGCTCGGTATTTCTCTACGCGATCGAATCAGAAATGATGAATACCGTAGACGAACGAGGGTGACCGACATAGCTCAGAGAATTAGCAGGCTGAAGTGGCAATGGGCTGGCCACATAGTTTGAAGGACTGATAACCGTTGGGGAAGAAAGGTCCTCGAATGGAGACCACGCCTCGGTAAAAGGAGCACAGGACGCCCCCCGACCAGGTGGACAGACGACCTGAAGAAGACAGCGGGTATCCGCTAGATTCAGAAGGCTCAGAACCGGTCTGAGTGGCGTAGATTAGGGGAGGCCTATGTCCAGCAGTGGACCTCAAAAGGCTGATGGATGGATGGATGGAACATTTATCATCAAATCTTAAATCTTTCATTTTAAAAACTTTTAATGCTAATGGCATTAAGAAATTTTTGATGAAGTATCTTTAGTGGAGCATTCAGATACCGTTTCTGCATCTAAACTTTATTTTTCGTCACAAGCTCTTTTTTACCAACACTTATTGAACTATTAGAATCATCATTATATTTATGAACTTCTTCTACGTGATCTGCTATTATGCATAAAGATGATAATTTAGTTTAACCTTGTTTTACGAACTTGTAGATGTTTGTTTGACTATGTTTGTTAGTATTTTCTTGCACTTGAAGTTTTTTTATTTAATCGTAGTATGTTTTTTTTTGGCTTTCAATTTTCTTTTTATATTTATTAATAGTATTTATCAACACACACCTCTTCTTATACTGATTATAGCGTATCCTTCTTGCCACCGCTTTCATAGCAGGAGAAAATTGATCACGTAATGGATCACGCAACTTTTCTATCTTGGTCTGTCCCTCTATCTTGTCTTTTGACTCTTTTGCATCTTCTAATACAATTGGCTCAAATGTAGGGCGCGTCGTTTCTTCTTGTTTTTTCAGAACTAGTCACACATTTTGAAGCTAATGATGATGATGAAAATGACGAATTGAAGAAAACAGGTTGTAACTTGTCAAAACCGAATAAATTCTGCTTTAAAACACATGGATATAAATAAGTTCACTTTCAATACATAATAATAGCACACAATGTGATTGATGTGACAATTAATTGCAACAACAGACGGCAAAAGTGTAATGATTTCTTTCATAACAAATTTGTAAGAACGAAATGTAAGCTTACCTGGTCGACAAATACGATACGTCCAGTCCGTTCAAAGCGTGCAGCTCGACTGGGGGAGGTACGAGAAGCGTACCGCATACTTCAAACTCAACATGAATTGGAAAACCACAGAGAATAATTCGAATCAATCCTTGCTGCGGATAATGATTTTTTTTTCATAACAAACTATACGTCGTATTGGTTTCCTATATTAGAATGAATGAAATGTCTATATTGTACGGTCATTAGAAACTTTGATCATTTGAGGACGATTTTGCATTTACAAATAAAATGTTTCGGTTTGTTTGATTTTTTTATTAGATGAAATATCCACGTGCAGTCATATAGGACATGCGAGATAATGACGTTTGAGGCAGATTTTGGCTTAAATTTCAAATTATACTATATTTAAGATTCTTTTTTGGTGTGTAAATAGTTGTGCCGATAGTTAAAGTATCTTAAAACCTTATTGCTATTGATTATGGTTGTATTACGAAGAAGTATTTGGACTGGACACGTTTTATCCTCCCTTTTTAAGAATCACCCACCTACTGAACAATATTTAGCGACAATATTGTATTCGGAAAAAATCCAAGCTTAAAGCGTTTGTTTACGTCAAAACATTCCGTTTCATATTCGACATGTAACCGACATGCTCCCCTTGCAGAAACCATTTCTTTCCCCTAAGACTTAGATTTTTGACGTGTCGCCCGCAACCCCCGGACGAATGTCAGTGTTATTGATGTGTAGAGGAATTGGAAAGTTGCGCAGTTATCTCAGATGTAGATACCGAGGCAATTTATAAAGCGGGGATCCCTCGCTTACTGGCTCTTTGACAGCAGAAGCATCGGGGCTGCAGAATTTCGCGACAAGAGTTTTTGTCTTCGAGAATTAACTGTTTTTGCAATATTTTTTGTAAATAACCGAATCGAGCAGACTAGCTACCTGATGGTAAGTGGTCACAGCTCATGAACACCAGTAACACCATAGTCATGATCAATGCATTGTCGGCTGAGAAATAAAGAAGAGAAGAGAGATAATAAATGCAACTGGGCATGGATAGGCAACATTCAGGAGAATAGGAGATGCTAATACTCTTCGGTCAGGAGGAGACTTTTCTAAAAAACCCTCTGCGTGAGGATAAGCTCGGTCCATAATTTTCCAACAAAAGGATCGTGAAAATTCTTTATGAAGATGAGGATTATCATGGCTATAATCCATAGGGATGGAATTTTTTTCCCGTTGAGTGGCGTCATGTCGTAAGAAGATGGATGGTGCCATAGCCACCATATCGAACAATTCCTCGGAACATTTATCATTATAACGTCAGTAGAATACGCAGAAGCTTAAGTGCTATTTGCTGAAATATTGTAAGCAATATTAATTTTAATCATATTTACACTGTTGACAATATAGGTATCCACAAGCTAGGGTTTCATACAACACTATTTAAAGTTAATTCCCATTATTATTATGAACTCTTGGTAAATGTTTATTTAATAGCTAAAGTGAATGTTTTTTGAATTGATAGCGTTCACTCATAAACTATAGTTTAAAAATAGAAATTAATACCAAAATAATTCTAAATTATATAGTTGTATAGCAACACAACTGTATGAGTAATGAAATTATTTGTATCATTATAATCGATCGCGTAAAGTACGGAACCTATCCTACGTCTCATTCAGACTTGACTTGTTGTCGGTTTCGCTATCAATGTAATTGGTATATACCTACTCCAATTTTGAAAAGTTTGGCACTTACATATCTCACGCGTTTAGGCACGCAATTTGTAATGCGAAAGATTCCCCTCAGAGCTCTTCACAGCAAGAGACCCCCGAGTTCTGTTCTTGCTCAGTTTTTCCTCTTACGTCACTGGGACTAACAAGTGGCTGATGCTGTTGAAGGGGATTACAGTTCCCGCCCTTCAGTAACCTGCTTTAGATTTATGTAATTCGATCCACTTGATTTTATGTTATTGAGAAGGCATGCGCCAATGCGTTTTAGTTATTAGCAGCTACTTTTACGGCGGGATTTAGATGATAACTAAATTAAATAGCGTTCAGGCTGGGTAGCTGGTTACATTAGGTATTGAATATCCAAATAATTATAACGCTACAATGAGCTCCGGATTCCCTGTTTGCTAGGTGATATCGACTTACACAATTAAGACACCACACAACCTAAGTACATATATCTAATAGGTTGTTGACAAAACCATTTATTTGTAACAAAAGCGTCTGCCCTAGTTCTTCAAACACAGAAGTCCGCTTCATATTAAGCTCGCAACACATGGATGATGCTTTTGTTTTAAATGATGTCCATGGGCGCCGATGACCATTCCCCATCAGGTGGCTTGTTCATTCGGTTGTTTGCATAACACAAAAAAACAGTTGGGAATAGAACCTGTAACCCTTTGTTTAACAAGTAACTCACAAACAACTGAAAGTCGATGTCGATGTAATTAAGTAGAATCATAAACACCAATAACGGACAGGCTATTTAACTTACTTACGGTAAAGTTAAATTACCTCGCTCTTTTGTTTGGCATTCAGTCTGTGGCTCAGTTTATTCAAATACGACCCTGGCTTAGATAATGATAAATGAGTTACGACGCGCACTGCCTCAAATTAGTCTGAAGGCGTGTTCGGTTCAAACTAATAAGTAGTAATAAGTCTAATGGAACAGTAATTAGGTATTTCAGTTTGAGTTAGCTCTGTTTGTAACATCTTTATCACAAACTTAGTTTAAGGTAGTACTATTTTGAAGTCTCTATAAGTTGAATGGGCCAATTTTGAAGTGTCATTATTGTTCATATTTGTTATGAGTAAATTTACATTATAGATGGTTTTTCCGTTCATTCCCACTAGTTCTACTGCTTAGGTCTATCGTAGAACTATAATTTTTTTCCCACTAGTTCTGCGGTAGAACTAGTGGGAACAAAAACCGTATCTACATTGAGCTTGCAACTGAAATACATAATGATATAAGGGTTGCCTTTAGATGTGAGTTGTTTTGGTAAGGTGACCAGGTTACTATCAACCCCACCATCACTATCACAGATATCATCGCGGAGATGTACAGTATAGTCAAGATAAAATGTTCATGGGTTATGGGGCTTAGTATGAATTAATACATTTAATTGTCTAAACAGTTGGTGATGTTCAAGAAGTGTTAGCTTATTTATATCCGGCTCGAAGGATCAAAACTTATTCCAGAGCTAACAAACTGATGAATAAGAGAAGCCAAATAAAAGCTTGTTACTTCATAAATTACCTACCCAAGGATTTTCAATGTGCGTTGGCATTCAACTCTCTTTACCTATAGATCGCATCAATGTCGTGCGTACTATTAAAACTAAGGTTAGGTTATAATAATAATAATAAAATACATACTTCCTTCGTTATATTTACACCCTTATTAGGACAAGGACATCTATATACAACATCATAACGCGTGTTCTACGCGATCGGCGCGTGTTAGTAAGTTTTTGCATGTATAAAAAACAGTTCGCGTTCTTTGGTGGAAAGAAAACGCTTATCTTTGAGGAAAATTAATGATACGCTGTTTTCAGTGACGGCTACAAGCGAGTAGGGGATAATGTATAATGTGATTATCAGGTACCCGACACGCATATAAGTAGGTCAGTATTCAAGTATTTATTGCATTAGAAGGCAGCGATAAGTAGTTAGCATGTAAAGATATTCTTGGTATGTAGTTATAAAAGAGGTAACGTGAACGTATTAATAAAGGTGTTTAATATAAAATACGTTTTTACTGACGTAGACTCACGAGCATACTTCACTTAGACAAGAACTGCAAGACTATTCACTTTTGTAACTTGACAGCGGAATCCGCGACGAGTTTCAAAATTGAAGTTTGAGTCCGAGATCTTGATATGTGATTCTCTAATCATCTGGCACGCACTTGCGAGGTGAAGGGAGTCTCGAACTCTTACTTCAATTTAGAAACTCATCGTGTATTCCGCTGTCAAGTTACAAAACAAAAGCGAACTTGCATCGTATTGATATGTCATTATCTAATCATCTAGTACGCACTTGCGAAGTGAAGTGATCCTAGAACTCGAACGTCAATTTTGAAACTCCGCTGTCAAGTTACAAATCTGAATAGCCTTCCTGCTTGATTTATTTATTGCCTTTGTGAATGATATGTACGTATTAAAGTTAATTAATATCTGGCTGACCGAGCTTTGCTTAACAACGCCATTTACTGAAGTAGTTCTGTGTCGTTAAAGCAGTTAGTTGCTCCCAATAATAATAGTATTATTAGTCGCCAATAGATTTCAGAAGAGTCAATGATATTGTAGCAGTTTTTCATTGCCTCAAAATACGGATAAAACAACTTTTTCTAAAAATGAATGCTAGCTAGATCGATTTATCGCCCCCGAAACCCCCTGCATACCAAATTTCACAAAAAACGTTGGCGTCGTTTCTGAGACTTAGAAAATATTATACAAGAATTGCTCGTTTAATTAGATTAGATTATAATGCTCTCAAATATGTGTGAAGTCTGCCAATTTGCACTTGTCCAGTATAGTGGACTATGTCTCATACCTCATATATCGTAGGAGAAGATCTGATCCCAGGTGTGAGACAAACATGTGTTAGGAGAAAGATGATGATGAATCATCGAATTTAATGTTGTTCAAAAAACCACCTCTGGTTTTTGACTTTGAAATACATAATGTGAATCATCGAATTTAATATTTTTGGCGCACTTCAAATAATATCCAGTATTTAATTTGTGTTGATAGACCAGGAATTCAATATGGAATGTCTTTCGCCCACAAACAAAAGAGGAATAAAACATTTTTGCTGAAATACGTACACAGACATACATATTCTGATGGCGTGTAACTACAAAGAGCAAAATGCTTTAATGAATTACGTAAATATATCTGAATAAATATCAATTTTTAATGGACTTTTATAAAAGTTGATTATCTGCATTCTTTGAGTTTTACTGCTACAGCAAAATATGTGGTATCAATTTCCAATTTCCATGGCAATGAACCAAAGGGTGTTGAAATTTATTAATCTTAAATATTGCGACATTCATTTTTAAAGGTTTTAATTTAGCTTACTCTATCTGTGTGAGTCAAATCTTGTTAGCCTAATTAGACCTACTTCCTAAGGAGACCTAGGTCCTAAGGAGTTGAAATTTAACATAGTTTTGATGACAGTGTATTTTTGTGATTAGCATCACCTGACTCAGTTTTGGCTCCGGACAAGGGAACTTGTAAGAGCACAGTCCCTAATTTTTTCCTTTGGTAGAACATTGATAAATTGAAGCGTGTATTTCGTTATTAAACTTGTTTACACGGTACGAAAACTCGTGATTTTTAACCGACTTCAAAAAACGAGGAGGTTCTCAATTCGACTGTATGTTTGTTACCTCAGAATTTTCGACTGGGTAAACCGATTTTGATGATTCTTTTTTTAATCGAAAGTTGGTGCTTGTCATGTGATCCCACTTAAATTTTATTGAGATCTGACAATGGCATCCATGAGAAAACCATATGTCTTAAATTTGTATTAAGTATGTGCGCGACTAATGGACGAATAACTCAATATCACGCCAACCGATTTAGATGATTCTTTTTTATTCGAAAGCAGGTGCTTGGCATGTGGTTCCACATGAATTTGAACGAGATCTGACAAGTAGTTTTTGAGTAACTTTGAAGTCGGTTATTTTTTGTTAGTAAAATTTAGATTATGACTTTCTCAGTGCACGGCCTGAAAAAACCCTTACTATGCTCGTGCACTAATTTTACGTCCGTGCAATAAAAATAACTTTACGCACATTATCGTAATGCACTATTTTAAAGTTGGCTATTTTGATAGATAGAATCCTGAGGGTAGCTATTAAAAATTAATTTGTTTAAAAATCTCTAATTTAGATATCCATCCTTCTCTAATCCAATAACCCAGAAAGGGATGTAATAGGATATAGAATCGATTTAATACTATCGTCGGATGGAGGACAGCATACATTGTTGGGTTCGTACGTTTCAATTATATTCGCTTCAATCGGTCGAGGGATGAATATTATTTTATGTTCCAAGTCTGTCAACTATAATTAGGTACTAAATTGCGACTAGGATATATCTCATACACCCTAGCGATACATCGCGGTTGTGTTCATTTTAATTGGTATCGATTTTTTGCATGGAATATAACTATGCACTTATTATTAATCTGTATATAATACTACCTACTAAGTGTAAATTATCGGTGTCTGCACATAAAAATATTTGAAAAAAATTACTAGAGGGGTGTTATTTACCACGGCAGATCCCACAACAATTAAAAGAATTTCGTCTACTTTTCTGAAATATTGATATTTCGTATGTCATTGCTTCCCTATCTTTTAGCGACACTATCAAATGGTGTAATAATACAGGCAGTCTTTTTGTTCAAAATCAACGGGTTTGATTCCTGGCCAGGATTATTAATTTATCAAAAATTTGATGACGCAGTTTTAGTTTTCTTCAAAATCGGCCTCGAGACTCCTTTGACCACTTTTCGCTATTCCTCATTTTGAATTTGGCATCCACGCACAATTGAAAAATTCACCCTGTATACAGATGCGTGCAGTATTCGACCTTAGACCCCCGCGTTCAGGCGTCCTACATTTAAACCGCTAGGCTATCACTGAACAAGTAATTTTAAACTCTTAAAGGTCTTTTATTCCTCTTTGTAAAGTGTATGGAAGGACCTCATCGTATTTTCTTTAACAGAATGTTAAAGGAAATGCTTAGTAGTTTCATATACTTTTTACTCTTTTGTATGCTTGAAATGAAACCTAGTCGCAACTTCAAAAGGAACTCGGTTCCTCATGGCTCTATTGTGAAATTTAAACTTTAAATTGCTTTCAATTAAATTAACGGCAGATAATATGAGACTCCACTTCACTCCACTCCTACTGCTATTCCATCAAACTCCACTGTAGCAGCCTAGTAGGGTGGTGGAGTATGCTCTAGGCCTCCTCAAGAGAAGAGACTCGTGCCCAGTAGTGGACCATTAATGGGTTGAAGCCAATTTTGGCCTCAAGGAATCAATATCCTTTGTAAGATTCAAATCAAACCCCCCTTATCCTTCTCTGTCCTTCTATCAAACGGAGCTAAAATTATATTAGGAGACAAATGCCTAACGATACATCCATACGGATAAATTGCAAAGGCATTCTAAATTGATTCATTACATTTAACGAGCTGCGTTTCATACCAGTAATGATCGGTGGTTGAGCGATTAGGGACATAAAATTATGATGTTTTACGTTGGATGCATTGGATGTCGCAGTGCGGTTTCATTATTAGTTGTAACTTGTAAGGAATACTTTTTATTCAGGTCACTTTGGTAATTGGTAATGTTACGCTACGGGTCTTCCCTTTGGGTAGCGGTAATAGTGTTAGATTGCTACTATGGTAAAGCAAAAATTAAGAAGTTAATTTACGTAGTTGCAAACCCTTAATTATTATTGTAAATTTAATATTATAAAAGTAAAGGAAAGGGATGATCCAGATATAGAATCGTACGTATGGTATACATCGTGTACACACAATGAGATGCAAAAAGTTATTTTAAAATTGTACAACAAAAGATGGCAATGGAATGGAAATCATTGACTAATACATTATACCATTGACATAATAAATTATAATAAAATATTATTATACGTGACGGCGGGTTTATCCTTTCTTTTGAAATCATTAGCTAAATGCACATACTTTCTTGAATTTTAATAATGTTGGTAGTTGGTACCCAAATTTTAACGTATATATCTATTTATGTAATTATTGTGATCATAACCCTTCTTAGTTTTAGAGACCTTTAGATTAAAGGTATAAAAACACTGCAAACACCCAGATGTGCGGAGCGTGCCTTGAGTGAAAAGTTTTATGTTACTCTGACAGCTTGGTTTAGGCGTTTGTCCTACCACTAAAATATAACGAGTGAGAGACTAGGTGAAACTCTAGAATTATTCTATGATTATGATATCCTCTCCGATGGACATCTGTAACAAACCTTGGATAGGACTGCAGGAGGGACTGTAGTCGGTTAGTAACTCATATTAGTATTAATTTAGTGTTAATTAGAATATCACTAATTATTATTAAATACGGAGGTACACTTCCAGCAAGTACAGCAAGGCTATTCTGTAAGGATGTTTTTGTATCTCGACAGCGGAATCCGCGATGAGTTTGCAAATTCCTATTCTATAAAACTCGATAGTACAGGTAGCACCGCAGTGTAGAATGCGGTGGTGAGATAAACTACTTGTTCAGGCTAATTTGACGTGTTTGGTATTCGGTATGGGATTTATTTGTCTCGATCATTGAATTACGTCACCTTCGAAGTTATTGTCCAATTATTGTCAAATCTAGATGTTTAGCTTTTGAAGTAAGCTATCTCACTTGAATCAGCTTCGATTTCGAGTTGGTATTTTAGAGAATAGCCCTCCAGTACAGCTGACGTATCTTGGCGAGTCTGAACTTCGCGCAAAAGGCTGCGCAGTAATTTTTTAGCAGTAGCTTATTCAGCAATGCTCGGTACGCGGCATTATGTCTCAGTCACACGTTAGCATTTGTGTCCTGTTCGTATCGCTATCTCTGCCTTACATGCGCTAAAGTTCGTAGAGCCTATGTTCAGACTCGTCAAGATACGTCGGCCGTACTGTAGGTTGCTTTGGATTCTGTGTGGACAAGATCCTTATACTACAGAATTATTTAAATGGTTGGGTTATTATTTCCATACAAGCACATTGACAATTTTCGAAATAGGCTCTTGTATGATTAGTACTGTATGTACCTTTATGTGTTTTGCATACATATTGAGTTTGCATACATAATTCTAAAAGTATGAGTAAGCAGCTGTATTCCGACATTTCTGGCTTTTACTTTAGATATAAAAGGGAATGGAGAATAGAGAAAAATCGAAAGAGAAAATTATAGTGTTAAAAACATATATGTGTGACTCTCATACGTATATTTATATGTATTTCTCTTTGAAGTTTGAACGCTTCAAAGTGTATGTCTATTCTTTTGGCACGCTCCGTAACGCAATCGGGTTGATGGATTCTAATATTTTTAACATTTCACATACCAGATATTGTATGATTTTGTGTGTTCCTACGAAAGGATTCTAGAATATGCAAATAAACAAGAATAATAATATTACAATCATTAGACCCTAGAAACTTATTAATTTTATAGTTAGATTCTAGAATAGCCTCGTACATCCTGCTGAACAACAAGGCGACTGGTGTTAGAACCCATCTGTTGGGAGTGGGATTTGAACCTGACGATGATGATTTTATGGGGGCATTTTTGATCATTACGTATAAACCAATTTCCCCTGCACCTGCAACCTATAAAATAACGGGCGAAGCAAATGCGTTAAGTTTTGGAGGTCTTTGGGTTCTTTGCCACCTAATCTAATCCAGACATTACTTGTAGCATGGGTTTTCAATTCTGTGGCTTACTACTAACCAGCAAAATCAACCGTGTAAAACGCTCTTTAGACGATTACGCCGATGACATGCGTTTACGTGAATGATCATTCTGCATGACAGAAGTCACGCCTGCTATCAATCGCCCTAAACTGCACAGTGAAGGGGTTAACTGCTCTATTGTAAAATATAATAATGTTGAGATAATGGATTTACTAATTTATAGCTGATATGACTGTATATTCGAAGTTATAATTGTCTCGCCTAAGGCATGTGATGCTGCACAATTGTCTAGGGACAACATAATATTTTATAACCAAAACATGGTTGCAGTTTCGAAGAACCAGATAATAGTTTCACCGATTTCTTCTTTTACTTGACCGTATCTATTATAGCCATTGATGGCGTTGCTGCTGCAATTTTGGTATTAACCACTTTCAATTGGTTCCATTGTTCATTTACCGGTATACCGTAGGTACCTGTTACTATAAAGACGTACCTAATGTACCTATATTTAAATTGCCTTATTTGCAAACAACGCTGACCCCAAATTGCTTTCAGTACGACAATTACCTCTCCTAGTAGAAGAATGCAGAGGTTTTTTCCTGACTGTACCGTGCAGTTTGCACTTTGACTCGCCTTCGTGTTCTTTTTAACATATCTCGAGTCTTTTGTTTCATGAGAAAAGATGGGAGAATGTCTGAGGCAAGCGGTTGGAATAATTATGGTGTCATTGTTTTCTTAAGTGAAGGGAAATGAGAGAGCATCCTGCAATGTTTGTGAAGAGGAATGGCGCCCTGGAAGATTTTCTTGTTTCATTTGGTAGTTTTTGTGTGTAGTTTACATGCTATCATAGCAACTACACTAACATAACGCCTACTAATCTTACGAACTGCCGTATTTATTGCTATGTAATTGTGTTTAAGTACTTATTATAAGTACTATTATTTCTTCTGTGGTTTTATTTATTTATTTATTTAAATGAACGCCACCATAGTATGTATTTGTATACATATTATTTCTAGTATGTATTTGTATACATATCAAAGATTAAAATTAAACGCTATTATAATAAATATATTATAATAAAGGCTATTATTTTAAACTATAAAATAAACATTTCTTTTAATCGAATGATGATGATAAAAAAATTGCGTAAATACTGTTTTAATGTATTTTATTACTAGTTATTTGTCGTCTATTTGCTTTGGTAAACATATTACAAATCTTAACAAATATAATATCAGCATCCGAAACAGTTGTTGCAAGATTTTAACAGACGTCTTTTTTGCTTATCCCGCAAACTGAAAACGTCCACTTGTATACAAAGAAAAATTCTAAATTTTCTCACAGAAATGTTATACCTACTCTTATTTGAAAATCCCTATTAAATTGTAACTGCATTGAACGAAACCATCCACAATAGAATCAGGTCGATCAAATCCTTTGACCACTGCATTGACAGTATCTATACGGCAACCTATTAATACTATTCCATTTTGCTAGTATTCTTCCACTACAATAGCTGAAACGGTTTAGAAAGCCTGTGATTTTCGCCACTTTCCGTCCCAGGCCCAATAACGGCGAAATGCAATCGGATTCGGGGATATTTCATGTTCGAATGGGTATGTTAACGTTTTGACTGATTTGTCAAAGTCGGACGAAGATTAAAATCACATAACCAAACCAAAATACTGATCTAGGTATATAGATTATTATGTAGAATCTACTACTGGTGACAAACAACTGTTTTATTAAAACTAATTGAACTAATAATAACAAAAAATAAATTAGTATAACTTAAAATAATAAAAAGAAAGATCTTAACTAAAGTAACTATAGAATCTTACTTTATATAGAATCTATTTAGTTCAGTATTTTGGTGTAGATCCTCTTTTTTACTAATAAAATAGTATATAGGAATTTTGTGTTACTAACATCATTATGGATCATGTTCGATATACCTTATTATAAATAGGAACATGGAAGGTATTTGAGAAAAAATATTATTGAGGGCATTTATTTATTTAAGCAAATAAACAACTTATAGCTTTTAGTAGCGACTGAGTATGCTGGAAGCGTCCCTGGGTTAACTACTGCCGCAACCTATGGGTATAGCGAAAACTCTATCTATACATAGATAGCGAAAGCTGCGTTACTCTCTAAGTTGGTTGGTAAATTCTGAGATGTATTTAAATATTGTATTTTGATAAGGCATTGAACATAAGTTTTTAGATGTCTCTATCAGGGTTCCGTGGAAAAAAAGGATATTAAGTTCATCATGTACATACCTTGAAAATTTGTTGTAATCACTTGAACGGTAATTTTCAGTCTTTAAAAAAGCATAATGAAAATATTTGATAAATAACTTTCTAAAACCCGATTTGCACAGTCATTAGTCTGTCTGTGTGTCGCCTGTTATTGACACTAGCACGCCTATTAAACTTGGAACTGTCTGCCTAAAGCCCTGTATTTAGATTTTGTAGTGAAAATAGCATTGATTTATTGCCATTTGACAATTAACTATTTGCCATTAAATGTACTGAAGTGTTAGTTTGGTTAATTCAACAATTTATTTTGGTAAATTGTATGTGTTATTGTTTAAACTTTAAAGCATTTATGAATAATGTAGCCGCTTGATGTCGATTTCGATACTGTATCAGTGCGATTTAACTGTGTGAGATTTATAGAATAATCCGGTTCAAGAGTAGCAATAGCAATTCAATTTAATTACGCTTTTGTTGTTACTTAATACCCATACACGATCAAGTGTACTTGATCAAGCGTCAAGTGGACTTGACGCGGCATTCAGTATACTTGATCGTGTATGGCCACAGTATAGCTATCTCATGCACACTGGATGGCGCGTCAAGTCAAACTGCAGACTTGATCAAGTACACTTGATCGTGTATGACCTCCATAAGTAATCGACAGTTTTTGAGTGGATAGTATGTAGAGTCAATGATAGAATTATTTCTTTCTTTCTTGGCCGGCAACGTATCGGTGATGCATATGCTGTCCATGGGCGACGATAGCTGTTAGGTCACTTGTTATGGTCAGCTCGATATTCGGCGATTTCATAAAGAAAGTAATTCAATTTCAATATACGTTGAACGTCGGCACTGTTTTTTAACGTTAGATAACAATCGTGAAGACATGTTAGATATGTTCCGGCAATATAAGCACTTCTAATACTTGTGTTTGTCACAAATTTCACCAATTGAGCAAATAGATGTACCTAGTGTGATTTAAAATAAATAAATAAATTTAACTAGTGTGCTCGAATCTGGTGAAACTTTACATTACAAGATCTCTATGCCATTAAGTCTATGGCAGAACCCTAAAAATCCAGAGATTTTTAATTATTATTACACATAATTGATAATGTAGTTATTTAAGTTTAACTGCTAAGTTATTAATAGTACGCAGCGGTGGTTATCTTGATCGTAAACCGTATTGAATAAAAGTAATAGGTTATAAGAATATGCTAGATAAATGTTTATATTAAAAATCTTTCTATGGATAGGGTTGTCAACAGCTTAGAAAGCTTTGATGATACGTAAATAAAGAATACTGAAAACTGTTTCAATACTGTTTCAACTAAGGTATCTGTTGTAGATCACAATGACAGAAACAGGACAGTATATAATTTTCTTTTCCAAAAAAGGAAAATCAATTAGGTGTGTGATCACACACAATCTCACAATGTTTAGTTGTTATTTGGCTTACTTAATTATTCTCTAAAATAACTGATTTCTTCCTATAAAAATTTTCCTTTCCTTCGGAACTGCGCCCGAAATGGAAATTAAGTTTGATCAGGTGTTCTTATAGTTTAAATTTAGTATATTCCATACATCTTAATCTTTTTCTAAACCTTTATCTTTTGGTAAAAATCGTTTACCATTCCACGAAGTTGTCTGAGTTTATGGTTCGAACAGAGAAACTGAGGCTGAAATTATTTAAACACAGATTATCTGAATAATAAGTCTCTTGCTTAACGCAAAACAAATCAACCTGTAATTTTTTACTGTAATTTTTATTTGGATAAATTATGTAACTACTTAACTACTTACCGGTATTGTCGTGTTATAATTAATTTAATTAAAATGTCTTTTGGCATTAAATTTATTGTTCATCGCAACTGATTGCCAACCCTATTAAACAGATGGTTATAAAAGTAACATTCATTATGTTCAGTGGTTAAGCTCCTGGTAGGTGGCTAGGCGGTAATAAAATTCAATAATAATATTGAACTATAAACCGATTCTGTAATCATTTGATTGAGCCATTAATTTTACTATAAATACCCTGCGATATACCATGTACAAAAGGTTTAAAGTTTAACACTTTGGTCCAAGATTATGTGATAACATTTGAGTCCTAGCCAACCACTGCTTGTTTTTAATTTAACTTGTTTCAAGGTTTTGCTTGACTATAATCCCACCAGATAGTAAGTCAGTAAGATAGTGAACGCAATATTTTATTCTAAGCCTATTTACTATTTTCTTGTACCTAGACTACCACATCATAGGCGTTAAAAAGATAAAGATTAATAGAGAGACGGTGTATTGGCGTTTTCTTTCCTCACCTGCTTTAAACGACGTTGGAGTTTATACCACGCCGCTTAATTATGATACGATCATGCGAGACGAGATATTACCAACATCCATGTATTTTGGTCTAGTGGCAGTAGTTCGGTTGTTAGTCCGGTTAACCGAACTAATGCAACTTTTTAGTAAAGAAAAACGAACTAATATGACTTTATGTCTCGCTTACAGTGTAGCTCTTGGCTGCTAAAGCTTGGGTGATGCTTCTAATGTTGCAAATGGGCATGGGACTTTGTCCGTCTAAATCTGCTCGAATGCTTACTTCTACAAAATGTAACACATTGGCATGTTATATGCACATGTTAATCAGTAGGTCTGGCAAAAGTACTTTTGTCGAACATTGTAGACAACCGAATTTGTCCTTGTTTTCGTATGTATACCAATTAAGACATAATCACGTTCAACTTTTTAACCACCGACGAAAAAGGCGGGGTGTTATAAGTTTGACGTGTCTGTGTATCTGTGTGTCTGTGAATCTTTATGTCTGTCTGTGGCATCGTCGCTCCCAAACGGATGAACCGATATTGATCTAGTTTTTTTGTTTGAAAGGTGACGTAATCGAGAATGTTCTTTAGCTATGTTTATAAAACATTCGGGGGTTTTTTAAATTTTAATTTAAGATGGCATTGAACAATCAATCTTAATATATATAAATTACGTGTCACGTTGTTTGTCCACGATGGACTCCTAAACTACTTAACCGATTTTAATCAAATTTGCACACCGTGTGCAGTTTTATCCAACTTGAAAGATAGGATAGCTTACATCTCAAAATTAAAAAAAAAACTTTTGACAGAACGAAGTCTGTCCGGGCAGCTAGTAATAATATAAGAATGATGGGCGGTTTCGTCCAATTGCAGAGGTAGAAGTTTGAGTTTCTGCTCTTGGTCTGAGTGTATATGTTCTTGTCTTTGTGTGTTGTCCATAGCATCTTCGACATAGAAAATCATAGTGTGGGGCTATGAGTGTGTAGCGTTTATTTGTTTAATTAATTGTAAAAGAAGGATTGATCAATTTTATCCCACCCCAGAAACAGGGACATTGCCTTCAATAGATGAGTGTGCAAAATAATAAAAACATTATCATCAAAATCCACTTTAATGTATATGTTAGCTTTATATTAAAGAAAATACAGTCTAAGATAGTTCAAGTTCAGATAACGGTACGGTCTTGAAAAAGTTGATAATGATATCAACTGCTTTGGCTATGAGCTCTTTGATAATACCCCCTCCGACTGCCTTAATGATTTCAGTTGGGCTGCTTTCTAAGACATCTTTCAAAGGTTTAGCTGAAAAGAAAAATATATCACATGAATTTTCTTAAATTGCTATGTCTGTTGTACTTTGTCCATCGATCGAACAAAAGCGATATAAAGGCATAATAATAAAGGCACAACAAAACTAGTTTCTATTTATCTATAAATATTACACAGAAAAAACGTCTACCTACAGAATTCAGTTAATTTATTCTTAGGTAGACGATTTCTAATGGGCCATTTATTATTCTTATTGCTAGTATAAAGCTTAATGTATTCAAAATGTGATCAAAAGTTTAATTAATAACTAAAGTTTGACAACTGTTTGACACTTTAAATAAAATCGTTTATGTTATAGAAAATAATAAGTTTTATTTGTCTGTTTGTAATTATATCACTTCTTGAATAACTTTTTTGAGTTTACTGATTGAGTTGTTTCTTTCTTTCTTGGCCGGAAACGCATCTGTGATGCCTAATGCCGGCCATACACGATCAAGTTTACTAGTCAAGTTTGCAGTTTGAGTTGATGCGGTATCCAGTTTGCATGAGATAGCTATATAGCCAGATAGCCATACACCGTCAAGTTTACTAGATACCGCATGAAGTCCGCTGCAAACTTGACAAGTAAACTAGATTGTGTATTATTATAATGACCATGGCGACGATGACCACACACCATCACGTGGCCGACTGTTCGTTTATCGGCTTTGTAAGATGCCTAAAAAGTGATGTACCTGATCATTGACATCAGATTACCGTTGGTTGTAAAAAAAGTAACTAATAAAGCTTAAATATAGCTTAGAAAATAGCCTATGTTTAAGGTTAATGAAACGTGTCTATAACAGTGATTAGAATGGTGCTAAAAATAATTGTAGTGTTGTATGATACAGGTATTTTGTCTGATTTAAATATACATACCTACTCGTATACAAGATACTGCAAAATAAATCTGCCTTGTCATGACCATAAAAGCATTTAGATTGTATGAAATTTTAAATAATTTAAGTATTTACCTCTTTTCTCGTCACCGCCGAAGAGATTATGTAAGACAATGGTGGGTTTGTCAATAATATCATAACTGTAGTCGAATCCTGTGATCTTCCAATGCTTAACACCTTCTTTTTCTATAACCTTTATTTTGAGAATGGCCTCTATTAAAACTTTGGCTGTAAAGAAAATAGTAACATGTATAATTTATTTTACTTGGCAAAAGACCGTGTGAAATGGCAAGCTCTGGAGGAGGCCTTTACCCGAAGAGAGGGGTCCTCAGTAATAATTAAGTAATAATGCCCTTTGACATAAAATGACAATAATTATATTAATAAATTGACATCATATTATTGACTCACAAATTGACATAAATTATAATTTTAGTAAGAATTAATATGTAGTTAAATTTAAATTAATCTGTTAAAAATATTTATATTGACATTATTATTGTACTTTTTTTTCATTTTATAATTACTAAAAATGAATGAATGCATTGACGGGCATAGCGACCAAAAATTGTAATTTTATTGTTAACTGAGGAATAAATGGGCTTTTTTATTTTTATTTATAATTTATTTTATAAGTTGACATGCTTATGATCAGCAAAGCTATCCTGTTTTATAACTCGACAGCGGAATCCGCGATTAGTGTCAAAATTCCTATCTTTAGTCGTTTGAAGTTCGAGCTCGAGACTCACTTCACTTCGCAAGTGCGTACTAGATGATTAGAGAATGACATATCAAGATGACGCAAACAGCATACGAAGCATCTACGAGATGAGGCTTAACTCTGTTGTTTACGTCTTTAAACACGGCCAATAAATATAACATATTATATTATTTTATTATTATTGGGATATCTAAAACCAGGTAAAGTTTTAAAAGAGTAAATTTTTTCCAGTACATTTAAACTAAAAAGTTTCATAATTAGTAACCCCCACAACAGTTAAATAGCTAATGATAAAGAGACAAACATAAAAACATCCAAACATCTTTACAAGTGTATATTAGTAGAATTACTAATCAACGTAAAAATCTTATTAGAATGAACAACAGAATCTTGATTTTGTTTTAATTGGTAATGCAAATAAGTTTGCCAAGGTCATTTAACCGGGACTACACCAGTTTTGTTTTTTACGATGTAATTAAGTGCAAATACCTATCGTCTTGTATCATGTGATGTTTTTGTTAGAATAAAATTATCATGTTCGACAAAAAACATTAATGTTATTAAAATCTCATGTTACTGTTTTTTATGCATTTCGCACACATTGCGCACACTGACAGCTAAAAATTGACATGGTGAAGTTAGCCAATAACTGCAAGACTATTCAGATTTGTAACTTGACAGCGGAGTTTCAAAATTGACGTTCGAGTTCTAGGATCACTTCACTTCGCAAGTGCGTAATAGATGATTAGATAATGACATGTCAATATGATGCAAGTTCGCTTTTGTTTTGTAACTTGACAGCGGAATACACAATGAGTTTCTAAATTGAAGTTAGAGTTCGAGACTCCCTTCACCACGCAAGTGCGTACCAGATGATTAGAGAATCACATGTCAAGATCTCGGACTCGAACTTCAATTTTGAAACTCATCGCGAATTCCGCTGTCAAGTGACAAAACTGAATAGCCCTGCTGATCTAGACACGCGGCAGCGTGTCCAGCCAAGTTCAAAGCAAAGAACTGGTGACGCGGATGCAGTGACGTGTGTAATATTACACGAACCATTTCGTGTTATTTTTCATCGCTTCACAACTCGAGACCTATTTAACCTACATGAAATTTGGCACATTTATTAAAACCCCTTAGCTTATTTAGAATTCAGTTTAAGTTTTTTCAAATAAAATAAAGATTCCATTTATCACGGAACATTATTTTAAAGGTTTCCTTTCTTTAACCGACTTCAAAAAAGGAGGAGGTATTCAATTCGACTGTTTTTTTTTATTTTCATTTTTTATGTTTATTACCTCAGAACTTTCGACTGGATGAACCAATTTTGATGATTCTCCTTTTAATCGAAAGCTGGTACTTGTCGTGTGGTCCCATTTAAACTTGAACGAGATCTGATAAGTAGTTTTAGAGTAATCCCTAACTTTGAAGTCGGTTATTTTTGTCAAGAATTATTACATTAATAGTAAGTATTTTATAGTAAAGTGGTGGAACGACGACCTGACCTTCGGACAGACCGAAGATAGCGGATGTCTGTTGGACTTAAAAAGCTCATGACTGGGCTGAGTGGCGTATGTTAGCGGAGGCCTATGTCCAGCAGTGAACCTCTAAAGGCTGATAGATGGATAGATGGATGGATGGAAGTATTTTAAAATTATATACTTGATTCGATCTTCATGTCACCGTTTCCTTCAGCGTGGATGAACAGCAACTTGCCGTCCAGATCGTACTGTCCCGTCGCAGAGATGGGGCATTCCAACATCAGAGTCATCGTCGACTTGTCAAGGTCACGTCTGTTTGTGACAAAAATGGAAAAATCTCATAATTACAGATTCATGAACAATGTTTTGGGTACGAAAGATACTCGCAATGCTAACTTATAAAACTAAACTTTACCTGTATACATTACTTTATTACAAGAAAAGAGAATCGCTGCCTTTGGTATCAATGATGTCCATGAGCAACGAAAAAGGTTGAATAGTTTCAGAGTCTATGAAGGACATCCGTACAAACATTTTATATATCCAACCGATATGACTCAAAATGGTTTCATTTGAAAGGCAATAATCCGAAGGTGGTATGAGTCTACTGCATTGAGCACATTCGGTGTAGTGATAAAGTCGATTTTCAACTTTTCCCATACGACAATTAAAAGATAATAAGTGAAGGCGCATCAAAGTCAACGTCAATACAAAAACACTAATCTGTCATTCTCATCAGAATGTTTTTAATGTAGTGGAACACGCCGGGTTTCCATAAGTTTTACAAATGGAAGATTTGAGCGTCACCTCTCACCATTTATATCGCTGAGAGTAAGATGGTATTAAGCTAAAAAACTTACTTGAAATCCACAAGTTTACACTTGCTGATTCCGGTTACTTTCAAGTTCCTAAAGCCTAGTTTGAGGTCCTTGTCATCAGCTCGTACATCACTGAGGACAATAGGGTCTGCGGGCGGCAGACCTAAATCCCGTATTCCTTTTATGAAATGTGGAATCGCCGCAACAACACTGTCTTTGATGCAAGGATAGTCATCTGGCTTGCAAGGTTTAATGAAGGATGCTAAACAGAAGAATAATAAAATATATTAGTTTGTAGTAAAAGCTGTGGACAACTTGGTGTTACAGACATTATTGAGGAAAGATATCCAAGAGATCAAAACCACCTATTCCGTTTCTGATGCAGCTAATTCCCCATTAAATCAGTCGAGGAATATTTTTACTTGTTTCGTTTGCCATTCCACTAAATTTCAAACGTGTCGCCCGTCTAATTCTCTACAAGTCTTCTGCTCGCGGCATGGCCTGCGTTTTTCGGCCATGGTCCGGATCATGGTCTACCCACGTGAATTTTATAATAATAGGATGTGTCTGCTCGATTTTCCTCCCCTGGACATGCCGCCCTCGTGGTGTGGACGCATTGCATCTCCGCTTGTAGTAATCTCTCAAAATTTATTGGATTATTCGCAAAAGGAGAAATTCTTAAAAGGACAAATTCGCATAAAGACAGATTATCCGATAGCTATTTCGTTTACTATTGACACAATAAAAGAAGTTGGACTCGCAAAGTTGAATGCTTAACTTGAACCAAAATACTACACTAATGATTTTAAAAAAAATGTAGTCAGCGTGGCAGGTAAAAATCTGCACGAAGCATCAATCACACTAAACTTGATCTTCATAGAGAGGGACGTGGTGCTAGTGCCTTGTCAATTGATTAGCAGTGTACATACATCAAAAGCAAAAGATGTTGGAGTGGCCCCTTATTCAATTAAATATGTAGTTGTCGTTTGAGAGAAAGAAAATCAAAAGCTATTTTTTTCTTGGACTTTTTCTTGGATTTTTTCTTGGACTTAATTATTTAATTACTTTTCCCTTTAATCTTTTACTAACAAAATTATAAAGTAAATAATTTTACCTTTACCAGCCGCAGCCCCAGTCGTATAATAAGCTAAGATACAAAGAGCTAAGCACTGGAGTCTATACATCTTAAAAATAAATTATTACACTATACTATGTTGACACTTTGTATTGTTAGTAACTACTGACGGGTTCTTAAATTCTGCTTGATATATATACGTCGGGCAACAAAATAAAAATGTTTTTCGGCACCAAACCTGATTATAAATTCTCTCCGATCATTTAGAAGACGAATACAAATTCAGTAAAGCATGAACAAGGATTTTAGGGTTCCACTTGTACAAAATAATAATTTTAGAGGCTTATCAATTAAGTCGGAACATTAATAAGGTTTGTAAGCAAACTGATCGAATTTATATTATTATAATTGAAATGTTGTTTTAAATGCTGTAATATCAGACACTGGGATCATTATTCGCACCTATAATAAAATTATGAGACATCACAAACGACTATTTGCTATTTTTTTAGACAAGACTTATTTGTTAAACAGTCCTATCTCTCCTTTATACATATAGAAATATTAATTTTAATTAGTATAAAAATAATAAATAGCTTTTCGCACAAAATTATTATCTGATTATTTTCATTTTGTGTCTGCCTCATTTGTTAGTTACAAATTACATTAAAAATAAAAAATATAAAAACAGGTGTAAAAAATGGATTTTATACGCCAAAACATTTTATCTGTCGAATAAATATCTGTTCCACCGATAAACGAACCGAAACGTTTGCTAATGTTTGTGATTAAATTTTATTGTTTTGTCAAAATGGAAACTAAAGTATATTTAAAACATTCCGTTGTCGTTGGGTTCTGAGCCTAACAGTTTCATCATATCATAAATGTCACAATCGGGCTTTCTTACAATGGCTTCAACTCATTTAATATACAACATTATGAACTATTTGGATACATGAATAATGTTATGTTTTCCGAAATTTCCACACATCCTTGAGAGAAAATTTGTTTGCCTACAACCGCACGTAATATACAGAAGTCGTCTTTTAAAACATCTTCATCTTGGCACTACTTTTTAATGAAATATTAATTAAAATCTTAATATATATAAATTACGTGTCACGTTGTTTGTCCACGATGGACTCCTAAACCACTGAACCGATTTTAATCAAATTCGCACACCGTGTGCAGTTTGATCCAACTTGAAAGATAGGATAGTTTACATCTCAAGCGATGGCGTTGAGTGACTTTCGAAAAGTGTTTATAACAAACCTACTTCGAATAAACTAATTTCATTTCATTTCATTTCATTTCATTTCATTTCATTTCATTTCATTTCATTTCATTTCAAAAAAAACTATTAACAGAACGAAGTCTGTCCGGGCAGCTAGTTAGTTTATAAAAATATAAATAGTAAACAGAAATTTCTTCTGGCATTAAATTATTATCCGTCTTTAAATTCTTTTCTTAACGTGTCACCGTTATTTTTAAGTTACAAAATACGTAAAAAGGCACTCTACGATTATTTATCAAATGGGACGTATCTAACAAATGGACTATAGAATAATTACATGTTTATTAAAGATTTATATGTCAGAATTATTACTTTACAAACGATATTTTGTGAAAAGGAAGTAAAATAACATAAAATAGTTATTTTTTAATATATAAACAAAAAGTTTAATTGGCAAATTTTTACCCCGTTTTGCTCGGTAGGTAAAAGGTTGCCTAAAATACAAAGGAAGAAAGTTTTTGAAAGTCTATATTTTAGTGTTTGAAAAATTAAAATATCTTTCCAAGTATTTTAGGTTGGAAGCTAAAATCCTTAGATTCTGCATTCCGCTCCGCTTCGTTAAATAAATGAAAAACATTTTAAATCATAATTAGGTTGTTTTTAAGCTATTCATATTTTTTATTACTGCATTAATATATCAAGGTTTCCTGTAAAGTCTAGCAGAATATAAAATATTATGATTATGCTATAATGTACGGCAAGTGTTTTATGGTAATCTTTTTTTTACTTTTATACAATGATATTGTATTTAATATGTATAAAAAGAGGATATCTTTGTTATTGTAAGTTGAAGCGGAAAATAAAGTATGTTATGTGCACAGGGCTGCATCACCTAAATCGCCGTCGCTGGACAGACACTTCTAGAGTCCTGCGGGCCTATTATGAACTTTTATAAAACCATTCATGTTCCAGGCAATTCATTTATCGGGCTTGGAACGACGTATGATTGGCTAAAAAGCGGTCACGTGAAACTTTTTAGCCAATCATACGTCGTTATAAAAGTTCTAATAGGCCCGCTGGACGTGCGGCAAGAGCCACCAACAGTAATGGCATGGGCGGATGGCGAGCTTTATTTAGAGGGCGCCACGGTTAAAGTTTAAAATGTAATATAAAATAGCGAAATAGGGGCTGTGGTCGCGTTGGGCTGCCTTCCCTGGGGGCCTTGCTGGACTCTTTTTAAAACTTTTTTAATCCGCGGTAACCCAGATAGGTGGCAGCCCTATGTGTATTTATATAATTCTCTGTAATAAACAGAGTATCGAAGTCGAAGTTCATAGATGTAGAGTTGTAGACAAACGAATCGAAATAAAAAGCAGTGTCCACACTATGGAATTGCAACACAAACGGTAAGTCAGTTTGTCTAATTTGAATTATTATTATATTCAAATTCAAATTCAAATTCAAATTCAAAATCATTTATTCATGTAGGTATCATTGATACACTTATGCACGTCATTTTTTTAATTTACCAGCTTTTCGGAAAGGTGCTTTGTCATGGAGGAGAAGAAAAGCCGAAAGAAACTCCTCAGCACATCTTTTAAAAATAAAATACATTGGTATATTTTTTACAAAGAAGTATCACTAACCTGTACGGAACTGGTTGCAGATCTGGTCATTTCCATGCGTCTTTGTCATTTATGTATTCATCTACAGTATAGTAGCCTTTGCCTAAAAGTTGAGATTTTACATGTTTCTTAAATAATTCCACTGGCAAATCACGTATTAACTTTGGGATTTTATTATAGAACTGTACACCACGGCCCATAAAAGATCGCTTCACTTTAGAAAGACGGTAAGATGGCGTTACTAACTGGTGCATTTTTCTTGTTTGGCGATTAGTGATATCAAAATTTTGTTTATACGCGCTTATATTATTCCGTATAAAAACCACGTTACTATAGATATATTGTGAGGCTACTGTAAGTATACCTATTTCTTTGAACTTGTCACGCAAAGTTTCACGAGATCTAAGTTTATAAATAGCCCTAATAGCTCTTTTTTGTAGTATGAAAATTTGTTCTATACTGGCTGCTTTGCCCCACAGCAAGATGGCATATGACATAATACTGTGAAAATATGCAAAATAAACCATCCTAGCAGTTTCGATGTCAGTATACTGCCTTATTTTTCTAACAGCGTAAGCAGCCCTACCGAGTTTAGTCGCGAGATTTGTTATATGTGGGTCCCATTGAAGTTTATTATCTAAGGTCACCCCTAAAAATACGGTGGATTCCTCCATATTCAATGTTTCATTATTAAGTTTAATAAGTTTATTGACTTTTTTAACATCAGGTAGTACAAACTCTATACATTTAGTTTTTTTTGCATTTAACAGTAAATTGTTAATAGTGAACCAACGCGAGACATACGAAAGAGTACATTATATACATTATATACCTAATTTTTGTATTCAAAAACAACGCGGAAACTTGTAATGCAACACAAAATGGGATTACTTATTAGGCTACGTCTGCACAGACAGGCGGCTTGCTTAGCGCCTAGAGGCTAGTGGTTTGCATTCCGGCTACTTGCTAGGATACACGGTGGCCGCACTGAGAGGTGATTTGCGTGGTGGGTCGCTAGGTGCCTTGGTCATTTTGCTTGTCGGCACGTTGACGAAATGTCACTCTCAAAAATATCTTACAAAATTAATGAAATAAATGCAACAATTTCTCGTTTCAGCTTTTAGTTTATGCCATTGACATTTATCAATAATATTATATCCATGACAACCCGACCGTCAATCTCATTTTTGCTTAAAGAATGCCTAGCGCCTAGTGACAAAAAACCAACACGTTTGTTTACTTCGATACACGCTAAGCGCGTTGCTAGGCACCAAGCGCGCAGTGCGACCAGTCACGAACACTCTATCTTAATATATATAAATTACGTGTCACGTTGTTTGTCCGCGATGGACTCCTAAACTACTTAACCGATCTTAATAAAATTTGCACACCATGTGCAGTTTGATCCAACTTGAAAGATAGGATAGCTTATATCTCAAAATAAAAAAAACTTTTGACAGAACGAAGTCTGTCCGGGCAGCTAGTATCTATATAGATTATAGATCGTTTGTTTTACTAAGCTACTCGCTAGGCTCTAGGCGCTAAGCAAGCCATCTGTCTGTGCGGACGTAGCCTTAGGGTACTTAAGACAGTTGTAGCTATATTTTTATCTTGTCACAATTTTAAATAAATACATAATTATTTGGACTTATAAAATAAAATAGAACTCCTATAGAAATAATCTTATGATAATTTAGTCATAAAAAGTTTAAAGTTAAATTAAGTTACAAAATCTAGGGAACCCATTTTATATGAGATAAACTCGCAGTTACTTATGAATCAATCGTTCTTAATGTGTTAAAAAATTAACTGACAATGTTGAGACATTGTCTGTTAATTTTTTCATCAATCATATACATATAATTCGCATACACCTACACAGTCTAAAACAATTCATGTAGCTAATTTTGGAGCGTAATCATTTGGTTATAATATTATAATGTTCATTTCTTTTTGTACAATACAATGATCAAGTTACCTTCTACATCGAAATGCGGAATAAAACTGTAGTTGCAAATGGGCAAATATAGTAAGTAACTACTATAATAATAGTATGGAAAATATCAACTTAGGCTTTGTTATCAATCAATCATAATGTTTTTGCTTTTATCAAAGTGACCGTTCTAGCTAATATCAGAACCGCTAACTTATTTTTATGATGTTTTCACTGATGTAGCGTAGTACGCTTGGGGTAACATTTAGTGTTATATATTTCATACGGTTCGCAAATAAAAAGACAAATACAATTTAAAGAATACCATTGCTTTTTGGGTAAATTTCAAAACTGAAATCTTATGAAGAGCCATATCGTGCCATGCAGTAGGTAGGTATTAGGATATTGATATTATGGAGTTGTATTCTACAAGTACATACATACGTACTACATTTTAAATGTATTTGAGTCTTTACGACAGGCAAAAAATAAAGGGATCATATCTTTCAATAATAATCGTATTTTATTTGAGATTTATGTTTACGTATTTTCCTTGTATGTTTGATTAATAATACAGACTTAATTCACTTCGGTATTTTAAAAATGAACCCTGCGGTACACCCATCGCCAATTGTGATCCTGATGATTTGGCATCATTTATGCTGACACATTGAGTTCTGCCGTTTATAAATAGAACGCGATTAAGTTGATTGAAGTGTTTTTGATGCAATAGTGATTAAGCTTAATTAAGTAATAAAAATTCATGCTCAACATAATCAAACGCTATAGACAAGTCTCAAAATAAATCTATAAATCATTTTGTGAGATCTCTCAAGCCAATAAGATGTATTAAAATGAACTTCAAACTACTCCAAATCTGATTTTGTGTACTAATATTTTACGTCTAAAACGAATTCGACATTAAAGGAATTTGACATTACAGAAGTGATACTGAATAAAATGTCTAATAAGTAATAACGTCCAGTAGCTATTTTTTTTAGAAACGTCTATTAACTATGTGTTATATTCTGTGGAAATACTGAGAGACTGTTGACCTGTGCATTTGTTTCCATGAATCTCAGAAATATTTACCGATTTAGATGGGCTTTCGCGGACATATTGAAATACCTAAGCTTGGAATAACAATTTAGGGTGAAATCTATAGACCGTAGAGTATAGACCGTAAATCTATTGCTTTGCTCAGACTTAAAATTCTCTGAGCAAAAATAATCGTCCTAAATCAACCTTAACGTTTTAAATGACTTTTTATTTTTTTCGTATTCTAAATTAATAAAGTGTTAGTCATCTTGTCTACTCGACAACTTACATTCGAATGTTGTCTGACCAAAGTCCACGTTTTAAGTTCGCTTTTAGGATTTCGTTGATTTCAACCGGTTCACAAATAAACATCAAAAAAATCAAGTGCGGGTAAGGTCGTACTAACTTACTAAAAAAAATCTAATAAATCAACGTATAGTGTAAAATTAAATCGATTAAAACTTCTTCATAAATAAAATCGATTGTTATACAAAATCGAATCGGAATAACATTCCAACATCACTAATTGCATTGACTAAAATGATAGGTGAATTAAGTCTACCTACCTCAGTCACCTAGATCAGTAAATTTAAAGCACCTGGGTGTATAGGTGAATAAAGTACACTAAAAGTAGACTTAAGACACCTAGGTGAATTAACTCAGGTGAATAAAGTCGACGTCACCAGTTTTCCCGAACTGGATAGCTAAAAGCAAATTGCTTAGGTAAGCTATCCTAATCCATCACACACGCCAATTACATTACAGCTTATAATAACCCAATATCTATTCACCACTGCATTGTATTGATGTTCTGTGGATCACATGATCGAATAACCACACTATAGAATAACTAACCAATCAAGATGCATTATATGTAAATCGAGCTAATAGAGGATATTGGCTCGCACGTGTGATATTGTTAGGGGTACTGCAGAGGTTCTAAGTAGATACGAGTATTATATCTACCGAGACTAGAGTACGGTCTGACATTGATCCTTTGTACCTATTGTGGTCTATTAGTATCCAGGGCTTCAGTTGAATATAATTGGCCAAAGATTGAGTTGAAATAATGAAATTTTGCGTGTTTAAAATTGTGATGTCATATGACTTCACATAATTCAAATAGGCGGATGGGCGGCATTGGATTGATTCCTAATCATAGCTTTAAATTCTTGATTAACGATTAATCATCAATAATGAATGTAGATTAAAAGTGTTCTTTCAAGCTTAAAAAACGTTACATCAACATTGTGTTGACAAATTACATAATCATAATAGATTTTGATGCATTAATGCCCCTCTTTTCTTTCTTTCTTTTCAAGCAATATTTTGATAGATATCTTCGGTCGAGTGCAACTATTTTTGGATTGAAATATACAGATAAAAATACATTATACGCCTCCATAAGATATCGCTCAAATTGATATTCAGCTATTGCAAAAGATGAAGGTTACTTACTGGCTTCTATTATGATGTTATTATTGTTTAATGGAATATTTTGTACCTACTTGTTTAATTAGTGTAGACTGTAACAATAGCCACATAAAAAGTATGTGTTTATGTGATGTACGATTTGGCACTTTTGCGTCTTGTTTATTATTACAATTAGGTACAGGTACAAAACTTGAAATTATGTTTGTTTTTATATCCAAAGTTTATTCAAGAAATCAGTTTTAATTGTATAATCATGTATATTATTTATTGTATACCTAATTATTTAACAACCCTGCAATAACTTAGTATAAATAATAAAACTGCAGTGGGCCCTATTTGAATAGTTTATAAAAGGCACGTTTCTAATTTCAAGAACTTTAAAAATCGACATCAAAAGGGATATGCAGGAGAATGGGGTAAAATAGAGAACAGTATTTCGGTGCGGGTACAATTTGTCAACGTAACGATTACGTCTCTCGAAGCGAAGCGACGGTTATTAGTAATCAATAAAAATTTTCGTCATTCAGAACTACGTATGGCGTATTCGAGTATCAAGCTAACATACATTGGAACTGAAAATACCTCTTACATATTTTATTCGTAAGAGATATACGGGTACGGTTGGAAATATCATCTATCTTGAAGAAGCACCAACTGCATCTGCTATTTCATACAAAATTCAACGGCTTCCTTCAAAGCGTCGATTCGAAAATGCGAAGTACATTCCCAGTTATTACGTCCTAAGAAGCTGAAATGGAAGTATGAATTTATGTGAAAAATACACTCTTGGCCTTTTACTAATACTAAATTGGGAGCTAACAGCGCTGTTAATTTTCAATCTGGTGAAAGTTTGTCCTAAATGTATTTAATGTTACGTTTTGGAATAGGATTTCCAGACTCAGGTGTCTCCTTAATATCAGTATATTTTATTACAGTTCTGAAGTACTCAGTTTTTACTACTAATCATTATATGTGTCTTGATGGTTGTTCTCAAATAATTTTAGCAAACGTCAAATTTCGTAGATGATATTTAGTAAAAATAATAACAAAAAAATCGGCCACAGCTTTATTGAATATATTAAATAACATGGTAAACAGGATACTACCTTATGGGATGCATATTAACATTTGTTACTGTAAAGCCAAACGTCCACCGCGAACTAAAATTAGTTTACTCGTATACTTTATCTTAGCTTGCATAGCTGAGCCAATTTTTCATACATGTGCGTCCACCGCAAACAATACCAGATAAACTTTTACTTTTAAGCTTTTACTTTTTATTTTACCAATAAAATAGCCAAACTATGTAAGTCAAACATAAGTACTATTATGTCTTCTGTGGTAAAACTAACTTAGTTGTGTATGCCGATCCGAAGCTACGCGAGCTAAGCTAAGCGCCTCTCACCCCCGTGCCTTACGCCTTTGACGCCTTTCGCTAGTGCAATTTTCATCGTCTAATTTATTAAACAGAGTGTTGAATTCTTCACTTGTTTTCAATAATAATTGTGCTTGCTTATGCAGTACTTGTGTTTGGCGTTTTTTCATTATGAAATGAGCAAATAAAATCAATCTTCTTTTCTTATGATGAATGTAATCCACCTCTGAACTCTCGTCATAGCTGTTCTCTTGTTCTTCCATCACATTCACTAACGTAGTTTTAGCTTATTTTTTGGTGGACGGGCAACTTATTTCCCAGGTTAGCTTAGCTTAGTTCACTGAGCTTTAGTTCGCAGTGGACGTTCAGCTTTATGATGACCACAAAATAATTAAACTGATTCTAATCAGAGGTTGAGTTGAAGCAAAAAAATACTTGCATAAGTTTATCGATGAAACAACATGATTAAATAATTTTAGATATGAATTCAGAGTTTATTATGTGCTAATTTTTTCAAGCAGATTGAATTTATGTTATAAGTCTCATGACACGGAGCACGCTTTGTTATTGTTGAGGTAGTGCTCTACTCCCAACGTGTCAAGGTCAAGCTATTTTCTCGACTAGAATAAAATTGTTTTACTGTAATTATCGTTTTTTTCACCCTGTTGTTCACCCTGTGATTTTTTACTGAATTTGACAGACAGACTGACATGACGAAACTATAAGTACCGATTTTACTTTGGAACCCTAAAAAGAAAACAAAATTTCTACACCGAATACTTTTTGCATCAAATAATCCCCAAAGACTTAGGAAAGTTTACATACAGAAAATCTCGAGACTAAAATTGGAAAACCGTAAGAATACATGCTCTTTTATAGTCATATCTGAGTAATAAGAAAACAGCTGTTGAGTTTTATAATGCGCAGAGGCTGCACCCAGACACGCGACTCTGTTTACGTTATTCTCGTTGAAATTGAATGCAGCGGCGGCAGTGAACCGGTCGTTGCCCACTAGGGCTACGAAATTTATGTTTTGCATTTTGTTGCAATTTTATTTCACTGTTTATGAACTTCTGCTGTTACTATTTTTGTAAAAATGATTTATATTTTCATATTTATTCTAAACTAGCAATCCGCCCTCGCCTCGTTTCGGATACTCCATGGCTCTGAAGCAACTTTTTGCCTTATACTAGGTATAGTCTTCTTCATCAATGTGGCTATAACAATAATATTTTTTAACTTCGACTTCCAGTCCCAGATTTTATCGCGTATAGATAAAAACCGGGCAAGTCGGTGTCAGGCCACGCGCAATGTAGAGTTTCGAAGTAGTAAGTTTATCGACTATTAGGTACTCATTAACTATATAAGATAACATAGCCGTGATAGTTTTCCTTGAAAATTCATCATAATATAAACAATTTTTGAGAATTCTTTCACTAGTCCAACTCCAACCGTGTAGCCGGCATTTGTGTGTATTTTATTTTATCTTTTGTTTGAAATATTAGCTCTGTAAAACTCTTGAAATGTTTGCTCGTCTACTAACGTTTGTGTCATCTCCCTTAGGTATGTTGTCTGGTAGAAAGCGCTGTAATAGACAGTGATCAGACTGCCTACTGTTTTGCCTTTGTATATTATGTTGCTATATATTATGTTGTTAAATGTTACGAGTAGGTTACATTGATAAACATATAATATATGTTAGGTTTTGAGTCGTCTCAAAAAATAACAAAATACTTGCCATAATTGGACAACCCTATCAAACAGATGCAGTGCGATGCGACAGGCTCAGCCCGTTGAGCACTGTGATTTTTATTTCGTTTATAGTTAAAATTATTTCTGAGCTTCGATCGGAAATAGAAATCAGAACGTGTGAAATTACTATTTTCATCTTTTATTTTGACTCGCGTTTCCTTTGTATTGACGAGACGGAGGAGCGTGGGGTGCTAAGTTGTGGCGGCATTCATTCCGATATTCTTTTTGATATTGCTTCTATTAGTGGGCGTATAAACTGTCAATGTACCTACGAAATATAATTTAATTTTACCAAGGAAAAAATAACCGACTTCAAATAACTCAAAAACTACTCGTCAGATCTAGCTCAAATTTAAGTGGGACCACATGACAAGCTTTCGATTAAAACAAGAATCATCAAAATATATCTACCAAGTGGAAAGTTCTAAGGTAACAAACATAAAAAAATACAGTCGAATTGACCTCCTCCTTTTTTGAAGTCGGTTAAAAACAGGATTCTACAGGCACACACATTAAGTATATTTCCACTGTTGAAATGTTACACTAATATGACTAATACTAGGTGACCCGTCTGCGCGTTTGCCTGCCCAAAGCATAAAAAAAATACATCCATATCATTATTTATTTATTGGCACTGAATAATAATTCAAGGCACGTGTCTAAATGTCACTGCAAATGAATGGTCACATAGGTATATAGGCAACGATATTTAAAAAATATAGATACTTTATACCCTTACAAATCAAATAAGAAATCTGTTCCGAAAAGAGCTACAACATACTATATTGATGTTGACACTATCAGTAAATTAAAATAAATTTATGTTTAAAGTATCAAGGAAAACATTTAAACATCTAAAATAATATTCTTTTGTCGAAATCAATAACAATAAATTAAATATAATTATTTTAAAATGTTAAAAATAGTACTCATTGTCACGTGACCTCAAACGCTGTTTTGAGCTTATGACGTCATTGTTCTTATTTTATATGCAAGTGCGACTTACTTCAGTCGACAGATAGTATTGAATATCGGCTAGTGACGTCACGTGACGTTTTTGGCGGGAAATTTGAAAATGATTTTTATTTATCAATTTTTGTCTTTAAATTGAAGATTATTATTTTTGTAATATTTTTTTCATGACTCATAAGGTTCTATCTATAAAATCAAATTGAATCCTAAAATTAGTCAACATCCCTATTACAAAAGTTTATCTTTTGTTTCACTACACCAATCACATTGGTATAACTAAGCAGTAGAACTAGTGGGAATGAACGTAATACACGAAGGCATTTTAACGCTGTATGTCAAATGTCAAGCACTTTTGACAACAACAATAGCGTGCCGCAGCGTGCGCATAGTCTTGTATTGACAGATCGACTACGAGCAGAACGGCCAATTGCCTGTTTTTACGCTCTTCATCGTCGGCGCGGTAGTGACATATCTACCTCTTTTTTCTTATTTTGTTATTAAATTGGATTTGTTTACAAAAAATTTGTTGTGTGTACAAATAAAAATTTGTTTACAAAAAAAGAGTAACTACGAGTACCTGTCTGTATTCTAACCAGTTATGAGATATGAATGAAAACATCACTTAGACGGGTTTTTTGTTAATCAAATACTTAGAGTTAAAATAGTAAACATTTTTATAGGTAAACTACGTACATACCTACGGACGTAAATAATATTCATACGGTTACTCACGAGTCACGGTATATTTTAATATTTTATACGCCGATGGTCGTGCGCCGCGGTGTCGCGGAGAAACTCTTGACAGGTTAACGGACGAAGTTTGGTGATAATTATAATAATTATAATTAATAATAGTCTAAGACAATTGACAGATGTAAAACTGAGAAAACCAGCGCATAGTAAAATCTCCTCCACCATATCACTTATTGGAGGCCATACACGATCAAGTGTACTTGATGAAGCGTCAAGCGGACTTGACGCGGCATCCACGGTAGGCATAGCTATCTGGCCATACATCTATCTCATGCAAACTGAATGGCGCGTTAAGTCAAACTGCAAATTTGACAAGCCAAACTGCAGACTTGATCAAGTACACTTGACCGTGTATGGCCTCCCTTAAATAACTTTTGTCATGGCAGCCTAATCTGTATAAATATAAAACACACAAAAAATTTTTGTACGGCTGTCCTTTATAGACTTTGAAATCATCCATCATTTTTTTTTCATTTGAAAGGCAATAATGCGAAGAGATTAACACATTTTAGATTTTTGACTTTTTCATACATTTTTTTTGCGTACATGCCGGGTATCCACCTGTTTATTTATAGTACTTATGGTAAATGCTCACGACGTTGAATAACTTTTGTTATGACAGCATTCCAATATCTGTTACAGTTTTGCTGGACTCTTAACAGCCTTTTTTTTAACATACCTTTAGTAAATTCTGATTAGATATATTGAATATTTTCCGTTAAGATGACATTTCATTATCTTTAATAGTTTAGTGGATCCCTGAGTATTCTTCGTTAAGTACCTCAGACCTTCAACCTCTAAATATCTTTGGTAAATGACGAGCAGTGTAAGCTTTGCTGAGACAGCACTTTCATAATTATCTTCAATAGCTTTACTGATCCCTAGTGTTCCTCGTCAAATACCTAAAACATTTATCAGTGTATGCTCATTACATAAAATATCTTTTACTAAGTCGGCAATTCAATAACTTTAATAGTATATCTAATCCCTTGGTTTTCCTCATCAAGCATCTCAGAACTTTCTACCAACCTTTGGTCATCACATGAAATAAAATATTTTTTGTTAAAAAGGCATGTCTGTCGTCGTGATGTATGTCGTCATCTAATCTAGAACTTTGATTTTTCTTCCTGTTTCAACATCCTTGGACCGTCACGAATGTTTTAAAACAAAAATTCACTGTTTCTGACTACCAACAAAATTAAACACCTACTAAAATTTATTTTTATTGACATGAGATTTTATTCCATAAAATAAAATTATACTGCTCTCTAGCAGACAAAATGTTTAGGTTAGTTACCACACTATGGTAAGCTCCAGTTTGATATGCGACTAAAAAATTGGCCTGATCACTAATTAAATTAAGTAATAAGAGAACCGGTTAAACCGGTTTCAGTCAGAACATTTTTATTCGCATGCAACTTTATTACTGTCGTTAAAATGAATGATGATCATAATGATAGGCTATTATATTCATAAACTTTTATTTCTATGTAGGTAGGTACATCGTGTTATAGCTAACACTATAAGAAAAAAATATGTAATAAAAATTCAAAATTTAAAAAGTTTTGGACATCGAAAACAAATCATACGTTAAAAATCTAAAAAATATTACCCATATTTTACAATACGTACAGATATCATCTATTAAGATATATCTATTAAGATCTTAATAGATATAATCTATTAAGATTAGACCTCGGTTACAATAAAATTTTATTAATATGACTGTGTTTTGTAATAATTATATTTTACTACTTATCCTACTTTTAGCTTAACAATAGTATATAAAAGCTGTGGTTTTCACAAGAATAAAGTAAATAATGCTAAAATTAATGTCCTTACTTCGTAGTAACTTTATGGCTAGGTAATTACCACGTTCCTGCAAGGGTACGTGTTGCTATAAAATTGCGTTTCTAATGATACTATAATGGAGTAACAAAACGTAAGTAGTACTTAAACAGTAATTTAATGCTGGATTGAATTTAGAAGTGTTTATTTATTACCCACGGTGGTAAGAATCAGCCATTTTAACCATTTTAAAATCATAAATTTTAATTTATTGATTAGCAAAAACCAAAATATTTTCATATTTTCGAGCTTGCTCCTTAATTAACATTCTTCAGAATTCATTTTCCTATGGCATGCATTTTATTATACAAGTCCGAAATCTGTACAACTTTAGCCCTATAGTAAATATACAATTAAGAGTTTATTGACTTTGTCATTAAATTATCTGTTGGAAAAAAAACAAAATAGCGGCTTGGCGGATCGAACATGCCACTCAGGTTATCCTCTATAGAACCGCCTAATAAAATTGAGACTGTCAATTGTGGCTATAATAAAAAATAATTACTCTAATGCCTGAAGCGAAATAAGAACGGTTTTTTAACCGACTTCAAAAAAGGCATATTTTAAAGTTTAGACTGGGTGAACCGATTTTGATAATTCTTTTTTTAATCGAAAGCTGGTGCTTGTCATGTAGTCCCACCTAAATTTGAGCTAGATCTGACGAGTATTTTTTGAGTTATTTTGAAGTCGGTTATTTTTTCCTTGGTAAAATTCAGATTATTAGAGTAAACAACATAAACGAATAGATAAAGGCATATTTATTTGCCGCTCTCTAATCTATTGGTTTTCTTAACCGCTACGGATGCTTTCGTAAATACATTGTCTCTCCATCTTCTAGAGCACAGAACACCTAATTATTAGGTGTTCTGTGTTCTAGAGTGACGTACATTCTGCCGCTTGAAATACACCATGTACCTATAAGTCTACTAGATGTGGCATTTTAATATTATTATTATATTTTACAAGCTGATATGCAAATAGGCACGTTAGTCTACTCAATAAGTTCAAAATGGTTGAAATTAGACATACTGCTCTTGAAAATACGTGCGATAGCTCATTCTGTTCGGAATGATGTCTAGAAAAATGTTTCGGAAGCGTTTACCAGCACGTAAAAAATTGCAAAAGTTATTGACAAAATAAAGTTGAAAAAAAAAAGTATTTTGTTTTTGGTAATCACTCCGAAACTATTAATATTTAAGAAATTTTAAAACAAGATTTTTAAAGAAGAGGAAATTTCCAAACAATGACTCGCGACTCTCGAAACTCTATCTCCATTATTTATAACTTTAATTTAACGCTGAAAATGGGTCTCCACGCGGCATTTTTAAGTTGCGCGTGCGACGTCAAAACCGAGTTCGTCACACTCAATAATTTTTTAAGGTATTAATTATTAATTTAAAAAAATAAAAAAATATGGTGTATTCCAAACACTTCAGAGAATTTGCTCCCGTTGGAAATTTTGCTTAAAGTTAATTTTTCAACAAGTTAGACGATTGTTAATTAACTACATTTTCTCGAACTTCCATTTTCATTGTACATTAAAAAAAATGTTTAAGTAATTGTCCTATAAATTTTTCGCTTCGTGGAGCCCTTCTTATATACATGCTTAACGAGATCACGTCATAAAGTTTAAAAAGTTTTAATACTTTGTGTATAATAATTTTATAAGTTGAACAAAAAATGAAAAATCCAAATAACATTATTGAAAATATTTTTTTCCCAATTTATTATTACATAATCGTTTTGGCATTCATAAAAGACATTCACTGACTTGAAAAAAAAATCCCTCATTTTTTTATAATTTTTTTATTAACAAATAGACTATTTCAATGCTTTCAAGAAAAACTTTCTTAATACCTTATTCTTTATAAAATATGATGACTTTTGAAAAAAAATTTTTTTCTTAATAATGATATTTAATTGTTTATAATCGTTTTTTAATATTTCTATTGTTTGAATAATTAGTCAAGAATTTTTTTTTTCTTAAAAATTATAATTGACTGTCTTTAATAGAAATATAAAAAAAATAATTTTTTTATCAACAATTTCATTGTTTTTTAACTTAACAATTTGTTATAAACAAATTCTCAACTTTTTTATATATTTTTTCTGAAACTCCTAAAAATAAAAAAAACAGCGATGTATAACAAAGTACAGATAAAAACTTTTTTCAATTTTTAAATTTCGATTCGATAAAAAAACGAAAAAATTGTTTGTTCAACTTATAAAATTATTATACACAAAGTATTAAAACTTTTTAAACTTTTATGACGTGATCTCGTTAAGCATGTATATAAGAAGGGCTCCACGAAGCGAAAAATTTATAGGACAATTACTTAAACATTTTTTTTAATGTACAATGAAAATGGAAGTTCGAGAAAATTTAGTTAATTAACAATCGTTTAACTTGTTGAAAAATTAACTTTAAGCAAAATTTCCTACGGGAGCAAATTTTTTGAAGTGTTTCGAATACACCATATTTTTTTATTTTTTTTTATTAATAATGAATACCTTAAAAAATTATTGAGTGTGACGAACTCGGTTTTGACGCCGCACGCGCAACCTAAAAATGCCGCGTGGAGACCCATTTTCAGCGTTGAATTAAAGTTATAAATAATGGAGATAGAGTTTCGAGAGCCGCGAGTCATTGTTTGGAAATTTCCTCTTCTTTAAGAATCTTGTTTTAAAATTTCTTAAATATTAATAGTTTCGGAGTGATTACCAAAAACAAAATACTTTTTTTTTTCAACTTTATTTTGTCAATAACTTTTGCAATTTTTTACGTGCTGGTAAACGCTTCCGAAACATTTTTCTAGACGTCATTCCGAACAGAATGAGCTATCGCACGTATTTTTAAAAGCAGTATGTCTAATTTCAACCATTTTGAACTTATTGAGTAGACTACGTCACCTGATGATAAGAGGCCGTCGTGGCCCATAGACATAAGTAATTAGAATTAGGTATTATCGATGCTTTTGATAGTTTTAGGGTTGCGAAGTAAAATTGGAACTCTTATATAGTTTCGTCATGTCCGTCCGTCTGTCCGAAGCAAAGCGCCGAGACTAGAAAGTTGTAAAATTACAAGTAGCATGGATATACATATTTATTAAAGTCCAGAATCTTAGAATAAAATATTGAAAAACATTTTTTTTTCAGGGTGCCTTCCCTACAGGTAATGTGAGGATTAATTTTTTATTCGTCGCGTATAGCGTATAGCGTAGCGTTTTCAACGATAACCCACTGAATAGGTTCAGTGGGTTATCGTTGAAAAGGTATTTCAAAAATATTACGGGTCTTTTAAGACCATTTTTGAAATTAGGGTTTCCGTTTGTGAAATATTTGGCTTTAAAATGCTAATTTTGGTTAGAGTCAAGTCCCTCCCCTGCTGGCTAAACGGTTTAAGTTGGACATGTGAAAAAATTCTCAAAAATAGGTTATATGATGAATTTACAAGGAAAACTATTACGGCAGTGATAAGTAGTTAATGAGTATTAGTTGGTAAACTTACCACTTCGGAACCTAGCCTAGGGTAGCCTGACACGCACTTGCCCGATTTTTTCAAGCAAGACACAAAAACTACTAGATTAGCTTATTTTAATAACAAAGACTTAATAAGAGTCTTATTATTGACCTTGAATAGTAACCGTTCGCACACTAGTATGTACACATACCTTAAACTAAAGTAATTTAAGTATGACCCAAGAAATCTCCGAAGAATTTGTCTTCCAAGAAAATCAATAAACCTGGTTCTAAACCTATAAAAGTATCTGCCTTAGAATCTTTTATAGGTTTAGAAAAAAATATATTCATGACATTTAATGTTAAAACCCGTAATAGGATTCCAATAATTAAGATTTTACGAACTAGTATAGTCCTTAAATAAAAGTAGATAAAGAAGGAAAATAATTTTTAATCGCAGTAAAGTGTTATTCGTTCATGAAGCAAACACTGACTTCTAAGAGCGTTCAAGAAGCGAGCCCTACATTTTCTAATGCCAGCCTTAACCCTCAGCTGAATTAGGGGTGTCAAAACAGATTACGCACAATTTTATATTGTCAAATGTGTAGGTACTACTTTTCAGTTGGCTTTTTAGATTTCGGTTACCTGTAGCTCGAGCACGAATATTTGAAAGAAAGTATTCGTATGGTTAACGTAAGCAATTTTCCAAAGTTGTATGGCATTTTAGTACCATTTACGCACGAAAAAATGCCATACAAATTGCTTACGTTAACCATACGAATACTTTCTCGCAAATATTCGTGCTCGAGCTATTGTTTTGTCGACGACAAAACATTTTGAAGTATGTAACAATGTTACATTGTAATAAACAATGTAACATTAGTGGCCATAGCTACACCCACACAATGTTAAATAACAAATCTAGATTTTTATGGATTTTTGTTGTATGAGATTTGTTTTAGTAAAATAAATAATATTTATCCCGATCGAATAATTCGTTCCAAAGGTTTCACGTCACTAACAGACCCCTCAATGATTATGTTTGTACGTGTCAGAGCCAATTGCTCAAATAACTATTTAATTTCACGGCTAGCGGCCCATTGAACAACGATGTTCATTTATATGTCTACATACCGACTAGCCAAATAACGGCTGAATACAATTTTTACTATAATACGAGTACTAACGATATTTATTTTGTCGAAATATCGAAATATCAGAGTACAAAATAAATATTGTGAGTACCTACTCGTATTATAGTGAAATGTGTTCAGTCCACAATGAGTTAGCCTGAATATAAGTCCGACAGTAAAGCTAGAAGACGTTCGGAATGATACTGGGCACCTGATGCGGATTCCTATTTCTTTTTTAATTAAATTTAACCTAATCCAACCCAACTTTTTTATCAATTATAAAATAATGTTTGACTACCATCCTACATGATAGTAAGTGCCAATATGTAATTTAATTTATCCCATTTAAGTATTATTAAGTATTAATTCCCTAAGCGAAAGGTTTCTTAAAGCGCCATTTACTAAAAATTGTAGCCTGTTAATTGAAAAGCGATATAATCTTAATCATTTAATGTTACGGAGGCATTAAGTTAGCCGTGATGGAAAATAGGCATAAGGATTAGATAAACTATAAAGCTATGATTAAATGGCGTCAGTTAATTAATCGGCTAATTTAATGAGTTGAACAACAAGTGCATTTAAATACTTAACTTTACAGTGAGTAATTGTTGAGGGTTTTAAATCTGTTATTTGTTAAATTCCCTGAATTAAAAGATTAAAAAAATACATAATATAAAATAGTGTTTTGAGTGTTTTGCTTAACTTTGTTTAAAATACTTTATTTATAACAACGTACCTTAAGTAATAAAAAAACAAACAAAATACAATAAATGTCAAAAAAATATATAAAAGAATTCCTCATTGACAAAGCCTACTACAGCGTGATTGAATACATAAAAGACAAGATAAATTAAAACATAAACCATAATATTTTGACAATAATAATAATTCTATGAATAAGATAATATTTTATTTAATTTTTATGATATAACTACAAAATACAAACTGCCTCTCCTCTCGAATTGCTGTGTCTTGGCAAGGACATCTGTTCACTTTAATCATAATTTAAAGTAGGTAGGTACATAATATATGTGTGTATATCTGATTATGTATGTATTTTGTGTTATTGTGGCATGCATTTTGCAATTAATAAAGAATAAAGAATATTTATTGATTGTGACAACCCTAGGTAACTCCTGCGTCATTATTCTGGAGTGCACTCCTCACGTCGATCCCGCTTCACTGCAACACATTATAATTATTTTGAAAGTTTTCTCTATTAAGTGAGGGTGCTGTCAAAGAGATCTCTCAACGTCCCTTTACGTGAGAGATTTTAAGTTAACTGTAATATATTGAGAGAATTATTTTTATAAATTGTAGAGCGTAAATAAGCATGTGCATGTATTATAAATATTATAATATAGTTTACTACAGTTAGCATAGTTTACAGACTTCAAATAATTAAAAAACCAAAGACTTTCTGTTATGTGCCAGTTCAGTTTATTGTAATTCATAGAAAATATCTAAAGTAACATACATATCCTGAAAGTAGTTTGTTAGGAATTGGTAACTGAATCGATTTCACGCATTTTTAATACAGGTTTTTTTTAACCCTAAAATAAAATTAACATTAAGTAAATTACGTCACCCACTTCTTTAAACAATCGAAACAAAAAAAAAATGATAGTTAAGTCAATGCAATAATAAAGTTTAAAAATATCAAAGCTTCATTTTAACCACGTTTTAGAAAATCATACAAGTATACTATTAAACTCGCACAAAATACTTAGTTCGACTCTGTCGATCGACACACGAATACCATCGAATGTCAATTTCAACGTAAACATAGAATAACTTCTCAATATCTCACCCATCCAATAAAATATTAACCTGAACGTTGAAACCCGATAATTATGTAACTCAAGATATGGTACAAAGCGCAATTAAACTTTAATGGAGCTAAGTGTTTATTAAGGAAAACTTATTCAGTGTTACTGATACCACATAGCTTGTCGAAATTCGGATAAATTCCCTATTAGAGAATTCAGTGTACGAGACAGTTAAATAATTATGACGACGTAAATGTTTTTAGTAAAATATTGTTCGTAAACTTGTTTTTCTCTAAGTGGCTGTCGCAAGTGTTAGTTTATATAAAATTTAAAATTCAAAATTAAAATCCGTTACTATTTACATGTTAAATAAATAAACGCTTGCGCACTCATTCCCAGTAAGTCCCTGTATCGCGGGTGGCATGGACAACACAAACAGGACATCACTATATTATTATTATAATAATAACACCCATGACCTAAGTACAAATATTTATCTCTCAAATTAGTATCTGCCCCTGCCAGGAATCGAATCCTTAGCTAACTTTGTTCTTGGACTTTCGTCCTAGTTCAACATTTGGTTGCCGTTAACAGTTGGTAAAGGAACTTTCAATACACGAATTAACTACCAAAGCTCTATATCTGCTCATTGACTACAAAATATTACATGATTTTAAAGCAGCGCATAAAGGAGCATATCGCAGCAGTCAAAAAGAACGACGGGAATAAATCAGCTGTTGCAGAACATTTTCTCGAATCAGGTACTAACCATTGGATCGAGCTTCACAATCCTCAGGTAATTGCCGTGGAACGCCACTATATACCACGGCTAGTGCGTGAAACCATTGAAATCAAAAAACACCCCAAAAAATTTAATAGGGAGGACGATTTTAAGTTATCACCGACGTGGAATCCAGTGGTTAGTTTATGCAAGTCCCGAAAAGTGTCTAGTGTTGTGCGACAAGATGTGGTCAGTGTTGTGTGTCGTGATATGGTTCACAAAACTCAAAAACGATAGAGACATAAAGTAGACTGATGTATTAGTGTCAAACGTCATCTGACATCTAACATCCGGTTTCTGACAACGTCATCCGTCATAGACCAATTAATCAACGTCGTCTGTCAACCTGTCAAGAGCTTCTCCGCGCCACCGCAGTCTAGCCGTGACCATGATCCCTGCAACTGGGTCGAAATATCGGCGTATAAAATAAAATAAAATAAAATAATTATATCGTGAGTACCCGTATTACAGTAAAAAAATACAAAATATTAAATATCCTTACAAAACCAATAATATTTTGGTGACACTATTTAGTGCACGTAATTAAAACAGCGCGCTAAGTTTCCGCAAGTCGGATGCTGCAACATGAATATTCTGTTCGAAGGAGCTTGTATGCCCCAAGTTTGAACCGTACCTAACTTGGAACGTCCCGACTATCGGTGCAACCGTGTAACGTGTAATACACGCGTTTGATTCACTTGCTATTATTAATAAAAAATAAACAAAAACGCTTACACACTCATACACCCCCGCAGTATATTTTTATCTGTTTCGCGGGAGGCATGGACGACACGTATAAAACATAACAATCATCTATTACATAAAGCCGGCTAATTCCATTAAAAAAGTTCTACCTATTTTAGTCAAAATAATACTCGTGCATGTTAAGATTTTCAGTCCTGGCTAGCTATTAACATCCTGCTCAAATGTTACTCCTCAATTACTTGTATAGTGCTTTGGTTGCAGTCGAACGTCAGTTAAAAAGCGGAGGCGCTGCTTGCTTGGCCGTCGGTGATCAAATAATTAGTATTATACACATACAAAGCTGGTAGAGTGTAGACATCACTTCTGGCAGAAATAATAAGCATAAAGAAAGACAGTGTAAAGAAAAACATAAAGGAATTAAGAAAAACAGTTTTTTCCAAAATGACCTTAACAGAAATACTTTCCAGAGCTTGCAGAATTCTAAACGGGAACGGTAGGTAGAGAGCTACCTAGTATTATAGTTACTACGTAGTAAAAATTCTTTTCACTTTTAAATACTTCTCTTCTTTATTTAAATACTGTAAAAGTTGGCCGATATATAGCGGTAATTAAAAGAAGAGCGCACAGCTACTTAACTTTAAATTATGGTTAAGTATTCACGGTGCGCTCGGGACGGCAAATAGGAAGATAAAACATCAGTGACTTTGAAAAATAGCTCACAAACTTCACTCTTTGCGTCACATTCAACTTAGATCATACCACACGTAAAATACGTTCCAATATTCACAAGTCAAAATGCTCGCAAAGAACTTAGAAAGCAAACGAGAAAATTTACAGACGCTGAAAATTCACTTAGAAAATAAACATTTCTACAAAGTCTTTTTTATAAAATGTGCATTTTCACTGAGTGCAGTGGAATGGCTCTTTTATGATCCTACGTTTAAAGCCACGTTAACGTTTGTTCGAGGTATTTCTCACGGGAAGCATACTTCGACAGCGCTTTTCGACGGTTCGGAGACGAAAAACGTGTGAGCAATATTATTATCTCTCCATGTTCTTCAAATTACTTTTGACATTTATTTTGTAATTTATATTTATTTATTGACATTAATAAGTTCTTTGTATTATAATTAATTAGTTTTGACATTCGTATTCATAAAGCCATTCATTAGTGGCTCTTCATATTTTTCTATTTCAATACTTATTTATAACTTATTTGATTTATCAAATTGCCGTCAATCAATAGTTAAAAACTTCGAAGTTTTATTAAAATCTTTTTGTCACTAATTCTTTATGGCCATACATTTTTCGTAGTAGATTTAAAAAATATTAATAAAAGTAATTATTTTTCCTCAAGAAATTATACCAGGACCGTGATTTATTCCACAGATTTATATGATTTTTAATAATTTATATTAATGTATACAAAAAGTTGTATCAAAATGAACATTTATTACTGTCCAACACTTCTAAAGAGCTTACGCTTACGCAAGCGACATTGTGAAAATCTCTAGAGAATTAAAATTACTACGTCTAGTGTCAAAACCATATGACTCGGTTTTCAAAATAACTATTGTAAATAATTAATAATGAAATCATGAAAGATTTCCTAAGTTACAATCACTGCATGTTATGTTAAAGCTTGAAGTAGGTTTTCTCGAATGGATAGTTGCTCTTGGCCATTATTACGATACATGGACACAAGGGCGATTCGCCCCGAAATCCTGAAAGGCTCAGCCGATTTAAATGATATAACGTTTATAAATCAACTCAATCATGTCAATATTGCTCATAGCCCGTCGACTGTGTCGTTCAATGCTTATTAACAAGTAACAACTACGGTTGGTTAGACGGTAATGGCAAAACTTCTTGTGCATCCCCATTTTTTTCTAGCCTGAGGATATGACGACAAAGAACGGAGAGACGGGCTTCCTGATGGTAAATGGTCACCGTTGCTTATCAACATTAGAATAATATAAAGCAACACAAGTCACCAATGGTTAGGGGAGCTCTATTTACCTACGCGTTACTTCGGAGAACACGTTTAGTCGTCGGTACCTGCTGGCAACGTCAGATAACATTGCAGTCGGTAATGTCGGTATGTCATATCGGAGAAAATTTTCGACGCCTTGGATTACCTCTAACCTACCCCACTAGACTGGAGCAACATGGTGAAGTATGATCTTGATCCTTGCCTGGCTCTAGGCTAAACACTTGTTTATTATTATTGTCCTGTATGCGGTTATTGATTTGTAGCCAAAATATAATAACTACGTTATACGTTGTTATTAAATTAACAACGGTCATGGTACCTACCATACTACTACTACTACTAATACTACCATATACATAGTTGCTGAGCATGCTGGTTTTACAAGTATATAAACAGATCCTTTTATTACATCATTAGTTTAAAACGACCCGAAAGAGCCGATTGCGTTGTAAGAGAATTTAATCGAAAGTTTTATGTAGTGTGAGGTCAGTTGAGGGTCGCAGAACTCGGCGAAAATACCGGCATTCGGAATTGTCGGGATTCCGTGGAACTCAGGGCACAGGTTTTAATTGTGGGTGTAATTGCTTTAGCGAAAATTGCGAAAATTGTTCTCGCAATTCTAGGACACGAGCTAAAAATCTTATTTGTACTTAATACTATCTATTTATTTCGAAAATGAAAACCTCGTGTTGAGAATACGTGTGATATTTATTGAGCTTGGATGTAGGTATATTTTAATCCATGTTACTAGGTAGTAGGTAAGTGCGATAGTCCTATTCAGTTGGATGGAGTTTATGACTGAAACACAGTTTAAATTAAAACCTTTTGATTGATCGAATTATTAAACTCATTTGCAATTTGCAATTTTTTGTTCAGTGCGTCTTTATCCTCCGTTTTTTAATTAAATACTCCATCCAGAAATGAGTGAAAGTCAATAGTAATTAACACAGAAATTGGAGGCCCTTAAAAAGTACTGACATTGGATTTTACGAAGTCTTCGTAAAGATCAATCGTGACAGTTTTCTTTATTTCCTTATTTTAGTTCTTTTGAAGTAATTTGTTCTTTTTGAAGTTGAAACAATAAACATTTTCAATTCTATTCCAACGCACGTTGCAGCGTACGTGAATAATAATTTACCTACAAAGTAATATTTGTACTGAAGCAAGTATGGGCAGTAAACTCGTCTTTCAAAGAAGCTAAGTAATTTTATCTAGCGTTGAAGTAAAAACACCTGAGACCAAGTGAAAAGAAGTAAGAGAAAGACAATTTTAAAATCATAAAATATTTCCCTCAAGCTGGTTAGAGCTAGACAGTACGAGTATGAAAGGTTGAGAATCAAAGATACCATTCGAACGCTAAACAGCTTTACGAACTTTGACTTCACAGGCTCGATATATGAAATCTACATGAATTCACGTACACCGCCGATGCAAATACGTCAAAGAAAACTTTATTCGCTGGCTGCACGGAAGACGTAACGAGCCAACAAAGCTGTTACGAGTAAAGACCTGCCGACAGGTACATGGCGTAAAGTATAGGAGATCGATGTTACTCTAATTGTGGAACTTGCGTATTTATCCGACTGAATTCCGTATGAAATAGCGTATACTGAAGTAAGATTTTTCCATATTAAAAGGAGGAAAACTCTTAAGGTGGCCACTCACGGTCGCGCCATTTGGCGTGGCTCCAAATGACATATTATGTCAAAATGGCGCGATTGGACATACAGATTTTTATATCACGTCGTCAGTTTTTCACATTCACGATCAAATTTTTGCTGTATATCACGCCATTTGACGCGATGGACTGATCGTGAGTGGCCACCATTACTCTAAAAAAACATAATATTATTATCTAGATTTTGTGATAATATTTGAGGTGGATGGAAAAGTGTGTCATTGAATCCTAGACAACGTATTGAAACTTCTTGTGACTCGTTCTAACTTGGATTAATCGTTATTTTTCAGGGTCTCGCATCAGGAGCCCACTTCACAGCCTGGATAGCGGCAATCTCTTGCATGAGTCAGACGCCAAACAACTCGTCGTGTACCGTCTGAGGGCTTGAGAGACATTTTTTATTATAGTTAATAAATAATAATAATTATAGTTCTTTATTTCTTTTTACCCAACTGCCAAGGAAGGGTTATGTTTTTGTAGCAGGCGGGTTATTACTAAATTTTTAAATTTATACTAGTTTCCCTTTCATGTGGATTGTCAGGTCGTTTGTCAGCTATTTCTATGAAAAATATCGAAGAGAATCAGACCGCTACAGCTTGTATCTTCACACCATACAGCGAGGAGGTGTAGAGCTATTCCTGCCGTAAGCTTAAGTTCCCTTGCGACGAACCACATCCCGAATAAGCGTTTTATCGTTCGTTCACAGATTCGCCTGGGTAGACTTTTCAAGTAGAGGATATCGTAATTATAAATAAATGCGAGTATAACCAGGCCTGGCGCACTCCGCACTTTTGGTATGATGTTACAAGTACGTGCTGCGTTTGACGTGTCGGGTCAATTTTAGAAGGGCTGCCACGCGTCGCCTTGCCACGCCGGCCGTGTAATACATTCGTAATCAATCACACATGTCTTCACAAAAAAAGAAGACAACCCTGACGTTGTCAGAAAGGACAAGAGTTATGATTAGAAAGAGAGACAACGTCTAGATGTCAACGTTTGTTGACGATTAGCGCTGAGCGACCTGTGCACTTTATTGTGTCGGAGCAAGTGTCGCTGTTTATTTATATGATTTTGCGGAGTGACTTTTCTGTACCAATAAGTACTATTAAGTATTCTGTGGTATTATAAATTAAAACATTATTTTGTATAATAACATAGTACCTACTTATTTATGTTAGTTTCTTGCACTTCAGTAGGGTAATGTTAGTTTTTTTGATGTCATGTATTATGTATGTCATGTAGTATGTATGTCATGTAGTATGTATGTTATGATTTTTGTGTATGCTATCATCGAGTCAAATCGTTTTTGTGTTTGAAATACCTATATGTTAAACTCAAAAACGCATTGTCTCGAAGCTACAATACTCCTAACAATACAATAGGGATGTTGACTAATTTTAGGATTCAATTTGATTTTATAGATAGAACCTGAAGATTCACGAAAAAAATATTATAAAAATAATAATCTTCAATTTAAAAACAAAAATTGATAAATAAAAAGCATTTTCAAATTTCCCACCAAAAACGTCACGTGACGTCACTAGCCGATATTCAATACTATATGTCGACTGAAGTTAGTTGCACTTGCATATAAAATAAGAACAATGACGTCATAAGCTCAAATTGGCGTTTGAGGTCACGTGACAGTGAGTACTATTTTTAACATTTTAAAATAATAATATTTAATTTATTGTGATTGATTTCCACAAAAGAATAATATTTTAAGTGTTTAAATGTTTTCCTTTATACTTTAAACATAAATTTACTTTAATTTACTGATAGTGTCAACATCCCTATTAAATATTCCATCTTTCCAAAGAACCATTCAATAACACGAATATAATGTCACTCATTCTCTGAAGAACTGGTATTTTAAATACATTTCACATTGTAGTACAAATATGAACAAAGTAAAAATAGACCGGGCAATCCGTTTATATTTCCGCGAAGATATTCACGTTTGATGTTATAGCCCCTAAATCTGAACGCTTTCAGGCTCGCCGAAAGAAATATGACCCTGACCATATTAACCGCAGAGCGCGCGCTAAATTTTCGTATGTGGCCACAGTTCTAAAAATCTACTTTGTTGTCCACGTGGCACAGACGGAATGCTCTGATGGGATTTGCGGTCACAATTTCGTGTTTACATGAATCACAAAGACAAAACACAAAGGCATAATCTACTTTGTACTCGTATCGGATATTGCGACGTGGTCCTAGCTTTAAATTATGTTGATATACATAAGTAACATTTGCCTGAAGGCTGAAGCGTTTTACTTTTTCTGAGTAGGTATAGTTAATCCGTAGCTAGCGGTTTGTTTTGTAGAAAGAAATTGTGAAATATATAAATTTCAGTTTGTGGTGAGCTATGATATACCTAATAAGTTGCTTGTAGAACAGCATATTGAAGTGATTCATTAAAAAAGTACGGATAAATTTTCAATGAATTTCCAAATCTTTTAACTGGTTTACACTAAAGTTCTCATGTCCAATGTGTTACTGTTATTGATTGTATCTACAAATCTAACCTTAGTATAAGCCTCTAAAGCATCGTATAAGCCTCGCCATGAAGTGCCTCCTAAACACATATATTCTAGTCAGGAAACAGACAGGGTTAGCAGTTGCTCCAACGCTTGCGTTAATGAAATACAAGTCTGCAGACGACTTGTGAGATATTTGAGCGACAGCCCACTGTTATCTACGATGTTACTGTATACCTAATAATACACATACAACATAATATTGCAACTGACGATGCAATAAAGAAATAGACACACTGCAATTTTTAAATACATATTTAATCTGTTGTCAATTCTTGATGATAATAATGAAATATGAGATCTGCAAGGCTATTCTGTTTTGTAACTTGACAGCGGAGTTTCAAAATTGACGTTCGAGTTCTAGGATCACTTCACTTCGCAAGTGCGTACTAGATGATTAGATAATGACATGTCAATATGATGCAAGTTCGCTTTTGTTTTGTAACTTGACAGCGGAATACACGATGAGTTTCTAAATTGAAGTTAGAGTTCGAGACTCCCTTCACCTCGCAAGTGCGTACCAGATGATTAGAGAATCACATATCAAGATCTCGGACTCGAACTTCAATTTTGAAACTCATCGCGGATTCCGCTGTCAAGTTACAAAACTGAATAGCCTTGCTGGAAGAGGTTGTTGTGTAGAGATAAAACCGCTCGTATTATTTTATAATATGCTTATAATGTATAGCATTGTTTTACCCTATTGGTCTTTAATAATAAGTTTTAAAGTTTTATTAATAAATAAATTAGGGTATTAAGAACGATAGAGAATCGAGCCCGAAAACTGACTAATATAAAGCATGTACGGGGTAGAAATTACGGTGCCGTCGACTTTATTCACCTAGGTTAATTCACTCGAAGACGAAATTTTTAAACATTTTATTTCACTGTTACATTGCTTTGCCAATTGGACAACAACTCCAGAGCTCTATAAATATCTTGAAATGTTCAACAAACACCGATAAGCCACTGTCAAAGTTGTCTTAAGTGTACAGAAGAGTCTTCGGTCTCATCGGGGCCAGAATACAGTGGAAAGCTCTTTAGAGTTGCGAATCCGATTGTCGCGGCTTCGAAAGCGAGTTAAAGTGTTCATGCCTTCCTCGCAAATGTTGCTTTCGTTTTATGTGTCTAAATAAATATTTTTGTATGCATATTGTTGATAATGATGATATTTTGGTCGGGGTTTATTATAAAGATAGCTTCAGGTAATAATTCCAAAAGTGAAAAAACAAACGGGAACTTTCAATACACGAATTAACTACCAAAGATCTGTATCTGCTCATTGACTACAAAATATCACATGATTTTAAAGCAGCGCATAAAGGAGCATATCGCAGCAGTCAAAAAGAACGACGGGAATAAATCAGCTGTTGCAGAACATCTTCTCGAATCAGGTACTAACCATTGGATCGAGCTTCACAATCCTCAGGTAATTGCCACGGATCGCCACTATATTTTGGTTTTCACCCGCACTAATTAAAATGTTAACTGAAAAACTAAAATATAGAACAAAACACCGTAAATATAAAAACCCTCGCGACTTGTTATCATTTGAGCTTTTGAGAGAGAGAAGTACTAAGTTACGTGATCTAAACTACAAAACATATCTAGAAAGACTGGAATCATCCCTCTTATCAAACCCCAAATTAATATGGTCATTTATTAAGCATAAGAGAGGTGGTACTAGTACTTACCCCTCTCAAATGAACTCTGAGGATAATGTTGCATCAACTGGACCAGACATCTGTGATCTATTTGCGGCTCAATTTTCTTCAGTTTACACTAGTAATTCTACTCCTGTTCATAAAGAGTCTTACGCACTTCCTGCCACCAATTATCTAACTACTATAGCAGTAACAAAAGATCAGATTTACAGAGTATTAAAGAGACTTGACATTAGGAAGGGAGCCGGCTCCGATGGTATACCTGCTGTGTTTGTTGTCAGATGTGCCAGCGCTTTAGCGATGCCCCTCTCTATTATTTTTAATACATCCCTCAGCTCTGGTACATTTCCAACTGCATGGAAAGACGCCCTCATCATACCCTTGTTTAAAGGTGGCGACGCCTCCTTCGCTAAAAACTATAGGCCTATATCCATAATTAATATATTTGCGAAGGTATTCGAAATCCTGTTATGCCCAATTTTAACCTGGCATTTTAAACAATTAATTGCGCCCGAACAACACGGATTCGTTAAAGCACGCTCCACAGCAACCAATCTGACTTGCTTTGTCAACGACCTTGTTGAGGGAGTCGATCGTGGCCATTCATTAGACGTAATTTACACTGACTTCAGCAAGGCCTTTGACAAAGTCAATCACGAATTGCTCTTGAGGAAACTATCATCCATTGGATTAGCTGGCAATATCTTGAACTGGTGCAAGTCATACTTAGCTAACAGGAAATCCACAGTTGTAATAGGTGGTCACAGGTCTAAGCCTTTCAAAGCTATATCAGGAGTACCTCAGGGCTCACACTTGGGTCCCTTATTATTTAATGTTTTTATCAACGACATATGTCATTGTTTTCAAAATTCAAAGTTTTACTTGTTCGCCGACGATCTTAAATTTTACAGGATAGTTGATTCGGCCAATGATGTGAGTTTATTGCAAAATGACTTGGATACTCTTGTAGCGTGGTGTGAGTTAAACTACATGAGCTTAAATATCAATAAATGTCATGTAGTAAGGTTTACCAGGAAAAAAATATCTATTCCCAGACATTATTGTATTAACTCTGTTAAGCTTAGTGAGGTAAACAGCATTCGCGACTTAGGTGTCACCCTCGATAGCAAATTGCGATTTAACATCCACATTGAAAATATTGTAAAAAAAGGGTTCCAAAACTTAGGATTTGTTTTACGTAATTGCAAAGAATTCAAGCAACCAAGAACTAAAATTGTGCTTTTCTCTGCGCTTGTACGCAGCGGTCTTGAATACTGTAGTGTAGTTTGGAATCCGCACTACAAGATTCATATCAAGCGCATAGAAAACGTACAGAAAAGATTCTTGTGGCACTTATCATACAGTTGCAATTTAGCAAAAGTTTTAAAAAGTTATGACGATCGACTAAGTTATTTTCGACTTAAGTCACTTTTCTGCCGCAGAAAGTTTTTGGATAGCATGTTTCTGTTTAAACTCATCAATGGTCACACAGACAGTATGTACTTACTATCTAAACTTAGTATATCAGTGCCTAAGAGATTGCCAAGACCTATGAAATACTCTCCATTTTTACGAGCAAAGGCACGATCTAATTTAGGACATTACTCACCAATCAATAGATTAATGTGCACTTATAATTCTGTTCACAACATGTGCATTGATGTTGACCTTAGTGCTCAAAGTGGTATCGGACCACGAAAGTTGTATAATAAAACAACCTCTGCTGCTATTGATGTTTTCTCGAACAGTTATTACACATTCAAAAAGAATATTTGGAAGATATTAGTGTAACATATCCACAATAATCTGATTAACCTATGTAAATTATTGTATTGCAATATGCTTATTAATTTATTATTCATTTTCATGTTTTCAATTTAATTTATACTTTAAAACCCACTATAACTTCACTTTATTAAGTAATTGTTTATTTTATAACTAATTTATTTGTAATTAAAATGTTACATAATTTATATTGATTATTTTATGGGTATTAATTTCTCATCTGTGATAATTTATTTGTAAATCAATTAATTTAATCTATATACTTCATTTTTATTCTCGTATGATGAATTAATTTTAATTTAAACTCTTCTTCAAACGATTATTAGTCAATTATTATACCTACATGTTTCATCAATCTTTATAATTTATTTTATTAAATAATTTTGTACCTACGTTTTATCATGCATTGTTGTATGTACCTATAATTGAAGTGACACTAACCTTTAAGATACATTTGTTTGCCTATATTTCTATTGTATTAACACAGTGTTCATTTTGTTGGTGCATTAAATAAATAAATAAAATAAAATAAAATATACCACGGCTAGTGCGTGAAGCCATTGAAATCAAAAAACACCCCAAAAATTTTAATAGGGAGGACGGTTTTAAGTTATCACCGACGTGGAATCCAGTGGTTAGTTTATGCAAGTCCCGAAAAGTGTCTAGTGTTGTGCGACAAGATGTGGTCAGTGTTGTGTGTCGTGATATGGTTCACAAAGCTCAAAAACGATCGAGACATAAGGTAGATAGATTGATGTATTAGTGTCAAACGTAGACCAATTAATCAACGTCGTCTGTCAACCTGTCAAGAGTTTCTCCGCGCCACCGCAGTCTATGCGTGACCACGATCCCTGCAACTGGGTCGAAATATCGGCGTATAAAATAAAATAAAATAAAATAAAATAAAATAATTATATCGTGAGTACCTGTATTACAGTAAAAAATACAAAATATTAAATATCCTTACAAAACCAATAATTTTGGTGACACTATTTAGTGCACGTAATTAAAACAGCGCGCTAAGTTTCCGCAAGTCGGATGCTGCAACATGAATATTCCGCTCGAAGGAGCTTGTATGCCCCAAGTTTGAACCGTACCTAACTTGGAACGTCCCGACTATCGGTGCAACCGTGTAACGTGTAATACACGCGTTTGACTCACTTGCTATTATTAATAAAAAAAATAAACAAAAACGCTTACACACTCATACACCCCCGCAGTATATTTTTATCTGTTTCGCGGGAGGCATGGACGACACGTACCTATAAAACATCACAATCATCTATTACATAAAGCCGGCTAATTCCATTAAAAAAGTTCTACCCATTTTAGTCAAAATAATACTCATGCATGTTAAGATTTTCAGTCCTGGCTAGCTATTAACATCCTGCTCAAATGTTACTCCTCAATTATAGAGCAAGATCCCAGGGCCACCAGACGTCACGTATTTTCTGACGGACGAAATGTGGACGATTGAGTAGGGTTAGTATGTACTATGAGCGTATGCCTACCTGCTAGCTTGGTCAAACGGCCAATTCCCAGGCCATATCAGGTGATCAAGGTACATAAAAACATTATAAACTTCACGTAAATTCTCATGGCTGATTTTCACGTATGTTCTAGATAATATAGTTAAAAATAAGTCGTCAATGCTCCCAGACACTTTCCGTCGGCCATATTGCTTGCCAGACGCTTTAAAGCTCTCAAAATAATAAGGTGTAAACACTAATCGACTCCTGTAGAATTCGAAGAACAATCAAATTGCGCGGTGTAAAAGTGTCTGTTTTGGTGTAGGCGCACATAACTAATTATTTTGGGAGATTTAAAGTGTCTACAGAGCAATATGGCCAACGGAAAGTATCTGGGAGCATTGACGACTTACTTTTAACTATATTATCTAGAACATCGTGAAAATCAGCCATGAGAATTCACGGGAAGTTTATAATGTTTTTATGTACCTTGATCACCTGATACCTGGAAATTGGCCGTTTGACCAAGTTAGCAGGTAGGCATACGACCGTAATATACACTAACACTACTCAATCGTCCACATTTCGTCCGTCAGAAAATACGTGACGTCTGGTGGCCCTGGGATCTTGGACCATTACTTGTATAGTGCTTTGGTTGCAGTCGAACGTCAGTTAAAAAGCGGATACGCTGCTTGCTTGGCCGTCGGTGATCAAATAATTAGTATTATACACATACAAAGCTGGTAGAGTGTAGTCATCACTTCTGGCAGAAATAATAAGCATAAAGAAAGACAGTGTAAAGAAAAACATAAAGGAATTAAGAAAAACAGTTTTTTCCAAAATGACCTTAACAGAAATACTTTCCAGAGCTTGCAGAATTATAAACGGGAACGGTAGGTAGAGAGCTACCTAGTATTATAGTTACTACGTAGTAAAAATTCTTTTCACTTTTAAATACTTCTCTTCTTTATTTAAATACTGTAAAAGTTGGCCGATATATAGTGGTAATTAAAAGAAGAGCGCACAGCTACTTAACTTTAAATTATGGTTAAGTATTCACGGTGCGCTCGGGACGGCAAATAGGAAGATAAAACATCAGTGACTTTGAAAAATAGCTCACAAACTTCACTCTTTGCGTCACATTCAACTTAGATCATACCGCACGTAAAATACGTTCCAATATTCACAAGTCAAAATGCTCGCAAAGAACTTAGAAAGCAAACGAGAAAATTTACAGACGCTGAAAATTCACTTAGAAAATAAACATTTCTACAAAGTCTTTTTTATAAAATGTGCATTTTCACTGAGTGCAGTGGAATGGCTCTTTTATGATCCTACGTTTAAAGCCACGTTAACGTTTGTTCGAGGTATTTCTCACGGGAAGCATACTTCGACAGCGCTTTTCGACGGTTCGGAGACGAAAAACATGTGCGTAATATTATTATCTCTCCGTGTTCTTCGAATTACTTTTGACATTTATTTTGTAATTTATATTTATTTATTGACATTAATAGATTCTATTGAATTATTAATCATTGTTTTGACATTCGTATTCATATAGCCTCCACTTCATTAGTGGCTCTTCATATTTTTCTATTTCAATCGTTATTTATAACTTATTTGATTTATAAATCAAATTGCCGTCAATCAATAGTTAAAAACTTCGAAGTTTTACTAAAATCTTTTTATCACTAATACTCCATAGCCATACATTTTTCGTAGAAGTTTTAAAAATATCAATAAATGTAATTATTTTTCTGAAGAAATTAAACCAGGACCCAGCTATTTATACGATTTTTAATAATTTATATTAATGTATCCAAGAGTTGTATAAGAATTAACATTTATTACTGTCCAATGATTCTACAGACCTATCTTACGAAAGCGACATTGTGATTTAAGCGAATTTTATTACTACGTCTAAATGTCAAAACCATGTAACTCTGTTTTTAAAATAACGTTAATAATACATTGTATATTAAAATCATGAAAGGTTTCATAAGTTACAATCACTGCTTGTAATGTTAAAGCTTGAAGTATGTTTTCTCGAATGGATAGTGCGTTACAGTTGCCTATTATTACGACACATGTACACAAGGGCGATTCGCCCCGAAATCCTGAAAGGCTCAGCCGATTTAAATGATATTACGTCTATAAATCAACTCAATCAAGTCAATATTGCTCATAGCCCGTCGACTGTGTCGTTCAATGCTTATTAACAACTACGGTTGGTTAGACGGTAATAGCAAAACTTCTTGTGCATCCCCATTTTTTTCTAGTCTGAGGATATGACGAATGAGTAGACGGGCTTCCTGATGGTAAATGGTCACCGTTGCTTATCAACATTAGAATAATACACTACAAGTCATCATAGGTTCGGGGAGCTCTATTTACGCGTTACTTCGGAGAACAAGTTAAGTCGTCGGAACTCGCTGGTAACGTCAGATAACGTTGCAGTGGGTATGCCATATTGGAGGCCTTCGGACTGCGTGACATTTCAACACCTTGGTTTACCTCTAACCTGGGGTAGGACTGGAGCAACATGGTGAAATATGATCTTGATCCTTGCTGGCTCGAGGATAACTCTTGTCTTGTATTAAATAAGTACGAGTAACCACCCTCGCTTTGCTTCGGTTTTCTTATTTTTTTTACAGCTCTGGTTAGATTGTTGGAGTTTTAGTAAGGATGCCTAATTTTTTTGAAAATATATATAGCCTATGTCACCCGGGGATAGTGTAGCTTCCCGACATAGAAATAATTTTTTAAATCGGTTCAGTAGTTTAGGAGCCTTTTCAATGCAAACAATCAAATCTTTCCTGAATTTGTCCTGAATGCGGTTAATGATTTGAAGCCAAAATATACTACCGTTTTAGGGTCATGGTATCTACCTATACATTTGAGAATTCGTGAAATATTGAGTTGCTGAGTATGCTGGTTTTACGAGTATACCTATAAACAGATCCTTTTATTATATCATTAGTTTAAAACGACCCGAAAGAGCCGATTGCGCTGTAAGAGAATTTAATCGAAAGTTTTATGTAGTGTGAGGTCAGTTGAGGGTCGCAGAACTCGGCGAAAATACCGGCATTCGGAATTGTCGGGATTCCGTGGAACTCAGGGCACAGGTTTTAATTGTGGGTGTAATTGCTTTAGCGAAAATTGCGAAAATTGTTCTCGCAATTCTAGGACACGAGCTAAAAATCTTATTTGTACTTCATACTATCTATTTATTTCGAAAATGAAAACCTCGTGTTGAGAATACGTGTGATATTTATTGAGCTTGGATGTAGGTATATTTTAATCAGTTGGATGGAGTTTATGACTGAAAGACAGTTTAAATTAAAACCTTTTGATTGATCGAATTATTAAACTCATTTGCAATTTTTTGTTCAGTGCGTCTTTATCCTCCGTTTTTTAATTAAATACTCCATCCAGAAATGAGTGAAAGTCAATAGTAATTAACACAGAAATTCGAGGCCCTTAAAAAGTACTGACATTGGATTTTACGAAGTCTTCGTAAAGATCAATCGTGACAGTTTTCTTTATTTCCTTATTTTAGTTCTTTTGAAGTAATTTGTTCTTTTTGAAGTTGAAACAATAAACATTTTCTATTCTATTCCAACGCACGTTGCAGCGTACGTGAATAATAATTTACCTACAAAGTAATATTTGTACTGAAGCAAGTAAAACTCGTCTTTCAAAGGAGCTAAGTAATTTTATCTAGCGTTGAAGTAAAAACACCTGGGACCAACCGAACAAGAAGTAAGAAAAAGACAATTTTAAAATCATAAAATATTTCCCTCAAGCTGGTTAGAGCTAGACAGTACGAGTATGAAAGGTTGAGAATCAAAGATACCATTCGAACGCTAAACAGCTTTACGAACTTTGACTTCACAGGCTCGATATATGAAATCTACATGAATTCACGTACACCGCCGATGCAAATACGTCAAAGAAAACTTTATTCGCTGGCTGCACGGAAGACGTAACGAGCCAACAAAGCTGTTACGAGTAAAGACCTGCCGACAGGAACATGGCGTAAAGTATAGGAGATCGATGTTACTCTAATTGTGGAACTTGCGTATCTATCCGACTGAATTCCGTATGAAATAGCGTATACTTAAGGGCTTGTACACAAAACTGCGATGCGACGTCGCATCGCAAAAACCTGCGAGCTCGCACGTCGCGTCGCAAGAACTTGCGAATTGATTCGCATCGCGCATTCCTGCGATGTTACGTCATACTTGTTGACAACACTTTTAAGTCGGCTCTGAGACAGCGTTTTGGCAAGACGTACACACATCAAATAAAGTTTGAGATCACTTTGAAAATACGAAATCTTTTTTGTTACCTTAAAATGAAACGTTTTTTCTTTTTCTTCTAAGATTCTTCATTTAAAAATCAAATCTTTTAATAACAAATTCATATTTTCGATGAAAATAGTTCCCTTCGGCGTTCATAATAGTAATAAATGGATGAACCCAAAATCTTCTTTGTATCTTTTGCCTGTATCTCCTAAACAATAACAAAAGTGCACACTTCTTTTTACGATCCATGTCACGACCTAGTTTTCAACGGTCGTCAAAGGTATGGTCACCTTATCGTGGAAGGGACACGCCTTGCCGCACGAAATCGCATCGCAGCAATTCGTGTCGCAACTTTTTGCGTTGCGAATTCGCATCGCGTCGAATCGCAGTTTTGTGTACGGGCTCTACGTAAGATTTTTCCATATTAAAAGGAGGAAAACTCTTAAGGTGGCCACTCACGGTCAAGCCATTTGGCGTGGCTCCAAATGACATATTATGTCAAAATGGCGCGATTGGACATACAGATTTTTATATCACGCCATCAGTTTTTCACATTCACGATCAAATTTTGGCTGTATATCACGCCATTTGACGCGATGGACTGACCGTGAGTGGCCACCATTACTTTAAAAAAACATAATATTATTACCTAGTTAGATTTTGTGATAATATTTGAGGTGGATGGAAAAGTGTGTCATTGAATCCTAGACAACGTATTGAAACTTCTTGTGACTCGTTCTAACTTGGATTAATCGCTATTTTTCAGGGTTTTGCATCCCGAGCCCACTCCACAGCCTGGATAGCGGCAATCTCTTGCATGAGTCAGTCGCCAAACAACTCGTCGTGTACCGTCTGAGGGCTTGAGAGACATTTTTTATTATAGTTAATAAATAATAATTATTATTGTTCTTTATTTATTTTTACCCAATTGCCAAGGAAGGGTTATGTTTTTTGTAGCAGGCGGGTTTTTACTAAATTTTTAAATTTATACTAGTTTCCCTTTCATGTGGATTGTCAGGTCGTTTGTCGGCTATTTCTATGAAAAATATCGAAGAGAATCAGACCGCTACAGCTTGTATCTTCACACCATACAGCGAGGAGGTGTAGAGCTATTCCTGCCGTAAGCTTAAGTTCCCTTGCGACGAACCACATCCCGAATAAGCGTTTTATCGTTCGTTCACAGATTCGCCTGGGTAGACTTTTCAAGTAGAGGATATCGTAATTATAAATAAATGCGAGTATCACCAAGCTGGCGCACTCCGCACTTTTGGTATGATGTTACAAGTACGTGCTGCGTTCGACGTGTCGGGTCAATTTTAGAAGGGCTGCCACGCGCCGCCTTGCCACGCCGGCCGTGTAATACATTCGTAATCAATCACACATGTCTTCACAAAAAAAGAAGACAACCCTGACGTTGTCAGAAAGGACAAGAGTTATGATTAGAAAGAGAGACAACGTCTAGATGTCAACGTCTGTTGATGATTAGCGCTGTGCGACCTGTGCACTTTATTGTGTCGGAGCAAGTGTCGCTGTTTATTTATATGATTTTGCGGAGTTTTTTTTTATGGATATAGGCGGCAAACGAGCTGACGATCCACCTGATGGTAAGTAGCTATCGTCGCCCATGGACATCAGCAACACCAAAGGCATCACCGATGCGTTGCAGGCCAAGAAAGAGAGAAGAAAAAGAAAGAAATAAAGAACTGGCTCTCAAGCCCCCAGCCGGAACACGACGAGTCGTTTGGCGGCTGACTCATGCTCAAGGGTGGTAGCTATCCAGGCGGACCCCATGGAGAAATAATAATAGTAATAATGGTATTAATTAATAATGGGGAATAATAAGTCAAGCCGCAGATTTTTTTTTAGGCCACGGAAACCAACCTCTGATTTTATAACTAAGCCATGGGAAAATGAGAAGGCTTCTAATGAACTAATTCGCCTTTTTTTAAATGCCACCTGAATATTCTAAAAAAAGCGTCAAATAAAGAACAACAAATATTTTTACTTGTCCCACTGATTTACACATCACCATCTAATTTACTAACTCGGCCACGGATTTTACAATTAACCAACATTTTACGTTTTACAGCTTGAACATATGTTCCTCAAAATATATAGTTCAAGCTTGAAGTATAAAACATCATATTTTATAATTTAGCATGTGAAATAATACAACGTATTCTCTTATCATGAAAATAGCGGCTGCATGATCTGTTTGAAGCCAGTCAGACGGGCGCCACTGTCCATTTGCACCAATCAGAGAGCGCCATTCGATTGTCACGTGTATTTGTTTATTGTGAGTTGTCATGTGTATTTTTTTATTGTCATTCTATTGTTGGTGCGCTCGTTGTTACATAAGTGACAGAAACAAATCGCTGCAAACTCGACTCCACGTAGTCTTGTCTGCCCTACCCCTAGAGTGTAATGTAAACCCGCGTAGGCGCGGAGGGGCGAGGCGGCCCGCGAGCTGAGGAGCAGGTGCTTTTAACGCTCGCCGCAGCAGCTGAGGCTGGCCGGCGTAGCCGGCCAGCAAGCCGAAGCTGCGGTGGTGAGCGTTAATAGCATCTGCGACGATATGATCGCGTGGGACCGCCAGAGCCCCGCAGCGCCGGAGCCGTGACAGAAACCATGTCTGCTGATTGCTTACTGCATGCGGAATGCCTCTTGCTATTTACCGCTTGCTATAGACCTTTTAAGAGTGTGTAACGTTTGAAGATTAGATTATGTATTTGAAAATTGGATTAAATGAAAATTAAGTCAAATGAACGTTATATAAAAAGAGCACTAAACTACATATATAAAATTATATGAAGTAAACGTTAAAGTAAATGTTATTCGAGCAAATTAATGAATCATAACATTATAATATGAAATAAACTTTAGATCACATGAAATTATGTTATTTGTTTATATAGCATATGAAAATTATATCATGTGAACATTATTTCAAGTTATATTATAATAAAAGTTATTATAATAACTATTACACACCTTAATTTTAGGTAGGTTTTGATGACAATTCAATATATTTGATGATAAATTTAGGTATTTTGATGATGAAAAATATAGGGTGAGTTACAAATTATTCATGTTGCAAAAAAATTAAAAGATGCTGAATTATAAAACTTGATGTAGATAAAGTTACTTTATTGGTGTCATATATCAATATTTTAGAAGTTTACTATTTGAATATATGTTACAAATGTAGATGCTAAAAAATAACTACCATGCTAAGTTGTATTTACAGTAGCTTACTTTGAAGATTTATAGTGGCTAAAAGAGTATTTTTTAGATGCGCATTGATGGTGGCTGACTTAGTAATTTAGAGGACAGTTTAGATTTTTAGTCGACAATAATGCTATTAAATAGAAGTCAGTTTAATTACCACCCATTAATAATTATAATCAATATTACTAATATAATCACTCGAGGGGCCCTACCACCGGCGGGCCGGATTTAGTCGCCTTTTACGACATCCATCCGGCGTGGCATTGGGGTTAGTATTCTAAGCCGCCCCAATACGGCTATAAAAGTGGAGTGACTTTTCTGTAACAATAAGTACTATTAAGTATTCTGTGGTATTATAAATAAAATTAAAACATTATTTTGTAGAATAACATAGAATAACTTATTTATGTTAGTTTCTTTCACTTCAGTAGGGTACTGTTAGTTTTGTTGATGTCATGTATTATGTATGTCATGTAGTATGTATGTTATGATTTTTGTGTATGCTATCATCGAGTCAAATCGTTTTCGTGTTTGAAATACCCATATGTTTAAAAACGCATTGTCTCGAAGCCACAATACTACTAATATACAATAAAATATTCCAACTTTCCAAAGAACCATTCAATAATACGAATATAATGTCACTCATTCTCTGAAGAACTGGTATTTTAAATACATTTCATATTGTAGTACAAATATGAACAAAGTAAAAATAGACCGGGCAATCCGTTTATATTTCCGCGAAGATATTCACGTTTGATGTTATAGCCCCTAAATCCGAACGCTTTCAGGCTCGCCGAAAGAAATATGACCCTGACCATATTAACCGCAGAGCGCGCGCTAAATATTTCGTATGTGGCCACAGTTCTAAAAATCTACTTTGTTGTCCACGTGGCACAGACGGAATGCTCTGATGGGATTTGCGGTCACAATTTCGTGTTTACATAAATCACAAAGACAAAACACAAAGGCATAATCTACTTTGTACTCGTATCGGATATTGCGACGTGGTCCTAGCTTTAAATTATGTTGATATAAGTAACATTTGCCTGAAGGCTGAAGCGTTTTACTTTTTGTCATTTTGCGTTTTTGACTTTAAGAGTATAGTTAATCCGTAGCTAGCGGTTAGTTTTGTAGAAAGAAATGGTGAAATATATAAATTTTAGTTTGTGGTGAGCTACGATATAATAAATTGCTTGTAGAACAGCATATTGAAGTGTATATCATTAAAAAAGTAAGGGTAAATATTCATGAATTTTCAAATCATTTAACTGGTTTACACTAAAGCTCTCATGTCCAATGTGTTACTGTTATTGATTGTATCTACAAATCTAACCTTAGTATAAGCCTCTAAAGCATCGTATAAGCCTCGCCATAAAGTGCCTCCTAAACACATATATTCTAGTCAGGAAACAGACAGGGTTAGCAGTTGCTCCAACGCTTGCGTTAATGAAATACAAGTCTGCAGACGACTTGTGAGATATTTGAGCGACAGCCCACTGTTATCTACGATGTTACTGTATAATAATACACATACAACATAATATTGCAACTGACGATGCAATAAAGAAATAGACACTACAATTTTTAAATACATATTTAATTTGTTGTCAATTTTTTAGGCCATTTACATATAATAATGAAATATGAGATCTGGAAGAGGTTGTTGTGTAGAGGTAAAACCACCCTTATTATTTTATAATATGCTTAAAATGTATAGCATTGTTTTACCCTATTGGTCTTTAATAATAAGTTTTAAAGTTTTATTAATAAATAAATTAGGGTATTAAGAACGATAGAGAATCGAGCCCGAAAACTGACTAATATAAAGCATGTACTGGGTAGAAATTACGGTGCCGTCGACTTTATTCACCTAGGTTAATTCACTCGAAGACGAAATTTTTAAACATTTTATTTCCCTGTTACATTGCTTTGCCAATTGGACAACAACTCCAGAGCTCTATAAATATCTTGAAATGTTCAACAAACACCGATAAGCCGCTGTCAAAGTTGTCTTAAGTGTACAGAAGAGTCCTTGGTCTCATCGGGGCCAGAATACAGTGGAAAGCTCTTTAGAGTTGCGAATCCGATTTTCGCGGCTTCGAAAGCGAGTTAAAGTGTTCATGCGTTCCTCGCAAATGTTGCTTTCGTTTTATGTGTCTAAATAAATATTTTTGTATGCATATTGTTGATAATTATGATATTTTGGTCTGGGTTTATTATAAAGATAGCTTCAGGTAATAATTCCAAAAGTGGATGTTTATATTATAAACACATCCATGGGTAGGCGCGGAGGGGCGAGGCGGCCCGCAAGCTGAGGAGCAGGTGGTTTTAGCGCTCGCCGCAGTGGCTAAAGCTGGCTGGCAAAGCAGGCCTGCAAGCTGAAGCCGCGGCGGTGAGCGTTAATAGCATCTGCAACGACAAGATCGCGTGGTACCGTCAGAGCCCCGCAGCGCCGGATCTGTGACAGAAACAGATGTGACAGAAGAAGATCATATGAAATTTGGTTATTTGTTTTTATAGCTTATGAAAATTATATCATCAGAACGTTATTTCAAGTCATATTATACTTTATGTTATTTACCAACTATTATACACCCATTATTATCACATGAGCATACTTAATTGTAAAGTGTTGTCTTTTCTCAACTCTGTAATAATATTGATGACACGCCATATTTTCCTAGAACTGTAACAACTTCGCAAAGAAAACCTTTTTTCCCTTTTTAATAAACATTATTTTTAATATGCTCTCGTGGTGAAAGGATAAAGTTTGACCAACAAATACCTTTTCTTTCTCAGGAAATAAAACGCTTTGATAATTATTTTCACCACCACAGCGTTCTGTTCTCTGAGATATCTCAGAAATATTTGTGTAATGAAGAGAAAACCAATTAATTTGTCAGTTCCCTGTGTGAAGTAACTTTATTTGCTATGAAATGAAATGAATCCGAGCGTATGGTTTGTTCGGACGTAACAAACCATAGTAAGATTGTACTACAAATCTAGCAAAAGCTATTTTGCCGAAATTCCTACAACAGAGCGTGGTTATTGGAAGAGATAAATTTCCTAGTGCAACCGAAGATTTTCATTACATCCGGGCAACTTGACCGGGTTTTCTTACAAAGGCGTTTAGCTTACTTTTATCTCTTTAGTGGCGCTTATTGCGGTCATCCAAGGTCTTGATCAAAGGAGTGGCTAAAAATCTCGAAAATACTGGAGAATCACGAGTCCGTTTTCAAAAGTTATATTGGTTTAGCGTTAGTGCCTCTAGTCCACCAGATGTACCTATGGTATAAAGCAATTAGAAACGATTAGTTGATAGTTCATAGATAGTCAATTGTAAAGGCTATTGCTTAATAGCGACCATTGGTAGTCACATTATAAACGTGAGGGTAGGTACCGACTATGTCAAAATCCTGACCAATATTGGTATATCTCTAAATTTGAAACCAAAACATGTTCAATGGTTTAAAAAACTATTCATAGTTGATGGGTAGCGTAGTAAAGAGTTCGACTACCGTTCAGAAATACATATTGGAATAAACTCGAAATTAGAAAACAGGCTGTGATAGAGTCGCAATAACGCTTGTTACACATATACGTTATTATTTATTCTGACTATGTAATAATATGTTATGTATCAAGTAACATGACGTAGATATTGAAAAATCAAAGATCTTTCAGTTTTTGAACAGCTAATCTGAACAACGTTGAAACATAAATAAAATTATTGTTGCAATTCGCCCACTTTTCGACCGCGAGTTCAAACTTATTTTAGGTGCCGATGAAAATAAGAACATTATTTATTTACACCACAGAATTCTTCACTGGTCTTACGCGAGTTTGCCCCCTGTCATGTAGTTACTACCTCGTTGTTGTACTGGTAATTTTGTTACAAAATGTAATATCTCAAATTTCGTTGTCCCCAAATAAGTGTCAAAGCCAATAAAGTTTCTATCACTATAGGTTATTAAATTGTCAAGCAAGTCCATAGTGCCATTTGTCAAAGCCCTTCATACTTTTGGATTAGCTACCCCTTTGTTCTGACGGTTGTTTTATTAATCAGTCTTCACCGTTGCCTTTGTTTTCATTTGTTTTAAGCATAATATTCTAGCGTAATAGTTATTTTAGATTGATCAATTCTTCAATAATAACCCGCGATTTTAATTTTATTGTAATGTGTATCTTTTGTGATACTAGGAGATACACGTTTAAAATATTTTTAGTCATTTCAATTTACTTTTTTAATAAAACTTTATTATTTTTGTTATCTAAAGTTGTCATGGGCTTTTTTTTGGTTATTACATCTTATTTCATTCAATATCGATAAAATATTTTACTGTCTAAGTGCTGCTAAATACATATCGTCTTTTATTTCTCATTTTACACTGTACTAGATGCGCTTCATTCTATTCAAACCTCCCAAATAAATAAAGCAATTCGTGAAACAATACTCTAATAAATGATAACAGACTTTATAAGATTTCTCGTAGTCTGCAGTAATCCTTTTAATAACTACAGCGTTAGTTCAGCTTGCAGTCGCATGATCCTTCTTGTAGTTGTAATAGAGTTTAAATTGGGTTATTTTATTGATTCGACCGCGTACTATCGAGGCGCAGATGCGCATCGAAGTGTCTATCTTGATTACACGATCGGAATACGAATTTAATTTCTGCTCGTGGTAGTGTTGGTAAACCCTTGTTCACTTTCACGGTTACAGGGCAAGCGTGGATATAATATTATGTAGTGTGAACGAATACATTTTGTTATTCCGTTCGTCCGTGAAAGAGTTTCAAAGTTTTGCGACATGGCGTGACGTGATGCACATGTCATGTATAGCGTGGCGTGTTCTAATATAATTTTAAAAGCAGCATCAGTTAGAACTCATAATATATTTATTAAAATATCCTTGACTGACGAAAAAAGCACCTAAGTATGATTCTCCATTTGACGACAACAAAAGCCCGTTAAAATTCAATTAGGTAAAGGTACCAATGGAACAATTATTATAATTTAATCTCAGCAATTAATTGTGACCTAAAAAAGCGGAATTATCGTAAACGAAACGATATCGCTCTTATTGTTACGAGTAGTAAACACATGCTTATACCACATTGCTGTACCAGCTGTGCCTCGATCTTGTAGGACGTCACTAGAATAAGTTTGATAGCAAGATTTTTTAATTACCATATTATTGTACGAAATAGTTGTAGCCGCTGAGGATGTGATAAGAGGAAAATTTTAGGTCATGTCATTTTATTCTTTTTCTGCAATCTTCGTACTATACTGACGTCTTAAAAGCAGCAGAGCAAAATTTTAAAATAATTCATACAAGTAAAACTATTTCTACATTTTATGTTTACAAATTGTTGTCGATAACTTTTTTATATGATAAAAATAGCAAACGAGCTTTCAGTGCCATCATCCCCTGCGGTACTGTAGGGCTATTGTACTGTAGTACTATAGGACTGTAAAGCTGATCGCACATATTTCAGCACTGTACGCGCCGAACGCGCCGTAGGTATTTAGAATTCGTTGTATGCCATATGAGACCCCGGTGCGGATGACATGTGCGGCCGCATATTAATAAGTCACTCGCACCGCGCCGGGCTCTACGTACGGCGCGGCGCGTACGGCGCTGAAATACGTGCGATCACCATAAGAAAGACAATAATTTATAGTGAGTTATGTTCTATTAGTATTAGGTGTTAATAAGAATATCAGTAAGTTATTAATCGTTAGTAAAAAGTATACGTTTTAAACAATTTACATGTCTTTGAGAATATTTGCAAAAGTTTATCAGAGGCAATTCTTGATCATACCTCGAATAGACGGGGAGACGATGTTCCCAATGAAATTCCGAGCCCATAAATTTGAGTGCCAAAAATGGCCGTACGAAGTTAAGCATACACTTTTAGGAATAGGAAGTTGTCTCACAATAGACTAAATAATGAAAACGGATATTATGATGTAATAAAAAATGCTAAATATTCATTTTATTAGTGAGCGTAGATATCGTATTATTAGTCCGAAAAGGTGGAAGATTTGGATAATTGACCCTAATGGTCAACAACCCGTTGTTTTTTTCGAATTTCACTCAGTTAAATGAACTTATGTTGTCACTAGATAGATATAATAATGATGATACATGAATGTGTAAACTTTAGCATTTTTGATAAGGTTAGTTAAACTATTAACAACTGAAAAGAATATAGTAAGTATATTGCGTCTCTTTCGAGTTGCTAGGAAACTGATTTCAAGGTAACTACGGATAGAGAAAATTTTGAGAATTGCTGCTAATTTATTTTGTTACCTTAGATAAAAACAATCAGATAATGTTAAAGCCAATCCGCACTGGAGCAGCGTGGTGGAGTATGCTCTAGGCCTCCTCAAGAGGAGAGACCCGTGCTCAGTTGTGGGCCATTAATGGGTTTAAGCCAATGTAACGCATTGAATTTTCTACAGTTTTTTATTAGAATTGAAGTCTGTGAAAATTGTATAACATGTTAAAAGTATTTAAACTTAATTCATCGTGCACTGAACATATTTTACTACGAGTATAATACGCGTACTCACGATATTTATAAGTCATCCAATAGGTATATTCGGCATTCGCCATCGCTTATTATTTCCTCGTTAGCGTTACTACAAGTGTATTTATACGCAAAGCTTCATTATTAAGTGATTAATAAAGCGAGGCAGGCGGCAGATATGCATATTTCATAACCTCCCGAGTATTATGTAAAATACCCCAGATTGATTCAATCTTTAGTTGATGTTGGTTTCCGAAATAAAATAATTATCATGTTTAGAAGAGGTATTTTATTTAAGTTGGAGATGAAAATTGCATGAAATTTAATGTTATTTTATTAATTTAAGAAATAAATAGTGTCATACAAATTAGCGACGATTGATACCTCCGGTATCTGAAGATTCCAATGTTTTGTTTGAAATGAAAACTTTAGTACCATTCTGATTTGTAACTCGGTGAAACGAAAAAACGACATAAAAAGAGAGAGAGAGAACGACATAAAAAGAGAGAGAGAGAACGACATAAAAAGAGAGAGATAAGATTCGTTGCCTGTTCGACTCGTGGTCACACCAGATTGTCACACCAGTGTGAAACAGGAATTTTCATTCTTGTTAGTGAAATTAGGTACTCTATTTTACACCATTTATCATATTTTTTCATTAAGGGAATGAAATATAACAACAAAGAACGTTTGAATTACGAATTGTCTAAAAGTTTAACTTCTATCGTGTGTAAACTGCACACGTCTTTTTACCGCCTAATTTGCAACATGCTTCAAAACATTATTGAATTTACCACCTTAAAATGGTCCAACTCTTCCACCAGCCCCCTAGTAGCTTAAAGCGCAGTTGGGGTCTATAAAATTTATTAGGTGTGAAACGATAAGTCTAATTTAGCCCAAAATGGATTTCGGCTGATGATTGGTGTAATAGGGTTATTGGGACGAGTACGCCCCGGGTGGTAGAACTAATGTTTATATTAGTCCAGTGTTATTGTTTATGTAAGAACGTAGGAAGATTATATCACTGTGTTTAGATGATTTTGAAAATTCAAAGATTCAAAGATTTTATTGAACATAAACAAAATTACAAATTTGGAATTGTTTGTAAATTACTGCAAAAGTTAACAGTGTGGCGCAGCCATTTACGCCCACCTCTGGACAAGGGAGAAGTATATTCTATTAAAACTTTATACTTAGATCTAACAATTTGAACTTATTAGTTAAATTTACTTAGGCTAAAGTTGAAGTTAATAGTAGTGTAGGTACATACATTCATTAATCATTACATAATATCAAACATTGATAGACTTTAGTTAATAACAACAGTGCATACTAATTGATAATCATATACAAATATTAATGATGTGTGTGTATTTGTGTGTGTCGTGTGTGTGAGTTTGTGTGTGTACTGTCCAACCATCAGCGATTCACACTCATCATATGTGAGAGTAAGGAGATATTTTGTGCTAAGATTTTATGTATAAATTCATTAGTTTTCGTAAGATTTAGTGTTCTTTGATCTAATATTTAATCGCAGATATTAAACCCTGTAGTTTAGTTAGAAGTGAATTTGACCTCGAAGCGAGGAATCTCCGGGTTCGTTTCTCGGCAAAGGTGGCACCGATTGGCTGGCAAGGTATGAGTTATTTTGGTGTTGCTTTGCAAGCAACAATTACCACTTACCATCAGGTGGCTGAGTGGCTCGTCTGTTGGACTGTCCGCTATTTACTTCAAAATTCAAATATTATCTATATGATAAACGGTAGCAATCTTTAACCGACAACACATTATTTTTATTATGACAAACGGACCCAATTTAATGTCATAAATCCTTTGACCAAATGTAATTTATTGCTAACCATAGCAAAAAGGAAAAGTCCACGTAACATAACCTCTAGTTTAGTGGAAGGTCGCCTCTCCAGGGACGAGAGTGACTTATGCTTTTGGGACGAAGACAAAACTAACAATGCCGATATTTTATAGATTTATTGTCGCTAAAACCTTCTTGTTACCGAGTCACTTACGATTTCACAAATATATTATATTCTTTTCTGATTTATTTAATTGTTTATCAAAATAATCAAAGATTCTTAAGTATTAAGTCATGATTTTGAATACCTACACAAAAATAGGTATATCAAGAGAGATTTATAAAGACCTAATTTTATACCACTGCAGCACTGTTATTGCTTTGACTTCAATTTATTTAGGAAAATAATCTAAAACTATCTCCATTCTTGCATATCTCTGTATTTGTATATCGTGTATTTTAATAGAAATAAAATAAAACCGCAGGAAACAGCGTTCGACAATTTCACAAAGCTAGTTGCAAATTCACCCAGCGTAGTGCACACAAATTTCTTTCTCTATTAAAGTACATTTAAATGCAAAGCCGGAGAAGAAGGTAATTAGGCTGAAGGAATGTACTGAAAATATTCTTAATTAAGCTCTAGTTTCTTTTTACTCAACGTAATTTGAAGGAGATTACGTGAGGGAAGTGGTAACGCAAGCCTTCGCAATTAGAGCGTTAGCGATTTGGAAATTGTTAGTACTCAAATAACAATAAGTATGCGAAAACCTTCGAAAAACGTCACGAATAATATGTATAAGCATGGATCTAGCTTATCAATAGTAGCCACCTGATAGTAGTAGGAGAAATATAGACCTTGCCTAACAGCTGTTTAATTATGAGAATGTGAATCGTACTACTAAGTATTATAAACGTGAAAAACATAATTCTAGACAAAAACTAACCGACTTCAAAATAACTCAAAAACTACTCGTCAGATCTCGTCTCTTTAAGTAATACAAGCACCAGCTTTCGTTTAAAAAAAGAATCTTCAAAATCGGTTCACCCAGTCAAAAGTTCTGAGGTAACAAACATAAAAAAGTTGAATTGAATACCTCCTCCTTTTTGAAGTCGGTTAAAAATATTAAAAACGTGAAAGTTTGTTTGTAAGGATGTTTGTTACTCTTTTACGCAAAAACTACAGAACGGATATTCATAAAATTTACCTCACACGTAGACTATGATCTGAAATAACATATTATAGGCATGGACCTAAAAAAAGACGGACGTAATCCCAACAACAAATTCAGTGAAGCACCCATAGTAATACCAACTCTCTATTCGTACAAGTAAACACGCCCACACATTGACACCATACTGCGTCAATCGCGAATCAAAAATTACGCACACATGGTAAGCAGGCGGCCATTGCTATGCTTCACTCTCGATTAGACGAGGTTACGTCCGTCTTTTTTTCAGGTCCGTGATTATAGGGTACTAATAATCCCGAAAAACGCGGGAAAAGTACTAGTAGTTTAGGAAATAGTTAAAGAACCTTACCATTATGCACGAGTACCCTTAGGATTAAACTAAGTGGGGTAGAAAGCCCATCGATCTTCAACAGAAAAGATCTGGCGAATTTAGTTTCGTCGTTTATTGTTCAATAGGTTGTACTACTCGTACAATCATCTGAGATTGAATGGAATCAAGAATAGATAGAGGCCTTTATGTACAACAGAATTTGTCTGACTACCGTAATTCCTATGATGAACGATATTCGCTTCTAAGACATTGAACTCGATTTGAAATTGTTCTATAAACTAAAATAAATTATGATTACACAGTGTGCCCTTGGTAAAATAAATTCGCTTTCATATCTTACAGAATTATAAGCGGCAAAGCGGACTTACTTTAAAATATCAAGTGAGCATTCCTTTTCCACTTAAAACCGTTGGTTCTGAATGAGTTCTGCACTGAACAGTTGTAGGTATACGCTGTGCTCAGCACTCTGCACTAAACTCCGAGCCTTATTAAGCGGAACGAAACATAATTGCGGAAAAGAAAAGAAACATTCTATAAAAATATTTTTAAAACGACCTGCAATGCTCTAGAGTTTTAAACCTAACCTGCAGTACTATACTAAGCTTTGTAATAGAGAAATAGAACTCAGATTCCATTGACTTACTGCTAACATAGTCATTGAAAATTAAAGATTATGATTTTTAAAATATGTCATGGCCTCCGCTGAGGTATTTAATTAAAGTTGTGATATTAGACACATGGAAAGAAGAGTAAAACCTTTTGAAATGTATTGTGAGTGTATGAGTTGTTACTGTTTTTATTAAATGAATTATTTATTTTTATACCTACTTCATCTTCATATATTCAAAGCCTTACTCTTGAATCATTTGTATCTATTACCAGCAAAACCCGATTTCAAGTCAAACTAGTTTGGCCTAGGCCAAACTAGAAGCGAGGGGTCCCGGGTTCGATTCCCGGCCGGGACAGATTGTGATGTGTTATATGTGTCGTCCATGCCACCCGCGACACAGGTGAAAACCTACTGCGGGGGTGTGAGTGTGTAAGCGTTTATTTATACATTGTACTAGTAGAAAATCAATTTAAAACATGCAATTTTAAATTAATGTGTTTTCAATCAATAATACAGTCCACTAACAAAACACGTGCAGGTTAATAAATAATACAGTACAATAAAGGTAGCCCAAAGCTAATCTTGCACGTAGAGCTCAGGTATAAAGCGTATGAGAAAGCACCGGATACACATATTCGGACTGCTATACTACGTGAGGGTGCCTGCTCTTTCCACTTGAACTGCTTACTACAAATGGAGGAGAATCTGCTTAGATTTCAGTTATTTGTACAGTCTGCTCTGTGAGATTGGCTGAATTTACCGAAATAAGGGATGTATATTTGAAATTCCCTGGAATTTGAGCAGCAATGGCTCTAAACTCAATGTTTAATTGGCGGTGTATTTTCTCCTGTGGTAAAGTTATGTTAAACAGATGTGGTGAACACTATGCCTTGAAACTCGCATACATATTTGATACAGATATCGCATACAGATTTTAGAATTAGTAATATAATTTTTTCTCCTCGAGATATTAAATAAAATATTCAATTTGCATTATACAATCTGAATCTGTTGAAAATTTGCGACGAATGCTAAAAATTAATAAAAATGTTTCAGTTGAAAATTTAATATTGAAGGGACGCGCGATGGAAAAATCTTTAATTTAAAGAACCAAATAATATAATCTTTTTGGTATCAACGAATAATCTTAGGAATTAGGTCGAGGAGTTTTGAATAAGTAATTTAGAGAAGACGTAATGTAAACATCGGTCTATGAAGGAGATCGGGATGATGAGATCAAGTCGTTTGAACGGGTCGCCCGGTAGTATTATTGCCAGTAGCTACGGTGACCCCACTGCTAACGGGATATTGTTATAATATTTATTTGAGATTAGCACTCAGCTCATGGCTTTGTCCGCGTTTCCTGGTACAAGTAGGTACCCTACATGTTATTCCAGATCATGGTCCAGCTGCGTGCAAAATTTCATGAAAATCCGTTTAGTATTTTTAAAGAATAATAAGTCAAAGATTGTATAGAAGATTATAAATATAATATTACAAATATAATATTGGAAGAGTTTTTATGGTCCAATAATAATAATCAAATATTTTATGCACAAAAGTATATTTGACATTACCAATGAAACTACATGGGCTACATGAAACATACAATAATTACCTACAATAAATAAAAGTTCAAACAGTCGTAGTCTTTAGAATATAAAATGTAAAATGTGAACCTTTATACAATGTGCTTTCACATTTTGAAACTAATTTGCCAAAAACGATACTAAGTTATTAAAATAAAAAATAAAATACAAGATGTATTTTACCTACTGAGGATACTGATACTTCCTGTCGGCGTGTAGCTGTAAAGGCCGCTAGGGCCAACAGCAACTATCCATTCTAAAAAAAACTGATACGTAAAACCTATGAATCTGGAGGTTTGTCATATTATTGTAATAATATGAAAGTGCCAATATTTAGGAAACATTTTATATTATATAAATAGAAATACATACCACTTACAGGTAGTAACATATTTAGCGGGGCAAGTTCATTTTGAAAGTAGTTGATCTCTACGATATGGTAGCATAATTCACTTTTCGTAATACGAAAATTTCATAACGCAAAGAGAACCGAAATCTGATGAATTCTGAAAGCTAACGCGTCATTTACGTTTTGTTCAAAAATTTTAATTCACTTTTAGATAAAAGTTTTAAATACTTCTACTGAAACTCGCCGTCATGAATATTCCTATACACGCTGCACAAAACTCCGTCATTCTCATCCTACATTATACTTTTTGCAGTAGATAACGAAATGCTGCTTTGGAGAGAAATTTATGTTACTGAAATATTTGGTGCAAAATACTGTGTTTTTAATGCTTAGGGAATTACGAACGTGGATATTGCAAACCCCTTCATAATACGAAATAACAAATATTCCAAGAATTGTTTGACAAAAAGATTAATTTCTTGGAAAGATTCGATATTAGTGCTAACAAGATCAAAATTTTTGCTATAAATTATATAAAATATGTATTTCAAATAAAAATAACAGTGTTATTTCGTTTAATAAAAAAAATATTTGTTTTGTATTTTTAATGTTTTTTTTTAAATATAATTACAACCATAACCATTACCACCACTATGATTTCTATCATTATTACAAATACTACATTTAGAAACACAAAATCGAACATTTAAATTGAAATAAACACATCAATAATTTGTATTATCCTGGAGTAACTTGAAACACGGATACAGTAGTGATGGCGCTGTCGTCGCCTTTATAAAGAAACTGTACAGAAATCTCCGGCACCGTTCACAATAGGTACATAAAATATTTCCCTCTAGTCCTTCCTTCTACTCGTTCTTTGCTTACCACCTCTCAAACTGATTGACTGCCTTTCTTGAAATGTTTTCGAGAAAAAAACAAAATGTTAGTGGTCTTGCGATTGCTAAAAAACATTTCGCTGTTTATTTTTTATTGAAAATGAACGCAAACGAGTATTAGATTTGTGTTAACAACAGCCAAGCCAAATTGAATCTACCTAATTTAATAAAATATATTATATCTTAATATATATAAATTACGTGTCACGTTGTTTGTCCTCGATGGACTCCTAAACTACTAAACCGATTTTAATCAACACTTGCACACCGTGTGCGATTTGATCCAACTTGAAAGCTTACATCTAAAAAAAAAAAAACTTTTGACAGAACAAAGTCCGTCCGGGCAGCTAGTAAAATATTTATAAAAACCTGTAATACTAATCAAACAGAGATGTGGTCGTTATGTTAGGTTGTTGCTTTTAGTTTTGGTCGACAATGCATAGGCAATGATTATTTCGCCATTGCTGATGTTCATGGGCGATATTATCACATATACATCAGTCAATGAATAGGTTTCCGTCAGACATAATCAATCCTAAAGCCTAGTTGACAGCTACGAATACTGCGAATTATTAAATCTTAGTTATTTTCATAGTAAGTTCAGGTAGGTAAAACCTTACCACAATTCCACACAGATACCGCAAGACCTAAGGTATTAGAACCGTCCCCTTCGTACAAATAGACGTTAAAGTAATTCCTTGTAATCAAAATTCTTGGTTGCTTGAAGCAACCTACTTCAAGGCATTATGAGGTGTGACGGTAAAACTAACGCTTTGCAAGAATGCTCTGCCATCTATTAACATTTTCTCTCAATTAAAAGTCTCGGACATCATTACGGATCAGACTGCTAATATAAATAAAATAGCCCTACATTGACTAAAGTACGACAAAAATTTATAACGTTTAATGTAATTTAATGTAATGTTTTACAATCCTGAGCACTCTTGTGTTTAAATTTTAGTAATAAACGTAACCTAAATAGTGTAACATTTTGTAGCGAGTTAGCGACCAATTTCACCGCACCGTGGCGCTGCATACAGTAGGGGAAGGCCGGGCAATGTGGACACCTTAACCTTTGGCGGGCTATAGTAAGGGAGTCGATACAGACAGATAAAAAATAATGACTGAGTTTGGAACAGTATTTATTGAACTTTTAAATAAAATCAACAAAAATAATGTAACATCAGTACTTTGCTTAAAATTGTTAATCACATTAAACTTGGTACCGCTATCCGCTTTGCCCAATCCACCGGGTAAAGTGGATAGGCCCATAGGGTAAAGTGAACACACAATAATTAAGGAACGATTACCGAAGAATTTAAAAGAAAATATATGCAATTAAAGGAAACAATAATAATACAAGAGCTAATCAGTTTCAGTTGTCGCAATGTCAGCATTTCTCTTTCGCTTGGCCTTTGTTTTGGTATCTAAATCTTTCTCAATGTTCCTTAAAAAATTTGGCACTTGTTTTAACAAATTTATTTCATTTATTTTTCTGTTCTTTCTGTTCTTCCTGTGCTGGTAGGCACTTCAGGCTTTTGAAATTTTCTTTTGCGGTTACCCACAGGAATATAAGGAGTTGGGAGTGGTCTTAAACCATTGAATTAGTATTACTAGCGTATAGAACAGACACCACGAACATTGTGTTTGGGGGTGTGCATTGCAGCCGGCTGCATTTCATTCTGTCACTCGGCTGTCACTCGGCTGCGCTCATTGCGGCCGCATGCCAAAATTGTTTATGAAAAAACTGAAAAAATGCCGTCGTGCGTAATAAGAACGTGTCACAATTGCACGACAAAAAACAAAAAAGATAATGTTATCACTTTATCATCGGTAAGAAAACAAAATCTTAACTTAAATAAACTAAAACGAATTTAATTAAATTATTGAGCAATGTTCCCGCCATTTTGAATGAAAAAATCATAAGGAGCGTTTGCACTTGGCAAGCCACTAGCGTGTTAATGGACTAAATAAGCTTGCCGACACGACGCTTGTGACCAATTTAAAGTGTTGGATTTTTGACACGAATCAATGGTAATTACGTTTGGAATCGTTTAAACGCTTTTGCACGTTAAGTAAAGTTGGAGTAAGAGCTTGTAAAGATTTGGAATCGGTGACTGCTTGTCTTGGTTCGGCAAGTGTCATATACAAAGTTACTCTATGGCAAGTGTGCAAACGAGGCTTCTAGTTTGAAAAGAGAACGGAGGGCAAGCCGGCGGTGGAACACACATGTTGTTTGAGATGACTTCTCTATGTATGTACCTCAATGTCTTTAACATTTTTTTTGGAGTTATACATATAAGTGGAAGATATTTGAATGGCGCTATATCTGAGTGGATCTTCTTTGTTAGGTTTAGGTATATCTGTGGGTAAAGTGGAATCAAGAAAAGCGATTATTTCTAAATCTGCGGACAAAATGAACACTATTGGTCACAGTGGATACAGTGTCCACTTTGCCCGTGTTCATTTTGCCCAACGGGTACTTGTTTAATTTAACCTAACCTAAAATGAAATTCAGAAACAGAATCCCAATAAAACTAGCAGTATTTCTGCACGGAAACATGCACTTGAAGAGAGAATCAAGCCAATACAATAATACTATATAAACATAAGTAATTACAAAGTTACGTACATTGAAAAGTCGTAAGCAATGTTCACTTTTTAATTTTTGTTATTTTTTTCGCAAATGACGCGTGGCTATGCGTTGGCTCTGTTTGTTTACGATTAAGGGGCGCGGGGAGCACCTCGTAGCAAGACGGTAGTGCGTTCGGGCCCGCCATTTTAAAATAAAAGAGGGTATTCGCTTTGCCTGGGCTGTTCACTATGCCCGGCCTTCCCCTATACACGATACTTAATATGGAATAATGTACAAATTAGAAATCAACATCCACATAACGTGCTGTTTATTCAAGAAAAGACCAGTATGACCAGTAAATTGAATAATATATTTTTATGAGATGCAATATAGTAGTAGACGCAATTTTAGTGTAGTGTAGCTATTCCCTAACAGATGGCACCACTAGTAACGTTTTACTTTAATAACGAGTCTGTAGCGAATTTAATAGGTATTATACCAACAGCATAAATTAATTTCATTTTACAGGTAAACAATATACTCTATTAAACTGCCAAATTTTGTAGGGCCCTGTTTGCGTACACGGTAAGGTAATCCGGGGTAACATCATTAAATAAATAGGGTAACACTGTTACCTTGCCAAGTAGGCAATAAATTTGTGGCCTTATTAATTCTCAACTTTAGTTAGGGTTTCGTTTTAGGGGCTAGCTTTAAGGTTTCGGATATATTTCTGCTAACTAGGCGTAAAGTGGATACCTAGAAGGGTTAGATTTATGGGTACGCTTTTATTTAATAGTTTTAATACGTTCTACCTGCGTGTATTGCCTTACCTTGATAGTTGGACATAAGTTTGTATTCGTTACCTCATTGAATTTACAATCACGCCCCAACTCAGAGTCACGTCTCCTTAGTACAGATTTTGTATGGTGATTCATTACTAAGGAGTGATTAAAGTAACCGTTAGTGACTCTGAGTTGGGGCGTTAAAGTCGCAACGACGATGATATTAATTATATTTTATCAATTGCTTCGTTGATGGAAACACTTGTGAGGAAAATCTGATGCTGAATTGATTATCCAGTTAGACCAACTATGACCTAAGCTTTAACTAAGTCAGTAACAGTTTAAAAATATCGTTTTAAACTGACGTTATAACGAAGTTAAGAGCTCCGTTTTCTTTTAATAAAAGTAGCAAATAATTATGTTTAATTAGGCCGCAAAGAAATTTGTTTTGTGAGCTTTAGTCCAAGTCCTTTGGAGAAATAAAAAATCCGTGCCTGACTTTTTCATGTTAAAAGTATTTTTAGTCGTTTTGGTTGCAGTATCAGAGAGCTAGTTTTCAAGCAACGTTTCAAACAAGTTTTCCTTAATTGCACAACAATTCTGTTAATTTTTCGGGTTGCACACACTCGTGATTATTTAACCCAAATAAATTATATATAGTTATATAATAATTTTTGTGTTACTCTAAAATCTAAATTATTAAATATATTTTCCAAAATCTTTTGGAGATTTGTTCAAGCGTCGTGTATACAACTAGGTACTAGAAATCGTTCTGAAAACTCAATGTGAGGAAAACACTGTTTTTATCCGAATAGATTATAAATTACACTTACTGCGTGTAATTATTGTGCCATTAATTTAAACTAATTGCAGGTCAATTGCATTTGAAGCTGGAGCTTATTACTATTCATAGTGTTATTACGCGACTATTATACAATAACATGAACCGGTAAATACGGGATTATAACAGCCACAGAACTAATAGCCATTAGACATGCCATGAAGTTTGATGTTTAAACATAATTATGTTAAAGAGCTACGAGCCTTACTGTTTGTATTGGTCGTTAATCGAATTAGCTGCATCGCAGTTTAATGTTGGTTAAATAAGTAGAAGCTTTTTAAGCGCTTTCGTGCTTTGGAGGGCATGTTACTTGTTGGTCTGGTTTTTAGACAGCGAGCCATATCGTAACTCTTTAAGCTTTGGAGGAGGGTAGAAGGGAGGCATGGGAGCTTTCTGGAGTAGCTTACGGGATAATCTAGAGACCCCCTTAATTACAAGAAGTTCGACCTTCAGCGACATTTATGCAAGTTAAATTTTTGCACAAGTTTCGTTTTATTTGTGTATAAAAATATAAGGAATCGGTCTCATTTCACCACACCTTAGTGAATAGGTTTACTAAGTTCGTATGATCAACATTTCAAACTTAGGTATCGTTTCTTACCATCAGGTGGGATTGTTGACCATTAACTTTATTGATTCTTACTTATTTATTGACCCTTAACGAAATGTGGTTTAAAGCTATCTTAAGGGTAACTTAGATAACGTTACATAAAATAAATAATAATAAATATAATAAATAATGTTACACACTCATAGCACTACACTAAGATTCCCTGTGTAGTGGGTACCATGGACTACACAAATTAGACATCACTATAACACCCATGACCCGAATACAATTATTCATCTGTCACATAAATATCTGCCCCGGTCGGGATTCGAACCCGGGACCCCTCGCTTCGCAGGCAGGGTCGTACCAACTAGGCTACAAGGTCGTCTAAAATATCGAGTATTATCGATAATCAACGCGGTTTTAATATTTACATGTCGCTACCTGTTCGCAAGCGTCGCCGGTAACTCTAACAGGTATCAGATTACTAAAACAGTCACGAGGCACAAAAAGAACCGACAAAGCGACGACGGATTGCAGTGGCGACTAGGACTTTTTATGAAGAGTTGTGACGTACTGATAGAAAGGATGGGTAGCTACGATCTACTGTAGCAAAAACACGAACAAAGATAAAATAATATCTCACCCATGTGGTAAATGTAAAAGTGTATACATTTGAGGTAAATAGGTTTATACCTACTTCGGTACAAATAACCATGTAAATATAGTAATAAATCTGAATTTTACCAAGAAATAATAACCGACTTCAAAATAACTCAAAAACTACTCGTCAAATCTAGCTCAAATTTAAATGGGACCACATTACAAGCACCTGCTTTCAATTAAACAATAATAATTAAAATCGATTCACCCAGTCGAAAGTTCTGAGGTAACAAACATAAAAAAATTGATTATGATGTTAGGTGATGTAAGTCTACTTACATTCACCTTGATTAGTACATTTAAATATCCTGGGTGCATAGGTGAATAAAGTACATTAAAAGTAGACTTAAGATACCTGGGTGAATTAACTCAGGTAAATAAAGTCGAGGGCACCTACTCAACACAACAACATAACTAGACACGCTTTTTGCCTGTTTGTCTGTGCGTTTGTTCTGATTGTAGTAATTTCGATTGTTGCATTTCAATTCATTCATAAAACGGTACGTCAGATTCAATATTACCATCTATATTTTTTTTCAGAATTCCCGAAGCAAAGCTTGCGCTGTTAATAGTTATAGTTAATAGATGAATAGAAATACATGGAAAGTTGTAAGCATTTTTATAGCACGTGTGTATCACACGCTAAGGGCGCCTCAACTCATAATACACCTGCTTAGAATCTTGATACAGAATTCCCAGACTGTGGAAACCAATAACAGAGAACTTTCATGCACCATGTATCCTACCCTTTTCGTAGGCCACAAAAGTGTTTGATAAAATCTTCACCGTTCCACAATATTTGGACGCGGGAAGTGATGAAAAAATTTGGAGACGACATCCCTTTGTATAACATTTTGATATGCGTGAATATTACTTTAACCCTAAAGTTTCACGTGTTGCATAATAATTTACTTTTTAGGATTAATATCCTTTTGGATGCCGGACTTTAATAATTTTAATATTATTTTCTTGTAACACTTAATCAATCGTTCCATATCTATTAACATATAACATTGTTTTTTTTTTTTTTTTTTTTTTTTTTCGAGGGGGAAATCTTCATAGATACCCGAACCTACAGGTTGCGGGTTATGTGGGATTTCTACCCACTAAAACCCCCTCGGCAGCCATCCAGCGCATATGGTGAGGCTCCGGGATCTCTAGTGAACGAACCGGTGCAGGATACCCTTACGTTAAAGAAAACATCGCCTCATTATAGATTTAAAGGAAAACAGATTCACCATTAATCATAGGGAAAACGATAGCGTCAAAGCATCAAGGTATATGTATACTGAGACGAACGTAATGAAGATAAAGGGGTGACAGAGACTGGGTTTCATGGTTGGCACTTTTGCAGAATGAAGAGTAACGCTTAATAAAACTATTTAAGCTATTGCATGGTTATAATATGTTTTATCTTTATTGTTTTAATGTGTTTTACGTTTATCGTTTTTTTATAAGACTGAAAGTTACAAAACCCATATATGCCTTCAATAACATTTATGAATAAGGGAGTAGGACCTTAGAGCCCGTACACAAAACTGCGATTCGACGCGATGCGAATTCGCAACGCAAAAAGTTGCGACACGAATTGCTGCGATGCGATTTCGTGCGGCAAGGCGTGTCCCTTCCACGATAAGGTGACCATTCCTTTGACGACCGTTGAAAACTAGGTCGTGACATGGATCGTAAAAAGAAGTGTGCACTTTTGTTATTGCTTAGGAGATACAGGCAAAAGATACCTACAAAGAAGATTTTGGGTTCATCCATTTATTACTATTATGAACGCCGAAGGGAATTATTTTCATCGAAAATATGAATTTGTTATTAAAAGATTTGATTTTTAAATGAAGAATCTTAGAAGAAAAAGAAAAAACGTTTCATTTTAACGTAACAAAAAAGATTTCGTATTTTCAAAGTGATCTCAAACTTTATTTGATGTGTGTACGTCTTGCTAACACGCTGTCTCAGAGCCGACTTAAAAGTGTTGTCAACAAGTATGACGTAACATCGCAGGAATGCGCGATGCGAATCAATTCGCAAGTTCTTGCGACGCGATGTGCGAGCTCGCAGGTTTTTGCGATGCGACGTCGCATCGCAGTTTTGTGTACAAGCCCTTAACAAATAACTGATTATAGTATGAATGAATAATGTGATTCTAGAGATATTTTGTCACACAATTTTTTTCAGAAGTGAACTATTGAAATAGGTTTTATTTTTCTGTCGTTATTTTCTAATGTAAATAATATTTAATTTAACATTAAAATGTATTAAGGTAGTTGTAAATGTAAATGTATAAATAAATGTGTAAAGGTATAAATGTAAAAGGTAAAAGGTAAAGCAACATAGATATATTTTTTATGGAATTGCCATTTTCAAATAGCCGACAAAAGAGTCGACGAGCCACCTGATGGTAAGAGGGCACCTTCGACCCACTTTAGCAACTCTAAAAGAGTCGCCGATATTTTACCGATGAATGAAGAGCGAAGTAATGAGACTAATTTTCGAGATTTTTGTTTAAAATAAAGGTACCTGTAAAATGTAAAGGGTTAAAAATATGGCTTAGTAACAACCCTACAACTTGCTTACTGCCAGTGCCATTGTGTTGATATATTTCATGACTCCCTCGGTGTTGTGACGGGTTAAGACCATACATAGATTAGGACATTCAGGACAATGGAACGTATAAGAATAATATTTTTTGATAAACTGTCTTATTTCGTATAATTCATAATGTAAATTCATAATGTAAATTCCGTCTGTTACCGCTAAGGAGTTCTCTCGTCTGGTGCTAAAGCAATAAGTTATTTCGTCTTTCATTTTTAACCGACTTCAAAAAAGGAGGAGGTTCTCAATTCGACTGTATTTTTTTTTTATGTTGTTACCTCAGAACTTTGGACTGGACGAACCGATTTTGATGATTCTTTTTTTAATCGAAAGCTGGTGGCTGTCATCTGGTCCCACATAAATTTTATTGCGATCTGACAATGGCATCCATGAGAAAACCACATAAGTCTTAAATTTGTGTTAAGATGTGCGCGACAAATTGACGAATAACTCAATATCACGCCAACCGATTTCGATGATTCTTTTTTTAATCTGAAGCAGGTGCTTGTCATGTGGTCCCACATAAATTTAAACGAGATCTGACAAGTAGTTTTTGAGTAACTTTGAAGTCGGTTATTTTTTGTTAGTAAAATTTAGATTATTATTTTACAACTTCTTATTCTATCAGATTTGAAATATCAATCAAAGAGAAACGAACACACTGACAAATTTTTACTTATATGATTTCTCTTATTTTGGATATAAGGAACTCTAAACTCCGAACAAGGTGACAACTTATTTGAGGCTGTAACAAAACAAAAAACAACACACCTGTTTCCTTGCGACTAACTACGAGTATTTTGATTGTTTTCTAATGTCTCTCTATCAGTGTTAAAGGTGGCGGCATAACAAGAGACCTTATCAGTTCAAGATACAGGCATTCCTCGCTACGGTGTTAATTAGGGGCACTTCTGGAAATAAAAGAAATTGAAATAAAAGATTCCGCTGATTGTGTAATCAGACTTATTAGGAGCAAGGAAACGGTTTCGTTTTTATGGGTCCGAACTCCGAGGATAAGCTTATTTTTTGGTTTACGCTCAAATGAGTCTGATCTTTGCCTAGCGTTATTTTCCTGGCTGTCACGTCTACAATCAGTTTATGTCACCTTATATCATATTTTACTACGTTAAGCTTTCATCTGATCCTGTAGCAGGCAGGATGCACCAGGGCAGGTGGGGCCAATGTGATTCAAGCGCGAGTGGATTAAAAAACACAGGGCCATAGATAAAATTATATGGGTCGCTTCGCTTATGTATCTTTTGAATTCTACTGCTTTAGGTTACTTAGGCTCACAGCTCACACTTGTCACGACCTTGATCGATCGTGCTCATAGACACTGACATTTAACTGATTGATAAACGAATAAATTCAAATTACCAGTTCAAACATCTTCAGTATCTTCTAGAATATAGTGTTTCGTGTTTCATAGGACAATTTATGGGTAACGATTTTTTAACGAAAGCTAAAAATTTTACAATATAATTGTGTCGAGAGTTGTCTCTGATGAGGGTAGCGAAACGCATGCATAAATCTGTAACAAACACTTAGCTGTCCTTTCCGTGAACTCGGGACCTCTTGCTCTGCAAAGTTACTACCAACTCCATAAATTCTCACAATATTATACATACACAGTAAATTCCCATTTCGAATAGTGTCAGAAGGTGACGGAAGGCCCGCTGTAATCTTACACTGTAATAACTATGGAAACGGCCGTTGATCTTAGCTCAGAGGAATATTCGTCGTGAATTTCAAACTATTGCTTTTGACCTTCGGCTACTAAAATGGATTATAAATTGAAATTGGAATTTTCGTCTAAAGGTAAGGCCAAACGAGCGAATTTTTTGAGCTATCAATTGCGAAAAATGAATCACGTGAATTTGGTTTCATACTAAAGTCCTCTTTGTATTACACGGCAACCCAAAATGATAAATCAATCAAATATTTTATTTGTGAAATAAGGTACATAAGGATGGTAACATTAATAAATAGCTCTATTACTCTGCCAATTATTGGCGTACAAAATTGATTATTGATGAGTTTGGACTTTAGAAACCGACTCATTTATCGCGACGCACAGCCCACAAAATACGCTCGATTGATCTCACCCTAAAACGGATCGTTGACTGAATTTCTGTTAAGCTTCTTATTTTCGATAGCAACATATATAAACATATTCATAGAAAAACAATAATTTTAGAAATTTTCTTTCTAATTCCAAGTCAAGTTCGCCAGTGATGTGTGTGATAGATAGCACGTAGCAAAAGGCCTACAAACTCAATAGACATTACTTTAACGTTGTCTGAAAAATATTGCTACTAGAATTTAGCTATTCAAGTGTAAACCTTGATCGATGTTACGCCCGAGTATTTACATAGGTAATAGTGGGGTCAGGTTTCGGGATTATGAGAGGAGTAGATAGCGTTTTAGGGTTTCATTTCACGTGACGCACACATCAAAAAATACGCTCATTTGGCCTCACCCTTATAGTCAACGTTGACCGGTAGAGATCGCTTTTAGCATTAAGCTAAGTTTTGGTCGTTTGTGTCGATTTTACACTTTTTTATGTACCTTATATAAATAATAAAGTATCTAAGCTCTATTCTTTCATTCAGTTCATTTTTATGTTTCCAAAATCCTGATTTTGATGATGAACCTAGGTTGTTAGTGCAAGACTGATTACAAGCGACCACCTTTGGTGACGGTGATTATGAGATGATATAATTATATGATCTAACACCATCAAATAAATAAATGTGTAGTTTTAATTTTTTCTGCTAAACGTAAAAAATATAATATTCCACGTAGGGAGTAGCTACATAATAATTATGTTAAATTGTAAAAATAAATTGAAATGCAGATTCGCTAACACATCTTTATTTTAATTATTTATCCTGTTGGTAAATTCAGTTGCAACATTTAATACGTAGAAATAAGTGTCAGCAATATTTAAAAATATAAGTGGGTTAAGAAGATAACACAATATTTATTAACTTAATGATTACCTAGTTACGAATAAAAATTTTAATATTTCCCGAAGAAGAATGTTTACAACTTTTCAACTAGATTGCGTAGAGAAACCAATCGCTCCCGCTTGTAACTTGTCCACCCACAAAACTGAACTAAGCTACATACACGTGGCGGGTCTTAATCTTCGCGGGGGCGTTATATCATACTTATCTACAGAAATACGTGATATTTTGACTAAAAGACGACATTAGGGTTAAGACCGTAAAAGTGCGATATTATCAAGCGAGTCGTGATTTAGCGAGGCGCCATCCGACCAAGAAACCATAAAGATTATCTCACCTTAACACTAATGGATTCCCTAATTAATTATTAAAAAGTAGGTTACGCTGAGCCCGTCGCGTTTAGATCGTACCCTTCGAGGCATCGGAAGAAAGGGTTAATTATTCAGCGGTGCTAAATATTTGTTGGTTAAAGATTGATGCTCGAGGAAATTACGGTGTAATTTCCGTTGGAGACCATCGTTATAATTTACTTCGTACAAGCGTATTCAGGGATAAAAACGGTTAAAGGAAATATTGGAAATATATTCCTGTCAATGCCATTGAGGTAAGACTGAACTATTTCTCGAGGTCGACTGGTAAATAGGGGAAAAACTACAAATAGCATCATGTAATATTTTACATTGTATTGAGCTATAAAAAATTAAGTGACTTTATGTTTCTTTCTTTTTCTTCTCTCTTTCTTGGCCGGCAACGCATCAGTGACGCCTTTGGTGTTGCTGATGTTCATGGGCGACGATAGCCACTTATCATCAGGTGGATCGTCAGCTCGTTTACCGGCTATATGAATGATGATTTTCTCTAAGCTTGTATACAAAAGCCAAAGACAATGTGTTGATTATTAAGTGAAAACACTTCAATTAGCACATAATTATAGAGTAGATACCTGCCTATGGAAGGCAACAGACGTATAATATTTAAGATTAATATAATAATGTGCGTTGAAGGCTGTAAATATATTAGTCTACTCGATATGTTCAAAATGGTTGAAATTAGAGATACTGCTCTTAAAAATACGTGCGATAGCTCATTCTGTTCGGAATGATGTCTAGAAAAATGTTTCGGAAGCGTTTACCAGCACGTAAAAAATTGCAAAAGTTATTGACAAAATAAAGTTGAAAAAAAAAAGTATTTTGTTTTTGGTAATCACTTCGAAACTATTAATATTTAAGAAATTTTAAAACAAGATTCTTAAAGTAGAGGAAATTTCCAAACAATGACTCGCGACTCTCGGAACTCTATCTCCATTATTTATAACTTTAATTTAACGCTGAAAATGGGTCTCCACGCTGCATTTTTAGGTTGCGCGTGCGGCGTCAAAACCGAGTTCGTCACACTCAATAATTTTTTAAGGTATTAATTATTAATTTAAAAAAATAAAAAAAATATGGTGTATTCGAAACACTTCAAAAAATTTGCTCCCGTAGGAAATTTTGCTTAAAGTTAATTTTTCAACAAGTTAGACGATTGTTAATTAACTAAATTTTCTCGAACTTCCATTTTCATTGTACATTAAAAAAAATGTTTAAGTAATTGTCCTATAAATTTTTCGCTTCGTGGAGCCTTTCTTATATACATGCTTAACGAGATCACGTCATAAAAGTTTAAAAAGTTTTAATACTTTGTGTATAATAATTTTATAAGTTGAACAAAAAATGAAAAATCCAAATAATATTATTGAAAATATTTTTTTCTCAATTTATTATTACATAATTGTTTTGGCATTCATAAAAGACATTTAATGACTTGAAAAAAAAAATTCCCTCATTTTTTTATAATTTTTTTTTATAAACAAATAGACTATTTCAATGCTTTCAAGAAAAAATTTCTTAATATCTTATTCTTTACAAAACATTATGATTTTTGAAAAAAAAATTTTTTTCTTAATAATGATATTTAATTGTTTATAATTGTTTTTTAATATTTCTATTGTTTGAATAATTAGTTAATAATTTTTTTTTCTTAAAAATTATAATTAACCATCTTTAATAGAAATGTAAAAAAATATTTTTTTTATCAACAATTTCATTGTTTTTTAACTTAACAATTTTTTATAAACAAATTCTCAACTTTTTTATATATTTTTTCTGAAACACCTAAAAATAAAAAAAACAACGATGTATAACAAAGTACAGATAAAAACATTTTTAAATTTTTTAATTTCGATTCGATAAAAAAACGAAAAAATTGTTTGTTCAACTTATAAAATTATTATACACAAAGTATTAAAACTTTTTAAACTTTTATGACGTGATCTCGTTAAGCATGTATATAAGAAGGGCTCCACGAAGCGAAAAATTTATAGGACAATTACTTAAACATTTTTTTTAATGTACAATGAAAATGGAAGTTCGAGAAAATTTAGTTAATTAACAATCGTCTAACTTGTTGAAAAATTAACTTTAAGCAAAATTTCCTACGGGAGCAAATTCTTTGAAGTGTTTCGAATACACCATATTTTTTTTATTTTTTTAAATTAATAATTAATACCTTAAAAAATTATTGAGTGTGACGAACTCGGTTTTGACGCCGCACGCGCAACCTAAAAATGCAGCGTGGAGACCCATTTTCAGCGTTAAATTAAAGTTATAAATAATGGAGATAGAGTTCCGAGAGTCGCGAGTCATTGTTTGGAAATTTCCTCTACTTTAAGAATCTTGTTTTAAAATTTCTTAAATATTAATAGTTTCGAAGTGATTACCAAAAACAAAATACTTTTTTTTTTCAACTTTATTTTGTCAATAACTTTTGCAATTTTTTACGTGCTGGTAAACGCTTCCGAAACATTTTTCTAGACATCATTCCGAACAGAATGAGCTATCGCACGTATTTTTAAGAGCAGTATCTCTAATTTCAACCATTTTGAACTTATCGAGTAGACTATATACCTCAGGTATTTAAAGTCCGACCGTACCTAAAGTGGGTCGTTTCCAAAACTTCGATGTTTTATAATAAACTTTTGTGAACGCCCATAAATTTTCCTTTCTCGGTGTTAACTAAGTGATTAATAGTCCGTAAGGGAACGAATGCCTCAGTTTTATGAATAACCCTTTAATTTGATTATGCATAGCATTATTTTCGTTCGAATCCCTTGTTGATATTTATGGATAACATTAAAAAGCCGTAAACTGGCGCTATCATGAAAGGAATAAGTCGTATTCTAGAGAAGTCGTATTCTAAGCTGTTTTATTGTGTTAGTGATGTTTTTATGGTTGTATATGAAACTGACAATCCTTTTAAGTGTTTATGAAATTCAAATTTATTGTAGTAGGAACTTTTAGGTTAGATTAGGTTACATTTTCTTAATAAGAGCCAAAAGATATCGATTAGCACCTGTTAATCAATGGCATTGAAAGTTCCTTAAAACGGTTAATGTCAAAACAGGCAAGATAAGCAAGCAGTAAGTATTTGTTACAATAACAGCCTATATTTCTGTTTATGTTCTGTCTATGTATTCTTGTGTCATTTCTGCTGCATCGTTGGCCGAGTGCAGTTTGGGAGACTTCATAATTTTTATAACAGTATTATCTCTCAGTTAAGCAAGTTTTCCTCCCTATTTTGTTTACTAGTCACTGAAGAATAAACAAGAGATACTATGATTTCTGTGATAGTATTCGCTGCTTTGATCGGACAATGACACAACAGAAAAAGTTTGATTTTTCAGGAGAGCCGTTTAAAAAACCAAAAAAGTTTAAAGACTCATAGCTTTTAATGATCACACACTGACCACTGACTGCGCCACGTCACCAGATTTGCGTATAGAAATATGATCTTTTGCTACAATATAATAGAGGTCATTTCGTTCAACTGTATCCTTAACTTAAAATCGACACATCTGGTAATGTGTCATTATCCGATCAAAGCAGCGATATGGCAAAAACATGAAAGCATTAGGTTTCCTTTAGTTGGTATATCGTGGGTTACCAAGTATAGGGTTGCCATCCATTTTCCCCAGTTCTCCTAGGTTATTCGAGAGTTCGGGTGGGGTTTCAAAAATTCGGTTGTTGAGGGGGCCTTTGAGATGCTGTCCGGGAAAAATTAATATATAAATTTCGTCCAAAGGTCCGGGGTTTTTGAAATATCTCTCCGATTCCATTACTTTAGGTGATGGCAGCCCTAACCGTGGGACATTATATTGTAGACTTGCAATTACATGTTTTGAGGGCGAGTAATTACAAAGATTCCTAGACGCAAGTGTGGGAGAAATATTTGAACTCCGCCAACATTATTTACCGACCAGATGGACGCCTTTTAATGTCTTATACGCACTGTGGTTTCTATCAAAGTGACATTTTTAGTCATAGATGAAATGAAGTGAATTAAAATCTAGTTGGTAAATAACATAAATGAATAAAATAATAACGAAATATTACTAAATGTGTATTTATTTATTACCTGGTAATAGGTATATTAGATAGATATTTGAGTAAATACTGAATAATTAACATACAATTATTCGGTTTTTGATGTGTTTTTTTTAGAAAAGGCTCAATAAAATGAACGTGTAAACGATGGATTTTGACCATATATTATTATAAATCTCTCGAAGTGATTATTTAGTTAATCAAATAATTTTAAAAGTCTACATTAAGTAGGGACTCTTCAAAAGTTCGATCTATTCTTCTCTGAGTATTTTATTTCATAACTTTTTAATTAAAACACCTCGCGTGCGCAGTGATGTTAAAAAATATTATTTAAAATGAGGCCTTTTTAAAATTCTGCAACGTTTTTGGGATAGCTTCATTGCACCGCAGTAATGAGAGTTTTAATTGACGTAAGCATTTCACTCGTTCCCATGAGGGCGGTTGTCTTTGAGGTTCTTAAAGATTTTTTATAAATGTCAACAGTTATAGTTATATGCTCAATAAACATCGCCATGGCTGCCATAATAATTTCCGTTACAGTCTCTTTAATGGCGTTCGTTGTAACTAATTTAAACTAGAATTATTAAATCACATACAGGTAGATACTTATAGCTTATCGTTGGGCTTCGAGGGATTAAGACCGGTCGAGTAATGCCAATTAGAGGAAGCCTATGTCCAGTAATGGGCCTCAAAAGCTTACCGGAGTACTGCAATTATGGCATAGGAGGTACATTTATGTTCTTTGATGAAGAATCATTTTCCTTTATTAAGGACTGTTTCGACAAAACTCTGTCCTGCAGATAATCTTTCATCTGAATATCCTGCGTTTAAATGTTGTTATGGTAACGACGGTGATATTAATATAATCCGGAAAAATTAAGAACACTTAAAAGGTCGATGCATACGTAACGTGGAAGGGACGGAGACGGGACGTGGACGGGGCATAAATGTACGTGCGTGCCCCATTCCCGTCCCGTCCGTGCCTCCGTGGCGTATGCACTATCGTTTACATTTTCTATGAAACAATGTTTCCGAAACTTCAAGTCCCGTCGCGTCCCCGTCCCGTCCACGTTACGTATGCAGCGATCTTAAATCGTTGATTGAGCGTTTTACATCTTACATTTTAATTTATACTTTGAAATTAGCTCCTTCATCATCATCATAAAATAGCCAAGTATTTTGAACTAACAAAATGAGAGATCGCCTGAAATTAGTTTTGAGGGTAAACAGAAAAAACATAAAAACTTTATTTTCATTATGTAGAGAACTGAAATAACGGAATTCAAAAAGCGAAATTGTTTTCCTCTTCCTGTCCGCTGAGGGATAGTTTTTTAATTTTGTGGCCAGCTGCCGTGAGTACGTAATATCTGAATTTTGTTCATATATTATTTTACCTACGGTGTTCTTAAGTAACTTTTATTTTACAATTGTTATTTGTTGGGCTTCAACACATTAATGGTCCACTACTGGGCACGGGCTTCTCCACTTGAGAAGGCCTAGAACATACTCCACCACGCTTCTCCAGTGCGGATTGACGAAGGGGTTAAAATGGCCAAACTATGTGTCGGAAGTTTTCATACCCTCTGAATTTACGTGCCCTCTGAAGCACGGAAAAGCTGAAGAAATTTTGCCACTAGAGGTTACCATGTTATTTTTTACATGAAATATTATGTTGATAACCTATTTATGATATGGTTTGAGTATTTATTATAGAGCCGATTTTCTATTCAAAATAATACACATTAAAAAAATACTAAAAAAAAACCGGATACAATGAGTAACCCGTAAAATAAGCAAATACTTAGTCTGGCCATAAATACTGTTACAATTTAAAATAAACAAAATATTACATTTGAATTTGGAATCTATCATTTTTATATGATTGTTCATTGAGTTTTCTCATTTTGGCGCCAATACATTGTACAATATTTTGCGATATTAAAATGGAGTGGGGTGATAAAGAGAACCGAATCGCTGTGATTGCATTACACAAAGTAGGTATGGAGCCAAATACATTTTTTAAAACTCTCCATACGCTTGGTATTAGTAAAATGTTTGTGTACCGGGCTATTAATAGGTACAATGAGACCTCCTCTGTTTGTGACAGAAAAAGATCTGGCCGTCCACGTAGTGTTCGTACGAAAAAGGTGGTCAAAGCAGTAAGGGAAATAATTCGAAAAAATCCTGTCCGAAAGCAAAAGATTTTATCTCGGGAGATGAAGATAGCACCTAGAACCATGTCGCGTATTTTAAAAGATGACTTAGGACTTGCAGCATATAAGAGACGTATTGGTCATTTCTTAACTGATAATTTAAAAAAGAATAGGGTGGTAAAATCGAAACAACTACTGAAGCGGTACGCCAAGGGAGGTCACAGAAAATTTTTGTTTACGGATGAGAAATTTTTTACAATTGGCTATTTGACAGTTGTCACGGTAAAATATGAAATGTGTTAATTACGGTTGCATATTGGTTAACATTAATTAAACAATACATTTTTTGCATGAAAATAAATTGTAAATATTTTTATTTTTGAAAAATAGATTTGAGTTTTTTTACCTGTGGACATGAGAACCGAAACGCGGGCGGCCATGATTGAGCATGCTATGACGTCACACTTCCAAAAATATAGCGTTGTGTACTACTAACTACATCGATTATCGTGTGCAATTTACTGAGAAAATTAATAATATATATTTTGATTTGTGCTTTTGAGAGGTTTTGTAAAATGGAGTCAGGCTATATAAAAGCTGACAGTGCAAATTTGCCTAAAGTTGATTCATTGATGGTCGCAAATTTCTTTGCGTGTAACCCTGACTTTTGCTCTACCGAGTTTCGGAATGCAATAACCTCCTTGTAAGTACTGAAATTAATAAAGTAAAATTGGTCAGTCTTGCTAAGTGGTCACAGGGGGATTTTTTTGTAAGTTTTTCCTCAACGTCCCCTTAACGACACCATATTACTAATGATTTTAAATTACTTATAGGTTATGTTTATGAACAATATTAGGTTACGTTTAATTTGTTTTTTTAGTAAATCAGAGGCTAAGTTGATTTCTTCTAAATACTTAGGTACATCAGAGTGGTCCTCACAAAATAATATTGCTGATATAACAGATGTTAACTGTTGGTCTCGACGTGCTAATTGTAACCACTGTTTTCGACGTTGAAGGCATTTAGGAACGTGTATAAACAATTTGTTAGGAAATTTAATTGTAGTACTTCTACACATAGGCACTGCACATGTCTTGTAGCTTGTCATTTTCACAATTCCAGTGAAAAAGGTGTAAGTTTTTCACATAAAATATCTTCAGAGTTAGAGCATAAACTGTTGTTATTAGAAATGTGACGTCACAGCCAGCAAGTGACAGATGGCAGACTATTTTCGCGCGAATTTCAAATTAATGGATTAAAAGTTATTTTTATTCCTACTAAATAACACTTTTTTGAAAAAATAAATATTGTAAGAGGTATAAAATAAACCTACGAAAATTTTAAAATATTTTTCCAAAAATTGTCTAATAGCCAATTGAGCAACATTTTAACAAACATTATGACCGTATTTATGCTCAAAGCTGTAAGGAAGCTTCCCAATTAGTCCACAGAGTGCAACGTGGGCACTATCCGACTTTAGTGATGGTTTGGTGGGGTATTAGCTATGAAGGAGTGACTGAGCTATACTTTTGTGAAAAAGGTATCAAAACATCGGCACAAGTGTATCAAGATACCATTCTTGAGAAGGTAGTGAAGCCCCTTAACAACATCATGTTCAATAACCAGGAATGGTCCTTCCAGCAAGACTCGGCGCCGGGTCATAAAGCTCGGTCTACGCAGTCTTGGTTGGAAACGAACGTTTCGGACTTCATCAGTGCTGAAGACTGGCCGTCGTCTAGTCCCGATCTTAATCCGCTAGATTATGTTTTATGGTCAGTTTTAGAGAGTACGGCTTGCTCTAAACGCCATGATAATTTGGAGTCCCTAAAACAATCCACACGATTGGCAGTGAAGAATTTTCCCATGTAAAGAGTGCGTGCTTCAATTGATAACTGGCCTCAACGTTTAAAGGATTGTATTGCAGCCAATGGAGACCATTTCGAATAAGCTTTTTATATTTTAATTTGTTTTATATTTATGTATTAAACTAACACACTGTAAAAGTAATAAATATTATTTGCAATAGAAAAAAAAATTTTTTTCTTTGTTTCAGTATTTATGGCAAGACTAGGTATAACAAGCATATTAGGACAAAAGTACTACATAAATACGTAAGAATATTATTTTCCCGTTAAATGTTACATAAAGTGTAATATGGTAAAGATTACAATCATGTTACAGTAAATAAATAATTTTACTTTTCAACGTTGACAATCGTGGGTTATTCTCCTACAAGCAACGACACACAAAATCGATGTTTGGAACAGACATTATGTCATAAATTGTCAGTAAATCCAGCTCCATTTTAGTGGTATTCTATAATTCGAGACGCAGAATTAATAATGAATATCATCGAGGCGTCGACTTCAGAAGGGCGAGTAATATTTCGTAGTCAGTTTAATTCCAGTGTCCGCGGCCGCCCACCTGACACCAACGACTAGGGTGACTACGACCAATGAATATTTTTGAGACAATTTTTTTAAAATGATTTTCAAGTCACAGCAAACTATCGGATATCAGATCGAAAATGGTTATTGACTATTACAGGTACCCCAGGTATACTCAAGATTAATTCGTTTTGTAAAATGTATCGACTTCTATCACATAGCGTCAATGCCGCCAATGCATTCATTGCTGAATTGCTTATGTTATGAAAGACAAGTCAGGCCCAAAAAAGTTTATAATGTGAATCTAAGTTATTAGAACCAATCGATTTGTTCCAATAAAATAGTTAAGATACTTTTTGATCACGATTTTGACAGCCTTAAGTAGTAAGTGCTGTTTTTAATAATAATTGTGATTAAGAATAATAATTTAAGAAGAAGAGCACGACTGGTTACAATTTGTAGAAGCGTAATATACTTTAGTAAAGTATTTATATTATAACCAACATCCAATAAATTTTATTTCAAATGAATCCTTATTAGCGGCTGGAATAAAACCGGACAAGTGCGTGTCAGGCAACGCGCAATGTAGGGTAACCCGAAAGAGTAATGTAGTGTCCCATATTTTTGTTTCTATTGAATGGTGACCCTGGTTCCACTGTAATATTGAGAAAGTGAATCATCCCACAGTTATAAAGGTTCTTAAAAAATATCTAACTGGTAGGTATATTCTGAAAGTTGGGCCGTTTGTTGGTACTTTTGGGCACTTTATTGAATTATTGACTTTATTTGTCAGAATGGAAATTTTATGGCTCTTTCAGCACATTCCCACTTTAGGTCAGGGTTATGTTCCGTTAATGGTTGAAAACCTTCGAGAATTGTCTACAATTCTGTTCGAAGACAATTTGGTTGCTAAACCTAATATCGGAAATTCTTCGCCTACTAATATTATAAACTTGAAATTTATAATGTGAAGTTAATATGAATGTTTGTTACGCTTAAACGCAAAAAACTACTAAAGGGATTGTCATGAAATTTAGCACACAGTTTAATAATATAATATATACCTGGAATAAGATTTATGATACTTGCCATTGAACCTAGAAGCATGAAAATTTGCATGATGTGTTGTGCACTAAGAAATGACGTTTGAAAACTCATCCCCTAAAGGGTTTATACTAGGGCGTCGAAGTCGCAGGTACAAGCTAGTTTGGAATAAAATGGATGTGAATTTAGTGCATGCCACCCCAATTTATAATCTTTGCAGTATTGTATCTATATGTACATCTACTACATACATGCATTCAGTAAGTGGTTGAGGGTGTCTGTGTCATTACTATAAACCCCGCGGAAGCAGAAATGTGTTTTGCTTGAAAAAAGGATGCGAAAGATTTTTAAAATATCGATAAACATGTTTTGAATATTAAATCAATTTTAATACCTTGTATACTATTAAGTCATGATATTTTACGCCTATATGTAGAGAACCGACCTACTGTATCTTTTTATATTTTATTTATTAATTTATTTTTGCTTAAACAACTCAACAGTGCATATTAGTTGCGCTTATGACTGTGGATGTACATTATTTATTTGTATAAAACTACTGGCGTCAAATACAATGGCTGAGTCTGGTAACGTTTTTGAAATAATCGACTAAACGAGTTCACATCCCTATTGAAGGGCGATGCGAGGTACCTACCCTCGATGCGTTTTCCTTGATGCTTATAAATGATGGGGGATGATTGTTTGAATCCGTCGCCTTTAAGATCAATGGTCTCAAAGTTCCATGTTATATCTGAGAAACCTTTTAAGTCATAATTTACATAATATCATCGACGTATAGAACTTTCCTTTACTTGTGTAATTATATCTACTACCTAAAATAATATTTTAAGAAGCGTAAAATATAAATCTATACGTGTACGCTTCAAAAATCTATACATTATAATAAAAGTGTTACCGATCGGATGTGCTTTGGTACATTATGTGTGGAATAACTGTATTTATTATAGATCCCATAGTAATGATTTTTGGGTCTATTGTCTATATATCCCCGTTTATGTACTCTAACGTATATACTTATTAAAAAAACTATGCAATTTAAGGCCAATGCATACGTAACGTACCCGTTGGCCTTAATTCGTTTGTGTAATTTGTTTTATTACCATCATTTCATGATCAGCGAACCAGGTTTTAAAGGCTAGTTTTAACTAATCTATTAATAGACGAACTCAAATTCAGCTTAAAATACGAGAATAGAATATTAATGGATCATTAAATAAATAATTTATTTGCTCAGCGCTTTGATTCAGAGCTACTATTGCTAAAATTTATTGTTAGGATATACGTAAGGACGATTTGTCACACATATTCTCTTGACTTATAGCACTTGAGTACCTGACTCCTGAGTATGATATTCGGCCTCGATCACACGTTGGAGAATTAGTAGGTGTTAAACTGTATAACCCAAGAAGGATCTTCTAGCTCTACCGTTGGGCGATAATAATACTTATAAGCAAAGGAAAGGGTAAAAGAATGTTTAGGAATTGGGTGTGCAATTTTTTGGTCGTGGCGCACTCTCCTGAGATGAACGTGGCTATGTCATCTGGTTCTTTTCCTATTACAGAAAGACTGACAGGACTCTGACATTGACACGGATCCATGTACCATATTTTAATTTAATCCACACGGTTCTCTGGTGGTATAGAGTATTTATCCCACCTGCATAGCTGTGTATGTCCTAAAATCGATTGTATTTTTTTACAATCTCTTCGCCGTGTTGGAGGGGCAGAATTAACAAGGACAAAAAACATACATTTATATTTTTCTTAGAAAGAGGAACTTAAAAGCGAAGATTTGCTTTGATGCAACATGTGACAGCGGTACGAGTAAGTGTATCGCACACGACGATTTTGATTTGATTCCTAATATAATTAGTCACTTATATCCTTCCAAGAAGACCCTTCATACGAGTATGAATTATGTGTCGGACAAGAATTTTAATACGTATCTGTATGATGCATCTGTCCATAGAATTGTTATTAAGTAGTGCTGTCTAACGGCTATTTTCAATAATCTATCCATAATCAATGGATAATTTTGAAATTAAATAAAAAAAAACACTACTTCTTGTTATGACTTTTTGACAGTTGCTAGAAAAGTGATTTTCAAGTCACTTAACGCTTTACTTCAAAGTTGTGAAGAAGTCTTCCGGGAAACCTTATGAAAGGAAAAACATAGATACCTGGATGGAATTAAAGGGAACAGCAAAGGTAGCAGTTTCGATATAATTGTATAATTATTGAATAAAATTGTATAATTATCGGAATAAATCAACATTAAGTTTTTTAATCTTTTTAAATTTTCACCAACTTAATTAGAAACAATTAGCTATGATGCCGTCTCTCCGTTTATAATTCTATGGTATCGGCCGAATAAATATAGTTGACTGAAAATTTCTAAGTGGCACAGACACGACACGTGACATTAATCTTTGGTTATAATTACCGTATGTTTCATTGCTTTTGCACTATTCACGATTTCGCGGTAAAGTTTGGTTAAACCATAGAAGACATAATAGTACTTATTAAATTGTTATTTGACTTATATGTCTAGGATTTCGAATCTAATAGAAGACGATTCAGAATCAAAGTTTTCTGGAATGAGGAATTATAAAATTCAGTGTCAATAACATAATTTAATGTGTAAGCCGTGTAAGTATGAAAGTAAAACTTTCATATTTAAATGCTTTGAATTCGAAAACTTTTTTATCCATAATAATATACATACCTGGATTATCTTCTTTTGAAATATTCGGATATAAAATACAATCGTTGATGATGTTGGAGGCATTCGAGTGGCATAAAAACATCCGAAACTTGGGTTGGCCATTCAATGCCACGAAGTTACGAAGAGAGGCTAGTGCCCTGTAGTGGTCCCTGAAGGGATGGATGGATGGGATGAAGACAAGTATTGAAAAATATAACAAAACATTTATAGTCTTTACACGTATAGTGTGTTGGGTCTATTGTAAGTAGGCGAACAACAAAACATATACCAATCAATCCAAGTGCAATATGTGGCCTGTTCCCTATACGATACGTGACATACGCTTTTTTAGTTTATTTAAATGAATTAAAGAAGCTGATGAGTCGGCAATCTGACGTCGATACACATGCAGGTACCCGACCACAAGTAGATACAAGACATAAAGTTGCTGCAAGGAAAAATAAACCTTTAAAAGAAGCTCTTAAGTTTCAATATCTCTTAATAGATTTTTCCGATAAGTCTAACAATGTGTTTGTACTTAACAATCGTCTTGAACAATTAATGTTGATTTCGATACCGCTAGCTGATTTGTATCTGTAGATAACTGTAGCCGGATCTATGGGAATTGCGCCAATTACATTACTTCAAGCAATCAGTTTTCAGTTAGGTCGCTAACAAACGAAGTAATTGTACCTACCTACTTGTATATTGATTGCGTTTGCGGAGCTGGATGTCATACTTGGTCACTGTACAGTGACCTTAAAACCTTTTGGAACGAAGTTCCTTATCGCGCGTTGCGAAAGGGGGCTAGGCGGAAAATTTGGTAACGACACTTTTTGCCGTCGTAGTTTTTTTTTTACATAGAAAGCAAGCCAGAGTACTAGGATAGCAAAATCATGCAAGCGAGTGTGTAAATTTTTCACGAAATTTAATACCTTAGATTTGTTTTGGCACACTTGCTGCATGTCTTTGCCATCCTAGTACTGACTGTAAGGAACATCGTTCCATCCGGGTGTCCCTTGACACCTCTCAAGTTTTTTTAAGGTTTCATACGAAACAAACGATAAGCGGAACCTTTTATAGAATCGCTCGAGTGTCTGTCCGCCTTTTAACTGCCAATTTACTCCGAAACTACTGGACCAAATGAATTGAAATTTGGTACTCATGTTCTTTTTCTGGCAGAAGATACTAGACGCACATAATTTTATAGGTTTTGATAAGCTTTTATCTATACCTTTTGCAAATCTTCTGCAGTTTATTTTGAGGTTAATTTAGATCCCATAGGATTTAATATACCTACTCGTAATTGGTCAGTGATACAAGGTATAAGATCTACAAAAGAAAATAGATGGTATTATTACTTAGTCCCAAGTTATATTTTACGCAAGATAGATTGGCTTGAGCTTCACAATAGAAAACAGGCTAATTTTCTCCTTTTCGTAAACAGCACTAAATACTGGCAAATTTAATAGCAAGATACATGTTTGCTGCAAATGTAATTAGCGCAGGCAAATGGCTTGTTAAAGATAGTTCCAGTTAGTTACTCACCATTAACGTGTCCTATCCAAACACATTTATCATACTAGGTAAGACATGGTCAATGGTTAATAGTCGCCGTAGTACAGGTAATTATGTCTGTTAAGGTGTTGTCGATTGGAGTATAAAATATGGTGTCAGACTAGTATGTTGTGGGTCATTCTGGCTTAATGGTTTTAATAATTTATATAAAAAACACGCTATTTATTGTCATTAAACCTCAGCTTTGTAAAGCTTTAGACAAAGTTAGACCAACAATAGTTAATACCGCTCTTCGTGCATCTCTGTTTGGCCTAATGGTTAGCGGGTAGAGAATGCATTTAAGCAAAGCTTGCCAATTGTACCGTGTGTTTGTGGTCAATAAAGGTTAAATAAATAAATAAAATAAAAACAAAGCGCTCAGATATTTTTGGTTGTTCAACAGTTTAGTTGGAAGGGATTCAATATCGGCCGATAGTAAAATATTGATCGTAGATTCAGGCATTACTTACCTATCCTACTAATGTTATTATATAAATTAATGAAAGTTTTGAGGATGATTTTTAGTATTCTTGCACGCAAAATCTACTGAACTATGTTTGTTTGTAAAAAAAGAAAAGCACCTCTTTAAAACAGCTGCTGAAGTGTACCCCAGAAATACCAGGCGTGGGCAGAGATTAGTAATAGCAGAGTATGTACGCACTTCTCTTCTTTTAAATAATGCGTACGGAATGTGTGTAAAGATAACAAATAAAATACCTGTACAAATAATGTCCTTACCCACTAAGCAGCTCAAACCACGACTAAAACATTGGCTATTGGAAAATAATTTCTACTCAGTCAAAGATTTTTTAAACAATTAAGAGACTAATTAATTAATGTAATAATAATTTGATATTTTTTATTTATTGATTTATTTAATGATAAGATTTAGAAATAGCTCGGTAGAAAATGACATTGACTAATTTACTAATCAACTGACATTCCAAATGTAAATACTATAATACTTATTAACATCTGTAACGTACAAAGATATGTAACTCAGGTAATCATTGACTCAAACTATTACAATGTTAAAAACTCATTTTATATAATATTCACGGTTATTAATTGTAATTTTATAATAATAATAAATTGTAATAATAATAAGTTATCACTATAATAATATCAAATTGTTAAAATAGATTTTAGTTAAAATTTGCATGCTTCAATAAGCTAGATGTGCGAATTAATTGTATTTACCTACACATACCACCATTGTACCACCACATTTTATGCAAATAAATAATTATGAATTATTATTATTATTATGAACGGATTTTCATGAAATTTTGCCCATAGACATGACCTGGAATAATATATATGGTCCTTATTATTCTGGATATAATGCAGGTTCGTCTAATGGTTACACCAGGGCAAAGTTTCAAAATGTTCATAGAATTCAATGTAGAAAAGTAGTATTCTCGCTATTTGACAAAAGATGGCGCCACAAAAAACAATAATCTCTTAGCCTAAGAAAGATTCAATACGCACGCCATTAGAAAAGAGACATTGTTCGCGCCAATAGTGGCATTATTCTGTAAATGCATTTGCCTGTTCCCGCCTTCCCGCCAAAATTATTATAAGACAATCGCACCTCGTGATTTATTCTATATTTCTATAAAAGCGCGGCAAATCATTCCTTCGCTATTTAAACTCCCATCTTCCCTCTCTTTCTGGCAAGCGCACTTTTATATAGCGGATTCACTCGCACACCGCCGAGTTTGGAATGAGAAGAACAAGTTGAAAAAAGTCTTCCCGCCGTCCTCGAATGCAACACGCGCCTATTGACAAATAATTAATTAATCCGCATATTATATAAAAACCGCATCGCTCAAGCATTCGAGTTAACGCAAATATCGCCGCATCACCGCCACCGCTAAATAACTCATGTAATTACTGTGAAGTGCATAGTGTACCGCAACCAACCATATACGGCATCATTCCTCATAAGAAGTCAAGACGAAAGAAGATTGGAGACATTTGAGCAGCCGCCTAGACGTCGGCGCAGCTATTACCAGACGAAGTCGAGTCCTGCATCCAGGTTAGTGCGCTTTGCCAATCCTCCAAATAACCCTTGACTTTCTTCCTTCCCCGCAATCTACAGTCCACTTATATCACGCCCGCATGATCCAGCAGCAGTACTTCAAAGTCTGCTCCGCATTCTCACCATTTCTGGTCCTTCGAGCCGGATTCACACCATAAATTTGGTCTTTGAGCCGTATAGATTGGGTCATCAACCGGATTCATATCCTATTATATTATATTTCTATTACTTTTTGCAAATAAATTTATGTGTGTAGTATATTCCGCTCGCATTACATAATATACACCGCTTACTATACATATTTAATTTCATTTGCAAAACGCACCGCACCGCTTAACTATTGCACTTCATAATAAGTATAACTTTCTTTATCTATAATTGAAAACGCATTCCATATTTCGCATTTAGTAATACGCTATTTTTGTGTTTACGACAAACGCTCGCATAATTTTTACTAACGCGTAACTTATTTTGTTCACAAAATGACTACTAAAGTGAAATATCACGACGCTAAAACGATTTCAGACGACGAAATTAGTTTAAAAATATTAACCGCTAAACGTAATTCCATATTTTCACGCATGCAATCAATTTATGATTTGTCAATCAGTGCATTAGACGCTGACTCGCAGAGTTCTTTACTTAGTACCGCAGCTGACCTTGAATACTTACGCAATGAATTCAAGGACACATTAGAAGAATTTAATATTACGAATTTAAAATTAAATTCAAACGCAGAAGTAGATTTCCAGCCCATGAATTCATTTCATGACTTGTATAGCCGCGTTAAAAGTAAGGTTTCAAAATTATCCGCACCGCATTCATCTTTGAATTTAGATAATAATAATTTACCCGCTAATTATAAACCCTCGCTCCCGCCTATGGAATTATTAACTTTTAATGGAGACATACGACACTGGTCTATGTTCTACCAACAATTTAAAACGCTGGTCCATGAAAACCACCAGTTAACAGACGCTGAACGGGTTTACTATTTAGTAAGTAAGTTATCAGACAAGGCATTATCTGTCTGCGCAGGCCTTATGCCTACAGCTGAAAACTATTCAGTGATCTGGAACGCACTTATCCACAGATACAATGACGAGCGTGCACTCGCTACTACTTATATAAATCAGCTGTTGGAAATAAAAAATGTTAACGCTAATACGCCCGCTGGTTATCATAATTTTATGGACAAGTTCGACGCTTCTATTAACGCTCTTAAACAGCTTAAAATTGATGACATGTCTGATTTTCTCTTTTTAAATATTGCGCTTAGAAAATTAGACACTGAAACTGTAAAAGCGTTTGAAATGTCGTGCCGCAAAGTTAACATACCTAAATATTCCGATTTAATTCAATTTTTATTCGAACAAAATAGGGCTTTGTGCCATACATTTCATTCACCGCAAACGTCATCTATTAACAACAACAAATCTAATATTAAATTAAGTCCCGCTCCTAATAAATTTATTAGTAAAACATTTATTAGCACTCATTCATCGCGTTCATGTATTCTTTGCAAATCAAATGAACATGAACATTTGTATGTCTGCCCGCATTTCTTAAAACTCGCCACGCACGATAAATATAATTTTATAAAACAAAATAAATGTTGTACTAATTGTTTAAGTAATAAACACGCATTATCAATGTGTAAATCACAACGCAGATGTACACATTGTTCCCGCTCGCATCATACTTTACTTCATATTTTCAGTAATAATAATAATAATACAAATAAATTCAATTCATCGCTCACTAAAAATACGCAAAATTCATTAAACCGCTCTCATTCTTTTAACGACGCTCCGCGCAATAATAATAAGGTCGAAGATTCTACGGCACGAAATACATCGTCCCGCCCGCATTTCTTCAGCAACCCTTCACGCGACCACAATAAGGTCGATTTTTCTTCGACAAACACACAAGAGGGACAAAACGCGTCTTCGTCTTGTAATGTGTCGCGCGAATTATTAAATGAACCTCATTGTTTTACAACACTATTAGGAACCGCGAAAATTAAAATAGTAAATAAATATGGCCACGAACATTTTCTTCGATGTTTAGTGGACCCTGGCTCGCAATGTGATTATATAACAAAGGATTGTTGCAAACGCTTATTCTTACCGATTTCTAATAATACTCGCTTCAATGGGGTGCACGGAATCGGTGGAATATCGCAAAGGATTTTAGGTGTAACTTCCTTACAGTTTACTTCCCGCTTTGATGATAACAAAATGTATCAAATTAAACCGCTAGTAGTACCTACATTAACAGGACAATTACCACAATCACGCATAGATATTTCCAAAATAAATTTTATAAATAAAATCCGCTTAGCCGACGATTCATTTCACCAGCCTGGTGATATTGACGTCTTATTAGGAGTTAGTACATATTTACAAATTTTATTATCTGATAAAATAATTAGTTCGCAATCTCCCAGTGCCATTGAAACCTCACTCGGTTATATTATTTTAGGAGAAGCGGAGACTGAAAGCCGCTCTAGTATACCGCGTTCTTTTTTCACATATTGTGTTAATGATAATTATTTAAATCAATCTGCACTCAAAACTCAAACGCTACGCTCTTTTATAAAACCTCTTTTATAAAAACTCTTTTATAAAAACGCTTTCTTAAATATCCCGACTTCGCACCCGCTTTCACTATATTATCCGAGATTACATACCTACATAAAAGTTATTTTAAATCATTAGTCGCTCTTATCAAGGTTCAAAACCGCATTTTTATCTCCCGCACTACCCTGTCACACGTAATAAGTTTATGCTTCAGTATTAAACTGTGTACAGTATTAGACACAAGTTCTAAATTGGATAATATTTCGTTAAATGATATTTTACACAGCGGACAAAATTTACAGTCGGATATTTTTAATATTTTATTGAACTTACGAGTTTACCGCATCGCTTTCTTTGCCGACGTTAGGCAAAAGTACTTATGAATAAAAGTACAGCAATCGCACCGCGCGTTTCAACGCATTCTTTATTGTTTTCCTGACGAGAAAGATGTACAAATATACGAATTTAATCGTGTAACTTTTGCTTTACGCTCCTCGCCTTTTCATTGCGCTCCGCACCTTACGTCAGCTGGCGTCTGACGAAAGGGAGTCCTATCCTCTGGCCGCATCAGTGGTCGAGAGAGATATTTATATGGACGACATCGCATCCACCGCACCCTGTGTTGACATCGCTGTCGACGTGGCCACTCAGCTAATTCAAATGTTCCATCGTGGTGGATTTGAGTTAGTTAAGTGGACCAGTAATAGTTCAGAACTATTACAAAATATTCTCGCAACGCATCGTCAACTAGAAACCGTTTCTTTTGATGACGATAATATTTTTAAAATATTAGGGCTTCGTTGGCATCAATTTAACGATAGTTTTTGTTTTCTCGTTTCCCCGCCGCCGCGCCGCTCGCATGCACTAAACGTGCAATCTTATCCGCAACCGCTCGCTTGTACTTACGATGTTTTAGGACTCGTTGGTCCAGTTATTCTCTTCGCTAAACTTTTACTTAAAAAGCCTCATGGACTCTCGAACTTGATTGGGACCAGGCTCCGCCCGCAAATGTTGTCAAAACGTGGCAACAATATATTTCAGAACTACTTCTAATATCACGCTTACAATTCTCACGTCTTATGGGAGTTGATAAAAACACGCAAGTTTCGCTACTCGCGTTCGCTGATGCCAGCGAAAAGGCATATGGCTGCGTGATTTACTCGCACGTAGTTAACGGTAACGACCCACCAGTGGTCACGCTGCTCTGTTCCAAGTCCAGGGTGTCTCCCTTAAAAACGGTTACATTAGCTAGACTCGAGTTATGTGCATTAGTGTTACTCGCTAAATTAGTAAGTACCGTTTATGATACGCTATCCGCGAGACATCCGATTGATAAAATTTACACGTTTTCGGATTCTGAAGTCGCACTTTGTTGGGCGTGCTCTTCACCGCACCGAGTTAACACCTTCGTTGCTAACCGTATTTCGCAGATAGTCTTTTTTATCATCTGATCAATTTTATCAGATCGCAGGATCAGAAAACCCCGCTCACCATATCTCCCGAGGACTATTACCGTCGCAAATAATTAAATACAATAATAAAAATAATAAAGCAGTTCACTTCTCATTCTTCAAATTTACTAGAAGAAAAAACTGTTTCTCATACCGCTAGCAATACTCAAGAACATCCTTTTATCACGCTTAGTTTGAAACATAAATTACCACGCAATAAAATGATAACCGCTTCTGACTTGGAACACGCTGAATATACCATAATTAAAATCGTACAAAGTACTGATAACCGCATTACTTGGAAACTCAAGCCCGCTCTATGTGTTAAGTAGCGATCCATCGGAGCCTACTGCACTTACACCCGCACATTTCTTTTCATTAAAACCGCTTGAATCCGCCGCGGATCTAAGTAAAGAACGCACTCATCTCTAATCACGCTTTTCTTTACTTGATTCTCTAATTCAATCGTTTTGGAAACGTTTTAGGTCTGAATACCTACACACCCTTCAAACGAGGGAAAAATGGAATAGAAATTCCACGCCTATATCTGTGGGAACAATTGTTCTCATAGATATAGATAACGTTCCGCCGCTACAGTGGCCGCTAGGTGTTGTCACTGAACTATTTCCCGGTAGAGACGGTGTGGTGCGCGTTGCACAAGTGAAAACTCTGCAATGCCCAGTCGTTAGACTGTGCCCTCTACCCACACAATAACTCGCACATTATATATCTTTTAAATATTATATATTACATAGTTTTAAGTTTATAATATAACGCCATTTTTCGCAAAGTATTTATATCGCACCGCTTTTCCGCAATCGCATCATTCTCATTTCATTATATTCACTCCGCTATATGTATATTTATGTTTATATACATCTTTGTTTGCCGGTTGAGGAGACCTCAAGGCCGGGGGGATGTTCGCGCCAATAGTGGCATTATTCTGTAAATGCATTTGCCTGTTCCCGCCTTCCCGCCAAAATTATTATAAGACAATCGCACCTCGTGATTTATTCTATATTTCTATAAAAGCGCGGCAAATCATTCCTTCGCTATTTAAACTCCCATCTTCCCTCTCTTTCTGGCAAGCGCACTTTTATATAGCGGATTCACTCGCACACCGCCGAGTTTGGAATGAGAAGAACAAGTTGAAAAAAGTCTTCCCGCCGTCCTCGAATGCAACACGCGCCTATTGACAAATAATTAATTAATCCGCATATTATATAAAAACCGCATCGCTCAAGCATTCGAGTTAACGCAAATATCGCCGCATCACCGCCACCGCTAAATAACTCATGTAATTACTGTGAAGTGCATAGTGTACCGCAACCAACCATATACGGCATCATTCCTCATAAGAAGTCAAGACGAAAGAAGATTGGAGACATTTGAGCAGCCGCCTAGACGTCGGCGCAGCTATTACCAGACGAAGTCGAGTCCTGCATCCAGGTTAGTGCGCTTTGCCAATCCTCCAAATAACCCTTGACTTTCTTCCTTCCCCGCAATCTACAGTCCACTTATATCACGCCCGCATGATCCAGCAGCAGTACTTCAAAGTCTGCTCCGCATTCTCACCAGACATTACAATCTTGTTTTGCATAACTATTGGTATGATCTTGTACTAATATGTTTCTTTTTAAACTTGTCGCAAATATTTCATTATACAAAGATTGCTTAAGCTGATATAATTTTATTTTTAAACCAAATCGATTTAATTATTTGTTGTTAGCAAAATACACTAAAACATTTCCGTTACACACTGTGATCACCACTGGTTTAACCTCGTACTCAATTAGCGAAAAATAACATTAAAATAAAATTACAAAATAATTATATTTTTAAATTCGTTCATTTCAAAAAAGACGCATCTGACAGCTTCCTTATTGTCCTTTAGGAGAAGCTAATAATTGTCTTAATCATAAAATAAGAATATTTCGATGTAAAGCAATCATTGAGAACGATTAAACAAAAGTCTTCCTGAGTTATATACGACAAAATAATGAAGATGAGGTCATTGCACCAACAAAGGTCAGCTGTATAACGTTGAACGCTGGGTGATCTATGGATCGATGATGAATAGATCGACCTGCTCGCGCATGGGAAGTCAAGGTCAAAAGTCGACTTGAAATAGGCTGCGGCCATACTGTGGCGGTAACTAGAGTTAACTAGATGATATAAAACGTCTGATAATTGAGGTAGTTCGAAGTAAAATAATACTTTCTCTAGTGCAATCTACGTACCTATACTGAGAATAAATTTTCTGTAACAGTTAAAGGAGTTTCTTGCTAATTAATTTAATAGAGATATAATGAGAAATGCAAAAATTTGCTTTCACATTTTTTTATTAATCTCAGTTAAATAATAGGAGTAGATTTTTTCATTATAGATACTGCTTTTGATACTTTTGACACTTTGCGGTGTAGCTACATATAAAATCCTTAAAAGGTTTACCTGTTTTCGCCTGAATAAGGTACCTAATCAATAGCTAGCTTACTGCTTACATATAGTAGGTAACATAACAAATACAGTAACACCTTTTTATCTAATATACCTACATAAAAATGTTTTATTGTAGCGATATCGGTGAACACTTAACAAACGCTTAGTTTAATAATACAAGCAAAGTAAATTGAAATAGAGAGCTAAGTTTTGCAAAGTTTTCATATCACAATTCATTACTTAGCACGCGAGCTGTCATTGTCGCTTATCGCTGTTCGCAAAGGCAATGAAATATTAAAGACAGTGAACAGTTCGTTCACCCTAGTGCCTACGTCACTCATGGTAAAGTAGGGGTGGATCTAAAATTAGAATTACTGTTTTTTTTAACATAAAACTTGGGTCGTTTAAAGTTTAAACGATATCTATACCCAAGGTTAAGGTTTCAATAGTTATTAAGCAAGAACTTTCATCGTTACTATCAAAATTTTACGAAATAAAATCCATATTATCGTCAAGCCAACATAATATGACATGATTGTATGCTAGGGAGGACTAGTAGTATGCATCCTACTTTGCTTATAAGAAAACCTTTCAAACTCAGTTAAATGTTGTTTGCTAGTTTGAATAAAAACTCAATTTAGTCATTAAATGACATAAGCAATAACAGAGCGTAAAATAAAAGATTGAAATGAAATCAAATTAAAATGAGAAGAGTAGAGCAGAAGAATATTAGAGTTATGTAAAAGAAATCATTGCTTACAGAAGCTTAATTATCGCAATATTTAAGCATCCTCTATCTTGTCCTTATCCTAGTACAATAATTTTAATTTGAGCTCCCCTTTTCTCTGTTTTCCGTAGACGCCAAACAACGTCTAACTAGACGCACCCTAAGCGTTCGATCAATCAGTGTCGCGGTGTGATTTTAAGACAAGCTAGCGAAGGTGTATTTCGCCTCGGATTAAGGATTTAACAGCTCTTCTTCATCGTTTATTAGTTATACCATACCAATACATACAAGTATTAAAGTGATAATAACAGCGTAACAAATAGTTTGACAGATTTAAAATACGATAGTTGCAAAGCTTCTTCGGTACTAACGACATTAGTTAACAATGTTAGTACTATTAAAATAAAACAACAATATAAAGCCTTATTACTACTATTTAGTACAAATGAAATAAATGAAATAGTCGTATTGGGGCGGTTTAGAATACTAACCCCAATTCCACGCCGGATGGGTGTCGTAAGAGGCGACTAAATTCGGATCGCTGAAGTAGAGCCCCTCGAGGGATTATATTGGTAATATACGATAGATTTTAATTGTTAATTAATACCATTATTACTATTATTATTTCTCCATGGGGTTCGCCTGAATAGCTACCACCCTTGAGCATAAAGCAGCCACCAAACGACTCGTCGTGTTCCAGCTGGGGGCTTGAGAGCCAGTTCTTTCTTTCTTTTTCTTCTCTCTTTCTGGGCCGGCAACGCATCAGTGATGCCTTTGGTGTTGCTGATGTCCATGGACGACCATAGCCACTTACCATCAGGTGGATCGTCAGCTCGTTTGCAGGCTATATCCATAAAAAAATGAATAGTTGGCGTTGTAATACAAAGAAATATTATCTATGTATCACGCATTGTCGTGAGTAAACCGTATTATAGTAAAATGTGTTAAATCCACGAAGAGTTAAGTTAAAAATAGTATGTAGTTTGAGCTTTAGGTTTTCAGTGAAACACTAATAAGACGAATAATGAAAATGATATGTAATTTTAATGTAGCTTCAAATCCTCAGAATATTTTGGTTTAAAAACCAATGTTACTTAGGGCAGGGCATCTAAAAGAAAAACAAGCGATTGTTTCGTACCGTTCACACTGTATAACGAAGGCCGAAACTGTTTTTTCATCACATTCCTATTTTACATTGGCCTAAGTGACAAGAGATGACCTTGCTTGCCATGCAACTAGTTATCACTAACTAATCATGGGACTTATAATGATAATTAGCCGGATCCAACCTTATTGTTAGTCAAAGAGTTTGCAAATTAACTTTTTTATTGCAGTTGTATTACTGATAAACTTTTTCTGTGTAATTTCTTACATAATTATAATGTGAATGCGCCACTCTGACCGGTCCTGAGCCTTCTGAATCCAGCGGATGGCCACTGTCTTTTTCAGGTCGTCAGTCCACTTGGTCGGGGGCGTCCTATGCTCTTTTTTTAGAGACGTGGTCATCATTCATTTGCATTACCTAAAAAAAAAATATTATAAGCCAAAAGTATATCAAACTCCTATTGAAGCAAACCAATCCTTATCTCGATTCGCTTTTACTTTTATTGCAAACTAAAAGCGTATACATTGGTATACTGGAATACCCCTTGTTATGTTAGCTGTTTGCAGAATTACTTTTTTAATTCCCGCCCGTACACGCTAGGTGTTGTATATTCATTAGGACCGACATGAAAGAGGGTTTCCGCTTTTAAACAATTGTTTTTGTGTTTTACCTGTATTTAATACCATTATTTTAATTGGATTTCGTTGCAGTTGGATTTGTAGGTATTTTTAGTAAGTTTATTACTTGATTCCGAAAAGCTGGTAGATTAAAAAATGTCGTGCTGAAGTGTATCAATCATACCCACATGAGTAAATAATTTTGAATTTTTGAATAAAGTATAAATATATTTTTCTACTTAAATTAAATTTTTAAGAGGACGAGATGACATTATAACATTTACTTTGTTTAGATATCAATAGTTCATGATTATTGTCCAAGAGATATGTTTATACTTTTTAAATAAATGTGTTTATAACTTATACAGTTTCAAGTTTTGGAACTACTTCTCCATGTACATTTTAACTAGAAACCTACCTATGCAAAACCCAACACTTCTTATCTGTGCTTGCATTGTTCAAAGGGGTACAAAAGTTTTCTCTCCATTTAAGCATAGCTTTTGCTTGAGGTAAATAATAACTCCCTGACTACATAATTATAACTACACACGGTACATTTCTCATATTACAACAATCAAACAGTATCACAGTCTTCCATGTAAACATTGCAATTTATTCTCCAACACCATCGGTCATTATACCGTTACAAATAACCCGATGTGGTCTATCGCTTGTCACTCACTTGTTTCTCTAATAACAAAGTTCATGCATGCATGCATGCGAATTTTACGAACCACGCCCGTTTGGTGGAATAATGTTACCAGCTTGAGGGATTTTCCTCATTTAATCTAAATACATTAAACTCAAAAAATGTTTTTACCTATGACTGTATAGACTCTACTGGTGTGCCATAAACTAGTTGTATTTGAAAGGCAATAATGTAAAGATGATTTTAGACCACTAAAACAATGCCTTTGGCACATTCGGTGTACTCGTATTCATGATGTCTATTTTCGACTTTTCCCATATAAAATTGTTCCCAAATTTTTAAATGTAGCGTAGTAGCACACCTTAATAGCACTGTACTGTGTTAATAGCCAGATATCCGCTAGTTTATATGTATAAGTTATTATAGACTTTCGAGTAGATACTATGTAATATAAAACGTAATTTATAGGATAGGATAGGATAACGGAGTTATAGGATATGCTACAAAGAATTGTAACGTAGGTACTTTACTCTTAATATATATTTTAAAACCATTAACTGAAGTTTCAGTTTATTTGAATTAGTCCTCTCAGAAGTCGGTTTTCTTATGGTATATTATGTAAATAAAATTGATTGATAATTAATTATGTAATTATTATTTTTCTACTGATATTCGTGAGTTGGAATAACAGTCAGGCAGAAAAAAAAAACATTTATTGTTTAAAGAACACATTTGAAATTTTAAAGAAAAATTTAAAACTATGGGTCCAAGCTTCGTTTTATTGTTAGTTAAGACTGTATTCAATAACTTTAGTTCTTGGGATTTATAACTCAAACGGAATAGAACGGAACCCTTATATGATCATTTTGTTATCCGTCTGTCTATCTGTCTGTCCGTCAACCACCTTTATTTATAATCTTATGTAATAAGCATTTCTTGGTCATTTATAATACCTACTTATCAAATTATCGCATAGTTTGCAAGTTTTTAAACTGACATAGAGAAATTGTTTTGTGAATTTCAAATTTTTGGTTAAATTCTTATTACCACAGATAAAAAATTAAGACAGCTAATAAGAATTTATTTTTTGCTCTTTACTAATATAATTTTGTAAATAAAATTAAGAATCGGTTTTATATTTCCAAGGGATATTTATTAGCGAAAAATAGCCAAGCCCATACCTCAAGATGTATATGTAAGCTAAAAAAGGAAATTTCTTACGACTGATGAAGTAATCTTTACATGACGATATGTAATCAGAATCGGACGATATGGATCGGAAAATGGGGATAATCCCAACAGTTTCACAGTTCGAATTTAATGACACGTTTCGTGCAATTGCACACGGAATGGTACCAACTGTCACAGGCAGCGATCACGTACAGAACTACCCTTGTTTTAAAACTTTTCATGCAAAAGATTTCTGTAATATGAGCCTTATTACAACGGAGTAAGGTTCGCTTGTGATTGTTTAATTGCTCCGAGCAATTGTGTAAAGGAAAAACTTAAGTGGATAATCACTAGAAATTAGAATTGTTTCTAATGAATTTTACGCCCACGTTATATTTTAAAATACACTGCTAATTATAGGACAGTAATTATTTTCTTTTGAAAGACCAAAGAATTAGATTATTTTATTTTAATAAGATTACATATAAATTTAACGGTCTAAGTAAATACTTTAATCATTTATATCCAAACAATCAAACCTAATATAATGAAGACTACGTAGAAAACCGAACAGTCATTAGTCTACTAAAATCATCTCTCAAAACAAGCAAACCTACATAGTCGTATGAAGTTTCACTCGATCAATTACCTACGTTTATCTATTATCTAACAAGTCTACTTACTGCCTTCGGATCCCTCAAATTACATCAGCTTAGAAAAAATGCGATGTGTCATGCCAACTTGAGCGTACTGATTTGTTACTGGTATAAAAACAGAATTCTTAGTTCTTACACTAATGTTTGTCATGCAAAAAGCTGAGGCTTATTAAGTTTCTGAATCTGTCGCAAAACGATTCAAATTTTCCATTAGTAGGTAGGTATTATAGTAATAATACTTCAATGTTGGTAGTTAGTATATTTTTTGTTATGTGTTTACTACATCAATTTTATTGTTTTTTTTTTGTAAATTATACGCCGTTTACTACGCGTTCACTTCAAGTTTGCCCTCATCAATCGTTACGATTTCACAGCTAACGGTACTGTAGACAAAAAAGTAATCAAATAATTTCACTAACTTAAATAACAAATTACGTTTGCCATAGTGTAAAACGAAAGTAACATCAAATTCAACAACAAACTCAATCTACTTGAACGCATGTGCCGTACGGGACTTCAAAAATACGCGGGTAGCGTTGCTGTCCGTACTAAATGAGGTGTGGTACGAGGAGTATAACGGGAGGTAAGGGCTAACTAAAAGTGAACGCGTAGTATAATTTTGTTTGGTAAAAAAGTTGCAAATTATTGTAGAGCTTTGTTGTTTTCAATTACCTTAATGTTTTTTTTTTTACAATTTTATTACATTTTGTCATTTAAATTTATTACATTATACTTAACTTGTTTCTAGCAGTCTCATGTCGACACGACATTTTGTAAAACAAACCACTTTGTTGCCACCAAATCTGATAAGGCCCCCTCTTGGCTATCTCCTTGGTAACAAAACGGTCTATTCGTTAGTCATTTTACAAGAGCGTGGTGATGCCACGAAATGTTCACGGCACGTGCCGGATTGCCGATACATTTATTTTGTATCCCCTTAACTTTACGGATGGACTATTAAATTATATTGTAAACTAGAAACTCGAAGTATACGAGAAACCCCTTGGCTTGTTAGTGTAAAAAATCAGCTGGGAAATGTTTTATTATGGTTCTCAAAGTTCTGTTGAACAACCAGTTAACAAGCGGGTTCAACCACAGAACACCTAATAATTAGTGGTTCAACGCTCCTCGTCCAGCAAGTGGTAACGCGACGGTGTTGACCTTGGCTGGTGTCTGTGGATAGCGGTGACTACATCCCATCAAATGAATCTACTACAGTACTACACCATACCTAAGGTACCTACGACCTTAGAGTGATCTGTTTTTATGATGTCAAACAAAATTCCGAATTAGTTTTGATCATCATAATAGTATATGTATAAGACAATGCACAGTGGTAGAAGCTTGACACTTTGTACAGAAGTTCCTTCTTCCATTGTATAGTGTTGGAGGAACAATTAGAAAAGATTTTTGAAAATTCATCCCAAACGGGTAAAATGAGGTATAAAAGTTTGTATGAAAATAATATTTGCACGGACGATATAAAAGTTTTATAAAACCCTTGTGTTTAAACTTACAATCTGCTTCAAATTATATCATGCTTCATTCGTTCAGTACTATCAATAGTATACAAAAGTGGGTACCAACTGATGACGTCACGTAGGGGCAGCGGCACGTGCCTATACATCCCGTTGCGATGGAACATTTGTCGCGAGATTTACAAAATGGTGTTTACGGTTGATAGGTTTGGGGTTCCCTGGCGAATTCTTTAAAAAAATTGGCCAGGAATTATTATTACTGTATTTTCATCGGCTCTTCACCAAATTTGCAAATTTTCAAGCTGATAGAACGTCTTGAAATTGGTGAAAATAATGTTTAAGGAATCCGTTACATACATGCAGATCAAGCTAATAAAAGCGTGTTAATGGGATTTCAATCATTTAATTATGAAGACAGGATTTAACTATTTTTTTATGCACCTATTTTGTCTAGGGAACCCGAAAGTATACGTTACTTTCTAGTATCTCTTATCCAACGTATCCATTTTTTTTGTTGGCAAGCCCCCTAAAGATAAATCAGTGTCATTGATTGGCAGTTAGCAACGCCCCGGATAATATGTTTCCCCATAATTTCGGGTTCACGAATTTTTGGGGTTCATTTACTGCAGTATTAAGGTAATGGAGAGTGGTTGGAAGCGATAGCTTCTGTTAAAACGAGACTAATAAAAGTGAATAAATGTAAATAGCCGACCAAAGTGTAGATGAACCACCTGATGGAAAATGGCCACTGATAATAACCAAATATTGAGGTGCTAATTTCATTATCATCATTATGGCAGAAAACTTTTATCCTAATACTGGTCACGAGATCCAATAAAACTGTCCCAAAAAAAGAAGACACTTTTTGGATATGAATTTGATAGCCATAAGTAGTAAGTGTTCTTTGTAACTGTTAGCATGCATAGAATGCAATATGAATGCATGCAATGCTTGCTGCATAGATATATAGAAAGGATTGCATAGTCATCATCATCATTATCATCACTGCTGGGCTCGAGTTTCCTGTAACAATAGTGAGAAGTACAGGCCGTCCGTCACGCTAGCCAAAGGCGGGTTTGTAGACTTTACAAACCTTTGAGAACATTGTTGAGAACTTTTCAGTGTGTTGGTTTCCTCGTGGTGTTTTCTTAACTGAAGCAAATAATCATTTATTTTACCTCATGAAAATTACAAGTGTGAACAATATTTTAACCCAAACTCCCTACGGGAGATTCATTCGAACCACTAGAGTTAATATCGCGCCTGCCGATATTAAACAAAGAAAATAATGACTTGTTTGAAAAATACTTGTAAATAGGTGCTCGGAGTAATTTAGAAAGAATTTAGTAATAATTCAAAGGAGCAGAGATTTAGATAAGAGGATAGAAATTCCGCTTAGTCACCTTGTTGTTACGGGTTGATGCCGTATCGACTATCGTTAGTTACAGATTTTATCAGGACGCTATTATATTCTATTAGTCAAAATAAACAACGGTGCTTTAGATGAATATATATTTTGAATAAGCAGTTAGTTACTTAAATCATTTTGTTATTCACTTAGTATTAATGTCAAAAAAAAACGTCAATTTTAAAATGTCAAAATTTTAATAATATAATTATATTTATTTTATTTTATAAAATTAAGGAATAGTTTAATTAAACTAATACTACTAAAAATAAAATACTATTACTTACAAAATAAAAAAGATCTTAACTAAAATAAGTACTATATTACAAAAGTATATTTACAAGAGATAAATGTCATCCAAATGTTAGTTACTTATTAATGTAGTACATACACAGCCTTATGTAAACACGTAAGAAATTTTATTTTATAACCGTAACAAACACAATAGGAACTTTTAAATGTTTAGGTTGCATGCTGCATGTTTGTAATTTATAATTTAAGGTAGTTAAAAAAGTAAGGTACGGTAGTTAAATTACAAACTTAATTTAAGGAGGTAAAAGGTAAAACAACTGAAGTTAGCTATGTTGAAGGTACAGTATATTGAATGAAAATAATAAAGGTTAAATTAGTTATGGTCGAATAAAATTAATAATAATATACATATTACCCAATTATTCACCATAAAAATTGTAATTCAAATATTTTATTGCTTTATGATCACGGACCTAAAAAAAAGACAGACGTAACCTTGTGTAATCGAGAGTGAAGCATAGAAATGGCCGACCGCTTAGTACGTGTGCGTAATTTTGGGGTTACCACAATATTAATATACATTTATCTATCTTTCAGCTACTCTTATGAACTCTCAAAACGTTTATGAAATTAGAATTTTGTATAAAAAGTCAAATCCACATTCAATAAATGCAAATTATTACATTTGATGAGATTAATTAATTTTATAATTGACGACAGATTAAATACACTGGTTTACCCACTTCACTTATAGGGGAGGAACTTAAAATTTCTCCAATTTTGTTCTACCATTACCTTAACGTAATTAATATACATACTTACATTGATCGATATCAAATTTCAGCTTTCTAATATTGTTAGTTTGTAAGCAATACCACGGACAGACGGACAGACATGGCAAACATATAGGTAAGGGTTCCTTGTTATTTAGTACGGAACCCCAAAAATACATACTTTTAAACTAAAGTAAGAAACTCGAGCATTATACATACTATAATTTTCCCACACATTCTGGGTATTTGCTTAAGCAATATTGTTGGCAACACTGGCTGATTTTGTGGTTACAAATTTTTCTGGTTTGTTTTGTTAATAACTTTAGGAATAATAAAAGAAATCAGTGATTAAATTACAAGCTTACTTGTGAAAGGTGATCCCTTTATGTTTTTTAACTGAATTACTATTGTTCTTGCAACTTTTAACAGCACACAAAGGCCGTTTTATTATTCTTTATCAACTCCCGTTGTCCGTATGACTCGAGTGCGGTCCGGCGCCGGCATAGATGGCGCCGGAATGTCGACCGATTGTGTCAATGTGTGGGTGTTTACTTGTACGAATAGAGAGTTGGAATTCCGATGGGTGCTTCACTGAATTTGTTCTTGAGATTACGTCTGTCTTTTTTTTAGGTCCGTGTTTATGATAGATTACATAATTTCTATTAGCTCCTAGCAATTGTACCTCCTGTCTCGATATTGGTTAAAATCCGTTTCAAATAATTACACATTACATGACATTTATAGAGTTTCTCCCATTCTATCTATCGTGTGATATACCTAAATTTGATAAAAATAGAATAGATATTGGAGTAAATTATTATTTTCACTTTAACGCCTAAGCAGCATTACGACTTAGATCGATGCATACGTTACGTGGACGGAACGGGGACGGGATGGGACGTGAAGTTTTGGAAACATCGTTTGATGAAAATCCCTTCATTAGTTTTTGCGTGGAAGAATAAAAAGCATCTGTATACATCGTTACAAACTGTCCCCGATGTCCCCGTCATTATTTGATAAGAACTTACCTTCTAGAATTGACCATTATGATTTTGAGCATATCTTGATGCACTCCCAATACTCATCCTGTCTCTTCTAATGATAGAACAATGTAAGGAAAATTATAAGCCTCGATCGAACCTAACATTGTGGCTTATTGACGGTTGATTGATGAAAGTCGTGTGACGCTGGCTTTATTTGCATAATCTGCTTGAGAGACCAGGGGGCTTACCATGAACTCTTAAACAGGTCAATATTAGCCGATAATTGGCCTGTCCTGCTATATCCTACCATGATCTGGCTAAAATACAGGGCAGCCAGCGACCACGTCACCGTAACAGGACAGCGGTCACGTGACTTCAAAAATGATCTTCTGCCCTGCAATTCGTGTACCATGACGGGGTTGTTGACGTATTGACATCAGAAAGTGGCATATGTTAACGTCAAAATATTACAGCTCACCGAAAGTAACATTTATTGTCCTGTTTCGGCTATTTCGTTGATGATGATGAAACACGACGGGATGCAGCCATGGCGAATTTCAAATACACCATCATCACAAAATAAATACATTTCATTTGTTTGGAAAATTTTAAAAATATTCATTGTACTTATGCTTTTTAAATTATCGCTCCTAACCCCGGTCACTCACATGCGCGCAAATGTTTGACATTTTTACGAATGTTTGCACATATGTGAAGGGTGGTCAGGCAAATGGGTTCGCATATGAGTATACAATACAAGCCCATTTCCGCTTCCTTCTACACTTTGTTCACGAATGTTCAATCTTGCCGTTGTTATTATGTTGTTGTCATTAAAATCCATTTTCAATACAGAAAATAAATGGTAGTACGATTAGACGCCACGAAACACGAAAAATTAAGAGATACATCACCTTTTTAGTCGTGTGCGCAACTGGTCGCACGAATGTGTGGGAGACTAAACGAAGGTTCAAGGTTCGCGGGCTTTGATGTGCGACAAAAAACCGACACAGCTTGGAAAACCCCGAATGCCTCGAAAACTTCGCATAATCATTCGCGAATGTCGTCCCACACTTGTGGGTTCGCGTATTCGCGCGAATGTGAGTGACCGGCATTATAAATCACACATTTTAATAGACATTTAGACATGTCACTGTGTCAAGTGTCAAGTGGTGTAAGATTACGTTCAAAAATGTAAGCATCACTTAGCGATAAATTTTTTTGGTAATTTTAGAGAACGAAAGGTTAATAAATCACAACAATTAAGTATTTATAACAAATCTCAAAATCTTCAATTGAGATTGTTATTTTAATTTTTTAAAAACATCAATATTACGCATTCATTTGAAAACCGGTAAACCGATAAAACGCTCTATTTCAGAACATAATTAGTACAAATCAAGTACCTTGCATGTCATAGACTAAGATGCAGGACAGAAGTAGAGGCATTGCAGGTCATCGGTAAACGTTCATGGTACAAAATACACTCCTGTCAGGTTTTCGCTACAAGCTGACCTGTCCTGAACATGACACATTTTAATATGCCCCGTTTAGATGCGCGCGTGAGCCACGAGACGATCCGCGAGACGCGCTCATACGCGCGCGTGTGAACAGGGAGCTCGCGGACCAGACCGCGGCGCGTCTCGTGGCTCGCAGGGCTCGCGTCGGGAGCGGTTTTTTGGGCGCGCGCCAAAGGGGCTCGCGCGAGAGCTCGCGCGGTGTTCACACGCGCGCGGCGTGCGCTTCATTCGACAGCGGCTACTAGCGCCATATGTACGTGTTCTATTGGATTCGTATTTTTCAAAATAAAAATATGATACTGAACGTTAATACTGAATGATAATAATAATAATAACCTAAAACTACTAGAAACAAAACCTCGTATATTCAAAGTAATCTATATATATAAAATTGAAAAGCGACACACCGCTGATTAAACAAAAAATCTCAGAAACTGCCGAACCGATTAAGATGAAATTTGGCAGGGAGATAGTTTATGCTAAGGAGACGTCCACTAAGAAAGGATTTTTGGAAATTCATCCCCTAAGGGGTACAAATAAGGGTTAGAAGACACTTTCATACAAACCAACTTTCTTAGTTTTAGATTTATAAATTTGAAAATTTTTATGTAGGTTTATAGTAATAAACAAAAGTTAACTTTAATAATTTTTTTTGGAAAATCATCCCTTAAAGGGTTAATTTACTGAATTGAACTTAGTAGGCAACTTCGTCATTTTTGAAGTTAAAAACATGAAAATTTACATATTAGCTCCAGACTAGAAACAAAATTTGTGAGTATTATGTTTTTTTGGAAAATCATCCCCTAAAGGGTTAATTAAGAGTGCGAAAATTAGTATGGCAACTTCGTCAGTTTTGAAGTACGAAGGGCGAAAATTTGTATATAAGCTTATAGTTAGACACAAAAAATAACTGTATCACTGTTTTCTCGAAATTCAACCCCTAAAAATAGGGGTTGGTAGTCAACTACATTCAAATCAACTTCGCCAATTTTAGAGTTATAAATATGAAATTTTTTAAGTAAGTTTATAGTAATAAACAAAAGTTAACTTTAACAATTTTTTTCGGAAAATCATCCCTTAACGGGTTATGTTAGTGGATTTAATTTAGTATGCAACTTTTTCATTTTTAAAGCAAGAAGGGTGAAATTTTGTATATAAGCTTATAGTTAGACACAAAAAATAACTTTATCACTGTTTTCTCGAAATTCATCCCCTAAAAATAGGGGTTGGAAGCCATTTACGTATAAATCAAGTTCGTCAGTTTTAGACTTATGAATATGAAAATTTTTATGTAAGTTTATAGTTGTGAACAAAAGTTAATTTTAACACGGGTTTTTGGAAAATCATCCCTTAAAGGGTTAATTTAGAGGATTTCATTTAGTACGCAACTTCGTAATTTTTAAAGTTAAAAACATGAAAATTTATATTAGCTACAGATTAGAAACAAAATTTGGCAGTACATATTACGTTTTTTTGGAAAGTCATCCCCTAAAGGGTTAAATAAGAGTGTGCAAGTTAGTATGCCAACTTCGTCAGTTTTGAAGTAAGAAGGGTGAAATTTTGTATATAAGCTTATAGTTAGACACAAAAAATAACTGTACCACTGTTTTCTCGAAATTCATCCCCTAAAAATAGGGGTTGGTAGTCAACTACATACAAATCAACTTCGCCAGTTTTAGAGTTATAAAATATATGAATTTTTTTATGTAAGTTTATAGTAATAAACAAAAGTTAACTTAGAATTTTTTTTTTTTTGGAAAATCATCCCTTAAAGAGTTAATTTAGGGGAATGAACTTAGTAAGCAACTTCGTCATTTTTTAAGTTAAAAATGAACAGGAAGCAGGAGAGGGAGAAAGAGTGAAAGAGGGAGATAGAGAGGAACAGGGAGCGGGAGAGGGAGTGGGAGTGGGACAGAAATCGGGAGAGGGCGCGGGTGCGGGCGGAACAGGGACTGGGAGCGATAGAGGAAGAGGGAGAGGGATATGAAGTGGGAGAAGGACCTCGAGCGGGAAAGGGAGAGGGATATGTGGTGGGAGGAGGACCTCGAGCGGAAAAGGGAGAGGGATTGGGACAGGAAGAGGGAGAGCGAGGGGAAGTGAGACAGGGAGCGGGAGAGAAAAAGGGACAGGGAGCGGGAGAGGAAGATGGCAAGGGGAGAGAGGGAGAGGGAGAGGGAAAAGAAAAAAAATGTTAATGTTGTTTACTATTCCAAACCCGCTCCCGGAGGAATGATCTGTGATTGTATCACAAGTTTCAGTATGTAAATTCCTAAATATAACTACTTCAATATAATTGAACCTGTTTTTCAATTTTCTTTTGTAAGGGATACTAAATAATATGGTAAGCATAATTTCCGCGTTTGATGTTTTGTTTGTAATAAATACCAATAGCTTTTTTATTTTAAAAAGCCTAATTGTACAGAAATCTACCCATAGTACAATCTCCATTGAGTATTTTGCCTATAAATCATGGTAGAAAGGTTTCACTGACTGGATGCCGATGTATTACGTCAACGTGCTCCATCCTTTCGTTCGAACGCATCTGAACGCAGCGAGCGTGTAAACAGTAGATAGCGCTCGCGCGCGTAGGGGGCGTGGCTTACGGACGCGCTACGAGACGATCCACGAGCCGCGCGTATAAATGAGTGGTTAGAGTTCATGGTAAGGCAACAGATAGACATGCGCATAGAGTGTGAGTATGATCAATCATATGTGACAATTTATCATCTATATTATAATAAAATTCAAAGGGCAAATTTTCTGTACATTGAAAAATTTTAGTAGGGGGCACTTCAATAACGTGTTAGAGCACAAAAATATTTTTTTTAGAATTATTGTCTGTTTGTCTGTCCGGGCATCACATGAAAACCCTTCAAAAGATTCAAAGATTTTTATTGAACATAAAAACACATGTACACAAATTGAATTTGTTCGTAAACAACTGCTATAGTTAATAAACTGTGTTGCAATTGTTTACGCCCATACTGGACCTGCAGGACATTATGTTCTTACTAATTACATAAGAAAAGCATACTAAAGAATGAACAAAACAAAATTACAAAAACGGTATGAAAGTACAAACTAATATTAAACATTATAAAATGATGAGAATAAAATAAATGGATCGGTTCGGATTAATGATGTGTGTGTGTGAGTGTGTGTGTCTCTCTCTCTCTCTCTCTCTCTCTCTCTGTGTGTGTGTGTGTGTGTGTGTGTGTGTGTGTAATACTATTATTGTCCAACCATCAGCGATTCACACTCATCATATGTGAGAGTAAGGAAATATTTTGTGGTTTTGTTATTTACTTCCCAGTGCGTAAGCGGATAAATATATTCGTATATTAGTTTGTTAACCTTATTATAAACTTTAGGAGCAAGGTAGTTATAATGTCGCCGAGAACGGATTTCGATGAAAATTGTTAAAGTTGTTACTAATACTCCGGGTCATATTTTAGGATACTTTTTATCCCGGAAAATTAAAAGGTTTCCCCAGGAAACGGGTTGAAAGTTTGTATGGAATATTTTTAAAACATCAACCGATTTGCTTCAAATTTGCAACAAATGTTCCTTGCTTAAATTCATGGAACACCTATTTTTCAGTTTTTCAAAATTTTGCAAAAAAAAGAAAAAAAAATACAAATTAATGTAAATATTGCTTATTTTTCAAAACCCGCTCCTGGAGAAATCCTTTGTGATTTCATCGTGCGTTTCAGTATATAAATTACTAAACATAAGTACTTCAATATAAATTCACCGCTTTTTAAATTTCCTTCTTCAAGAGGTACAAACAAGGTAAAATATAATTTCCGTATGCGAAGCTGCGGGCAACAGCTAGTATTAAAATAAAAACCTTTCCAGTGTCGTAATTATCGGTACAAGGACGTTAGCAAGAGCGCCTTTACAAAAATAGTGTATGGTGAATGATGTATTTGAAAATAATACTTATTTATACATGTTTGTTTCAAGACCCTGGTGATATACAAGTGCCTAGAACTCTCAACAGCGTGATTCACGATTCTGTACAGCGCCATCTGTTAGTCTATAAGCAAAAGTACTCAATTCAATAGCTAGTGCTGTAATAAATTATGAGATTTTCTTGATGTGGTCAGTTTTATCATGGAATCTCCTTGTAATTGTTATTAGTTTTGTTCCATTGATATTATTTATACTATTATTATAAAGCTGAAAAGTTTGTTTGGATGAACGCGCTAATTTAAGGAACTGCTGGTTCGAATTGAAAAATTCTTTGTGTTTGATAGTCCATTCATCGAGGAGGCTATATAACTATATTTTAGTAGTTACACCTTTCCACAAATAAACACAAATGAAACCGCAGAGCACAGCTAGTGTATAGATTTTAGGTAATATGATGTTAATTTCGAATGATATCCTGTGCTGGCTATAGTCTGAAATTAGTCTGTGAAATAAGGGAAGAGTTCGATGTCAGGGATCGTGTGACCTTGGTACTATGTCCGTGATGGTGACTCTATCTAGGATTGCCAGCTGGCAAGACTGAAATATCTGGACAAAACTTCAAAAAGTCGGGAATTGTCCCGACAATTCCCGACTTTTTGAATGTCCCGACATTTTGTATTTGTCTGGCCTTGTACTTGTAATTTGTCAGGACTTATCTGGACATCATGTGAAATGTCGGAACAATCCAGATGAATACAGACCATCTGGCAACCCTAACTCTATCTCACAGCATCTCCGCATCGTCTTCTTCAGTGACTAAGGTGGAGAAGTCGACTATCACTATTGATTCAAGGCATTATAAGCTTATTCCTTTAGTTCATCACCAGTATAGACTGTTGTGTTAATCAATCAGAATACCGATACTAACGGGATTTTAAGGTTATAAAGTTTTAAATAAAATAATAAAAGATACGAAAAAGCACATTCTCATATTTAATTTAACATCCAAGTCGTAAAACATTCTCGCAGTAAATCGTATTATCCCAACATGAAACTGTCATCGCTGACTAAATGCTCTCCGTTGGTGTCTATAAATCCATAGAACGGGCAACATGTAGAAATAATGTTGTGCGTAAAATAAATCTCAATCTGAAAAGAGAAGACGAGAAGACAAAAAATATCTCACGCTGTGCATAACTTATTTTTAACCCCCGACGAAAAAAGAGGGCTGTTATAAGTTTGACGTGTCTGTGTATCTGAATGTCTGTCTGTGGCATCGTAGCTCCCAAACGGATAAACCGATTTTGATGTAGTTTTTGTGATGTACTATCATTTAAAGATCCGGTCAAAATCTTTCGCTTTCAAAAGTTTTAATGACTTTATAATGTAGGATACTCTTATCGATATTGTAAAGACCAAGTTTTACCCGACTGCCAGGAACGGTTATGGTTTTTGCGCATATCTTGTATATGTGTATCATGTAATATTATTTATTAGCTCATGTCTTCCAAACCGCTGGACCAATTTATATAATTAAGATATCGTTATCTGCATCTTGACAGCCAAAGTGTTCATAAGTGAAAAGCTTTCTGCATGAAAGTCTTGATCCGCACAACTTAATACTGTATGAATCAACTTCTAAAAAATATGGCTGATTGGCCCCTTCCGAGATATAATTTTCATATTGATGGCACTTCTACAAACACCTGTTTCTATTAACTGAATCTTATAAGAACAATTATTTCAGATCTTCACAGACGCGTAGCATAAAAATGTCAGCGGCGGAGTGAATATTTGTAACATATGGTAGCATTTCAGTTTTGGGCGACAAAAACGGTCGAAGCTTACATATCAAATTAGCGTCAAAACATTGAAACACGTTTATGGCTGCATTTAATTTTACGAGTGTACGAGACTAACAGAAAACAAATTGAATTTGTATTTCTATCATTTACCCAATATTTTCATTTGATGGATCGGTTACGCTTCATAGTCTTGATTTAATTTCTGGTTATGTGTTACCCGAAGAGGTTTCATCTTTTTCTTTAAGCAAAATTCCCTAGGTTGTGATTCAGGTGAAGAGAAAAGATTAATTTCCTCTTAAGTAAGAATAGGTAGCTACTTATGTACGCAATGGCCTGGGAATTACAGATACGCGGTATGCATGCAAGCGGAAATAGCGGGGAAATAGAACACCATTGCCTACATAATATCTTCAACTTGTTATTTTTGTTAAGCGTTTAATTATTTAGAACCCGGATGATGACCGACTTATGCTCGGTTTAGTGTTGCTTAACAACGCCATCTACTGAAGTAGCTTTAGTGTTGCTACTTGCCAATAGATGTCAGGAAGAGACCATTGTAGCAGTATTTCATTGCCTGAAAACATGGATAAAACGACATTGTCCAGAAATGAATCCTAGCTAGACCCTTTACATACTATATTTCATGAAAATCATTGGAGCCGTTTCCGAGACTCCGAGAATATATAGGTATACAAGAATTGCTCGTTTAATAGTATTAGATAGATTACATTCAATGTGTCAATTGTTATTGTTTTAAGTGTCTATGTTTTTGCATCGAATTCATTCCTTGCATGTTTCGAGGTTGGCTAGTTATTATAGTTATAATATAATTATGATTAATTTTGTTTTTTATTTAACAATTTAGCCAATTATACGTCGTTCAAAGCCCGATAAATGGAACATGAATGCTTTTATAAAAGTTCATAATAGGCCCGCTGATACATGTAGTATTCTGAATTATTTATAGGAATTATCAGGGTAACTTTTAATATTAAAACAATATAAATAAAACATTTGGTTAAAACAAGTGATAAATCCTTGGGGTTATTTACAAATTCTTAATTATTTACAACTTTAAAACCTGGATGAGTTCTGTTTACCCATAAAATCGATTTCAGCTCTATAAGTTTATGAGTAATCACTTAAAATCTCGGAAATCAGTTTGTTTAACATTACGTCACGGATGGTAAATTGTTTTACAAATAAATAAATGTGCATTCGATGACCTTGGTTTAACTTTACTGTGTACTTATGGTGTTTGGTTTAGATCCGCATAAGAGGAAAATCCAATGCAGACGTAGTTACTTCAACAATAGTATAATACCCAATTATTTATAATAATTTTATTTTATTATCTACATTGACATTATTATACAGCTTTTATGAATGTATTAAGATAATAAAAATCCTTTATTGTATACGATTACGTAATTTCCTTGAAGTAATTTTATTATTATTATTTATTGTAGGTATGAGTGGTATCACTAATTTAAGCTGCAGTGCATTCATACAGTGTGTACCCGTGGTTTGTACGACAAGAAGGTGACCGGCATATTTAGAAATTTGGAATGAAATAATAATAAAAATAAATATTAAGCTGAATAGAACAATCCTTTCCCTAAAATGCTTTGTATGAAAACTTAAGGAAAAACTCCTTAAATTTCACGTTATAAATATTTTTATTTTTAAAATGAGTGCCAATGAGCGCGCGAAAACAAAGACCGATTGGGACGAGATATTTTCTCCTATGAAGCTTCATTTTAAACAGCCTATGACTTGATTTGATTTTGAACTACAGCTGACAACAGAATAGTAGTACGAACCGTAAAATACTCATCAATGGTGCCTCCTTGGGGATGCTTCACAAAAAAATGATTTCGGTTTAATGATTTCGGATGTACTGGATACTCAAAAAATGACGAATATTTACGAAAAAGCATTTTTGCGGTCGGCTAACATGATGTTTCCTCATCACAATTATTTCTGGTTTCTAAAGAGTTTAACGACCCTAAACACCGAAGTCGTATTTGCACCACTTGAAAGACAATAGTACGGTATCGACGTGTTGGATTGGTCCTCACAGTCCCCTGATCCCAATCCAATTGAAATTTTTTGTTAAAGGATGAAGATTAAAGGAAGGGTAAAAGATACAGTAACCGTAGCTGATTTTATTCGTGAACTGAAAACTGCGTGGAGGTCTTTACCTCGCAACTATGCTAAAAAATTACGGAAATTACGCCACGAAGATGGCAAGTAGTGTAGATTGGATGCCATATTAATATTAAAGCATCCAACAGTATTAAAATAACTAATTGATAACAATTTTATCGTTTGATTATTCTAAGGCTTTCATAAAAATTTGCCGGTTACGCTCTTTTCGTACATAGTGTATTTGGTGGATTCTTCTTAAGCCTCGACAGATGTTTTTAAGGCTATATTAATAATAATAATACTCGTAGTTGCCTAAAGCGCAGCTTGCGGTGACCTGTTGGTGCGTCGCGATACCATGGACGCGAGTTCTCCTGGGGGAACCTGTTCTTCATCTTCAAGTGAAGATCTCGATCCTCAGGACAGGCCCCACCTCTGTGTTTTCTTTAACCGGCTGGCTATATAGGCCTGCGGCGCACCCCTAAAAAGTGCTCTAGAAATCAAAAAACCAATCACAAAAAGGTAACCGCATGGAACTTTTTTTATTCCATTATTTATGTTTTGGGGCACCTTCAGTTAATTTTTACCCGTTTTTACACTTACCAAACATGATTAAAAATGGCAAAAACCTCTTTTTTCTCGATACGTCAAAATACAGAATTTTTGACTTCAACTCGCGACTGCTTAGTAAGTACTCAATTTTATCTAGTGAAATTTTTACACGATTATCTCCAACATATTCCTCGAAATTTAAGCCTAGTCCGAATTGTTGAAAATGCATATCAACAAAATGGCGAATTTTTGGAAAAATAAAGTTACTCGAAGGAGATTTTTTTTTCAAACTGAAAAGTTGTGTTATAAATTTTCGAAATTAATTATTCTAATACTTTCACATCAAAGATGAATACTTGAAGAAGTTTTCTGTAAAGTTTGATCTCTTCAAGTACCATGGTTAAAAAGTTACAGCTGTTTGTTTACTGCGTCGCGTCGCGGCACTCCGACGCGCACGGTTTTCTCACCACGCGGCGCGGGCTTAGCGCGAGGCAAACATATACCTATAGTCCATTTTTTTGGTCGAGTCTAAAGATGTCAACAAATATGGCCGACTTCTAATGTCAATTTGCCATAAACAATTGAATAAGGCTTGGAACTATCGAATTAAAATCGATTAACTGTTAACAAATACGATTCATTGAACCGAATTATATAAATATACCATTATACTTTAAAAATGGATAAATTAAAATTAAACCTTTCATATTTCATAAATAAATGATAAAAATTCATAGAATTCAGTTGATTCATCTTCGCTGTCTGATTTTGGCACCTATACAGGGTGTCCCGTAAGTAGCGGATCAACCGAAGGTGGAAGATAGCTTGAAGGTTGACCTATCATATGTCAAAAAATTACCTTAGTAAAAGTGTCACCGTTTTCGAGATATTGACAATTTTTTAAAATTTAGAAAATTCGGCTCCTTCACCCTACTTTTTCCTGTTGAGTCCACAAATGAGCAGATATTTTGATAAATTTTTTTTCCTAGAGCTCTCAGATAGTTGCTTTATAATTATCAGTATGTAATATTGTTGAAATTATTAGGGAACGCTGAGAAAATAGCGTCTACTTTGGATATTTTTGTTTTTGATTTTCTTCGACACAAGTTTGATGCGAGGTGGTTGAAAAAAAATGTACTGGGCAAGTATGCCCCGGTATTTTAAAAACTTGTCTGTTTAATGCAGATTTTAAAAAGGTACAATACAGGCTACTTTGATAGGGAAAATTTTCAAGTAAAAGCCATTTCAGTGTCAAAGGGGTGAATTTGAATCAAAAGTTATTTTATTGTTTACTATTATGGGATGAAGTTTTTCAATGGTTTTTGCTTAATATTACGTTACGTTAAATTATTGCTCTAATAAATATTTAAAATAATAATTATTTTGCGATATTTAACCCTTTAAAAGAAATTTCAAATTATCTAAGAATTACTTGAAAAGTATTGTTTCTTCAAAAAATAATGCTAATACTTACTGTTGCTATACTAGATGATCAGCAAACCTTGTCAATTATTACTTTAAGATTATTTTTGTATGAATATTCAACAAAAAAAAATGAATGAGAAAAAATGTAAGTAAAATATTTATGTTTAGGTATTTATTTTATCATACAAAAATAATCTTAAAGTAATAATTGACATGGTTTGCTGATCATCTAGTATTAAAAACAATTAATAATAGTATTATTTTTTTAAGAAACAATATTTTTCAAATAATTCTTAGGTAATTTGAAATTTCTTTTAAAGGTTTAAATATCACAAAATAATTATTATTTTAAATATTTATTAGAGCAATAATTTAACGTAACGTAATATTAAGCAAAAACCATTGAGAAACTTCATCCCATAACAGTAAACAATAAAATAACTTTTGATTCAAATTCACCCCTTTGACACTGAAATGGCTTTTACTTGAAAATTTTCCGTATCAAAGTAGCCTGTATTGTACCTTTTTAAAATCTGCATTAAATAGACAAGTTTTTAAAATACCGGGGCATACTTGCCCAGTACATTTTTTTTCAACCACCTCGCATCAAACTTGTGTCGAAGAAAATCAAAAACAAAAATATCCAAAGTAGACGCTATTTTCTCAGCGTTCCCTAATAATTTCAACAATATTACATACTGATAACTATAAAGCAACTATCTGAGAGCTCTAGGAAAAAAAAATATCAAAATATCTGCACATTTGTGGACTCAACAGGAAAAAGTAGGGTAAAGGAGCCGAATTTTCTAAATTTTAAAAAATTGTCAATATCTCGAAAACGGTGACACTTTTACTGAGGTAATTTTCTGACATATGATAGGTCAACCTTCAAGCTATCTGCCACCTTCAGTTGATCCGCTACTTACGGGACACCCTGTATAATGAAACTTGGAGTCGGTTCAACTGATACAGCGACTAAAATTAAGTGTCTGTTAAAGAAAATGATGCGAATTGATAAGTACCTACTTAAATATTTCTGTTTAAAATTATTTGCCATGATACGAACGAAAAATCATTGTCATTGTAAGGGGCCACCCATATATTACGTCACACTAATTTCATGATTTTTTGATCCCTCCCCCCGTCCTTGTCACAGTTGGTCACATTTGTGAGACCACCCCCCTAGTGTGACGTCACATATTATGAAATTTTACACCTAGGAATTATTAAATTAAAACAGCAGTTCCAAAAAAAGTTTTATTTCCATTTATTGTTTTTTAATATATACCTATACATACCAGTTATTCGATTTTGAAATGTGACGTCACGACATTTAGGACCCCTCCCACCCTTTGTCACACAATGTCACACTACATTGACCCCCACCCCCCTAACGTGTGACGTAATTTATGGATGGCCCCTAACCTAAAGTAATAGAAAGAGACAAATATAACATTACACAGTAATTAAAAATATGTCTTTAATTTTTCAACCGTAAAGTTAAAATATTATTAAATCGATCAAGAAATCATTCAAACGATTTAGATAATCGATTTGTCTTTCAATCCTTATGAATCAACGAAAATCTTATGTTCCTAGCTGTCAAATTGTCATCGATATATTGGTTTCTGCGCAGGAAAGTTTTGTCAATGTTTAGTGCTTTACACCTCGTTTACATTCAGCTCATTTGAGCAGGAAAGTAGGTAGGGAAGTGGGCAGGACGAGTATGTGAACACGATACTTCTCATGCTCCTACCACTGCTACTCGCGCTGCCCGGCGCTGCCCGAAAGAGCGGTTTTTTGTGCGGAAGTCAAAGGACGGGGAGCGCGAGCGACAGTGCGTGTTCACATTTAGCTCCGTCGCTCACTTTTCGCCGAGCTCTTGAACGAAGTGAATGTGCGTGTCGTCTTGTTTTTTTTTACGATTGCCGCAAATATGCCTCTTGTTAGAGCAATGAACAAATAATTAATTTTCTAGAATCGCTAGAAGCGAAAAAAAACGTAAGTGTATAAAAAGTAAGTATACCTATAAATGCACATAAAAGTAAGTTATCTAGGTAGGTAGATAATTACAGAGTTCTATTACAATGGACAGATATCATTCACCTTTTTTTATGGAAATAGCTGGCAAACGAGCTGATGATCCACCTGATGGTAAGTGGCTATCGTCGCCCATGGACATCAGCAACACCAAAGGCATCACTTATGCGTTGCCGGCCAAGAAAGAGAGAAGAAAAAGTCGTTTGGCGGCTGACTCATGCTCAAGGGTGGTAGCTATCCAGGCGAACCCCATGGAGAAATAATAATAGCATAATGGTATTAATTAACAATCAAAATCAATACTATCAATACAATCTCTCGAAGGGCCCTACCGCCATCGCCAGCGGGCCAAATTTAGTCGCCTTTTACGACACCCATCCGGCGTGGGATTGGAGTTAGTATTCTAAGCCGCCCCAATACAGCTGAAACCATCTTCTACGGCGACGTATTTTCTTTTTTTTTACTTGAAATCTTTTTAAACAGCGCGGACGCAGTAAATATTTCGACGTCTGCCATTGCCGAAAGTCGAAAGCGAAGTGAGTGGTAGGGCAGATGTAAACGCTACACTTCTCTCGATCCTGCCACGGCAGTAACAAGGGAATTATTGCCGACAGCGCGAGGAGCAGCGGTAGGGGCTGAATGTAAACGAGGTATTAGAGAATTTAAGTGATTAAACTTATTATCAAATTTTAAATTAAATTTATTATCATAAAGGTGTCCTTTATTATCATAAAGGTACTTATCACTCAAAGAGTGTGCGTGTCGTGAAACTAGTAAGATTTCCGTATGACTGTTGTTTGTTTATCAGTTTGGTCTCCGCCAAAAAAATGGACTATACTCGTATTAGACCGTAAGTAGAATATTATAGACTATTTGTCACTGATATTTGTTACTAAGTATGAAGTTCAGAGTAAAAAATTATAAAAAAACGACTAATGAATTTCATAAGTTATATAATAATTTATATTTTATTCTATTCTTTTACATCTCCTAAAGTACTTGAGGAACATTTCTCATTGCACTTAAACAATTTACAACATTTTACTTTTGCTGCAAAGCAGGTATAGGATTGTGCATTCATGCAGGAAGTTACTTTAGACCTACAATTGCATATATATTTTTAAAATATCATCGATTTGCTTTAAAGCAACAAACGTTCCTCCTTTAATTAATTATTGATGAAATATGTACATGATTTCGAGTTTTCAAAATTTTTCATGAGAAAAAAAAAACAATTTAATGTTAATGTTGTTTATTATTCGAAACCCGTTCCCGGGGGAATGATCTGTGATTGTATCGTAGATTTCAGTACGTAAATTCCTAAATAATATACTTCCTACCTACCTACCTAAATACCTACCTAAATATAAATATAAATGAACCTGTTTTTAAATTTTCTTCTGTACACATAATATCATAATTTCCGTATGCGAAGCTGCGGGCAACAGCTAGTAAGTAATACAAATAACAAACAATACCCTGAAAAAATACAATTACATTTTAATCTATAGATAGCTCTTGGTACGGAATTTTGTGGAAGAATGCATTGACTTCCTGTACTATTGCGTGGATGACGGTCTTGATTACTGGAGGCCCGACTTCTTTTATAATCTCGTTACCATTTTCCGAAATCACTGAGCGAGCAGCTTCAGCTGAAATATAAAAAAAACTAAGTTAATATTATGCTAAGAACAGAATAACTTAGATGGACTTATACTACCAAGCTGTTGAGGATAATTTAAAAATTGCCTCAAAATTTTATAACAATTGGTCTAGCCGTTTTTTGCACATAGGTATGTAAACGAATGACAAATAATTCTGCCATAAAGTTGCTTCCATGATTTACTTTTAAACACAAGATGGTCACATTTTTTATGTCCCTGCTTCGCCGTATTTAGCGATACACCGCAGATGTGGCCAATAGAATTAAAATCGGCAAACGGAGCATGCAATTTTTTTTATACTGTGCTGTAGTATTTCCAAAGAACCTATGGATGATGCAACTAAATTAGATAATATTTGAATGAATAGTTACCTAAGACATCATTTCCATTGAAAAGATTTTCAAACACAACAGTGGAATTGTCCCTTAGATTAAAGGTATATTTCCATCCCTTGATGTTCCAATATGTTATACCAGCTTTCTCTTTCTCTCCCATGTCAACGTCCACGTTCAATTCAGCTTTGTCTGAAAATTCATCAACATCATTAATTGTATACTTTACTAGCTGTTGCCCGCAGCTTCGCACGCGGAAATTATGCGTATCATATTATTTATTATCCCTTACAAAAGAAAATTTAAAAACAGGTTCATTTATATTGAAGTACTTATATTTAGGAATTTACATACTGAAACTTACGATACATTCACAGATTATTCCTCCGGGAGCGGGTTTGGAATAGTAAACAACATTAACTTTTTTTCTTTTCCCTCTCCCTCTCCCTCTCCATCTCCCTCTCTCCCCTTGCCCTCTTCCTCTCCCGCTCCCTGTCCCTTTTACTCTCCCGCTCCCTGTCTCACTCCCCTCGCTCTCCCTCTTCCTATCCCACTCCCTGTCCCTTTCCCGCTCGAGGTCCTTCTCCCACCATATATCCCTCTCCCTATCCCTTTCCCGCTCGAGGTCTTTCTCCCACTTCGTATCCCTCTCCCTCTTCCTCTATCGCTCCCAGTCCCTCTCCCGCCCACACCCGTGCCCTCTCCCGATTTCTGTCCCACTCCCACTCCCTCTCCCGCTCCCTGTCCCTCTCTATCTCCCTCTTCCGCTCCTTCTCCCTCTCCTGCTCCCTGTCCATTCTTAACTTAAAAAATGACGAAGTTGCTTACTAAGTTCATTCCCCTAAATTAACTCTTTAAGGGATGATTTTCCGAAAAAAATAAAATCTAAGTTAACTTTTGTTTATTACTATAAACTTATATAAAAAAATTCATATATTTTATAACTCTAAAACTGGCGAAGTTGATTTGTATGTAGTTGACTACCAACCCCTTTTTAAGGGATTAATTTCGAGAAATCAGTGATACAGTTATTTTTTGTGTCTAACTATAAGCTTATATACAAATTTTCGCCCTGCGTACTTCAAAACTGACGAAGTATCCATACTAACTTTCGCACTCTTATTTAACCCTTTATGGGATGACTTTCCAAAAAAAAACGTAATATGTACTTCCAAATTTTGTTTCTTATCTGGAGCTAATATATAAATTTTCATGTTTTTAACTTTAAAAATGACGAAGTTGCGTACTAAATGAAATCCTCTAAATTTACCCTTTAAGGGATGATTTTCCAAAAAACCGTGTTAAAATTAACTTTTGTTCACAACTATAAACTTACATAAAAATTTTCATATATTTATAAGTCTAAAACTGACGAAGTTGATTTATACGTAAATGGCTTCCTACTCCTATTTTTAGGGGATGAATTTCGAGAAAACAGTGATACATTTATTTTTTGTGTCTAACTATAAGCTTATATACAAAATTTCACCCTTCTTACTTTAAAAATGACGAAGTTGCATATTAAAATAAATTCACTAAATTAACCCTTTAAGGGATGATTTTCCGAAAAAAATTGTTAAAGTTAACTTTTGTTTATTACTATAAACTTACATAAAAAATTTCATATTTATAACTCTAAAATTGGCGAAGTTGATTTGTATGTATATTGACTACCAACCCCTATTTTTAGGGGATGAATTTCGAGAAAAAGATGATACAGTTATTTTTTGTGTCTAACTATAAGCTTATATACAAAAAAAATTCACCCTTCTTACTTTAAAAATGACGAAGTTGCATATTAAATTAAATTCACTAAATTAACCCTTTAAGGGATGATTTTCCGAAAAAAATTGTTAAAGTTAACTTTTGTTTATTACTATAAACTTACATAAAAAATTTCATATTTATAACTCTAAAATTGGCGAAGTTGATTTGTATGTATATTGACTACCAACCCCTATTTTTAGGGGATGAATTTCGAGAAAAAGATGATACAGTTATTTTTTGTGTCTAACTATAAGCTTATATACAAATTTTCGCCCTTCGTACTTCAAAACTGACGAAGTGTCCATACTAACTTTCGCACTCTTAATTAACCCTTTAGGGGATGATTTTCCAAAAAAACATAATACTTACAAATTTTGTTTCTAGTCTGGAGCTAATATGTAAATTTTCATGTTATTAACTTCAAAAATGACGAAGTTGCCTACTAAGTTCAATTCAGTAAATTAACCCTTTAAGGGATGATTTTCCAAAAAAATATATTAAAGTTAACTTTTGTTTATTACTATAAACCTACATAAAAATTTTCAAATTTATAAATCTAAAACTAAGAAAGTTGGTTTGTATGAAAGTGTCTTCTAACCCTTATTTGTACCCCTTAGGGGATGAATTTCCAAAAATCCGTTCTTAGTGGACGTCTCCTTAGCATAAACTATCTCCCTGCCAAATTTCATCATAATCGGTTCGGCAGTTTCTGAGATTTTTTGTTTAATCAGCGGTGTGTCGCTTTTCAATTTTATATATATAGATTCTTTCTTTATCTCTTGTCTTTCTTGGTCGGCAATGTAACGGCGAGGTTTTTGGTGATAATACGTTGAAAATATGTTGAAATACATACTACGTGATAATAACAGGGCACACTGAAAAACAGCGGTTGGGGCATTCCGCAACAGCCAAAGCTGAGTGTGTCCTTTTTTGCCATGTAACACAGCATAATTTATTTCCTTTTGTTTTGTTTTAAAAAGTAAAATTTTAATTTAATTTTGTTGTGAAAACTGGCGGAATAAACTTTTTCTATTCTATTCTAAATATTTGCGTTTTTAATAACTTACTCAATGCCACATGGAGAGGTCCTTTTCCTGTAATATGCGTAATTAGTAATTGTCCATCCATTTCATATTGACCTTCTAATTTGCAAGTGCAAAGAAGCTTCACGAATAATTTGTTATTGGCCTTGTCTCGTCTGTAAATTAAAACCGTGAGTTTAGGATATAATATAATTTTTCTTAATTTATTTCGCTCCTCTCCTACACAAAATGTATTTTATAGGTATTGGCGTAATGTCATTTATTATATATATATAAATGTATTATAAAATGATGTAACATATGACATTATATGCTAATGGTAATTGGCAATTAATCTTGCATAGTAAAATTATTATTGACTTTTTATCGGCCTAGTTATCCACGCTGCTTCCATCTATCCTATGTTGGTAAACTAGGTGAAATCTGGTGGCAAAAATTTCTTTAGCACTTCCGTCTTTCTGCGGGCACGTAAAGCCTCGATACCGGTAGATATCGTAAGATATATATCGTGAGTAGGTACTTCGGCCGGCAAGAAATAAGTTTCAACACTTGGGTTGGCTATTAACCCTTTTACCAGTCCGCACTGGAGAAGCTTGGTTGCTCAAAAGTGGGGAATTCATGATTTAAAACCAATAGGTCTACAATGGATCGGTATTAAAAATTAGAAACATACTTCACTTTTTTAATTTCGCAGTTTTTCAAGCCTGTCACGGTAACATCAGTCAATATTAATTTCAGGTTGTTGGAGCTTGAATCAATACTCTTAAAAGTGACAGGATCCAAAGACTTTACGTTATACTCCGGCAGTCCAGCCGCAAACTGAGGAACCAAGGCTTGTGCAGATTTTAGCGCACAACTTGAGTCATCTGACTTGCATTTTGTTACTAATCCTGGAATTGTTGAAAATAGTATTAAAAACACTACGCAAATAAAAATCGCTTAGTTAGTTAGTAAAAAAATAATTGTTAGTAAATATGTAGGTATAAAATGCTTTGATACACGAAAGAGAAACAACATTGAATCAATATACGAGTAGTAACTCACTATAATTTCTATAAATCATGTCATGTTAATATCCAATTTTGTTTATATTATTAGCATTAATTATAATTTGTAACACGTTGGTGACGCTTGAACTTGACAATCTTGACATTTATTTTGAAGATTCTCCTTTTCTACTGTTGTGCTTTGTTTACTGTATTATTTTCAATAATTTAAATACATAGTAAATCTATGTATAAACCTATTGAGAATGTACTTAACATGAAAAGTTTACAAGAAAAAAAAAAAGATTTTTTTGCCTTGTCAAGAATTTCCATTCATTCCACTTCAAGAAATTAATTCTCATTATATTTAAAGAAACGTCGTTAATTATAAAATTAATCATAAAGCAGACCCTTTATAGACGAACGTATTTCTTTCGTTTGTTAAAATTGTCAATGAAAACCAAATAAAAAATGTAAGAATGAACCTAAAAATATTAAAAAATAATGAAATAAAACTTTATATTTATATTAATTTTTAATTTTACTTTTAAGTATTTATTTTTATATCATACAATGTAGGTACATATTTAATTTATTGTTCACTTATTCTATATTGTATAATTATATTATATTTAATTCATTTTCACTCTTACTTTGGAAACTACACAGTGTAAGAATAACTAAGTGTTAAAAATACAGAAAATTTCTCAATGTGTACGTACGAATAATTCAGTTAATAAAGCAAAATATAAAGCAATATTAACTAATTTACGGAGTTTGCAGGATACATCTCATGACTATTATTATTTTGTAAACCTTCTAAAGAAAAAAGAAATAATAATAAACACTAATACACTACCATCCCCGCAGTAGGTAATTACTTATGTCATGGACATGTGTGTCAAAGACGACACATATTTTATAACACATCACCCGAGCACAAATATTTATCTGTCACATAAATATCTGCCAATATAATGCCATAATATATATGGAAACGAACCCGGGACCCCTCGCTTCGCAGGCAGGGTCGCTACCAACTAGGCTATAGGGTCGTCATACATTACAATCCGATACAATTATTACAGAAATACATTTACGAACCGGAAATTTAATCCATTTGAGTTTGATCCGACCTTACCACTCGTATTATTATAATTTAATTGTTCGTATCAACTAATTGACCTTTAACTTCGAGGAAGTAATTATTTATAATTATTAGATAGCCTTTTATTGTAGACCTAGATGTACCCACTTATTACATACCTAAGCGATTAAAGGACACAATAAGTATAATCACGCAGCATTTTATGCATATTATCTCATTATGTTATTAAAGCAAAAAGCAAAGCATAATAAAATTGTCCCTCTGCTGGGCTCGGGGTCTCCTCTCACAATGTGAGGGGTATTAGGCCATAGTCTACCACGCTGGCTAAGTGCGGTTTGGTAGACTTCACACACCTTTGAGAACTTTATGGAGAACTCTCCGGTGTACAGGTTTCCTAACGATGTTTTCCTTCACCGGAGCAAGTGATAATTAACATAATAATATAATACGCACATAATATTTGAAAATTAGAGGTGCGTCCCAGGATTTGAACTCGGGCCCCTTCGTTCGGGAGACCAACGTTCAACCACTAGGCTGTCACTGCTTTTTTTTATTTAATATTAAATAATTGTGTTATTAAATTAAGTAATTTAAGTAAACAAGAATGGATGTGAATATGAATATTTTAAAGTGAATGAAATTAAATTCAGGACCTTTTTGTAAACTGTTCTTAATACAATTAAAACATAATATAACAAATAAGAATTCCCTAGCACACATACGAGTAAATGCAAACAAAAACGTTCATATGTAAACAATGTTTATTAACATCTTCACCACTATCGATGCTAAGGTTAAGATAATAATAAAAGGAAAAGATAACCTACCTGACTCAACACTAGATAGGTAGAGAAGAACTATTGTAACCACTAATAATTTTTGACCCAACATTGTGTTTGTTTTCTTTCCAACTGCATGTAGAATAGTTTTGGCACAGACTTTATACATAAATTCGGCAGGGAATCCACACAACTGGTATTACAGGTTTTTGGATGTTGACGTTGAAAAAACTTGCAAGGAATAATTTGATGATTTTTAATCTCATAAATGCACTCATTTGACATTGGTAGTTTTTTTAACTAATGATGAATCGCCGCGATAAATATAAAACGGAACCATGCGGAACTAAAACTATGCTTAGTGAGAAACAATTTAATGAGCTTGTTATTTATTACTTTTTGTCCAATATTACAACGAAAACATGTAAACAATATTAAATCCTGATTGAGTTTGGAAGGGAATTTACCAAGTAGTTAACCTTGCATCAGAACCATTGCGATTAACTGCCTGCACTTCCTGGTACAAATTGTGTTCTTTTTGTAGTATCCTCGCCGTATCGCTTGAAGTATTAGTCCAGTCATTTTAGTCAAAATTAGATAAGAATTGCGGAATGAGAGATACGCGAGAAGACGCGTCTCGCCGCGGTGCGCAGAGCGACGCATAACACAACTCAGGCCCAGAATCGGTCGGAGTGGCGCTAATTAGGGGAGGCCTATGTCCAGTTGTGGACTTTAAAAGGCTGTTAGATAGATAGAATTAATAAACTTAATATAGCATGTTTTGACCGGGACTGTACCGGTTGACCTTACATTGTGCTCTAACCGCGCGCTCTCCGCCCTCTATCTCGAAAACGATTCAACGTATAAAAATTTTTTGAAACAAAAGTTGTAGGGAATTTAATTCTCTACAATATTGATGAAGATACAAACAGAGAAAAACTCATAGAAAATGAGATATTTGCAAAAAACCGATTTTTGTGACCTTTGTCCTCAAATTTTTAATACACGCGGTCACCCTACCATATCGATACCTCTGGGCTCAAAGGGCGTAAAGCACATTTTGGGCCATATGGAGTTAATAATACCATCGTATTCAGTTTTTCATTCTCTATCGATTGGTATATACGAAGTTGCCAAATTCGCACAAAAATGTTCTTTACGCCCCATCTATTTTGGGCTGCTAAACCAGAATGAAACAGGAATCGGGCTGTAAAGTACATTACTGCGCAAGTTAAAAATGTCCTAGGTAGTATAGGAATCCAATTATGAGTATTAGGGCGTATAACGCATTTGTGATACATTAAATGAAACTGATGAAGAAGATAAAAAAGAAGAAGATAAAGAAGATGAAAATAATACTGAAAAAGAAAATAATTCTAAAGATAAATAACCAAAAAATAGCTTAAAACTTTCTTGTTTGCCCTTTTATTACGTATAATAATAAATTTTACTAACAAAAAATAACCGACTTCAAAGTTACTCAAAAACTACTTGTCAGATCTGTTCAATATGTGTGACCACATGACACGCACCTGCTTTCGGCTAAAAAAAGAATCGTCGAAATCGGTTGGCGTGATATTGAGTTATTCATCCATTTGTCACGCACATTCTTAATACAAATTTAAGACTTATATGGTTTTCTCATGGATGCCATTGTCAGATCTCAATAAAATTTATGTGGAACCACATGACAGCAACCAGCTTTTGATTAAAAAAAGAATCATCAAAATCGGTTCGCCCAGTCGATAGTTCTGAGGTAACACACATAAAATAATCTAAATTTTACTAACAAAAAATAACCGACTTCAAAGTTACTCAAAAACTAATTGTCAGATCTCGTTCAAATTTATGTGGGACCACATGACAAGCACCTGATTTCGATTAAAAAAAGAATCATCGAAATCGGTAGGCGTGATATTGAGTTATTCGTCCATTTGTCGCGCACATTGTTTATACAAATTTACGACTTATATGGTTTTCTCATGGATGCCATTGTCAGATCTCAATAAATTTTATGTGGGACCACATGACAGCCACCAGCTTTTGACTAAAAAAGAATCACCAAAATTGGTTCACCCAGTCGAGAGTTCTGAGGTAACAAACATAAAAAAATACAGTCGAATTGAGAACCTCCTCCTTTTTTTGAAGTCGGTTAAAAAAACAGTCGAATTGAGAACCTCCTCTTTTTTTTTTGAAGTCAAGAAAGAACAATAACTCTTCAAAAATTTATTTTTAAAAAGCTTTTTGGTTATTCCCATAATCTCCTTTGGGATGGGGGTTATGAGAATAATCCATCAGGATGGGATGGGGTACCCCCCACCCCGTTTAACCCTTTTTATTATGAAAGTTGTACAATTTTAAATGCAAACTTTGTGATTTACAACACAATTAAACATTGCTATTATCATTTACTACATAATATTATACAACTTTTTTACGCTAGGTTATCTTTAGGCGCTCCACCCACTGCACCGCGCCCCGTCGCGGTGCGCGGGATGGCAGATTTTACCATTGTATGCAATTATGTCAATTTGTATAGAAATCACGCCTAGCACAACACACTGCCGACGCGGCACCGCGCGGGAAATTGCCCCGCGCGCAGTTGTGTTATCCGTCGCTCTGCGCACCGCGGCGGGACGCGTCTTCAGTGGGTGGAGCGCCTTACTGCCAAAGTAAATAAAGTTAGCTTTTTTTAAAAGGGGGGTAAAGGACATTTTGTAGTTTTTTTCAGGTAGTAAAGCAAAACTATTTTGGAAACTATTATATTTAGACTTCTTTTAATAATATTAACTTAAAATATAGGAAAATGTAAGTATTTTTCTCATAGATTGTTTTTTTATAATCATTGAGACAAAAAAGTTATAGCTAATTTTGTTTTATTTTTTAGGTTTTTTGGCTCTCCTGAAAAGTAGGTGTTTTGTGCTATACGCCCTTTGAGCCCAGAGGTATCGATATGCAGGTTTTGAGACAAGTTTTAGAATGCCAAAATACAACTTTATACAAAAAAATCAGCTGGGTATCTCTCATTCCGCAGTGAATTCCTAAGATGACTGGACTATATCGCCGATATAGCACGTAGTTGTTAAATAAGGAGTAAAATAGTTCACCTGCAGGGCCTAGTTATATTGGCGACTCCTTTGGTGTTGTTCATGTCTAGATAGGCATGACTATTATATTTACCATCATCCGCTGGCCCTTCTGCTTTTTAGGGTTCCGAAGTAAAATTGGAACCCTTAGGCGCTCCACCCACTGCACCGCGCCCCGTCGCGGTGCGCGGGATGGCAGATTTTACCATTGTATGTAATTATCTCAATTTATATAGAACTCACGCCTAGCACAACACAACACACTGCCGACGCGGCACCGCGCGGGAAATTGCCCCGCGCGCAGTTGTGTTATGCGTCGCTCTGCGCACCGCGGCGGGACGCGTCTTCAGTGGGTGGAGCGCCTTATAGTTTCGTTATGTCCGTCCATCCGTCCTCTGTCCGTCTGTCCATCCGTTCGACCGTTGGTTGACCCTTAATGCTAGAAAGCTGTAATTTGGCATGGATGTACATATGTAGGTATTTATTAAAACTCCTTAACCGTAGAATAAAATATTGAAAAAAAATTTTTTCATGGTACCTACCTCCTCTACAGATAACATGAGGATGAGTTTTTTATTCGTTGCGTACCATATAGCGTGGTATCGTTGAAAAGGTTTTCTAAAAATATTATAGGTCTTCTAAGATCATTTTTGGAATCAGGGGTCCATTTGCGTTATTTGGCTTTAAAGTGCTAATTTTGGTTAGAGTCAAGTTTCCCCCCCCTGCTGGCTAAATGGTTGGAGTTAGACAAGTGAAATAATTCTCAAAAATAGGTTATATTATGATGAATTTGCAAGGAAAGTTATTACGGCTATGTTAGCATAAGTTATTTATGAGTAATAGTCGATAAACTTACTACTTAGGAACCTTACATTGCGCGTGGCTTTCGGACTATAAACAATCTTTGGATGCATTATTGAAATCTTCATCGTATTATACCTAAGTATGACACTAGCTTAAGATTAATTATATCACAGACGAAGTTCGGTCGCTTCCTGTGTTGTAAATACTTATTTAGTATATACGGAAGCCAAGAGAGGCTATATTGTAAGTGCCGTTTTTATTTTTGGAACGAAGTTCCTTATCGCGCGTTGCGGAAGGGGGCTAGGCGGAAAATTTGTTAAATGTTTGCAAAACAATAAATAAAAAAAGACTGTGGAATTTGCGAAAAGCCGTAGATTTTGCTACGGCAATAGGGTTCCAGCCGTAGGCCGTAGATTTTGTGATTTTTTGGCCTGAAAGCCGTAGAACACGGTAATTGCCGTAGCATTGGCAACACTGATACTGGCTCTATAACGTATTATGGAGATAATTGTACTCCTACCCACATAGGTATAGTGTACTAATAATCTACCTAATATCCAATACCTTTAAACGAGAAATTCTGGTATATATGTAGAATATACATATATAATCTGAGTCTCCAACGTTTTTCACGAAATTTAGTATGTAGGGGGTTCGAGGGCAGTAAGGGCAGTCTAGCTAGAATTCAGTTTTAGAAAACGTAGTTTTATGTCGAGACAGCTAGAACTTTTATATCAACAAGAAATAATATACTAAAAGTAGCCTAAACATCAGGGAGACGATAATTTCAAACAATCATACTACAAAAAAGAGCTATTTATAAACTTAGATCTCGTGAAACTTTGCGTGACAAGTTCAAAGAAATAGGTATACTTACAGTAGCCTCACAATATATTTATAGTAATGTGGTTTTTATACGGAATAATAATATAAGCGCATATAAACAAAATTTTGATATCACTAATCGCCAAACAAGAAAAATGCACCAGTTAGTAACGCCATCTTACCGTCTTTCTAAAGTGAAGCGATCTTTTATGGGCCGTGGTGTACAGTTCTATAATAAAATCCCAAAGTTAATACGTGATTTGCCAGTGGAATTATTTAAAATCTCAACTTTTAGGCAAAGGCTACTTTTATACTGTAGATGAGTACATAAATGACAAAGACGCATGGAAATGACCAGATCTGCAACCAGTTCCGTACAGGTTAGTGATACTTTTTTGTAAGAAATATACCAATGTATTTTATTTTTAAAAGATGTGCTGAGGAGTTTCTTTCGGCTTTTCTTCTCCTCCATGACAAAGCACCTTTCCGAAAAGCTGGTAAATTAAAAAAATGACGTGCATAAGTGTATCAATGATACCTCCATGAATAAATGATTTTGAATTTGAATTTGAATTTGAATTATGTTTGGGCTCAGTTGGGCATCCCCTTAAATACATGGCACATATTACTATAAACTTTTTTCAAAGCTTTCTTTTACAGAAAGATATTTTTATTAAGACATGATTATAATTTAGGTATCCCCTAATAGACCAGTGCCGATAATTTTTGAAACCTAAAAAAATAATAGTAGGATGAAACCTATTACAAAAGGAAGAGAACATAATAAAAAGGAAAAATAATTTACGGACGATCTGAGGTCGGGAAGTGAGGGGAGGTGGGGTTTTAGTGTAACAAACGGTTTATCTCCATTTACGGCAAAACTACAAGTCCTATGGAAAAAAGTTAATTAGCAAAGTTGCAGGTATGTAATAAAAAGATCTACAACTTTTGTATTTACACGTTTTTACATACACTTGTCATCACTGGCATGGATACACTATTAAATAAAAAAACATTTAAATTAAAACAGAGCATGAAAACTTTATTATGCCATTTACAACCGATTATTTTAGTCTAAAGAAAGTTCTTGAGCCGGAACATTGTTGAAGAAATTGTTAATGTTTTTCACCACTTCAGTTGCTATTGTTTTAATTGCTGGTGGTCCGACCTCTAATACGACCTCGTTGCTACCGCTTGATATCACCTCACGGGCAGCTGCGGCTGAAACAGTGACAGTAATTAATTTTTTTTTTTTTTTAATTTATTTATTATGAAAAGAAAATACATTTATCTTAGTTAATTTTCTGCCAAACTGTGAGCCAGTTTGTCGGCAAATGTTAAGGATACCGGTAAGTACCGAAGAAGACGTGAGGATAATTTTCGTATATTTATTAGAATGAGAATTTTAATTCAATTTACGTATAGCATTTATTACATAACGCAGTGAAAATGTAAGCAAAATTAATCCAATTTTTATAGAAACTTGGTTTTAAAATCGAAAAAAAAAACATTGTTTTCATTTGAACTAACCACATGGTGTAATCGACAGAATTGAATACTGCCCAGAACTAGAGATACAAATGATTACTCAAACGTTCCATATGAACGTTTTTTTCTTTTTTCTTCTTTTTTTTTGCCTACCTCACATTTTCACCATCACCCGGGGTCAACTGGCAGAGAATGCCATTAGGCATTAAGTTCGCCCTTGTAACCCCTACTTTAAGGTGTTTCAAAAGAATAAATAAATAAATAAATAAACGTTCAATAAACGAGCAGATGAACTACCTGATGAATCAAGTGTTTGTCGCCGTCTATAAACTTCATCAAAGGCATCGCGAAAAAGGAATCGAGAGATCTTTTTAGTAAAAATTAAAATTTGCGGTACAGACCAGCGACCTCCAATTGTAGAGGTCTACCGCGAGAGTGAAACATGTGAAAATGGGGATGGCATGAACTCAACAATGCATGGAGCGCAAATTTGACCCCAAAATTCCAGAAAATACAATAATTACCTAATACTTCATTTCCATCAAACAGATTTTCGAAGACGACGTCACTTTTGTCTTTTAAAGCGAATGAATGTTTCCAGTTTTTGATGCCAAAGTACGAGACTCCTTCTTTCTCTGTTTTGCTCATGTCCGCTTCAACAATCAATTCAAATTTTCCTAGGAAAAAAATGTAAAATCACAATTATTTAAAAAGGTCAAACATTTTGTGTTTCTTTGAAATATTGAACATGGTAAACATTGCGTGATTTGTACAGGGACAAAAAAAGGATATGGATAAAAACTGCGAGAACGAAGCTAATTCGATAAGTTAACCTCTGGATTGTGATAATTTGGGTAATAAAATACTTTACATACAATTGTTTGGCTTGAAATACTTATCACCTCTGTTTAACTAAAGTCTGTCATTTTTAACAATAGTAATTTTTATGCACAAAGTTTCTTAAACTACTTAATTAACTCTTCCAGCAATTTGCCAAGGACAAAGCATTTGATCGATCGAGTGGTATCGAGATTATAACTTGGTACTTTAAAAATTAAGTTTGAAAACATACGAATTACTTACTTAGTGTTACATGCAAAGGTCCTTTTCCCTTAATAGGAATGATTAACAGTTGTCCATCCATTTCATATTGACCTTCTATTTGAAGATTACAGAGAAACTTTGTCAATAATTTGTCCTTTGACTTGTCACGCCTGTAAAGAAAAACTGTTCAGAATTCCGAATCATATTTTGCGAGAAGCCACCTTAATGGTAATTGGTTACCTTCGTCTACGGGCATCGACAATAAAGGCACTACCAATCTACTGCCAGCCAAGAAAAAAATATTTATTGCTAATACTTACTATGTTGTTGTCACATCACTATTTGGAAGATGGCTACGGACCTTCTAGGTCAAAATTATTTTAACAAAAAGCAAAAAATGTTTACTTTTTACAATTTTCAAAATTATATTGTGTTGATTGGTTGGAAGGTAAGGCATACTGAAAACTACGAATAATTTATGGTAAATATCAAAATAAAAAATCCATTTAACTTACACAATTTTTTTCGCAATGCAGTCTTTTAATCCCGTTACGGTAATATCAGATAAAATTAACTTCAGATTGGGCTTGCTGGCATCGATTCTCTTAAAACTGATGGGGTCTATAGATTTCACATTGTATTCAGGCAGACCTTTACCGAATTCGAGAATCATGGCTTGCGTCGACTCCTTTATACATTTTGAGTCGTCTGATTTACATTTTGTTACTAATACTGCAAATGCGAAATTATAAAATACAACAACCCGTACTGGCTTCGTACATACCTACATTATAATCCCTATTTTTTTTAGTAATATATATATATTTTTTTAAGAACAGAGATTTATATAAAACGCTTCACACTCATAGCTCCATACTAGGATTCCCTGTGTCGTGGGTGCCATTTACCGGATCCAATGATCGTCAATTGTTGTTCTAACATAACTAGAGACACATATTTGGAATGAAATAACCTACTTTTTCATACTAAATAATGTCCCGCATGGTTTACCGCTAATAAATTTTACTAAATTGAAATTTCACAAAAAAATATACTATATTTCCGTCTTAGCCTTATCTCCGTAACAAAGAAGGTGACAATGAAAAAATAAATGCTTTTAAGTTTGATCCGGAAATGCATAACAAGGCTGTCTCTAGTTATTAGTATTCAATCTGTGCGACATTAAATTATTGAATATTATTGCATTATCGAATAAATAATAATAAAATAAAAAATATAATAAACATGACTTTTTTTCATAATATCATTGCAAAAAAAATTGTCTAAAATTCTATTAACTAAATAAAATATACTATTGCCTATAAATAAAAAGAAAATCCGTTCAGTCCCAACAAAACTTCAAGCCCGCCATTGACTTAGCTTACGAAACTTACTAATATAAAATTAAATGGAATATTCTACACTTACGACACTAAAAATAATCTTATATTACCTGAGCAAACACCACACAGCCAAAGCAATGGTAACAAGTTTATCAATAGAAGACTTTGGCTAAACATTTTTCTTATTTTCACCTATAAACTGCTTAAGATAAACTGAACCTGAGATTCAACTGTGTTCTGTATTTATATAACTTGTATCCTACTAGATGTAAGTACCTACGAAGTTCTATGACGCCAGTTACATTCAAGCTAAACATCAATGACTACAAACTAGTTTTATAATCACATTAAATTACAGATAATTATTCAAGATTTAATTTTACTAATAATTTAATCGGAAGGTTTTGACTGACAACTATCTATACTAATATTATAAAGCTGAAGGGTTTGTTTGGTTGAACGCGCTAATCTCAGGAACTACGGGTTCGAATTGGAAAATTATTTTTGTGTTAGATAGTTCATTTATCGAGGAAGGCTCTCGGAGCTATCGGATTTTTGGAAATTCATCCCCTAAGGGGTTAAAATAGGTATTGGAAATCACTTTCATACAAACCAACTTCGTCAGTTTTAGGGTTATAAACATGACATTTTTTATTTAAGTTTATAGTTATTAACAAAAATTAATTTTAACACATTTTTTTGGAAAATGGGTTAATTTAGGGAGTGGAACTTAGTACGCAACTTCGTCAGTTTAAAATAAAAAGGGTATTTTTTTTTATTTATGCTTATAGTTAAACAGGGGAGGGGATGGGGACGGGGAGGGGGAGGTGAAGGGGAGCGGGAGGGGGAGTGTGAGGGGGAGCGGGGAACAGGAGAGATAGGGAGAGGGAATTTAATGGTCTCTGATTTGTTAACTCTACCAAAATTATAAAAGTTAAAATAACAAACTACAAGATTGTTAGGCGATGCGAAGTTCGCCGAGACAGCTGGTATAAAATATAATTTACTCGTACTCAAGTGAGTATAATAAGTATAAGCAAAATTTGTTGTCTATTTGTCATACATATGAGGTTTGAACGTTGGTTTCCCGAACGCAGGGGCCCGAGTTTGAATCCTGGCACACACCTCTTATTTTCAAAAAATATTACGAGTAGGTATGTGCGTTCTAGAAGAAGATAATATTAATAATAATTTTATTTATTTGCATAAACGTACAAAAACATTTTTTACAGGACACATAGTTCCCACACTAGGATACCCTATGTTGTGGGTAACTATACCCTGTGTTGTGGGTAACTATACCCTGTGTTGTGGGTAACTATACCCTGTGTTGTGGGTAACGATATAATTATGATATACATATATTAGTATTCAAAATACCATTTATTATGTCTCATTGTTGCAAGCAAACATATGGTTGCGATATTCTGCAATTTCCGCACATAAATTGATGATGAAGCGAAGCGAGCGCGAGGGTTAGTAAATATAGTAGTACTCCTGACAAATAATATTTGTTAGTACTATTTATTTCGAACCGCTTGTTTTCTTGTACCAACATTGTCAACTCTTATTTGATAAATACATTACATATTTACATTAGCGAACAGAACAAAACAAATATTGCCTTTATTGTTATGGAGATATAAAATAAATATCCTACTGAACGCTAAGTCGATGTGGTTTAACACATATGACGTGTTAAATAATGAGTCAGAATAAGAATAACGTATTATCAATAATTTTAAAAGAACGGGGAGGTCTTCGGAACTTTTCACATAAAATTTACCTATGTTAAGTACATAATTTAATGTTCTTCATACAAGCCAAAAAATAGCGCCATCTCTCTGACTCTTATGAACTACGTGAGATCACCTTTGCCAAGTTAAAAATAAAGTACTTAGCTTTGTTTAAATTTGACCAATTCAATTGCAATATTTGGAGTTTGGTACTTGCTTCATTGCTTGCACGACGCACGTTGCTTCATTTCCCTTTATGAATAGTAGGTATGCTTGTTTTTAATTAATTTTGATGAATTTAAAATATAGTAATGTGTAAATATAGTAATGTGTGTGTATGTAAATATAGTATGTAATATTAATTATTTGGTAAGATTCCCTTTAAAATAAAAATAAAAGATGTCCGAGCGTCGCTAAGCATTGCAGACTGCAGTATCATAATGTATCATCAACATTATTCTAGTGTTTTTCTCTATTTCTGGTGTAATTATCATTTTTAGTTATTATAATTATATCGATACCTTTGGGTAGAAAGGTCGTATAAACCAAAAACCGACTTTTCGGGAAAGCAGGAAAACTATTTTTTTTAAATAAAAATTCATAACTTTTTGCTTTTGAAGTTATAAAAAAATGATCTATGAGAGAGGTTCTTACAATTTGCAAATGAAAAAGGTTAAATCATCAAAACCTATCTATCTTATTTAGTTTTAAAGTTAACTTGGATTTACGTCTAACCTTGTTCAGGTAATATCGCACGGCTTTTCGAAGTGACGTCTCTTCTTTCATAGAATATTTAATGTACATTTCATTTGGATTCTTTTTCTTCAACGTAATAATTCGGATGTTTCGAATTTTCAGGGTTTTAGAAGTTTCATTTGTAATTGTCTCAGCAGTTAACAAGGTGTAAGCAATGATACACACGAAAAGGTGATGATTATGTCCCCAACTGCACTTTATAAAAACAAATTGCAAATATCGGATGTAAAATATAGAGATTTAAAACGTCTATGTGATAATGGCATTATACCAAAAAGGTACCACCATGATTATGTTAACTTACCCCATGGAAATGTGGCTGACTCTCTTACACTAACCGACGAAGACGACGAGAGAGAGCTAATTGAATAATACAATTATTATTATAAAAAAATAATAACTTTTCGTATTTACGTAATTTCAAATTTCGTTCGTTAGCAATAAAATAATTTATTTGATCTTAACATTAGTAAAAATTAAGTTTAGTTAAAAAGTTTAACGCCTTCCAAAATTCGACAACTCTTTGACTAATTGGGCCAGCACGACCGGGGTTACATTTTTAGTTAGACGAAGCAAATCAAAGTGCCATAAATACATAATTTAGGTAAAAGATGTTTTTATTTAAAATTGCCTGCTTAACAACAAAAGGATGAATAATTTCACCCCATACCTTTTTGTTTTCAAGAACCTTTTTTTATAAAAATATAGTGAAGTTGAACACAGACAACCTTTGCAATATATGACTAGACGAACTCTTTTGCATTGGGGCTCGTAATTCTGAGAGTAACAGGATTGTTTATTAGTCAGAATTCAATTATTGATCTGTGATTATAAATGGTTTTTAATACAAATTAAAACTACATATATGGGTTTTTACGACAGTAATTAATGTGACCATAAGCTTACCAAAAATGGATATACGACCTAAAAGTTTGTTTAAAGTACATTTTCATGGGGTGTATTAACCAAGAATAAACGATGTTTAGGTAATGCATTTAACACGTTAGGGCGTATAAACCATTTATATTTTTTTTATTCAGGATAACAACAGCGTTAAATTACTAAACAAATTACACAATTAGGTACTTAATGTATGCCAATTATAGTTATCCACCTCGTACTAACAATGTAAACAATTAACGACTAAAAATTAAAAATTAACGATATTTAAAATTAACGACTATTTTTACGCCCTGAGTTAATATAAATGGCTTACACGCTGCCGCGTGTTTAGATTATGGTCATTACATCATAAGAAAACTACAAAAAAAAAACATTCAGCTTTTACATTGAAAATTTACCTTTTTTAAGAGGCTATGGCTGAAATTCTGCGATAGAGAAAAAATTTTGAGAAAATGGTATAACTCAATTTGGCCAAAATGGTTTATACGACCTTTCTACCCAGAGGTATCGATATGTTAATTGTTATATTATTTGGTAGCTGTAGCTATTAATTTCAAAGAGGTTAGAAATAAAACAATAACTTTCTTTTTTATTTATAAATTAATAAGATCTACTCTATGAATATTTCTTGCAATGGCTCCGTTTTCAGGAAGTCATTGATGTTTTTGCTGATTGATTTAACACACGTTTTAAAAATGGGATCTTGCACTAATTCTGCAACTTCCAGATAGTTGTCATGGGCAAATTTGTGAACTGCATCGGCTAAAACAGAATAAAAATTTAGTTTAAGTACTAACTAAATAACATTTAGCTGAACAGATTCTTAGGACTCTTAATTGTTAGCAAATAAGGCACCGGCCAGACAGAAAAGACGTAAGACGCGGACGAGGCTCGGACCCGTCGCAGACAGGGCGCCGTCACGACTTTTAAAAACATACAGAAAAGACAAGGAACAGGCGTGACGGCCGGCGCACACTGGGCTTCTTGTTGAAGTATGTCTCATGCCTAGTTAGTACTATGTGGGAATCTGCTCTCCGCGTCCTTTCCGCATCCCCGCTGGCGTCCACGCAGGCCCGCGTCCTGTCCTTTCTGTATGTGTTGCAATAGGGTGCCGACGAGTTCAGCGTCGTGTCGGCGTCCCGTCTTTTCTGTATGTTTTACGTCGCGACGGCTGTATACATTTTGTATGAAAGTAGATTGAACGGGCGCCGCGACTGCGACGGGTCCGTGTCTTGCGTCTGTTCTGTGTGGCCGGCGCCTAAGGGCTAATTTAGAAGTCGAACATAATCTTTGAGTACAAGTAGTAGGTACTCGTACCGTAGTTCAGTTTACGAAGAAGTGATGGAAGAGGGTTGTAGTTTTTTCAGTTTCTTGAACTGAGAATTGAGTTCAGCAAACTGGAGTAATGAGTATCTGTTTGAGTCAAGGATGGATACTCCCCTACAGATACATATACTATTAAGTTAGTATTAGTCTACTTTGCAACAATCCGCGTTTAACATGTATGATGGTATATACTTTAAAACATGCGTGGCACCTCCCTCCCTCCCACAACGGAAACATGCACTACAATAATTAAACGTATATACCAACATACATACCAGCACAAACACGTGTTTCGCCCCGAAACGGAGCATCATCAGGGTAAGTTGACTCTACGATGGTTAGTCGGAAAGTGAGCATCGTTCACTGAGCGTGGCGTATTTATACCCAACTCGCCCACTGATTATCTAATGATGTTGTAATAATTAGTAATTAATTAATTATTCAATCAATTAATCAATCGATTAATTAATTAATCAATCAATTAGTGATTCACGCCGGCAGGAACCGGGTCTGACGTAATCTGGTGATGTGTACTGTTGAAAATCCTCAGTAAAGGCGAGTTGGATACATTTATTTGTTCATTCAGCAGTGTAAAACTTGGATTATTATTATGTTTTATTATTTCTAACTGCTCTAGTATACTTAATTTAAAACCCTTATCAGATTTATGTAATATATTATATGGGTTTTAAATTAAGTATACTAGAGCAGTTAGAAATAATAAAACATAATAATAATCCAAGTTTTACACTGCTGAATGAACAAATAAATGTATCCAACTCGCCTTTACTGAGGATTTTCAACAGTACACATCACCAGATTACGTCAGACCCGGTTCCTGCCGGCGTGAATCACTAATTGATTGATTAATTAATTAATCGATTGATTAATTGATTGAATAATTAATTAATTACTAATTATTACAACATCATTAGATAATCAGTGGGCGAGTTGGGTATAAATACGCCACGCTCAGTGAACGATGCTCACTTTCCGACTAACCATCGTAGAGTCAACTTACCCTGATGATGCTCCGTTTCGGGGCGAAACACGTGTTGGTGCTGGTATGTATGTTGGTATATACGTTTAATTATTGTAGTGCATGTTTCCGTTGTGGGAGGGAGGGAGGTGCCACGCATGTTTTAAAGTATATACCATCATACATGTTAAACGCGGATTGTTGCAAAGTAGACTAATACTAACTTAATAACAATGGATTTCCGCAAAGTAACGCCTGATACTATTAACTAGATACATATACTTTATAAACTTTCACAAGTTATCTATACTAATATTATAAAGAGGAAAGATTTGATTGTTTGCGTTGAATAGGCTCCAAAACTACTGAACCTTTCACTGTTGGGAAGCTACACTATCCCCAGGTGACATAGAATATATTATATTTAAAAAATGGTAAAAATAAGAAAACCGAAGCAAAGCGAGGGCAGTTACACGTCATAAATAAATACAAAAAATAAACGACACAAAGTATTTAGTAAATTATAAATACTCACACAAATCCTTTTGGCCGTTAAAGAGGTTATCGAATGCAAAGTCCATTGGTCCCAGAATTTTGGGTTTTAGCTCAAAATTTTTGATGTTGACGTAAGTTTTTCCAGCTTCACCTTTTATAATTTTCAGTCCTGCATCTACGGGGATTAAGTATTTACCTGGAAAACGTAATAAAATAAACTTTTGAACTCATCGGATGACTGAACGTATGCCTATTTGGAATTCCTATTACAATTTTTTAAAATACCTACATTAAAATATTACTCAGCCCTTTTTGTCCGTCCTACTTCTAAATGAGCAATGATGAAAACTTAGTAAAGACCAAACATCATATTAGTTAATTATTAGGTAAACGTTATTAAATTATAAACACAAAAAAACACTTATCTAAAATAACCTCATCTAAATAACATAAAACACACAATAATTATATTGTATAAAGATTGTGCGTGTGTGTGATAGTGTTTCAGAAGGCTCAAAATCGATATTTAGGCTATCAATTGTTTTAACTTTAAACTGAAAGGCGACGGACACAGTACTTTGTATGAATGAATTCCTTGACCCCTAAATTTATTTGGAAACATGGGATATGAAATCTTACTGGAAGTCATCTTATAAGTTCCTTTTCCTTTGACAGGTAGTGCGGCTAATTTTCCACTTATTTCATAATCTCCTACACTGTTCAAACTGGGGCAAAGCATTTCAAAATATAGCTTTAATGCTTCTACGTCAAACCTGAAACATTGAAAATACAGTAAACTATTATAGCTGTAACCATTGGCTGTAACTTGTTCGGTAATATCTATGTAGTTTATTTTTCATTAGGGCAATCTATTCGCAATTAATATTTCGTTATGCATCGAGTGTATTGCCCAGAAACACGTAAATCTGTATCATCATTTCAATAGTCCACGTTCGATTCGATTCATCACCATCGCTATTTTAGGGAACCGGGTTCAGAACCATTAATATTCGATTCCCAAGTATTCCAAGTTCTGGTAAATGACAATCACCAACATAAGTATTTATTGATATGACTCGTAGAAAAAAAACTGGAACAGAACTGGTAGGTTCTAGATATCTTAAAAAATATTACAGCTTTTTGAGCTTATAAATAAGGTACTTCATATCAATCGTCAAAAAGTCTTCATATCGATCGTTATATGCAGTTTCTCTGCATACTCTTTCATCGTACTGAGTATTACTGTGCGATATGTTACAGGTAAATAACCATCAACCGAATAGACGAGCCACCCTTTATGTGAGGTCACATCACATGATTCATAATCTATATTTCCGGCACTTCGAAACTGCTATCGAAACAACTAAACAATTCAGGCGGGTTACCTGATGGTATGGCAATGAAGCCATGGATGGTAAAGCGCAGTAACTTATTAAACCCGGGATGTAACTTAAATTCCCACTTTACCTTACTTTACTTACTTGGAGTTTTTCACTGCACAGTTTTTATATCCTATAATAGTACTGTTTGTAAACTTATAATTTAAAACTGAGAGATTGCCTTCTATTACTTTCTCAAATAATGGATCTGAACTGCGCACTCCTCGAGATGGTATACCCTCGAACACTTTGGGAAATACTTCGTCAATAGACTTTTGCAGACATTCGTAGTCTTCTTTCTTGCAAGGTCCCAACAAGCCTGAAGGAAATATTGCAGTCCTTATTATAAGATTTTATCTAAATTAAGGTACCAATATGCAGCATTAACATTTCCTACTAATAAGATGCTAACAACTACTACGCGTTTCCTTCAAGTTTGCCCTTACCTCCCGTTCCGCTCCTCGTACCGCACCTCATTTAGTACGGACAGCAACGTTACCCGCGTATTTTTGAGGTCCCGTGCGGCGAGTACGTTCTTGAGTTTGTTGTTGATTTTGATGTTACTTTCGTTAAATAATTTTTCTATTGATTTATTTTACGTTCGTTGATTTTTGTTGCTTCAGTGACTAAAATAGAAAATGTTTTACACAGTGGCAAACGTAATTTGTTATTTAAGTTAGTGAAATTATTTGATTACTTGAAGTAAACGCGTAGTAAGATACGGATGCTTTTATAATTATAAAACCTTTAGCTCCTTTAGATCTTACAATATTAACAAGGAGACGGCAAGGGTGTGGGGTTCTCAAATCGATTTGTGGTTCCGCGTGTATGTAGTACTCAGTAAGTGTATTCATATCCTCAAACCGTAGGGCGCACTACTTGGTCATTGCCGAGAAAAAAAATCCTAAAGTATGAAAATATTTTTTTATTAAAATTCAATAACTCGCTATAAACAATTTCTTTTTTACTTTTATACAGTATTGAACGGCGAATTCAATAATTTATAACTCTTTAAACATCAAACACATGAAAATTTAAAATTCGCATGTGATAGGTATTATTAAATGAAATTTAATATACCATATATAATATGAAGAATTTACAAAATAACAATAATTATTCTTCCATGATAAATATCATCCAGGTTGGTGTTTTCCTTAAGATTGATGATTGAAAAAAATGTGGTTTAAATATTTTATCACAAATATTCACTGTATTTTTTAATAATATTTATCAATAATTTATTGTATTTAATGATATACTGCTTTAAAAAAATGATAACGTTTAAATGAACTTTGGCTTTTTGTATTTCTTTATAAGTTCTAATTATTAAAAAGTTATAAATTACTCAATTCACGGTTCAATAATGTATAAAAGTCGAAAAGAAATTGTTTATAATGACTTATTGAATTTTATTAAAAAAATATTTTCATACTTTAGTATTTTTTTTTACTTACTGAGTACTACATACACGCGGAACCACAGTTCGATTTGAGAACCCCACACCCTTGCCGTCTCCTTGTAAGTATTGTAAGATCCCTTTTTTGTTAATTCTTGTTCCTGAGTGATGATGTACCACTGTTTTGTTATAATAGTTGCGGTTTTGGCTGTTGTAGAGTTTTGACGTCCCGTGTGGCGCAATCGGGTCCTGGGTTCGATTCCCAGTGAGGCGGAATTTGAATGATGTGTTTAAATTTCTGTTCTCGGTCTGGGTGTAAATGTCCTTGTCTTTGCGTGTTGTCCATGGCACCCATGACACAGGGAATCCTAATGTTGGGCTATGAGTGTGACGCGTTATTATTATTATTATCAAAAGTCTTCTTTTACAATTTTAATACTGTATATCCTTTTCAGATGCGAAACGATTACTGATTATTGAGGTTACTGATTAAAAGGCCTACTTATGTTGGATTAATAAGTCGATGTTGATTTATTTAAAAATGTGTAGAGAGTTAAATACTTAATGTAGTACAATCTGGTAAGTTTGGTAAGATGATCCTTGAAAGAATCATGAACCTGTGAACTGTTTTACTATAGTCATATTATGGAATATAATTTTTATAAATTTTGAAACTTTTTGTAATAAAATAATTTCAATCAAGACTTTTTATAAAATGTTTTTGTTGGGATCTCCATTAGCATACTTACATACATACAAGAAATGATTTTAGGCCCGTAATATCAATAGCAGTTTAATGTATGATTCTGAGTTTAAACTGTCGTTGTTGCTTCAACGAAGATATTACGGGCCTAAACATTTACTAATTTATGCGATCGATTTTTTGCTTATAGAAACCGGAATTATAATTAGGTATATGTAAATATGCAGGTACACAAAACATGAAGGTTATTAGAAGTTGTAAATATAGAATGAAATATGAAGTATTTGTAAACACTTTTCTGTTCACAACATCTGGCTGTTCATTTTAAGATTCTTATCTAACTAACAGGTAATCGAGGAGATTCAAGGTGTTTCAAAGTTAAAAGGTGCAAGAGACTGCATCTTTTCTTAAGTCGAATCCAAGCTCCAGCTAGAATCGAGCCTACTAAATTAGGAAGTAGCCTGTGGCATCAAATATGTATATTAGAGGTCGCAAGTCAGACCGGTGAGGTATTAGTCATTGACATCTCGGTGATAGTCCATGCATAGTGATAGGAATTTTACATTTAAAAAACCTGGAAGGGGAGAGGGAGGGGAGAGGAGGGGAGGGGGATCATTTTATACTTTAGTTACCATAAGCCTCTTGTATCATTTATCGTTTTTTTTTTTTTTTTTTTTTTTTTTTTTTTTTTTTTTTTTTTTACTTTCAATAAGTTAATGCTTGACCACAATCCCACCTGATGGTAAGTGGAGATGTGGTCCAGGATGTTGAGCGCACTAACTTAATAAAAGCCTATTCACTCTTTTCTTAAAGACATCCACGTCATAGGTGGGCGGGAACGCAGACGCAGGCAAGCTATTCCAATCCTTCGCGGTGCGCACAATGAATGACGACGCAAACCGCCTCGTCCGTACCGGTGGGATGTTCACCACGAAAGGGTGGATACCCGCCGTGCGTCGTGACGTTCGATGGAGGAACGGGGAAGGGGGAATTAATTCAAATAATTCCTGCGCACACTCTCCAAAATGTGCCCTATAGAAAACCGAGAGGCTGGCTACTCTGCGCCTGTGCTCGAGGCTTTGCAGATTGGTCTTAACCAAATCTGAGTCACCAATGAGCCTCTTCGCACGCCTCTCCATCGAATCCAAAGCAGAAAGGTAACATTTGGCTGCACCTGCCCAAATATGAGAACAGTACTCCACACACGGCCGAACCTGAGCTTTGTATAGCGTTAACAGTTGCTTTGGTGTGAAGTACCGCCGGACCTTCGCAAGGACGCCAAGTTTCCTTGCACCAACTTTAACTTTGGATTCGATGAACCGCCCAAAGTTAAGCTTGGAGGATATCTCAACTCCTAATAACTGAAGGCAGTCGGTATAATCCAAGGGCACATTCTGAAAAGTAGGAGCCAAGGTAAGCGGGCTCCTTTTGGCGGTGAAGAGACACGTCTGTGTTTTAGTGGCGTTGAATCTCACAAGGTTGGCTTCGCCCCATTCGGACACAGCCCGAAGTGTGAGATTCACACGTTCCACCATCGCCTCTCTTTCTGACTGAATTTCATGCCTACTGGCCTTGGAACTCGGTAGGTATCTCTCTACCACTGTGCTATCATCTGCGTACCCATAGATACCGGGCATGAGCAGGTCATTAATGTGTAGCAAGAATAGAGTAGCAGAGAGAACGGACCCCTGAGGAACTCCGGCATTTGTAGTCATCGTTTCTGATGAACTGCCATCGACTACAACCCGGAAAGACCGGTCGCTCAGGAAGTCCTCTACCCAGTTGATAAGGCCAGGGCATATGCCGTACGCTGGAAGCTTGTTTAAGAGGCTAGCGTGCCAGACCTTATCGAAGGCCTTCGAGACGTCAAGGGAGACAGCAAGCGCCTCCCCATTTTTCTCGAGGGCCTCGCCCCATATGTGTGTGGCATACGCTAGAAGATCCCCTGTTGACCGGTTTCGGCGAAACCCGTACTGCCGGTCACTAAGGAGATCATTTTGCTCTAGGTATGCCATGAGGCGCCTATTCAATGTACGTTCCATAATCTTGCAGAGTATGGAGGTAATTGAGATAGGCCGATAGTTGGTGGGGTCAGCACGACTGCCTTTCTTGGGCACGGGCTGCACGTTGGCAAGCTTCCAGGATTTAGGCACTGATCCAGTCTCAATTGAGAGTCGAAACAGACGCGTCAGCACAGGAGACATCTCGGGTGCACAAGCCTTTAGCACAACCGCTGGAATTCCATCAGGTCCACTGGCTTTATTCACGTCTAGACACCGCAGAGTTTTGAGAACCTCTTTGTTAGTAATGCGGACTTCTGACATAAAAGTACCGCAGTGAGGTATTATAGGTGGTACTTTGTTGCCAGCATCTAGACGCGAATTTTCGGCAAACAGAGATGCAAACAAGTCTGCTTTCTCTTTAGCCGTGTGAGCCAGGGAGCCATCCGGTTTTACCAGTGGAGGCAGTGTAGGCCGACAGAAGTTAGTCTCAACCGCTTTGGCGAGTGACCAAAAAGCTCTACTGCCAGCCGGTTGGTCAGAGAGCTTTGCGCCAATACGTTGAATGCGGTTAAGACCAGCCTTCTGTATTGCCTTTTTATAGGACTTGGCGGCTTGGTTAAAAGCTTTTTTCTTGGAACTGATATCCGGAGCTTTGCGGTCTCGAGCGTCAACCCAAGATAGGTACGCCGAATGTTTGCGCTTCTCAGCCTGAATGCATTCGGCGTTAAACCAAGGGTGAGCTTTGCCACCGGTGGGGACGTCAGAGAAAGGGATGAAATATTCCATCGCCTGACGTACCACATCGGTTATAGCATCCGCGCAGCTCGACGGATCATCCGAAGAGAAGCAGACCTGCCACCAAGGATAGGATGCAAAGAAGTGCCGCATCTCATCCCAATCTGCTGACCTGTAATGCCACATTCGCCGGGTACCACCGCAATCGTGGTCAGGAGGGGAATATGACGATACAGATTTCACCAGACAGTGATCAGAGGTACCCAGTGGGGAAGAGACCTCAACTGTGTACCTGTCTGGATCAGTTGTCAGCAGAAGGTCCAGGCAATTGGCTGTGTGGCCATCGACATCAGGCACCCTAGTCGCTTGCTTTACCAGCTGGGAGAGGCCTAGCGACGTGGCAAATTTCCACGTTTCTCTCCCTGCATGGTCAGTCCTCTGGTATGGGAACAGCCAGTCCTGATGAACGGCGTTAAAGTCCCCCAGAAAGACTAGCTGAGCCGTAGGGTGCTGACGAAGGGCCTCATCAGCTGCCACACTGAGGTATTCAAATAGCCGAGTTGTCTCCTGGTCACCGCTGTGCGGTCGGTAGACACAAGAATATAAGATCTTGTTGATTCCTGTGTCTACTAAAGCCCAGATAGTAGAGAAGGTGGAGTCTTCAAGGTGACGGAGGCGCAGACAGCAAATGTCGTTGCGAGCGTATAAACAGACTCCAGCACGAGGATGAAAGTTGTGCTCTATGGTGTATCCCGGATAGTCCAGGTACGCCACGCTGGACGGACAACTAATCTGCGTCTCCGTCAGAAAGAGCAAATGCGGCTGCGCAGTCTCGAGATGGTGGTGGACTGATGAGAGATTAGAGTGCAAGCCTCGGATGTTTGTGAGGTGCACTTTAAGTGAGGGGAAGTGCAGCCGCTGTGAAAACCCATTCTCTTTGCTCTTACCTTTCATTTAAAAAACTGATCGCGGAGTGAATAGGATGGGGAATGGCAGTTGAACGAGGCGCTGCGAAGGTAACCAAGTGACAAAAAATTTGTGTCGCTATGTCATTGGGGCCTTAGCTTGGAGACCGCGGGGACGCCCGAACCCCCCCGGAGATCGCCATCAGGTCCCCTCATCCGGTCGCCAACCGGCATGATGGAGCCACTCCAGGATTTTTCGCAGATGGCGGGGCAGCCTTTCGTGGGTGGCTGTCCCACTACTTGGGCCCCCAACTGTCTACGGTCGGCCAGCGGTGCACCGTGCTTCGGATCCCGCTGCCCTCCACAGCTAAGCTCCCAACACAGCAACAGAAACTCGTCACAACCGGTCTCACTACGCAGCGCAACTGTTCAGACCCATTCCCCATACGGCTTCACCAGACATCATGCCGGAACACGACGAATCGTTTGGCAGCACGGCTTTGTCCGGTGGGTGGTAACTGAAAGCTGGCAGCCGATGTTATGGCCTACCACCAGAGTTGCTACTCCTTTAGCACTACCCAGGGGACACGTGTAGGGTATTGTGTATAAAAAGTAATCTCCTACGGACGCGAGCAGCCCATCCCCCAAATGTAAGCTCTGAGTCTGAATAAATAGTATGTGATATAGTATACCTACCAATAAAATGTAAAATAATTATCTAACTTTGCATCACTATGTTCATTACTAAAACCTACAATTATCATCTTCCCTAAATTTTACATTTGTCTCATTATCCTGAAAACCAAATTTTTGAAGGTTTAACTTCTACTACATGTGAATTGCACACATTTAATTTTTTTTTATCTTATATCTTTTTACTACTATAAGATTAGTAAAATGAAGAAGTTAGAACCAATTACTTTCATTGTTGATCAATATTTAATAATGAATTAAAATTTAGTCTCAACAATTTCCTATACCATATTTATTTATATAACCTTATTATATGTGCTTTATAAAACTCAAAGGGCAAATTTACTGTACATTGAATATTTTTTAAAAATTTTGATTAGGGGGCACTTAAATAACGTGTTAGAGCACAAAAAACCCTTGAACGGATTTCGATGAAAATTGGTAAAGTTATTACATATAAGTACTTCAATATAAATTCACCGTTTTTTAAATTTCCTTCTACAAGAGGTACAAATAAGGTAAAACATAATTTCCGTCGAAGCTCCGGGCAACAGCTAGTGTTAAAATAAAAACCTTTCCAGTATCGTAATTATCGGTACAAGGACGTTAGTAAGAACGCCTTTACAAAAATATGTAGTGTATTTGAAATTAAAACAATTTATAATACTTGTTTAAGAGTGTTTGTTTTAAGACCCTGGTGATATACAAGTGCCTAGAACTCTCAACAGCGTGATTCACGATTCTGTACAGCGCCATCTGTTAGTCTATAAGCAAAAGTACTCAATTCAATAGGTAGTCAAGTTTTATGATTGTACCGTTGCCAACGTCCATACCACGTTGAACACACCGGTTCTCGTCCGATCACCGAAGTTAAGCAACGTCGGGCGCGGTCAGTACTTGGATGGGTGACCGCCTGGGAACACCGCGTGATGTTGGCTTTTTTGTATTTTTTTAGATTTGTCATAAAATCCATTTTTTTTGTCTGTTTTGTTTTGCAAATAATTTTTCTTTTGCAATTTTTTCTTACTGTTCGCGTATTTTATACAAGAATTTCATGGAGTCTGTCGGCAACGTCCATACCACGTTGAACTCACCGGTTCTCGTCCGATCACCGAAGTTAAGCAACATCAGGCGCGTGTGACCGCCTGGGAACACCGCGCGATGTGGACTTTTTTCTGAAAGTCTAATAATGATATGTTTCTTTTACGTCTCCTATGTATTAGGGATCGTCTATTAAACACGTGAGTCTCGAAAGAGGGTGGGGTGGGGAGTCTTAAACCTTACCACTTACCACAACTTATTCAATCCTCTCACAGTAGGGCCTTGTTGAAGCATTGGCGTAACTTGCATGACTTTCAAAAAGTGTTTGTAAACTAAACCAATTTTGAATAAAAAGATTTCATTTGATTTAATTCAATCAAATTCTAATTACAGCCCGCAATGAAAAAAAAGGGTGCGTGTACTTTTACTCAACAATACTTAAAAAAAAACATCTATTCAAAAAAAGCAACATTCAAAAACAATATTCTAACAATATAAAAAAAACAATATAATAAATTTAATACATAAAATTCTCGTGTCATGCTTTTTTGAATTTGAACTCCTCCGAAATGGCTTGACCGATTTTCGTGTATCTTTGCGTGCATATCAGCTAGAGTGGAGAATCGGACAACATCTATTTTTCATCCCCCTAAATTTTTTTGGTAGAACAACGTTTGCCCGGTCAGCTAGTATTCCAATAAATTAAATGACAATGTTTAAGAAACAAGTCAGTGTTGTCTGAATGACCAAATCTTGCGTATTTTTGGGACGCCTATAGGTACCTACCTAGTACCTACGATCGGTTATGAATGAGTTATAGGTACCTACAAAGCAACCAACAACAACAGAAACTGGGTTTGACTATTTTTCATTGACATGCCGCATAATGAGAAGAAGGTGTCGGTTTCAACTTATTATCTAGATGGAACCCCTTTAATTTATGTGCTTAACCATGTACCATGTTACTCTGGTGAAGATTATTGACCAACCCAAGTTTTCAAAATATACAAAATAGCAGAATAGATAAGGCCGAATGGTTGAACGATTGGCTTAACGCGTTAAAAACGTCACTAGCGACACCAGTCTTCCGCGCCCAAAATTGCTTTAAGCGCTTTTGTAACCTATAAATAGCACATAGTTAAATAAATATAATAATAATAATGTTAAAATATTCATACCCGATAATACACCAGAAACATAACATAACAATGCGAGTATCACTAGACTAAACATTGTAACCGATTAAACTGTTGTAGATCTGATATTCAAAAGCCAAATGTGTATTCTACACTCAGTTTCTCATTTATACACTGAGTTTGTCTTTGCCTATGTAACATTATTATTCCAATGAGATATACATGTATATTAGCACCATTCCACAACTACGTTGCGTGTGTCGGATATTCAAGTTTCAAGGTCTCATTAAAAATCATTGTAAAACTAGTATAAAAAAAAAAAAACAAAAAAGAACCCAGGCGCAATCAAGTTACACCTTTTTGAAATCCTTATGGTGAGCTCTTTAATTTAATACCCATATTGCAGTATTCAATTTATTTTTATTATATTTTTTGATACTTCAAACCATCTTCAAACAATGCCATCTCACAGCCATCTTTTTTTTTAATTTTAACGTCACATATAAGAACACTTGGCTTATCAAGACGAATCTAATGATAAAATATCTTATTTATATAAATTGATCCAGCGGTTTGGAAGATATGAAGTAATAAAAAATATTACATGCATACATACTATGTAGATACTAGATATTAGTATTTAAGGTTTTAGAGAAAAGGATGAAATTGATAAAAGGCAAGTCACACGGAGCAGTTTTTGAGTGCTAATTACCAATTTTCCGGAATGAAGTGAGCTGAGGTTGGAGTTTTGGAACGAAGTTCCTTATCGCGCGTTGCGAAAGGGGGCTAGGCGGAAAATTTGGTAACGAAAAGTTGTAACGACACTTTTTGCCGTCGTAGTTTTTTTTTACACAGAAAGCAAGCCAGAGTGCTAGGATAGCAAAAACATGCAAGCGAGTATGCCAAAACAAATCTGGGATATTAAATTTCTCATGCTGATGAAAAATTTAATACCTTAGATTTGTTTTGGCACACATGCTGCATGTTTTTGCTATCCTAGTACTGACTGCAAGGAACTTCGTTCCATCCGGGTGTCCCTTGACACCTCTCAAGTTTTATTAATTATTGTAGAGGCACATTATGTCTAAATCCAGCGTGTGGTTCTACTCTAAACAAAGAAATACAGAAATTGTGTGAGAAAAATCGAAAATTCATGAATTACCGAATGTGCCTAATGTTTTAGTGGTCATAAACCATCTTCGCATTAGGTATTGCCTTTCAAATGAAACCGGTTTGGGTCACATCGGATGAATGGGTTCAAAGTCTTTATCGGACATACAAACAATTTTTATGTTTTTTATATTGTTTGATATTTAAAACACATTTTTTTTACATAATATGCTTTATATTATGTTTCATTTATAAAATACAAAAATTAAATAATTAATATCACTGTATTTTATTGGGAAATTATACTGCATTACGTTATAAAGCATTCTAGTAAGTAAAGTCGCAAAATTTACATTTGGTATTGTACCGTAATAAGCTCTTGATATTACTTAGTATTGATGAGGACATCAGATAACAAAGATAGAAGACGCGCGAAACGAAGCGAGCCGAATGAATTTTAAGAGAGGCTGCGATAAATTGGACAATATTAGGCTCCTTATCAACCTTGTACAGGGAACGTTGAAAGATTGAATACAAATAGAATTTGGCGAACTTGGCTTCAGATAAACGTACACAAATTTTAAGGCAAGCTCCTATCCTGAGATAAAAGGGAAGTTTCGACAAAATGGATCGAGTTTTATCAGATTTTAGCCGAATTTGGTCGAGAAAATTTACATCGAGGGACGTAATCGTGTAAAGTTTCGTCTTTATGTAAAGAATCTTAATTAAATTAATTTTCTAGACCTTTCGGACGACTCCTGAGAGAGTATTGATCCTGTTTATTTATACTAGTGACTCAAAGGTAAAGTATCTGTTACGGGTTTATCCCACATTTGTAAGAAGAGCTTATAACCTTTCAAAGTATACCTATATTTTATGAAAGTCACTTTTTTAAGATCACTGATAATTTTATAGTTAGAAAAACTTTTTGTTCATTCAAAATCCATAAAGTACAAACCATAATTTAAATTCATTTCTCTTAAATTTTAAATTAATTAATTTAAATTTCTCTTAAAGCTTTAAAATATTTTTCAAAAATAAAACCTACGTTCTTAATTTTGTACTAAGATCGTCAACAAACTTTAAAATTTTGATTATGAAAATAAACTGTCCGAGATAGATGTACTTTCAATTTATTAGACAGTGTACGAATATTTGCTTGCAAAAATAATTTAAACAACGCTATATTTTATAAACTTTGTGGCGTTGTGGTAGGTAACGCCATCTATCCACGAGTGGCTGAACTGAGAAGTAAATACAGCAGCTAGAGTTGAAAGTTGTTTCAATCTTAGTGCGCTGCTAAAATTACAGCAGTTACTTGTTTATCGCTAATAACTTTCAATACAAATTCGGACAAGTTTTTTATTTTATTTTATTAGGAATAATTATATACGTCGGGACCTAGAATACAAAACAAAAAGGATCTAGGTTGGGAAGTACGATTCATTATTTCATAGTACAAATAAATACCTATATTTCAATATCTAAAACGTTTATTTATATTTTTTCAAATGTTTTATACATATAAATAATAATATAGAAATAATTATGGATACCGTAGGTAACTATAAGTTTTGTGTAATGTAAGTTATTGCTTCGAAGTGTATGGCAATGCGACAATAATGCTTTTAGGGTCACCGCTATGATGTGGGGCTCCTCAAAAAGGTGTAAAATGTGTTCTTCAGGGCCGGCGTTGCATTGGCAATCCATATGCGACGGTAACCACTGTCCATCATTTGGCCCGATTGCTTTTTCGTTAGCCCTTCAGGCTGTAAAATAATAATTATGTCAATGGATGGCGGTTAACAAGAAAACCCGCTTCTTTTTACCCGACTGTTTCTATTATTTTATCTATTAAGAAACTCAATTGTATTTAACATAAAGTACTTAATATATATTTTTTTCACTTATGAAACATTAAAATCCAAAAACAAAAAATGTACCTACATATCGTTTAAAATTATTGCAGGCATATAAAAATATCGAAAATGTAAATATCGAAAGCGACTTTATTTATAAACAAATTTTACAATAAATTGAAGAATCCCATTAACTGCGCAAAAACTCTCTTTGTGGAATGATGTGTGGCCTGCGCGTACGCAAGGTATTGTTGAATAACCCCTATGGGTGGAGCAAAAAATGTGGGAACTAGTCCTGCTGTGACGTAGTGAGTACTATCTAAAGGTATCGATGTATAGTACGGCCGACGGTTCTAGGCCGGAAAGCCTAACTTCAGGGCTTTCGGAATTTGTGCGCAGGGTCGCGACGAACGGTCGGCATACGAGACATTGTTTGTTTCATTCTCACGTCAGCATTCGCTTAGTATTCGTGTCGCTATCTCTCGCTTATACCTGCGCTATTATTTGCTAGACAATTATTATTTTCATCGATATTTTAGCCGAAAATGTTCACAACACTAGAGTGGGCAACGCGTTTCGGCGTACGGCACAACGCGCCCACCTCAGTCCCATTCAGCCTACGGCTACAAAGGCCAGGCAAATAACTATTATTGGTGTTGCAGTGGTCTGTCAATGTGGCGATCGTACGACGTGATTATTACTGGTTATAATTGACGAAATAGACTAAGCTTTGCAGCTTCATTGGGAATATTACACAGAGCATTTGGGATCTGAGGTAAATTACAGTTTGGGCGAATAAATGAATAGTATCTGCTAATGTATACCCGAATGCAGGATACGTTTTCTGGATTATGTCTATAAGTTGTCAGAATCTGATTCCAACTATGTAACAAAATGTAAAAGTCGGAGTTAAAAAGGAATCTATTCTTTCTTGAGTCCAAGCAGCGTTGAACGTGGTGAATTTTGCTGACAAGCAGATGAAACAATGACATCAGATCTCCTGTTGGATGTCGAAGGATTCTGTGCTAGTCGTTGTAGAGTTGTGATCTGCAAATCTAGAATAAATCTTAAAATTTTAATGTATCTTACAATTAGTTGCAAATAAAGAAAAGAGCCGAGAACAGTTACAGAAGTTTCTCCATTTTCTTTTGGCCCAGTATCGTAATATCACATCTGATAAAAAGATATCTTTTATATTTCTGATGTCCATGAGGATATAAACTTATACCATCAGGTGGTCCGTCCGCTCGATTGTCGGCTATTTGTGTTTAAAAACATACCTTTGTCCTTTCTATTTCACTCGCAACAAATAAAGCTTAAAACTTGTCAATAGACTGGGGTGTATCTAATCGTACAAAGATTTTTCGTTATATACAATAGTACAATGATCACAACAATCCATAAATAATATACGCCCATTTTGCTTTGAGGCAGCCCCTTTAGCCACTTTATACTACCGATTGTTAATTTATAAAAATTAAGTTTTTCTGTTTGTTACAATGTATTTTTAGTAAGTTGGAATTATCTTCGATTAATATAATGATATCGATAAATCCTTGCTGAGTTCAGTAGCTCGAGCACGAATATTTGCGAGAAAGTATTCGTATGGTTAACGTAAGCAATTTGTATGGCATTTTTTCAAAAGCGTCTCTATCGTGCGTAAATGGTACTAAAATGCCATACAAATTTGACAAATTGCTTACGTTAACCATACGAATACTTTCTCGCAAATATTCGTGCTCGAGCTACAGGTGTCTTACAAATGCAGTTAAGACACCATTGCAGATTAGTGGAATTTACAAATCTTTGAGAACGAGAACTCTCTTTATTTGAAAACTGCAATGATTGTTCCCATTCCCAAGTTTTGTTATTACAGGTACAGACTCACTAATTGATTCTTTGAAAATGAATGTTTACTCTACGAATTATTTTTCACTATATAGCTTGAAACCCTACGTCATAAACTTAACAAAACTTGACAGACCGACGACATCTAGAACAACATTAATTCCATTGCAAACATCTGAGGGAAGTTTATTTAAGGGTAGCAGAAAAAAATTGCGGTCGGGTCCTAAAGCTTTTCTTGCAGTGATTAATCCGGCCGATAAGAGCCACAAAGACGTACAAATGTGTGCCGAACAGATTCGAGATTGAGAGCGGATAAACTCACTTTTGAGGTAGAAAATGTTTTTTGTTACTACATATCAGAAATCTTTCTGTTTGTCGCACGTGTTTGGACTAGCGATTATGTTTTAGCGAGCGGTAACCGTTGGGTTTTGTAAATGGTTGCTCCCATCCTGATGTTATCACGCTCTCATAGTCGGGTGACATCTGAGGTAAGTATTGCATAAATAATGCGTAATGTCGCGTATATGTCGCGATAAATACTCGTTAAGGTGGTTAGGTCTACGCAACATTGTTTTGCATAAAAATCTTAAATTGATACTTCAATATGAACGTGGGTGATACCACAGAATACTTAATAGTACCTATTATTACAAAAGACTCACTCTGCAAAATCATTTAAATAAATAGCAACTCTTCCTCCGACACAATAAAGTGTAATTCAGGTTGCACTGCGCTAATTGTCAACAGACGTTGACATCTAGACGTTGCCTCTCTTTCTTAATACTCTTATCAACGTCAGGGTTGTCTTCTTTTTTTGTGATGACATGTGTGATAGATTACGAATATATGATACGCCCGGCGCGGCGTGGCGGCGCGTGGCAACCCTTCTGAAATTAGCCCGACACGACGAACGCGGTACGTACTTGTAACATCATACCAAAAGTGCGGAGTGCGCCAGGCTTGGTGATACGAATTCCGAAGTTTTAGCTTTTCTTATAATTTTTACGGTTTCATCCCAAGGGGCTATTGTTTTTAGTCACCTGATGCTAAGAGTTATAACCGCTTATAAACATTCGTGATAATTACTTTTTAACAAAAAATAAAACCAACGAAAAAAAAACTGAAAAGCAAAAAATAAAATAAACCATTTAGTATTATAAATTAAGATCCGAAATTAACAGTAAATAAATAATTTTGAGACCGTGCCAAACAAACAACCAAAATTAATTACATAAAGTTCATATTATGAGGGCAGCGGCATGCGGTGCACACAGCAGTAGCAGGGCGGCGCACATCTTTTCGCCGTTTGTTTTTTCATTGGTTTGGCACCGCCTCAAAATGATTTATTTACTGTTAATTTCGGATCTTAATTTATAATACTAAATGGTTTATTTTATTTTTTGCTTTTCAGTTTTTTTTTTGTTCGTTTTATTTTTTGTTAAAAAGTAATTATTTTTTAATTTTTTGTTGCTATAATACTTATAATTAATAATAAATCATTGATTTTATGAATTATAGATTCAGTTACCAGGTAAAAATGTAGTAGGTGAAATATCAATCATCCCCTATTTTCGTACCTATAGGGGTAAAATTTTGTTTCGAAACAAGAGTAACTTCAAGGTATACACTATTCAATAAAAAAAGAATCATCGAAATCGGATCATCCAGTACAAAGTTATTGGGGTTAACATGTAAAAATTCCGAGTAAAAAACGGGTGAATAATCAATCATTCCCTATTTTTGTACCTTTAAGGTGGAAATAAAATTTTCAAAAAAATATGGGACCAACTTCAGGACATACCCTATCCAATAAAAAAAGAATCATCCAAATCGGACCACCCTGTGCCGATTGCTGCGTGATCATACAAAAAAAAATACGTGTCGAATTGAGAACCTCCTCCTTTTTTTTTCGTCGGTTAAAAAAGAACCGGTTCGTTGCCAATCAGGAAGAAAGCGAGGGCTCTTTCGACAATAAGCACGGTTAAGGAGGTAGAAGTATTAAGAAGGAAGGTAAATAGGTAAAATACTTGTCTATCTACTAGCGTCTGAATAGATTGAGCCCCTAACACCTCGCAGTCCATATTGTTTATGATAATACATGGGGAAACAATTTTTTTTTTATTAAACGGTTTTATTTAGCTTACCCAGTTTGGGTGGGTCAAATCTTGCAAGCTTATTTAGACCTACTTCCTCTCATCCTACAGGGTTAAAATTTCTTATATTGGTTCCGATGCTAAAGCATAATGCAAAGTGATAATAGCAATCTAATAGTTTTCTCGGGGTAGGCTTTATTTTTGTACCTATACCATAAATAATGCACAGGTACTTGCCAGAATGACCACGTTATCAAATCGTTCATCATTTTAAAAATAGTCCCAATTCCTAAAACACTTTAATAAAATTCTCGGTCCAACATTAATTGCTCATAAGGACACGCGTCGTGTGTGGCTTATAGTTGATCAAAGTCACGATAATGGTCTAAAAACTCACTTAGCGTTATAATCGAGTTGTCTTACAACTGATGGTCCAACTAAAAGAGAGATTTAGGACGAAAATCAAACATATACTTGATTGATTTAACATGTAATAAATGAATAAGTATTTTATCATTGCAGATATCCTAAATCCTACTAATAATACATTTTATATAATCTCAATTATTGCGAATTACGTCACGCCTCAGTAAACAAGTATATGACAATACTGACAGTGACATCTTGTCTATTACTTTACTGAGGCGTGACGTCACAAGCAACGCCATGACACTGAAGTGTTTTGGTGCGAATTTAAAACTTAAAAATGGAAGTGTATTTATTTTATACTAAACCTTACTTTATGTGAAATTTTGTGAGCATGTTTGTTGCGCTTCCACGCAAAAACTACTGAACGGATTTTCATGAAATTTAGCACACAGGTAGACCATGATCTGAATTAGGACAAAGGATATTTAGTATCCCTGGTTAAACATCTATCTCCCTTTAATCCGAAATAGTTTCCTTATAAGAAATTAGCTTATGATATAATCTAAATTTTACTAACAAAAAATAACCGACTTCAAAGTCTCAAAAACTACATAGTTGTCAGATCTCGTTCAAATTTATGTGAGACCACATGACAAGCGCCTGCTTTCGACTAAAAAAAGAATCATCGAAATCGGTTGGCGTGATATTGAGTTATTTGTCAATTTGTCGCGCACATCTTAACACAAATTTACGACTTATGTGGTTTTCTCATAGATGCCATTGTCAGATCTCAATAAAATGTATGTGGGACCACATGACAGCTACCAGCTTTTGATTAAAAAAAGAATCATCAAAATCGGTTCGCCCAGTCCAAAGTTCTGAGGTAACAAACATAAAAAAAATACAGTCGAATTGAGAACCTCCTCCTTTTTTGAAGTCGGTTAAAAATATAACCGCTTTAGAAAATAGCTCCTATTAAAATTATGTACATTTACTCGCTGTTGTATCATCGCATCATCTTTTTGATCGTGACCCATTCCTTAAATTCCTGTGGAATTACGACACGATGTCGTTACATGCAGGCTTTGTCCCAAATCTTGATTATCTTTGTAGTTTGTACTGTGATAGACCATGACCTAAGTAATTGCTCGTTGGGGCCAAAGAATACAAAAGACATCCCGTTTAGAATTTGGGTTTTATTGTCTTTTACGATTATGGACGTTACATGTACGAAATTGGATTTCTTATTAAATGCTACATGTAAGTAAAAGCAAAGTAAATTTTATGTAAACTTTTATGTTTAATCAATTTTCTTGTGTTGTCCATGGTAATTAGTAAAACCAAAGACATCATCGATAGATTGACAGTCGAGGAAAAAGAGAGCAGAGAGAAAAATACGGCCCCAGCCGGAACAAGACGATTTAACTATTCGGTGGCTGAAGAAAAATCGAGTGTGTTACAAATACTTATAGTTAAAACAAGGTAACTTACAAATCTGCTATCAATACTTAGTTATGTATTTAATTAATGTATTCAACGCATAAAAAAACGTTATATCACCAAGCTTAATGAATGATTTGCAGACGCGTTGCTCATAACATTACGTGTACCGCTATTGTTATTAAGCAAATACCATTTTTGGCTTAAAGAGACCCCAAATCTATTGTGCGAGTTTCTTGCGGATGACAGTCTATATAAACAGTCTTGAGGCCTATTGTCACAAGTATTAGACGAAGTCCTTTAATCCATTGAAAACAATTTCGCACGAATTGTTCTGCAACGTTATTGTCAACGTTTGTATTGTACTTTGTTCAATCGCTCGTTCAATCCTAGCTGAAGATTGTCTCGAAGACGTGACGAGATGAGATGAGATGAGTCCGTAAACTGAACGAACTTTTGAATATCCCAAATAATGGGGATTAGAAATTGTTTCAGTTCGCAATGACGGACTCTAGAAACAACTTGGTTATATTACTTTGGATAATTTAAGTTTGAAATAAGTAAACTTGGAGAAGTGACGGATACTTTATGAGGACGATGAAATGTTGAGCAATTTTTGTGTTTTATAGAACATTTTGAATGGGATGTGAATTAAAAATTTGAATCAGTACACAGATTTTATTAATAGGAATCCTTAAAAGTTTTATGAGTCAAGTAGTGAAAATAGCAAAATTAATGTACTTTAATAAAGTTATTATTTAAGTAAAATGTATGAACCTAAAAACCAAAAATTACGTAAACTTGTTATAATTATATATAAGTACCAATAAGTATTAGCTTTTTTATTACCGACTTCAAAAAATGAGGAGGTTCTATGTTCCACTGTGTATTTTTATGTATGTTCAGCAATTGTATAGCATAATATATTATGTGAAGAGGTGAAATATCGGCATAAAAAAATATTATGGAGGAAAATATATGTTGAATAAATAAAAAAAATAGATAAGATAATAAATAAACAAATAAACTCAGGTAATAATACAAATAAACTCAGTACGAAACTGCAGCTACTGATTAGTAAGATCGATAAGATCAGAATGGATGCGGTGATTTCAGGTACTTATGGAGTCAGTATGTTTTCATAGGATCTCATTCATTATGCTGACGCAACCATTAGTACCTACTGCATTTGAGAACCAATGTGTCGAACCTAATAGGACTATTAGAGAAATAGAGAGGACTCGTTAGTAAGGTGTTACAAGTAGGTAATTACTATTACACTTACGGCAAATATTGGTAACATGGTTAATATTATGAAGGGGCAAAGTTTGTGACTTTGTAGGAGCTCTCTGGAACTACTGAACCGATTTTGAAAATTCTTCCACCAGTGGATAGTTACATTATTCTCTTACATTACGGAGTTGTTAATTTTGAAACACATATGTAGTATCAAAAATTCTTACAAAGTATATAATATTGTTATAGCATCATAGGATTAATGCTGTTTGGGTTACCAAGTGGATATCGTTTTCGTTAGTAAACTTAGGAATATGAATGAAAGCGATTTTTCCGGACGGTGAATAAAAAATAGGCGACTGACTAAACCTATCTTAAATACAGTATTTTATAAGGCTGTTACAATATTATACAACATGTTGCGTAGCGATGACTGCCGTGTCAGCTAGTTCTGGTTATATTTACGTGTATTAAAACCTTAAATTGACAGGAATTTTCATAGATATTAAAGATCGTCTTAAGTGTGGCTTGGCAGCATTCTTTCTTAAAATGTGGTTATTTAACACTTTATTATGTTGTTTATAAATGGATTCAAGACTGTGACTTGTAAACGTAAAAATTTAATAACTGATCCGTAGATCCGTCTAAGCTTGCTGTGTCATTTAGTAAGGGTTTCGTTATTCTTCAAACATTTAATTTCAATTGTGTTCGATGGTGCGTATTCATGGCCATGACGGAACGCATTGTTTATTTAAAGATACCGTCTTAGTCTTAGGAAATGAAATGGAACCTGCATTTAAGTAAAACAATAATATGCATATTTATAAGACAATCACAAACACCCACAACTCGAATAAAATAATTTGTTACTGTCCGGGAATCGAACTTACGACGAGACCTGAGAAGTCGCTTCATAAAAAGCATCATTAAATATAATATAATTCCTTCATTCTTTATTGTTGTCACTTTTTCCAGGCTGGATTTTTCTTCAAAATCACGATTTCGTTAAAATTTTATTGTGTTGTATCTACAAATGCACATGTATTATTTTAATTCGAATCAAATAAGACAAGGATAATTTTGTTTGCGATACATTAATTTATATCCAAACCTGAATATTTGAACTGTATAATGGCAATAACAGTACTATAAATAAAACGTATTTGCGCTTACACATCGATAACCATATTGGTAAATTGTGTAAGTATTCGTTTATTTGTATTATGTGATCGTTTCTATGCCGGAGTGATATCATAAACGTGCTTGCATCGCGAACCAGTTTAAGGGTTGGCCCTTACCCCTTCCCGCGTCCCAAAGGAATGTAAGTGATTGAGGAGTAAATGTACTGAGGCAAAGGGGTCAAAGTTTACTGGTGTTGTTGGTACACGGGACACGTTTGGCAATTAATTGGGTATACGACTGTACAGTTCATTAGAGAATACAATTGCAGTGTATAGCCATTGAGTGGCTCTGTTAATTTTACATGGAACTAAGTATATTATATTTACTAAAAATGTTAATTTAATTTATGACATAATTTAAATAATCTCATGGTAAACTGATAGACTCTCACATACTCGGGAGAGACTATCAGTTTTCTACTAGCAGTACAATAAAATAAGCACATCTTAAAAAGGTTGTAGAACTACATAAATATAAATTAAGTTTTACTTTTAAAGCTAAATTAAATGAAAAATGTTTTTAAATTAGGTTAAACATTTAGTACAAATCTGAACATGATTGTTTATTTGGGTTGTTTTAAACTCGTCGTAATTTGTTCGCAATGTAAGTATGCTAAAATTCCTCAACAAAGTGTCATGTCCCAATTAAAATAAATGCAGACAGATTTCTTAGCAGCTTAATTAGTCTCATTGAGAATATGACGACCGGATTAATTGATGTGGATCATATTCATGTCTGATCCTACTTCTGTGTTAATACGCTATCTTTCAAGCTCAAAGAAATTTGTACTCTATTTCTTATCTCATTAGATTCATAATGAACTTTCCATGAAATTAATTTATGAAACATTAACGGAATAGGCCTCTCGTGTGCAATTCAAACACGGCCAGAGTATGAAGAGTTATGCTAACACTCAAGTTGATTGATTTATTGAGAATTTCATCGGAAGCCCTCTCTGTTCCATTGTTTAAAACATTTTATAGGTTTTTATGTTATAGGTATCGTTTTGATGCATCCGTTTTTATCCACTCGCTTTCTTGTCAACGTTTTATTGTAGGAATGAAGACAAGCTAATAGTTTAAAAACCTATACATACATATGTCAGCGCCAAACCAACACCATAAACAATATTGTGCTGGTAACCGTTAAGGAGTACCTTCGTCTGGAACCAAAACTGATACGATCAGTTTATGCTTATTATTACATGCATTGTTATCAATACTTATGCATAATGCACAATTTCAACTCCTTAGGTTATGAGGAAGAAGGTTTAAATTAAGCTTGCAAGATTTGGCGCTCAGGGTAAGCTACATAAAAGGTTTTAAAAAACTCATTCTTTAGTTTTTTCTCGTGGAAATAGCCGGTGAACGGGCTGACGATCCACCTGATGGTATGCGGCTATGTCGTCGTCCATGAACATCAGCAACACCATCATCAGCATCATTGATGCGTTGCCAGCCTAGAAAGAGACACAAAATAAACAAAATAAAGTGTTAACTAACAAAAGGCCGTCCTCCAAACTACATCCTGTTATTACACAAGTTTGAAAGTCTTTCTTGCAATAATGTTAAAGTGTTTACCTCTAGGACACAGTTGAGAGTATGTTCCTCGTTTCACTTACGAGTATTTATTAGTTTGGAAACACTTGCCACGTTACCCTCGTATACGATCCAGAGACGGAGTAATAAACGTGAGAGGAAGGGAACATCACGTATGACTTCGTTTTTAATTAGAAATTAAGGTCAAACTCATAATAATAATATGCTGTAGCGCTTTAATTAAGTCTACGTTTTAGACACCAGGTCTATGTGAATCTTAATATTGAGGCACTCACATTGTCACAAAGATGATGCAGACAAAGTATTATAATTAATCATTAGACAACAAAATGACTCGTCTCGTGCATAAAAAGTGATCACTCAGATACCTTGGAGCGGCTTAGACCAATATAAAGATCATAAAATCAATAGTCCCGCTTTTTTTTTAATTGTTTTTATAATATTTCATAATGTTTTGACAGGAAATGTCTTGATGTATATTAAAGCTTAATGCGCTCTCCACACTCGCGCGAGTATCTCGCCGAGATTCTTGCCGAGATTCTCGCGTGAGTCTGGAGCGCGCATAATACTTTTTGATATTGCCAGTGTTCTGAGCAAAGTGGCGCCTGTTGATCATTTGAAGAGATAATGACGCCAGGTCCCGCCTGTAAGAGGGCCTATCTAGTAGGTGATATCTAACTTCTAGAATAATTTAGAAAATGATTTGATAAGCGATTTTCTTTATTGCTCAGCAAATAATACTGACAAATGGATGCAACAGCGCTTTCTAATTTGTTAGCTTTTCACATAAAAACCTCTCTAAAGTCTTCTCCACACCTTTGCTGTGCATAAGATCCATCGTTTATTGTTAGACAATGTAGGAGTAAAACAATAATCCTTTTCATTACTTATATTTGAGGCTGAATGCTAGCGACGTCTTTATATCCAAAACGAAAAAATGTGTGTGGGACGAGCTTTGCCGGTCTCTTTATGTTCATTGTCGTACAATGTATCGTTATTAAGTCGACATAGTTACGTTCATTAGTTTTAGCAGTACTTAAAAGTTTTTCGTTAGTTCACTTAATTTAGGTTGTCTACCACATTGTTGCGAAATATAATTTTGTATTATGCTTTTACATGAAACATTTATGAGTCCTTTATAGTTTTAGTTCTTTGTAACATTACTAATTTAATTCGACTATTTTGTTATTCATTCATTGTGTTGTAACTTCTATTTAAAATTTAGATGAACCTAGCATGAAATTATTGAAAAGAAATAAAATAGAAAATTGTTTAATTTCCAAAGCCACGGATACAATTGTAAGTAAAACACACTTAAAAAAGAACGCAATAAAAAAACAGAATTAAAAGTAAAACCAAAACAAAAAATAAAACATACAGCAGCTGGTTACAAAATTATTGTTACATTATGTACGCATGTGTCCAGTGGCCTAGAAAAAGGAGCTCACTCAGCATAATGCTGTAGTGTTGACTACGGCGCTGATTTTCAGTGAGTCCTATCAGTAAGTCATTCTTTGAAAATACTTTAAAATATTATTGCGGTGAAACAGATACTTTTAATACCATTTTTTTATAATTGAGTACCTAAATACGTTTAATATTGTTTTTCTTCTTAAGATATCTTGTAAAATTGGAAAGGAAAACTTTATTTAGAACACGGTAAGGCCTAATAAGAGACCTCCACTAACTTCAACCCACTTTCAAATTGAACACAAATTACCGCCAATCATTGTGGCAGAACCTTCTAGAACAATCATATAGCTTCGTTAAACCATGAGGTTTAACGAAGCTATAATGATCGATGAGCTGGCTGAAGAAGCCACGCGATAAACTTTTTGTATAGGGTTAGATAAAAAAATTGATTCATATATTTCTTGCAAAATTAATATGAATAACTTGTTACTGCTTCTTCCGAAGAAGTTGCGTCTAACATAAGTCGAGTAGAAACCATAAGCATCAGTGAAACATAGATAATAAAATTTGCAATTTACTAACTTTGGTCAATTCTTTTTCCGGCATGAAGACCACTTTTGTTTTCTTTTAATTATATTTACGAAATCATATCGTAATCCTGGTAATCTTATAAACGGCTCAGATGCGGTTTTCAGTGATTGATTGTAAATAGTAGATAAGCCTAGGATAACATGAAAATATGTTATCCCAATCAAATGACAATGACAGATCAGTGTTGAGTGGTGACAGTCTGTATTAAGCGCCATTTTCTCTTATTATCTTCAAATTGTTGCATGGGAAAAGTGGAAAATTGACTTTATCAATAGACCGAATGGGCCTAATGAACTGTTTAAGTGGTCTCAAACCACTTTCGGATTATTGCCTTTCAAATGAAACCATTTTGAGGCATATTGGTTGGATGGTTTCAGTCTCTAAAGGACATCCGTACAAACAGTTTTTGTGTTTTATATACATTTAAATACATATATGTAGGTAGATGATGTGCACGATATGGGTCAGTTACAACATTAGCTTTTAAAATTAAAGTTTTTTCATTTTTGTCAATAAGTTATTGTTTTACTTAAATTATTACCACATTACATTACCTACATTAAATTCCAACCCTAGGCACACTGGCTCTATGAAGTTGTTATAATTTCTTTGACACCTGGCGGTACGCGAATACCTACACCTTTAACTGGGACAAGTGAATCTTACTAGTTATATCGATACTTTACAAGCAAATTATTTTTGAATTATTTTTGTGGTAGGTATCACAATAAAATATAAATTTTGAGGTTAAGGGTTGTCAGTATGTATTTACAGTAATTCAATATCTCCTGGACCTAACTTTTTAAAACGGAGACAACTAAGTATGTGATAAACTATGGTGATAAATAGGTAATATATTGTATATCCATGCAAAATTACAGCTTTCAAGTACACTTGAAGAGCTTTCTAGGACATAATAATAAAGTCAGTTTACGGACGGTAGTTTAACGTGACAACGTCATGACAAAACATTGATGAAATGATTGCATACTTTTAAAGATAAAATTGAGCGCTTCGGCCGATCGTAGCCGATCGTGCCTCTCTATCGCTTTTTCCGCGCTCTCGCTCGCGCGGAACGGGACAATGAGTCATGGTTTTTCGTGCGTGCGCCCGGCGTTCATCGTTTTAATAGACGTTATCACGTCAAAAGTCTAAGAGTTCCGTTTAGACCATAAATATCGTGTTTATATTCACAAAACGAGCATCGCAGAAGTTATCGAATCCATCCCATCCCTATTCACAGATTGACGCGTTTGAACCGCTGCCAGCCGTCGTAATTACTTCGCGAGCAGTTTGTCAGCCAATTAAACACCTTTGCTTTATTAACAAACCGCACTGAGAGCGTAAATAGCGAATCAAAGGCTTCGCTGCAATTTCGAAGGGTATAGTCAGTCAGAAAGTGTTTATCAGTGCTCATAATTTACGAGTAATTAAACAAACGAATATAGAGAGCAGAATATTTCAGAAGAAATTCCTGAAAGTGTGCGGAGTTTTAACAAAAAAATATCATCATCATCCTGACCATTTCCCAATTTTATTTGGGGTCGGCACAATATGTTTTCCTCTTCCATACTTTCCGATCAGCCGTCATACTCTCTTATCATTCATAATAATATCATCTGTAACACAAATCACAATCCATCACATCACATTCATATCATAGATCCCGGAGCCTCACCATATGCGCAAGATGGCTGCAGAGGGGGTTTTAGTGGGTAGAAAACCCACATAACCCGTAACCTATAGGTTCGGATGTCTATGGAATACTGCCCCTCAAAAAAAGGTTAATAAAGTATTAATATAATTATTGTTAAGTTGATTACCAAACGTTCAATACTTTAACTACTTTGTTGTGTTTGATAACTTATGAAGCTACAAAGTACAAATACACGTAATAATTATTTTACGTCACCTTGAGCATGCCCTCTAGTAGCGAGTAGTCAAACTTCTTAAATTACAGTCTGTATTAACAAATTTTGACTATGATATTACTTATTATAATGTACATAAATAACAATCATTATGTTCTCCACTTATTAATTATGTGATTTAATGAAAATGAATTCCTTTACACTGAGTTGCAAGTATTGTGAGAAATGTTTGACATAACAGACTACATTGTTTTTTATTCACTTTATAAATAGAGAAATAATCGTACGTAATAAATAAAAATATGAAACAAAATTAAATTTTAAACTGACCCTGTTTCAAATCTATCTTACCATCCGGGCGTTCTTCAAAGATTCTTACTATATCAACAAAAAACATAGCATACCGACGTTGACCACGCATATTAAACCCGACAGATTAGGGCAAGCCTGTCACAATACGACCCAATGAATTTTGCATCTGTTTACACGGATTAATTTCGTTCGGATGCCCTAAATTAATTAGTTCCCTACCTGGGACGTGTAAAAGGAAACGCGGTGGTTCCGTAATCTTGAGGTTTTATTACAGTCATAAAAAGGATTTTAATTAAGGGCTGAATTTACGCCTTTTAATAGAGATGGATCCCTCGATGTGATGGCGTGATGGTTCTTTTATGCCCTTAATGTGATGTTTGCATATCCGGCTTGAAGGACCAGAATTATAAATCTATTTATTGAAAATCGGGTCAGATAAACGCATAAATTATTTCCATTTAACTATAAGTAAAGGAAGTTATTTAGTTTCTGGAATATACAAATAGCTGACTAAACAAATATCATTGTATGTTCGTCTGAAACAGCAGAACTACTTAAGTTCTTATCACAATAATTCGGAAAATCCGATATCGTTAGAAGCGTTCTGTAAGTTGTTCTATTAATGTCTCACTGGAAGCATTTTGTATTGTTCGACGGTTATAGGCTAAGTTATGTCATGTCAAATGAAATTAAATATGAAACACTGTAGAGTATATAAAGCCGTAAATAAAAAAAAATACCGTACCTATTGATGTTTTGAAATTTGCCATCTAAATACTCTAAAATCTAATAAAATTTCTTAAGAGCAAGCATTGAGCTCACAACCAAATTAATATTGTTCCAAAAGTTTATTTATGGAACGCGATCATTCGAAAATTTTCCAATAATCGAACAGCAGATGTCAACAAAGGAGGCAAACTTCCGAAAGAGTTGGAAAGTAATATCGTAGGAGGCGAGTCAATAATAAACAATGGGGGCGTTTGATACACTTGTAGAACTAATAACGCTCCCTGTATCTATATTAATGTGATAGAATGTCTGCTAGACCCCTTCCAAAATATTATTGAAGTTGTTTTGTTGGAAATACTGCTGCATTTGCTTTAGGTATCAGTACCAACTTTATTCAATTTGTTTAATCAGATCAGTTCAAATTTTAAGATTTTGCTTATCAAAATATTTACAGTGTAAGTAAATTGTGTATTATATTTTCCACCCATATTTAAACTAAATTTTTGTCCTAAAACTGCTAAACATGACGAAGTAAACAACGCTATTTATTAACATATAGGCGTTAAAAATCATAGAACAGATAAAAAAGGCCGAGTTTGTAAGACTTAACTTAATTTTTAATTTGGCCCACGAAAATTTTACATCGATGATGCCTTTAGTGTTACTGAAGTCGATGGGCCACGGTAGATCGTCAGCTTCTTTGAAGAATAGATACATAAAAAAATATTTTTTCAACAAGAGCAGGAAGGTTTAGGAATAAAATATTCTAAAGTGTTGATTCGTACAGAGGTTAGTGGTCAACCCAAAAGATTCATTTTCAAATTTTATTCATATAGATAAGAAAATTGTAATCTATTCTATGAGATGAGGGAAAACAATAAAAATATTGTAACTAACGAGATCTAAATTGGAATGTGGCACCGTTATTTGGAAATTATTGTAAACTAAGCCGTTACAAATAAGGACTCCAAATATGTATTACTAAACTTGTATTAACTCCTTTTGCCGAATTCACAATTAATGACAGACTCCAAAATTGCCAAGTTCCAATGAACCAACAAATTGACGGTGACTTCTCAAAGTCGAATGGGTTGTACTCAAAGTTTGATAGCGGATAATCTGTTTATTAATTTAGAGTCAAATGACTTCCTTGGGCCTTTGCCTAAAGTAGCGAGTGAACGATTAAATTTACATAGTGGATCTTCGGATAAATAGTTAGTGAGTTTCGCAGCATCGTTGATGATCATCGATTCAGGCTCGTTTATGGAGAAAGCTGACAAAGTTTATTGTAAACGATATTATTAGAATCTTTAGAACTGCTTTTGTTACATTAAATTATCTGAACTGAAGTCCATAACTTTATAAGCTTTTGTTAATGGATATTGTCCATATCCATTAACAAAAGCTTTGATCAATGACTTTGCAATATTAAATAACTAATTGCAAACTGAATGGTTTGATAAAATTATCTTGAGTTTCATTTTTACTATTTAATAGGAACGTTAATACTTGGTCATTATTTTGTAAAGCGTACCTAGTCTTTTAAATTAATGTTAATTTTTTTATTAAACCAGGTGCGCTTAAATGATCCGGAATATTTTTATGGATTCAAAATTATAAGATCCCGATCTTATAAGAGGTTTGTTTGTTTTTCACAAAGTCGGGACACAAGCAAACTAGGAAATGAGATTTCACGAAACAGTTTTTTTGTAAGAGGGGCCAGTTGCGTGTCGGATTTTACATAATTAGCTTATTCAGTCATGGGGCCCTGGCTCAGCCATTGTTTGTTTTCTAATAATTTTTTGACATAATAATGTCTTCTTTCATCCGACAAATTGTCGTCTAAAATACTTTGTGTTCGACAATGATGCTTGTATTCAATCTTCTAACAATAAAATTTCCATTATCTTCTAATGGATATTACGGCAAAATAGGACATAAAAATTGTTTTACATAAAGGTTTGAATAAATTTTCACTGACAGTTACTTTAACCTAGATTAATTCTAGGTTACGCTTTGAAATGCTTCATGGAGCTTTGCAGGCCTCTTTGTTGAGTATTCAAACAAATTCTCATCTAATTCTTTAAGAATTATTTTACCTTAATACCTGATAACCTCCTTGAAGACTGGAATCAGTTAATGTTCTCCCGTCTTTATAAACGAGGTTTTTTCATCCGTTTATATTTTTTCATTATTTTAGGTACAATAAAAACACTTTAACGGACACTTTAACCTTTAACGGAGACACGCAATGATTGTGCTGTTAGTTCAAAATTAAATCGCTATTTTTAACTGACTTCAAAAAAGGAGGAGGTATTAAATTTGGGTATTAAATTTGAGGAGGTATTTTTTTTTACGTTTGTTACCTCAGAACTTTCGACTACGGTTTTGATGACTCTTTTTTTCAATAAAAAGCTGGTGCTTGTCATGTGGTTCCATTTAAATTTGAGCGAGATCTGACGAGTAGTTTTTGAGTTGATTTTGTCAAGAATTATACTGTAAACAAACATGGAAAGCTAAATACAAATCCAGCTGTTTATCCATTTAAGTGTTTAATTAAGAGAGAAAATGTGAATTTAATTTTTTGCCAAAATAAAAAGATGAAACCATTGTTATGCGAAAGGTTTATAAAACATGTCGTAGCGTTCACCTTAAAATATCAGAAGGCTAAATTGGACAAAGGAATAAAATCAAATACTTAAAAAGGGAACGCCATCGGCCGTTGAAAAAACAAAGCGTTAATTTAATTAATATATTCGAAATGTTGGTTGCCGGCGAGTAGGTCCAGATGGCTCGATAGCGTTATTAAAAAGAATAATTTTAAAATACGAACTCCTCGCTTCACAGTGAATGATGAAGAGCGCAGTACTTCAGTTCAATATAAAATTGATCAAATTTATATGGAACTAGCTGTTGCCCGCAGCTTCGCTTACGGAAATTATGTTTTACCTTATTTGTACCTCTTGCAGAAGGAAATTTCAAAAACGGTGAATTTATATTGAAGTACTTATATTTAGTAATTTATATACTGAAACCCACGATAAAATCACAAAGGATTCCTCCAGGAGAGGGTTTTGAAAAATAATCAATATTCACATTAATTTGTATTTTTTTCTTTTTTTTTGCAAAATTTTGAAAAACTGAAAAATACATGTTCCATAAATTTAAGCAATGAACATTTGATGCAAATTTGAAGCAAATTAGTTGATGTTTTAAAAATATTCCATACAAACTTTCATCCCGTTTCCCGGGGAAACCTTTTAATTTTCCGGGATAAAAAGTATCCTAAAATATGACCAGGAGTATTAGTAACAACTTTACTAATTTTCATCGAAATCCATTCAAGGGTTTTCATGTGATGCCCGGACAGACAGACAGACAGACAATAATTCTAAAAAAAATATTTTTGTGTTCTAACACGTTATTGAAGTGCCCCCTAATCAAAATTTTTAAAAAATATTCAATGTACAGTAAATTTGCCCTTTGAGTTTTATTATAGTATAGATTAATTAACATTACATGGAATGGAGTTTGAATCCTTGTAACTTGTTATGAAGCTCAAAAATGTGAAGTATTATTTTTTATGCGAATAATCTAAATTTTACTAACAGAAAATAACCGACTTCAAATTCTCAATAACTACTTGTCAGATCTCGTTCAAATTTATGTGGGAATACATGACAAGTACCTGCTTTCGATTAAAAAAAGAATCATCGAAATCGGTTGGCGTGATATTGAGTTATTCGTCAATTTGTCGCGCACATCTTAACACAAATTTACGACTTATGTGGTTTGCTAATAGATGCCATTGTCAGATCTCAATAAAATTTATGTGGGACCACATGACAGCCACCAGCTTTCGATTAAAAAAAGAATCATCAAAATCGGTTCGCCCAGTCCAAAGTTCTGAGGTAACAAACATAAAAAAAAAATACAGTCAAATTGAGAACCTCTTCCTTTTTTGAAGTCGGTTAAAAAAGAGTGCGACCATCCCTTGCCGTCCATGGATAGCAGTAAGTAATCGGTTGTATTTCTTTCACTCGAAGTGAGTCACTGATTCGATGATATCCCAGCTACCCCTGGTCTTCTCTTATAACGTTCCTCCTTTAATTGATGAAATACATGATTTCAAGTTTTTCAATATTTTTCATGAATAAGAAAAAAAAACAAATGTATGTTAATGTTGTTTGTTATTCGAAACCCGCTTCTGGAGGAATGATCTGTGATTGTATCGTAGGTTTCAGTATGTAAAATAAGTGTAACCGGCAACCAACGCCCTTCCGACTGGAACACAATTGCTTAAGACAATTATTACACTGTTGCAGAAATTGGTGAGGCTATGGTACTGCCTCGGGCGAAACGTGTAGGGCTTCTACCACCTACCAAATTGATCCAAACTGAGGGTATCACAGTATTACGGGGGATTTTTAAGGGAAAGTTAGTTAAAGAACTACGCCATCAAACATAAATTCGTTCAGTAACCTCCACTGTGGATTCTAGTGCGGTATGTGCCGCTAACCTACGAAGTTTGATGCCTAATCGACGGTCTGTTCTCAACATTCCCCACTCAGCTCTTACCCTACATCGCACGGTGCGTTCGGTCGCGTGATCGGCTCGCGTGTCCCGCGCTGCCTCAAATTAAACCGCGCCGATAAGACACCCCGCTCACGACCGACGCGTCTCTTTTAATTACGCACCCTACACCTTGTCACCAACTTATCTACCCCTTTAAATTTTAAATTATTCAAAAGCTAAGCTATTACTTATCCATCTACTTTATTGAAGATACATCAAATTATTCCAATTGACACGACGTCAATTTTAGTGTCTGTAAAAAGCAAAGTCTAAGTTAATTGATGTAGTGGACGTGTACAGACAATAATGAATTTAAACTCTTTATTCATGTACACACCAAAGCACTAATTTAAGAACTTCGTATAGTAGATATGTTCTGTTTCTAAGGTTCCAGGTTAATTGGATGCATTAATCTTTAAACTTACGTGATTATCTCAATACTTAAGACACGCAGATGTGGAGTTAGTGGTCAAAGTTCAAATCATAAGTTGCGTATTTTCCTTAAAAAGATCAAAATAAGTGAGAATAAGACAAAATGAATCACTGATACTGCTGATAGGCAAATATCAGGCCACCACCTCCGTCGTGTAAAGTTTAATTGGACCGCATTGATTTGTCGTGATCGACCGATTGTCCCTTCTTGGGTGGGGTTTGAAACTTTCGTGCGACCTTATACCAAGTTTGCGCTCTTTAAAAAAATTGATACTTGTTTTTACCATGACGAAAATCAATTCAAAGTATACCATAAGTAAGGTATACCTTACCTTTATTATAAAGAGGTGTTAGGTATTCTTCATCTATTACATAAACAGGAATTATCTGTAGATATATTTAAATGACTTCAAAAAAGGAGGAGGTATTCAATTCGACTGTATTTTTTTATGTTTGTTACCTCAGAACTTTCGACTGGGTGAACGGATTTTGATGATTATTTTTTTAATAGAAAGCTGGTGCTTGTCATATGGTCCCATTTAAATTTGAGCTAGATCTAACAAGTAGTAGATGCAGTGTAATAATATCTACTACTAATATTAAGTCCCGTGGGTTAAGGAGCTGGTGCCAGAAATACAGCCTTTGATCCTAGTTCAGGCATCAGACAGTTATTAAATACATGTTAATTTAATGTAGACAACTATAATTGTAACACTGTCAATAAATATTTTATTATTATTATAGTTTTTGAGTTATTTTGAAGTCGTTTATTTTTTGTCAAGAATTATAATACTTATTTTATAATAATGTACCTACGTGTCCTTTTATCTTGATGGACCATATATTAATTCAATTAAATTCCGTAATTCTTATTTGGCTGGTCGGTTAGTTAAAATTCTAAGTATTGTCTTGTACTTCACTACGATTTTTTGTCTACCTTATAAAGACAGAACCTTAAATTCACTTTCAAATTAGTGACCGATCGTTAAATGGTATCATTTATTTTGATCAAAATATTAAAATTTATAATATTTGAACACCTTCCTTTTTTGGTCTATCTCACCTTGCCTCTTTATTTTAATTTTAGTGTAATATTGAAACGTACGATAAAAAAAGTATATCTTCGAACCAGTTTCAAATATAGTTCTTAATACTTTTATATATTTCATTCAATATCTATTTAATATAAATATGGTGGGTTATAAAAAACATATTATGGCAATTTAAAAAAATTCCATTTAAAATTTTGAGGTCATTTGCACGTCATTTTTTTACTCTAATTGCATTTCGAAAAGTTACTTTGTCAATGAGGATTAGAAATGGCGAAAGAAACTTCACGTGATTCACTCGTGTACCTACTGTTATTATATTACACCATAAGCGTAACAATATTCATTACTGACACCATCTCGTGCAATGGTGTAACTTATTACGATCTACATTTTAAATATGGCGTTGGAACGATCTAATTTCATGCCGGTTGGTCCATTCAACGCTCGATTACGGAAGAGCAAATTGGAACATCAATTCTTGCGCTAAAGTCTTAAGAGCTTTTCCTAAGGACCTCGCATGCCAGTAGTACTCAAACTATAGCATACATATTACATTTAGATATCGTATTTTATACTGAACGAGTATTAAGCTGTATGAGAAGATTACTTTTTATTGAAGATTATATTATTGAAATATTTTTTTAAGTATTGAGGCACGATTCATGTAATACTGAATGAAAATATATAAAAAATCACTGAACAGTTTTTGATAATGATAATTTCAAATTAATTGAAAGCACCTACTTGAAATAATTTATAAATTTTTGTATTTAATAAAGTAATAGGTATTGGTATTGGTATTGGTGATGGGCTCCGATTTCCGCGCCTAGCCTCTAATTCAGGCCATTGCGCGTAAAGTAATAGGTACCTACCGATCAAATTATTGCAACTTTACACGTCATATAAATCACATCTGAAACTGTCCGTACTCTTGCGTCATCTCTACATTCTAGACACACTTGTACAGTTGAAAAGTTGAGTAGCACTGCCTTAGACAATGCTATTGTCTGGATGAGACTGTTATCCTGTTATTACGTGTAAACCGACTTTCTATTTCATAGTACTTTCGGGACAACTGTGCTATGGCCTAAGTTTATTTTGATTACGATGTTGGAATAGCAATAACACTAGTAAAGTCAAAGTAACAATAGTAAGTAAATCGGTTTGCTCACGCTAAGTATATAACCTAACCTAACCCTATCAGGGTTATATGTGACCATAATGTAAGACCTAAATGTACCACATATATTGCAATAAAATACTGAATACTGAAAATACTAAAGTAAACATTCCTTGCATAGACCGCGCAGAATTATTTTATTATTATTTTATATTATTATTTTATATTATTATTTTATTATATTATTATGTTGTCGTATACCTATTGTTATATTGTGTGTACAGTCGGCCGCAGAAGTAGCTTAACATTTAAGTACCTTGTCACATTACATTTCTTGAATTTGTCATAGATGTTGCTAGGAAACCGTCGAAACAGTTACTATTACAAAGTACTATAATGTTAAGCTACTTCTGCGGCCGACTGTACATATGTGTATCAATGGAGTAAGGGAAGGCTTAAGTAGTATAGTAAAGTAGCAAAAGGCAATTGTTTTAACAGAGAAGAGATGAAAAGCTCTAATACCTAATACTATAGGTATACTTATTTATTTTAGGTTGTGGAAAAATTTGTCGTTTTATTATTATTATTATTTGCATCCCCTACATTATTCTAGATAGGTACCTACATGCTTTACGAATGGCATGGACTCACACAAACAACAACAAATACTTGACGAATATTACAATTATTTGTAAATAAATAAAATTTGTCTACGGTCGTGAATCAAACTCCCGAACATCTTTTCGGTAGACACTACAATCACAGTAAAGGAATCTAACACAATGGTTGTCATAGCACGTATCAATTATACGGGGCCCCCAGCATATAGGGGGCCCCACTAACACTCCCAAAAAAAAGCTCGTTAGCGGCCTACGACCGCTATAGTTGGCACTCCTTTTGACAGCTGACGTTGAGGGGGCCCCATAACAAATATTGATATGGGGCCTCCTTATGGCTAGCTACGCCACTGACTTTAAACCATCTTTACAGTTATCCAGGGTAATAACCTCTTTTAAATAAACTAACAATCATTAAATAGACAGCCATATCAAATAGATAACCACGACATTTGCATTGAAGAAGTTATAGGGCCGCAAAAAATCCCATTAAACTTCCATTATAAACATAAGATTGGCCTCTAATTGGTACCGACTTTTACTAACTTTTAAAATAGGTTACATATCTAGTAAAAGTATTATTGTAGTCAATGTAATACGGCCATGGCGTTATTATAAGCAAAAAATAATAATGAATTGATTTAATGTTATACAATTTGTACATACCTATTTACATAATATCATCGTGCTCTGTAAATAATTCAAAAGAAATAGAATTGAATTAAGTCCATATAAGTCACAACACTCACAACCCTTGCTTCACTTTGTGAAGTGAAATAGAGTAGGTATGTATGTGATCACTAGTTGTTCGGGTACAGAAGAAATAATAGTCCTTATAATAAGCAGTTTGGGTTAATTCAGAGTTATTATTGTTGTCGAAAGAATTTATAAAAAAATACAGTCGAAATGAGAACCTCCTCCTTTTTTGAAGTCGGTTAAAAACCGGGCAAGTGCGTGTCAGGCCACGCGCTTTGTAGGGTTCCGAAGTAGTAAGTTTATCGACTATTACTCATTAACTACTTACGCTAACGTCATAGCCGTAACACGGAACACGGAAGGCACCATATTTTTTACTTTTCTTAATTCCACTAATGTTTTCTAATACTCGTAGGTTACTTCTCTCCCTAAAGTTTGTATGATTATAAGAAGACTCGAACGCAAGCGTGAATCTAATTTTAAAACGAAAACTTTTTTAATACACGGCAAGTAGCGGAAAATTTAATAGAAACTGTGATTGATATACAGCGATCAACACAATGTGCTGCGTCATAGATCACGATGTGTGCAGGAAACTGACTTCTAACTCTTGTAACGTTAAGACGGGTTTCCTGTGAAAGTATTCTTTTGTGACGGGTGTGCATGTGATAGTGCTAGCGAAAATGTGTTACTTAACACGTGCGTATCGAATAAAAAACTCAACAAGTTACCGGCCAAAAAGACTGAAACCATTTAAAATCAACGAATGTAACTGCACTTTTACAAACTGTTATTAGATTTTGATGAAGATGTTAACATTTATCGACGTTGTTGATGTTTTTTAACGTCATTTTCTTTTGTTATTTTTATCATAACACTTTCTTTGCATATAGCGCTATAATGGTTGTTACGGTTACAGGTAGGTAACTGTTACTGGGAAGTAGTTAAATATCTGTCAAAGGTTTGTCCACGGTTGTAGAGTAATAGAGATTCAAAATAGCTTTTTGTGCGTCTATAGAATAGCTAAAGTTAATTTTGTTTTTCTGATGCACAGCCTATTCTGCAGTATCAATATTGAAATTCATAGAAAGTAGGACGTAGTGAGAGCACAAAGCATGAATATAAAAATAAAATTAAGCAATATTATACTCGTATTTCACAATAAATAACCAATTTTTTGAAATCGGTAAATTATTTGAGTATTTGATTAAAGTCTGTATATTTTTTTGGTGGTATATCATATCTATCCTCGTAGAAAGAATAAATATTGGTTAGTTTCAGAAAAAAAATCAAAAGTGCGTGCCTATAGATTTGGTACGATAAGGTATGCGACGTTTAAACTTTAAAGATCCAGTGTGCTAGACTTTTAAATTCAAATAAAGTAAAAGAATTAAATTCTTAGATAAATATAAATTACTTAATTAATATGAACTTACCAAAGACAAGCCCACTCTACACTCTCCTGTCGTCACTGCGGTAGAAACTGTCGCTCCCAGCTTGGTCTTTACAGTCATGAAAAGAAGTGTCATCCACAAGATGCTGTTTAAATCGTCTGTTATAGACGGAAAGACCGTAGACTGAAATGACTGAAATGAAATGACCAAAGACTTATTAGTTTAGGAAAATATGTGTCAAACAATTAGGTATATGTATATTGAATATAAATCATACTTCATTCATAACTGTGCTTGTTGATTGGTAAAGGTCGTATTTCAAGATAAATCATTAATCATATAAAATATCTTAGGGTTATCGGTTTGTAAAAAGAAGTCGGTGAAGATCGGTGTCTAAAAAGAAGTTTGTACTCGTCCAATAAAGAGCGTAGGTAGGTAATGTTTAATATTTTATGTCTTCACTAAAACTACTTTACTAATTGCGAAACTTAAGCCTTAAGTAAGGGACGGGACGTGAAGTTTTGGAAAAATCGTTTCATAGAAAATTTATACGACAGTGCATACGCAGCGGAATCTCGTACGGGACGTGGCACGTACGGGACGAGAAAAACATCGTCGCCGACGATGTTGACGGGAAAAAACCCTTTACGTATGCATTGGGCTTTAATTTGATTTTGCAAGATGTAAAAAAAGTTTAAAGGTGTACTCTAGGTTAATACTTTAATAAACTTTTGCAAAATAGTTGAATTATCACTGGTACTAGTAAAAAGATGTTAAATTATTAATGATCAAACTATTATTGCATAAAAATAACATTTTATGTTATCATCACATAAAATGATTTTTTGATGTTGATGAAAATATTATTATCTCTTTAAAAAACCTAATAAAATAAAAACCGCTATATTTTTACTGCAGCCCTTTCGTCGCGAACGCGTATCATTAGTTGACGAGTACGTTACCTACCTACAGCAGCGCATGTCACTCAAACTCTCTCCGTCTCTCATCAAGCGGTTTTGGTATAAAAATAATTAAAAGATCATTAGCGTCACACTATGACACTTTTCAGAACTATTGTTGATTTTTGCTGTTCCGTGCATGTTTTCAACTGTCATCGTTGTAAAAACGGCCGTAAAGAACAAAACATAAATAAAAATCTAACTTAATTCTAGTAGTTCTACAGAAATTCATTTTATTACTAAAACTAGTAGTTAAATCTACTTAAAGTAGTACAGAACCTTCGATTAATAATAAAAGACTGATCGAAGTACGGAACACTAAAAGTAATCATCGAATATTCCGATAGAACTACTTGAACTTAAAATGTGTACAGACAGACCCATGAAAAAGTAAGTATCTATTTTATGAAAAAGTAATTTTTGCCACGTATTTGTCATGCACACGTCTAAGAAATAAAACAAAAAAATATAACATCTCAGCAGCTCACGAATAGTAGGCACAGGGCTCCAGCATTTGAAGACGTATTGCGATCTTCAGATGAATAATTGACGCCTATTCTACAGCTGCTAGAATATTCCTTCAAGGTCAAGGCCATCGGCATATTGTAGTGAAGAAGAAAATGAAACAAAATATAGAGCTATATTTTTTGTAAGTAACCGACCCACGAGAACGAGAAATCTGTTGGTTAAGCGTTACCCATGATGGATTTCCAAAATCCAGTATGCTGAGGTGTCAGTCAACGGTAAAGTTACAGGCACCAGCTAGTATGATTATACTATTTCTGTATCTCCTTAAAAGGTACGCGTGTGTGGTCCTTTCGTACAAAAACAATGATTAATTAAATAAATGGGTATAATATTATTATTTGCACAAATAGTCTTTACCTTTAGGCAGTTTAGAGACTAATACCCTCCATTTTGTCGTAAAAAGCAATCTTAAACCAGGCAAAGGCTACAATTCTAGCTAATCTTAGGGGCATTACTCTTGTCAAGGCTTCAACTTAATTATACGACAGTAGGTCGTAAACCGGGCCTTCTATCTTTTGTGACGTAAGATCTCAGATACAAAGACGTACAGACATTAATTAGTATAAATGTCAGTACATTGAAAGATTGGACTCGTGATAAAGTGATGCATCTCACTACTGCGTGTAGTTTAAAGAATTTTTGGTCTAATGTCCTTATTAATAGAGATCGTCTAATGTGCCTTTGTAAATAAACAGTAAAAGTTCATGTCGCATGGCAAAGACGTGACCGAGGGCGGGTCATGAGTCATGACTTGTTCTACCGAATAACACCAGGCGTGTCGTTTTGAAATATGTATGAATTTTTAAAATTTCTGTTACATAGTTATCTAGTAAAATCAATCCATAAAGTATTATTGTGGGATCAAATGTTAAAATGTAGCTCACTTTGCTGATCTTGCCGAAAAGGGCTTTATACTGATATATCAAATTGGGAATCAGTCTTGATGATGCGTTCTCAAGTCGAACTCCTAGCTGACGGAGAGTCAGGTACAGTCACTTGTAGAGAAAAGTAAACCATCTGTTACTGTGAGTATATAAACAGATGGGTTAATTTTCTTTGTAGGTGACTGTACTATACCTACCGATTTATTACTATGTCCGTCATTAGTTACGTGGATTTAGTATTGTAAATGAGAAATGATTTAACGATTCTGTTGGTTATAGCTGCATATCATGAGCTTAATGTTATATTTCTGTCTAACCCTACTTTCTTTGATAATGTATACAGTAGTCATTCAGCAACTAATATTAAAGGAAAGGGTGACAGATGCTTCGTAATCGGAAACTGCAACAATAGGAGAGACAGATTGCCATCTACCTCCGGAGAGGGTAAAAAATGATTCAATTAATCAAATAGACACGCCGTGACTTGAAGATTCGACTGATGCGAATTGACGACATTATCAGTCTTCCCTCGTAACAACTCATCGGTCTATTGTCTTACTGTAAACGAGAACATTTTTGCTATAAATCAATAATTAATCCTATTGGTTTTTCATCTAACTTTTTTAAAAAAATACACGAAAAAGAAACGTGCTTTTTAAAGATAAGTTATTAAAAAAAGCAAGTTAAACTTGTTGAGTTAATATTTTACCGCTCTTTATTTAAACACTTAAGTATAACCATTGATTTACTTGATATGAAAGTATGTTTCCAAGCAAAATAACCAATAAAATAATTATGTACAAAATATATTGCCAGCCAGGAACAGACAGAAACACGATCAGTTCGTACTAAACAGGATATCGCTAAAAATCGTCCCGTATTATCTTGTTCTCTGTCGTACAAGTCAGTGCGGCGTATTTCAATTTCATCTAATGCAAATTTAATACGCTTCCCTCTAAGGATCCCAAATCGAGTTTCTTTGTTTCCCTCGTATTTCTTCGTTGGGCGGGTAAAAAATACATGAGTAATTCGATTGGCCAACAAATTACAATTTCTTGGAGCGGTAGTGCTAAACTGAACTCATTAATCTTGATTAATTTAAGTTCTGGGGGGTTCCCCTTCGAACAGAACAACTGTGTCAAACTCGAATAAACACACACAAGAAATTAGTTTAATGTAGTTTGAGATGGTTATTAGCGAAATTCGCGACGTGGCAAATATGCGTCATTTGGGAAGGGATCTATTTTGTCATGTTTAGAGACATTATGTGAAATAGTAAGTTATGCTTTGTTGTGGTATGTTTACTAAAAACTCTTGTAATTATTTTACGCGTCTTTTTGTGTTTGTGTTTTTTATCTTTTATTGTGTTCTTTGATTGCTGCTTTACTTGCTAAGTTAATTATAATTATTATTTCTAGTAATTTATTTCAATATCAATTTGAAATAACTAAAGGTATGATATATTTATCAATATATTGTACATATTATACATATACTGAGTTATAAAGTTCCTATTCATCTTTGAATATTTTATAAAATTTAAGTATTTTAAAACTTCTTCAGTTTAATGATATGAGAAAAATGTCATTTTCTTCAGAATTGTGCATAATGAGGTCTTCAAACATCGTTTAAATAAAATGTGTGAAAATAAAATATAGGTATTATTATCTATTGTATTGTTGCATACGAACTCGTTAATACCGAAACGGTTTCTGTTTTCTTTGTGAAATTCCATATATCACTTCGTTGTGATTACTTAGTTGCCACCACAATAAAATTTATATTTATCAGTTTAGCTAAGCTTTTCACATAAATAATCTTCCCAGACAAGTTTGTGTTTTTACTTACTATAATAGTATGTTTATAAGTGTGTGTTATAGATTTGTCGTGAAGTGTTTTCCTCTCTCCATCCTTCAAGCCTACTTAAAGAATGTCTGCTAGAAAGCTTCGCTAGGCTGTTGAGTATTTAACTTTTATGCTACGTATAAGAGCAAATTAAACAAGTACTTGTTAGCTATCGGCTCAAGATGGGCGTCTCTATTGTGTCATAAAATAAGCATTATAAACTATTTAGTATCTTCGATTCTTTATAGTATATGACGACCCTGTAGCCTAGTTGGTAGCGACCTTGTCTGCGAAGCGAGGAGTCCCGGGTTCGATTCCCGGCCGGGGCAGATATTTATGAGACAGATAAATTTTGTACTCAGGTTATGGGTGTGATTGTGATGTGTCATGTGTTGTCCATGCCACCCGCAACACAGGTAACCTACTGCGGGGGTGTGAGTGTGTTGGCGTTTATTATTATATGACATCCCAAAATTTTATTCTGTATGTCAAGGTTATTCACAAGGATTATTTTTCTTGTTGCAGGTGGAATTTCTGTACTATACTTATATAGTACCTACACAAAATTTGTGTACCTATCATGATATTCATGATTGACTGGGAGTTAAACCCGAGACTCCTGATTCGACCGGCAGTGACTACATTGTGCAAGTCATGCATGTTAACAAAACTAAATGTAACTATTAGTAAACTTAACATATTGGCGTTACTGTAATGTTGGTATGATATAAAACTCAATATATCAAATCATTACAAGGACGCTACTAATATATCTCTTGAGAGTGCTTCCGGTTCGAGTTTCCACCCTTACATTGCTTATCTTACAATAAGTTTTAAGTTATACATACATTAAGTTGCTTAAGTGCCATTTGATCATTATTACTGTGCACGTAGGTAGGTATACCTATGTGCTTATTTAATACTTTTGTTACCGTCCCAATATATTTCTGTTAGTAACAGTTATTTAAGTAAAGCTCTTGGTAAACATTATAAAAACCTTAAAATACCCAGTAAAAAATATTTATTGATTATGTTTCAAATTTTATAATTCCAATAAATGTTATATGAATGTGTGTTTTTTGTTCTTATTTCACGTCAAAAGAGTGACAGATTGACTTGATTTTTCGTGTAGAGATAGCTGGAAGTCTGTTGAGTAAGGAGCTACCATGTTTTACAGAGATTTTATCTTGATTATCACTTGCTTCGGTGAAGGAAAATATCGTGAGGAAACCTGCATACCGGAAAGTTCTCCATAAAGTTCTTAAAGGTGTGTGAAGTCTACCAATCCGTACTTGGCTAGCGTGGTAGACTATAGCCTGTACCCCTCACATTGTGAGAGGAGACCCTGAGCCCAGCAGTGGGACAGTTATGGGTTGTTTAATTTAATATAAAAAGAAAGACCTGAAGTAGGATGCGTCAATAAACTTCACCAAGTACTATAGGCCTCATCACGCTATCAATCGAAGCAAAAAGTGCCTACATGGCAGAATGTATCGCTGGGATGATAGGCAAGTATACGTTAGTGACACCTATTCCAAGTTGCCCTACTGCATGTATTAGTTCTGTGGCACAAGTTTTTAGGTCAAGCGTCGCTATTACCAGCCCTTGCTAGCCATGGCTCAGACTAAGTTAGCAGCATTATAAGTATCCACGACCGAAAATATTTATATTTTTATTTAAGTATTTATTCTTTGAATTGAGACTTCTTGTTTAGTTTAATTAAGGTACTTTTGAGTTTTTTATTGTTCAAATTTTAACATTTAGGTAAACCATGTTATTCATCTGAAATATGCGAAGTAATGGGTGCGTGAATAATAGTATTTTATACGGGTACATATTGTTACTCTCATTAACCTCACTTCTGAACTGACTCAAACACATAACAATACTTAACATGATTGTACACTAATTATTGCCAAAGTGATTTCAGACGAAAAGAATCATAATAAGTACCTATTGAAGCACTAAAGAAGCATTGCTTTTTCATAGCTATTATCTCAAAAATTAGGAATGAACCGCTTATAATCTCCGTCTCTTTTACTACATCGCAATCAGCCAAAAAATATAATAAAGCTACCGTATCGGAAACCTAGTTCTACTTCGATATTTTTTCGTCTCATCCACTACAACGTAACAAAAAAAGCAAATGCGTTTTTACTGAACGAACGACACTCGATTTTCGTTAGTTTACGTAATCGCAAATCCTAGGCAAGCAAAAAACTCAGGTAGTGATAAAAATGTAATACTTTACGCCGCGTCGAATTGTACGAAATCACAATTACAAAAATCCGTGTGGGAAAATTGACTTAGTCTTCAAAGACAACTGCTCCCAATGACCACAATATCTGCGCAACGAAACTCAGATAAGCGTTTTTAAGCCGGTTGACTCATCTAAACATGGTCAAACATTTTGTGAAAACAATTGTCTTCCTACTCAGAAGTGTTAATGGAGGGACAGATAAGCCTTTGCTTCAGGCGTAATACCGGACACGAACGTAATACCGGACACGAACGCTAATGTTGAATAAAAATCTATTATTTTTCTGACAAAGCATTATCTTACAGCTATCGCTGTAAAATCTAAACCGTAAAAAGCTTTTTGCTAATGCCGTTTTAGGCGCTTTTGTTGTTGCTTTTATCTGTTTCCAATATTCTTTCAAGCTGAACGTGGTAGGTATGCTAAGGCTGTTTTACTTTCACTGAATGTTTTAACTTAACTCTTACTGATAATAAGATAATGTGTTAAAGTTATAACACCTGTCCAAATGGCCAGGCTTAATAATATAATAGATGTGTATTAAAAAAATACAATTTTATTAGAAAACTAGCTGTTGCCCGCAGCTTCGCATACGGAAATTATGTTTTACCCTATTTGTACCTCTTGCAGAAGGAAATTTCAAAAACGGTGAATTTATATTGAAGTACTTATATTTAGTAATTTATATACTGAAACCCACGATAAAATCACAAAGGATTCCTCCAGGAGCGGGTTTTGAAAAATAAGCAATATTCACATTAATTTGTATTTTTTTCTTTTTTTTTGCAAAATTTTGAAAAACTGAAAAATACATGTTCCATAAATTTAAGCAAAGAACATTTGATGCAAATTTCAAGGAAATCGGTTGATGTTTTAAAAATATTCCATACAAACTTTCATCCCGTTTCCCGGGGAAACCTTTTAATTTTCCGGGATAAAAAGTATTCTAAAATATGACCAGGAGTATTAGTAACAACTTTACCAATTTTCATCGAAATCCGTTCAAGGGTTTTCACGTGATGCCCGGACAGACAGACAGACAGACAGACAGACAATAATTCTAAAAAAATATTTTTGTACTCTAACACGTTATTGAAGTGCACCCTAATCAAAATTTTTAAAAAATATTCAATGTACAGTAAATTTGCCCTTTGAGTTTTATTATAGTATAGACTAGTATTTTTAAGCTACGATCTAACTTACTTGCATGGTTAATCCTAAGGCTAACAGGAAAAACATACCGCTAAAATTTCAACAAATATTTTTTTTTATATCTTGAAGAATATCTTGAAGAAGAATCTCATGGACATGAGAAGCGTCAATGCAACGATGACCCTGAAGGAAACCTCTTTTTACACCTGTTTTGGAGAACGTCATGTCATAGCCCTGCAGGAATACCTCAAAGAAGACTTTATAAATAAATAAATAACGCTTCACATTCATAGCCCCACACTAGGATTCCCTGTGTCGTGGGTGCCATGGACAATGACACCACACTGCGACAAGAACACTCACACCCAGACCAAGAACAGAAATTCAAACTCTCCGCCACAAAATTTCCGCCGCGCTGGGAATCGAACCCAGGACCCTTGGCGCGGCGATCCAGCATGGTAACCATTGCGCCACATGGGTCATCAGACTCATCACAGCTTGTGCGTGCGTGGCAAAAATGTACCTAAAACACTTTCTGCGACATTTCTATTATCGCCCGAGCGTACCTCTCGAAACCACAAATTCGGGCGGTCGGAACACTCGAAACTGTCTCTTTGTGTAACCGCTGGCGAATTACTGCTAAAGCTTAAACGTATACGAGTTGGTAAACATCAAGTTGAAACAAATATTCGTATTTGAATTGTCTCAATCTCTCTGAATTAAGTATTAAATATTTGTTTATCGGATTAATGTGCTTAGCATCATGTTGAGCCGAAATATTAATTCCTTTGTATTGGAAAATTCTGTGAATGGATAGATAATCCATTCAAGTCTATCATTTATTATCACCACCCATGAACAATAAACGATTTGCCGTATGAGCAGATAAGGATGCAAGGGAAGGTTGTTGTTTCACTGGGTCTTCGACAATGCAATCGAAGTAAGTAAAAACATGTCACGGTTGATACCAGAGTTACGGTTGTTAGCCAGGCAGGTAAGAAATCAGGGAATTATACCGAGTCTTACAAAATCCACTTGGCCTACGCACGGACTTTATCTCTTTGTCTCATATCTTATATCGTCATAAGATGAGACAGTATGATTGCATTGTGGTTTTCTTTCTTTGAGGTAAGTGCCATTAATTTAATTTTATCAATTAAATTTAAATGGTTAAATTACTGTTTCTTTTTGGTTTTGCAAACATTACACTTTTTATATTATACTGAATCTTGATCCTATCACATATAGACAAGGATGGTGTGGATAAGATTTCAATTTTGGCATTTTTAACTGACACAGACAAACCACCGTATTCCACGCTTATCTAATAGTTACGCACATAACTTTGAAAAAACAACAGAGTTACAGGATTCACGTAATGAAAAGTTATGTGCAACATTTTTTATAAGAATGTATAAGAATACAGAATATCTATTGGGTAGAAAAACAGCAGGTTTCCATAATCTGGAGCAAGTATTCCCTCGCGTACATACTTAGAATACCGAGTTATGTATTCTATAATATTTTGTCCAAGATATTCTGAAACTTTATGTATTCTAGCTTTGCAAGGAACGTTGTGATTGTTGTTTATAGCTAGTACCAACTTAGCAGTAGTTTACTAACGCAGACGTGAAGTATTCGATTGTCTAAAGTAGGCGCCTAGGCGTAGGGTACCTACTGAATTAAGATTTTTTATGTAGTTAGCCTGACGGTGAGTAGCCGTTTTCACCCATGTAATCAGCAACGTCAAATGCATCATCGATGCGTTGCCAACCAAAAAGAAGGGAGAGAGAGAAAGAACTGATCGAGGGGTCACATTTATGTGGCAGATAAACGTGTTTGTTTTGACATGTTGTTTGAGATGTGTTAATTATTGCCGATAGTTATAACCCAAACCAGTGAACCTACAAGCAAATTTTGTACAGAGGATTCGTTTAGTTTAGGAGAAAAGTTAGTAGGTACCTATGTGTTTAAAAATAATATTTACGCGGACGAAGACGGTACCAGCTCGTTATATAGAACTCAGAAAAGCTGCTAAATAATTAATTCTTAAATGCTTAAATAGCCCTTACCGAAATCAATAGCTCCTGTCTTAACTTAGATGATTTTCTTTCCTACACACTATGATGAACTATCATACGTACGTTACATTTTCAAACTCTACATATAACGAAGTCAAAATCTACCTGTAAATCTCCTTTTATTATGGGCTTGTTTCACAATCTTCAAGTAAGTCCGAAGTAAGCTATTCGTTGGTTAAGTTGACATTTCGTGTATGTAAAATGATACTTTAACGTCACTTTAACCGGCGAATAGCTTATTCAGTAGCTCGAGCACGAATATTTGCGAGAAAGTATTCGTATGGTTAACGTAAGCAATTTGTATGGCATTTTTTCAAAAGCGCCCATATCGTGCATAAATGGCACTAAAATGCCATACAAATTTGACAAATTGCTTACGTTAACCATACGAATACTTTCTCGCAAATATTCGTGCTCGAGCTACAGGACTCTACTTGAAGATTGTGAAACAAGCCCTATAACTTTAAATAATAACGATTTTCTCTCACAAACGTACGAGTACCTACATTAAATTAAAATTATGAAAATAAATTAAATTTATGGAAATTCAGGTAGGTAGTTTGCTTGCATGCAGTCTACAACATTAATAAAATTGTAATGACACTAAGCGAAAATATTTTGTAAACTTAAAATATGCACGTAAATGTATAACTGTAGGTACATTATGTTGGTGTTCATAAATAAAAAAAAAACAAGTATTCTTTGTAATCAGTTTCAATTTAATTAGTCAAACAAAACATTGGACATACCTAGCTACTGATAGTTGTGTTCTTTATGTCTACTCGCATTCATGCTCTTTAAACTGAAAATATAATAATTAGCACTAAATATTCCTACTCTCGTAGAGTAAGTACTCGTACATCGTAATATTTTTTTCATTACGCATGCGTCAATATCGAACAAATGTTAGGTATATTCCAAAAACCTAATCTCCTAATCCTTAACAAAACAACGAATGCTGTTGTAATACTACTAACTAATATTGTGTATAAATTATTAGAGTTCAGCAACGCGAGAAGCAAAAAACGTGTTCAGTGATAACAAATGCAAGCTACTTGTCAATAGATGGCTCTGCACGATCTATTTCTTATAAGTTTCGAGCTTTGGGGGTCGCGGGCGGAGGGGGGCAAAGTTGCGCGTCCCCACTGCCACTTCCACGAGTCAAGCGTAAAGCTTGACAGTCGCAACGCAACCGCGCCGCGGAAAGGCCGCGTCACGCTCCGCGAAAGGCTCTCTTATACACGCAATAAATATTTAATAAAATAAAACTGTCAAAAGATCAACACCCATCCATGAGCGAATACAAATTTACGCACAATTTTTTAAGGACTAAAAATAATTTATACAAAGGATTAAGTGAAGTGAAATGTTAACAAGTTTTTCTTCAGCGCTCAAGTGTGCTACGGACTTTGTTTCGGAAATGGTGATATCGACCCACGGGGAGTGTTTATGAAACGTTCTATAGTGAAATGAATTAAATGTGTGTGACAATGTATGCTGTCGTGCCTGTCTTGTGTGCGCTGCTGCACAGTGGATGGGCGGCCGGGTCGTACGGCTCGGATAACTGCGTTTGGGTCGCCGATAAGAACTCTCAAAACAATGTGCTGTGTAAAGTGCGGACTCTTGAAGGAGATGGAAGTAGCATCGCTTCAGTTGCATCTGATACTAGCCGCCTTGCAATCGAATGCAATCACCTCCTGTTGTTTGAAAGTTCTCTCCGGGCGCATTACTTTAGCTCCGTGGAGGGTCTTTCGAAACTTTCAATAAGCAATTGCAAATTGCTCCACGTGCCAGATAACACGTTTCAAGGATTAAGTAAATTAAAAAGGTTGAAGTTGCGTTCGAAGAACTTGGAATGGAGTCCTACCAAGAACATGGAAATATCTTTAAACGCATTCAATGGATTGTCGGAACTGCAGTCGTTAGATCTCGCTCAAAATAACATCAAGTTTGTTCCTTCCGGCGTGTTTTGCTCTTTGGGAAACTTGAATACTTTGAATTTAACCCAAAACAGAATAAGAACGGTTGGTCAGCTCGGTTTCGGTCAAGGATGTGGCTCAGGTTTACACAATTTGGACTTGAGTTATAACGAAATCAAGATTTTACCAGAGGAATCCGAATTACTGAAATTAAGAAGTTTACAATACTTGTATCTACAACACAATAACATAAGTGACATATCAAGTGAAGCTTTTAATGGACTTGTATCAATGAGGATTTTAAACATATCATACAACCGTCTACAAACATTACCCGAAGGATTATTTGCTAATGCTAGAGAATTAAGAGAAATATACATAAACGACAACTCGTTGTTTGAACTGCCAAGAGGAATATTTCATCGGCTAGAACAGTTAATTGTTTTAGATTTATCAAGTAATCAACTTACAAGCAATCATGTTGACGACGGAACATTTCTGGGACTGATTCGGTTAATAGTTTTAGATTTATCCAATAACGCACTGACAAGAATTGATGGAAAGACATTCAAAGACTTGTTTTTTCTACAAATACTGAACTTGAAGAACAATTCAATCGGTTACATTGAAGAAAATGCATTCTTACCTTTGTATAATCTACATACATTGAATTTGGCTGAGAATCGTCTACATACAATTGATGAAAACCTATTTAACGGTCTATTTGTTCTGAGCAAGTTGACTCTCAATAACAATTTGCTTGTGAATATAGACCGTAAAGCTTTCAAGAACTGTTCCGATTTAAAAGAACTAGATTTAAGTTCCAATCAACTGCTTGAAGTACCCGACGCATTATGGGAGCTTTCTGTTTTAAAAACCCTTGATTTGGGAGAAAACCAGATATCAGATTTTAGAAACGGTTCCTTTAAAAATCTTAATCAATTAACGGGATTAAGACTTATTGATAACCAAATTGGAAACTTAAGCGTTGGAATGTTCTGGGACTTACCAAGTCTGCAAGTTCTAAATATTGCTAAGAACAAAATACAATCAATTGAAAGAGGAACATTCAACCGTAATTCGCAGCTGGAAGCAATAAGGCTGGATGGGAATTTTTTGTCGGACATAAACGGAGTCTTTGCAACGCTTGCTAGCCTCTTATGGCTAAACCTATCGGAAAATCATCTGGTATGGTTCGATTATGCGTTTGTGCCTAGTAATTTAAAATGGTTGGATGTGCACGGCAATTTTATTGAACACTTAGGAAACTATTACAAGTTACAGGACGAAATCCGTATAAAGACATTAGATGTTAGCCATAATCGTATAGTGGAAATATCACCCATGGCAATTCCTAATAGTGTAGAACTGTTGTTTATAAATAATAACTTTTTAAATAATATCCAAGTGAATTCGTTTTTTGATAAAAAGAACTTAACGCGTGTGGATATGTATGCTAACGAAATTGTACATTTAGAATTAAATAGTTTACGTTTATCTACAGTGCCGGAAAATAAAACGTTGCCCGAGTTCTACATAGGTGGTAATCCGTTTCAATGTGATTGTACTATGGAGTGGTTGCCGATCATAAATAACATGACGGCTATGAGACAGTATCCGCGAGTGATGGACTTAGAAAACGTTTTGTGTAAAATGACAAATACTCGTAGTGGAACTCATGTGCCCTTAACAAATCTTAAAACATCGGACTTTCTTTGTGAGTATGAAACTCATTGTTTTGCAATTTGTCATTGCTGTGACTACGATGCGTGTGACTGCGAAATGACTTGCCCTCAGAATTGTACCTGTTATCATGACCCGTTATGGAACACTAATGTCGTCGACTGTTCTGGACAATCGTCTATGGAAATACCTAAAAAGATACCAATGGATGCAACAGAGGTATTTTTAGATGGCAATAATATCAAAGAACTACAAGATCATGCATTTATTGGAAGGCAAAAAATGAGATCTCTCTATGTAAATAATAGTAATGTAGATAGTATACAAAATAGAACTTTTGCTGGGCTGAACGCCTTGCAAATAATACATTTAGGTAACAATAAACTAAAAGAATTAAAAGGCTACGAGTTCCTACAACTAAATAGTTTAAAGGAATTGTTTTTACAAAATAATCTTATCAGCCATATCGCCAACATATCATTCCTTTCCTTGAAGTCATTAGAAATATTACGTTTAGACGGTAACAGATTAGTCGAATTTGGGGTTTGGAGTTTTAATAATAACCCCAACTTAAAAGCTCTGTCCCTGGGAAATAACTTGTGGTCTTGCAAATGCCGGTATTTACAAGAATTAACTGCCTATTTGGCTGAAAATGCACAAAAAATTATCGATATTACCGATGTATGGTGTTGGAATGGAGACGCAAAGCCGCCACAGAAAAAAGAACTCAATTTAAATGGCACTGCCTGCAGCGATTATTACGCAGATAATTCAGTAATCGGAAACATGTTAGTGTCGAACTATGTTCCCATGATGGTCTCCACTCTCACCGGCTTTATGTTAATTTTATTGGCCCTTGTCGTATTATTTCTTTTTAGAGACTCACTTAGAGTGTGGCTTTATACGAACTGTGGAATCCGTGTTTTCTCATTTGCTGGCGCATTTGAAGAGAGTGAAAAATTATACGATGCGTATGTATGCTATAGTCCTAAAGATGAGGAATTTGTTGTGCAATCATTAGCGCACGAACTTGAAAATGGGAACCCTTCTTATCATCTCTGCCTACATTATAGAGACATTCCACACCACGGTACTCAATACATGCAATGCGCCCCACCTGTCGTGGAGGCCGCGGAAGCGTCTAAACGAATAATACTGATATTAACCAGAAATTTCATGCAGACAGAATGGTCAAGATATGAGTTCCGGCAAGGGCTACACGAAGCTTTAAAAGGTTGCATTTATAAATTAGTTCTAATAGAGGAGTGCTCAGTTGTCGCTGATGCGATGTGTGACCCGGATTTGCGACCCTACCTCAAAACGGGTTCGCGGTTAAGATGGGGTCAGAAACGGTTTTGGGAGCGTTTGAGGTATATGATGCCGGACGCCTCGCACCCAAACCACAAGTCGAGGACGCATAGCTATAGAAAGAATATAAATACATATACGTTAGATTCATCAGTGCCTAATGGAGGTAATCGGACGTTACCTTTTCCGGATAAATCGCCGGTGTTGGGTGGCGCGGGGCAAGGAGCGAGTGCTCCCCCAGAGTACAGTACGGAGGTGCGACAATCTCCATCGGCTGTGAGACAGACGCAAGGAGTGGCGTACGGGCCAGATGGACGGCCAATATCAGATCACATTTACTCCTCAATAGACTCTGATTATTCGTCGTTAGAGCATGGAATGGCTCCAAGTAGACGACGTGATATGCGCCAATGGCCTCCACCGCCTCCCCTAGTAGACACGGGCAACGCCGTACAAGCTTACCTAGTCTAGACGGGCATGTGCCCACTTCCAGTCACAACTATGTAAATATGTAGATGTTAATTTTAGCGCGCTGTAAATATTGTAATTATTAGCTAGTAAGTGCTATACCAAATTTTATGTATGTAAGTGAACTTATTATTGCCTGTTCGTTATTCTGTGACTAGATTTCGTAATAAAATTTTAAAGACTGCTGTAGCATATGAATATTGTAAATAGCAAAACAAGTGATCATACTATATTATTATCAGTAATATGGCGTTATTTATACACTATGAAAATAAAATGATGAAGATTTATAACAAAGTCTTTGATTGTGACCATTCCCTAAACACACCTAACAAAATAATAACACACAAGTCAGAATTTTTATTTTGATTTAAATGTCAACTGATTGTACCTAATGTTTTAGAAAATTATTAATTAAATTGTAGAAAATAAACACCATTAGTACAAAGTAACACATTTTATTGATAAAATTGCTAAATAAAATAACACAAAAGTCAGTAAAACATACACGCATTGATACTTATCTACACTTGAAACACACTTACTCATCACGTTATTTGGAAAAGTATTAATATCATATTATAATATAATAAAATAATAATATTGTTAGATATTATTCTTTGATAAGATTCCAAAATGAATCTCCTGTTTTATAATCTGAGATTCTTTGAATGAAATATGTAAATAATTAAAACTTCCTATTATTTTTTTAACATAAAGTATGAGCATTAGGTATTTAATTATAATAGTCTATTCACTATTGATTTGAAAACAACCAATAATGAATACATTATTTTTGTGTTTTTTTTTTCTAATTCACTCTATATTCTGAACTAAAACATTTGTATAATTTATTAAATTTTCTATTCAATAAACTTTTCTGTATACTTATATTCAGCTTGAACTTAATAAATCACACGCCATACTAGTATAGAACGATTCAACGAAACAATGAACACTGAGTTGTCGAAAATGAGCCAATTTATTTCACTCATCAGGCTATTCACATTGTTTACTGCAGTCGGAAATTCACTTTGGCTTGATTCCAGTAGCCAGACTCCAGAGCCTCTTCCTGTTTTATTATAATTGGTCATTGTGCATGATTCGCCTACTCGGCTGACTCATGGAGTAATCTAGTTCGGAGAAAAGCTGTTACTAGTTTTCTGTGTTGTGTTGGTAAATATTGGACGACATTGTTTCAGTTTTAATTAACACACAATGTTTTACGTACCATAAAATAGTTTTGGGTCTTCTTAATGAAATAATAGAACTATATTTAACTAAAGCTAAAGTTTGTTCATTTTGTGTAATACATTAAAATTTTTGCTTTAAATCTAATACACTGATGTAATAATGAAATGGAAAATTAAAACTCTTGTGATCAAAACAAGCCGCCGCGCTATTAGCGCTTTCTTAATATTCGCTTCTTTTAATATTATATTAAAATTAGATTGTGTTTGATTATTTACTAACAAATCTCGTAAGTATATTAAGGTTGTAAACTAAACATATTATACATATAATAGGTATCACTTAAAACCTCATATGCTTTCAAAAAAAAGTTTAAAGTAAATAATTAATAATAATCATATATTTTACAAATTAAAATCTCATAAAACTAACTTTGGCACATGTGTTTCTGATGATTATATTATCTGAGCATGAAAAAATTTGATCAAAAAGTTAACGTTCGGGCAAAAAAACCTATAGTTACTTGAATGTTATTATAGGTTCTATCTGCATTATACGTCTGATATTATATTATATACATTATATATCTGTTTATGACGTTGATGACTCAGGAGTTAATACAAGGAAATGAATTAGTACTAGGAAAAGCCTTATTCCATATTCAAGTCCCGTAACGGAACACTGTATGGACTATAAAATAATATAACTTTTATTGCTTGCGATACAGATGGGTCATGGACTGGATTAATCAATTAAAAATTTTGTTTATCTAAATCTTAAGTTAAAAAATATTTTGACCACTTTATATTATTACTATTATTAATTAATAGGAAAGCAATAAATTTGAAATCATGAATAAAATTAATTTAGATTAATTTATTGTATGTTGTTAAGTTAAGCTTAATTTGAACTTTGTAAGACATTTTTCTTTAATTCTGTCACTTCAACAACATCGTTTATCCGTATCGTAAAGCTCGTCTCTTGTGTTCTAAAAGTGTTTCCAATTTATTGCTCTTGTGTTACGGCGGGGTTTGAACAAAGGCCTTTTATAACTACTTTTTACCTTCAACGCAGCTTTTTGTTTTTTAGTACGAGCTTTCGTTGTGTCATTCGTTTTCAACGGCTTTGCTATGACAATGATTGTTGTTCGTTACTTCTATTCATATACCTACCTACCGAATAACGTTACCATTTCGCTGTTATCAAGAATACCAGTTATTGTAATTGGAACAAGGTTTCATAGAAAATTTTTTTACGATTCTAAGATAACTTTTTAATTGAAAATAAAGTTGTGCTTAGATACATTACATTCTGATAAGTCTAAGCCAGTCGGCAACCATAAAATAAAGTGTTGTTGTTAGAAGCAGCAATAACAACGATGTACAATGACAATAACTTCTCATAATAGGTCATGCAAGTCCCATTGCAATACCGATGTAATACTGTTCATGTATTCAAGACAGTTCTTATTATTTATACTTACTTCACTAAGGAGAGTACTTTAACATGATGTTGTTTTAAGTTTAATTTTAAAATACAATGCGCATTTTGGTACACGTCTATAAGTTTCAAATTTCATATCATTTGATTTGTTAGTAAAATTAAATTCATTATTCAGGTTAATGATCAAGTGCCATTTGTGAATATTGTGATTTTATTGCTCTTCCTAACAATTTGCAAATTTAAATAAAATAATTCCAAATGTATTATTTTTTACTTATTTCTATCTGATTTTCAAATTCAGTCAGTTGCCATAAGAACCTAGCTGCCTACATAAGTAGGTACACTTAGTTACTTGCCCTAAAAGAACCTATCTATGTAAAATCGTTCTTAGTTCAACCAAGAAATAAACCTAGCTGTAAGTATTTCAACTATTTATATTACTTAAAAATCCTCTCCAAACAGCCTAAGTAATACTATTCATAATGCAATACTCTGGTCCGTAGTAAGCCGCAACTTCAAAGTTCAAACATCGGTTCGGTCCACAGCTCGGCTACGCAGATCACGCACGGCAGCGGATATCGCGTCCGGTCACCGGTCGGCGGTCAGCCGTTAAAAAGTTAGCGCTTTCCTGTTTACATACCAATATTGAATAGATTTGGAAGGCTTTACATTATAATGGGTTAGATAATGCTTAGATATGTAGAATGTGTGCTTGAAGGTTGATTTGCTAATAATAAAAGGATGATAATTGTGTGAATTTCATAAAACTAATTAAAGATTTATTTGTCACAAAAAACATACAAAAATTATAGTAGTAGGTATTTGTATGTATTCATTAAATTTGAAAATATTTTGTTTAGGAAAATAAAGTAACTTAATATAAAAGCACATCTACTATAGATAAAAAAATATCTCAAACAATTCAAAGGGTTACGAAGAATTCGGTGACGTCGACTAAGAATTTGGTACGTTTTGTAAGTATAATTTAAAAAGAATATTAGTAGGTATTACTCATGCATGTCATGCATTGAGGAAAGATGCGTTAAGAACTTGATTAAAATTATGTAGTTGGCAATAATGTAACTATTTCTAATGTTTTATTTCTCTCAGAAGTCAATTAAGAGAGTTAATGATTTGTAGAGATGAATTTGCACTTGTTTTTTTAATGCTTTTGAAGTTTTTTTTTATCCAAAATGAATGGATAAAAAGCCTCTGCATTAAAAATAAGTGCAAAGTTCATCTCTACGATGCATTAACTCTCCTAATTGAGTTCTGAGAGAAAATAAACTTGACAAGTGCGAGTAAAACTCGCTTGGAGAGGGTTCCCTACGTTGATTATATATTTACTGTTATTTACTATTTTACTTATTTTTGGCTTTTTTTTAAACCAGTGACTTCTTATAGGTTTTCCTGTAATATATAAGTAAAGAACTATTGTCCGTATTTTTTTCAAAATTCTAGCGTCAGTAGTTTCGGAGATAAATAAGGGGGGGGGGGGCAATTAGTAAATTTTTTGGCTTTAATTTTCGTTCTTTCTTGAATAATTTTAAAAGTATCCAATGTAGAACTGTAAAAAATATACATATATTTGAGATCCTTACAACAATCCCTTTTATTTGACATACCACACGATACGGTTTGCAAAACAGTTTTTGTTAAATTTTGATTTCGTTGAACATTTTTTTTCTAAATTCAGTTGTTTACTTTATACCTTATACGCACGAGTTATCCTATAAATACTTTATTGAATTATTTTGTCATCATTATTGTCTTTGTAATGGTGGACAATTGATTTATTGACATTACAACAAAATTTGATTTTGTTATCTCTTTTACTGCATACTATTTTTTATATAAAGACGTTAATTTCAGCTAAGTTTGCTAGCAGGTCCAAATATAAATACAAAATATTAATAATCTTGCAATTATAATCTCACAATAAGCTAGAGATTTTGAGAAAATAATTAAATTGCTAGATTCAGTGTAGTCATCTTTCAGGGAACCAGTGATCCAATTGTTAATATTTTATGTAGTTAAAGTTGTTTATTAATAAATAATTTATGTACATATAATAACAGATGTACACTGTAATTGTCCCTTCTTTAAGAAAAATTTTCTAGTATTGGGTTGTGTACCGAAGGAGCGTGAGAACTGTTACGAGATTCTTATTTGTCAAGCTTTTGTCAAAATTTATTAGCATAAGCCACTCTAAGGATTTTGTTATCGTAAAATATTTGTTTATTCCTTTCCCGTAAATTCTAATATTTGTACTTACAATATTTGAGGTAACCATATCATTTATTGTGTATTAAAGAAATAAATATAGACATGTAACATGTTATTGCCAACAATGTGGTAATCTGAGGATACCTTAAACTTGAATAAAAATTTCCTTCACATAAATTAATATCAAACCAATCAGTTGATAACATGGCTTAATCATGTTTTACAAATAAACAAAGCAATTACTATCACTCCTTTTACAAATTAAAAAAGAAACGAAGTGTATTTAAAGTAATGCGTGGTTGAATTATTAACGCTCTAATTCAAACACTTTCTATTAACATATAACTTAGGTTAAAATTTGACTATAACTTCGTGTCCGTCAGCAATCACGATATTTAGATCATAAGTAATAGCCTTTCTCTCGCGGTTTTTTAAAGTCAAATCTGTGAATTAAACGACCACTAATCGGCTACGGTCAAGTGCTAAAACGTTCTATCACACAATAATGTAATTTACTTTCACTTGCTAGAAATTGGTTCATTTTATATAAGTTATATTTCTGTGTGATTTTAATTTATGAAGTTTATTAACACGTTGGCTGCGGCAAGTAAAATCTTAAACCTTCGTCTGGTGCGGCGGCGGGCCAAATTGTGCCCCCAATGATTTTCCCGCCAGTGCGTGGTAGGTCTTTTTCGACCCGTCAGCACAAGGTTAGATTAAATTGCTATATCTTTGCGAAAACATCATGTAGGTGAGCAGTTTTTGGACTGTTGGAACGACCTTGAACCCAACTTCTTTAGATTTGATTCGCCCCGGGATCTGCCGAACAGAAAATGAGTAATAAACCAGGGAAAGTGGCGGGTCGATATCGACCAGAACCGCACTAGAAAGTATTTTTAGTAGTGATGGGAAAGACAAAAATAAGGGGATATCGAAAATAAAACAGAATTATAGTAAAGAAATGAAAAATATAACTATTTTTAATTATTTATTAATGCCTGTTTTTAAAACATTTCGCACAAAGATTTTGTTTTCACATTCTGCAGTATGCTTTATTTTTTTTATTTTCTTTTTTGCTTCGGAACTCCTCATGGTTTCCCGCAGTTTTTCATATCACCCTGCACATAATATAAAAAATATCTCCTGACTGCTGTCACTATCACTATCTGCACCGCGAATTAATTTATTTTCCAAAATATTTATCTTCCTTGTGTTGCCTGACATCGTGCCTTTAATTTTAAGGAATAAAAAAACGCGACGTACGTCAGTTACGATAGCTTGCCCAACACTAACTGGCGAGGCTGGCGCTCTGTGCGGTAACGGGCCGCCAACAGCCTGTTGGGACGGCGGGCCACAATAGACCCCCTCCCGCACTGAGTTGATATTTTGTACCGTCAGTGCGTGATAGGCCGATAAAGGCCTGCCGTGATGTTTTTATAGGGAACACCTATAATTTTGACCACAATCTCAAATATATATTTGTCTTTGTCGTATCTTTACAAACACCTGAGATAATCGTTCCGCACCAGCGAGAGGGACATAGTTTTCTTCGTCCGCACCGGCTGAAATTCCGCGGCAGGCTGATTTGGGCCTGTTCCGCAGTGAACGTGTTAAAATAACAGCGAAAAAAATCTGTTTTTTTTTTTTAATATTTATAATTATAGAAATGGTCGAAGAATGCTTTGATATTTTTTCATTTCGTATGCTAGTAGCATGTAGACATAATATGCGTACATAAACAAATTAAAAAAACATACCTATAGTTTTTGCTATCTAATTTTTTGTAAACATTGTTGTTTGTAAAAAGTTCATTGCAGTTCTCTTGACATTCTTCATTCAGCTAGTGAAACGTGTAACTCTTTTATTCCAAGCATTATTCGAGGTGGTTTATTGTTTATTTGCAAGTGTTATCAGTTTTGAAATTCATGTGATTCGTCCATTGCTAGTTTGCGAGTTTTTTGCCAGTTGCATTGGCAACTGGACAACATCGATTTTTGTTCGGAATTCAGCCGCATAACACCTTTAGTGACGGCATGTATGTACATCATTAAAAGCAATAAAACACAATTATCATTTTATAAGGCTTCTTAAAAATCGAGTAAGCACAAAATTATCCCTATCGATTAAAATAATTGGTGCCCATCAAAGTGCCGACACAAAAGGTTCATTGAAGCACGAGACACGTTTCATTTTCAAGTCGTTAAACACACGCGTCTAACTTTTATAAAATAACAGACGTATGTGGAATATAGATGAAACTGGTCACACAGCAAACGAGTTAATAATGTAAGTACATAAAAAAAGACAAGTGATGCGCAATTCATTAATCGACCAATTAAGAAAATTGGATTCAAAATTGGATTATTTGCTTCTTTGCCCATTCTTTTAGTCTAAAATCAAATGTCTAATTACTATATGATACGTGAAGTATTCAAAGCAGTAATTTGTGACAATAACTTAATTTATACGTCATAGTATAAATATTGTGGTTATGTAGAAATGAAACATTGTTGACATTTAAGTAACTTTAAGTGTTTCAACATTTGCGTTTCTTTCCAATACTCCATGAATACTCTTTAACAAACTTTGATACCTACAGTCGACTCTCGTTAATTCAACCCTGCGATAATTCGAACCTCTCTATAATTCAAAGTTATCATGAGTTCCCTACAAAATCTCTTTATATTTCGAACCAAATCCATACATTTTTATGCACTCGGTAATTCGAACGAAAAAATCATTGTTACGTAACAAAACGACGCGTTAATTCAAACTCATCGGCGGCAAACACTTGATAATTCAAAGTTGCAGAGAAAGAGACAGAAAGATAGCTAGATAGATACATAGTTGAACTATGTCCTTGAGTGCGCACTGCGCAGTGACACATTTTTGGGCTTCGGCAAAAATTGGATTGAAAACTTTCCCAAACTGTGTTTATGCACATCTGGTTGAAATAAAATTTCGTTCACAAAACCATGCACAAAAAGCAAAGTTTTTTTACGACCGGTCAACATCCATTAACAACCATTCAATTATTGTTAATGTAGGATTTACAAAGCACAAAAAAAGAACATTAAAATGTTTTTGTTATGATTAGTTTGACACACACTTCCGCACGAATTGGTTTGTTTAATTAAGTTTCAGTTACTGTTACTCTTTCGTTGGTAGTAAACAGATGAAAAGTTTGTGTTAATTATGAGTCCTAAAAAGTATAAATGCTTGACGATTGCTGAAAAGAAGCATTTAATCGAAAAAGTAGAGAGGGGTGAGAAAAAAATTAATGTTGCAAAAGAATTTAAGAGTCCTCTGAGTACTCTCTCAACCATAATAAAGCACAAGGAGAAAACGATAGTGATGAAAAAGCATTACAGGCACTTTTTTTCTTGAACAAAATTATTGAGCAGTCGGAGCAGCAGCAATCTGCTTTGAAGCAAACAAATATAACAGAATTCTTTCGAAAGATTAATTAATTAAGTACACGTATGTATGTACCTCTAAAATTTTGTCACTGTTAATTAAAGAATAGCAATTAATAAATAATAATTGAATAACACTCAATAATTCGAAGTTTTATTTATTTTCTCTCAAATTTCGAACCATTTGATATTTCAAACATTCGATAATTCGTAATATTTTAAGAGTCCCTCCAGTTTCGAATTAACGAGAGTCGACTGTACTTAGTTTAAGCGATTTCAGTTGTAAGGCAAAAAATATCCACCGTATTAAATTGGGATTCAATCACAGGTATTGCAATTACTTAATAAAACAAAAACTAAAAGCTTTATTGCCAAATGTCTATTTAACTTGTTTAAGTTTAGTTTAAATAGAGTACGCAAAACTAGTTTAATCCAAATCCGTCTTAGAAACAAACACAGTTTATGGTAGGATCTGTTTACTTGTTTTATGCATAGCAGTTTTCTTGGCTCTTACGTGGTTTGAAGGTTGTCAACGCCATTAGGTACTTTTTTGAAGTCCTGCTGTGTGTATACCTATACCTAAAAAAAAATTAAATATTCTAAGGTAAGTTAGTAATTCGGTTAAAACATGTCGATTGAACTTAATTTGATTTTTTTCTATTTGAAAGATTTCCCACTTTTTATGTAACTTTGGTGTAAAATAAAGTGCGGGTATTGGTATTACGCTAATGCCTACATTACATATCATTATATTCCACTATAAGGTGAAGCAAATTTTTTCTTCTCAATTTTTTATTCTTGTTACAAACAAGGCTATGGCTTAACATTCCTTCCATTGAAGTGCCTCGGGAAAACACCACATTTTCAACGTTACTTTGGTATATGGTGCTGTTTTTTTATATAACTAGCTATCTACCACCTTCCCACTAAATTTTTTTACAATTTATCTTCGTAGACAACTTAAAATTATTATCACCTGTTCGTACAAAAAATATAATAATTGAGTACCTATATCAAAGACTGCGACGCCATTTATGCCCTGAATCCGGTCGATTCTTTGCGCCAAGATAGTGCAGAAAGTAAAACGATTAACGAGTCTCACTGTCATTTGAACAGAATGAAATAAATGCCAACTATTTCTAGTACTCATGCGTCTCTGTAAGGTCTTCTTTACATCGACTCGAATGTCATTAAAATAGTTTGCAGCCATTCGTTTGTCGCTTTCCTATCGAGCAGTCGGCGAACTTGGTATATCTTTTTGCCACGTCAACGAACTAAGTAAAACAATTGACCATAAAATCCTTCGTACGTGTCCCTTACAAAAAGAGAAAGCTTCGGGTCCATTCTAATGTCCCGTTTCTTAGAACATTATGTCTTATTTAAGATACGACAAAAAATAAAATAGCTCGCGCCGTGAAAGAATAGGGTGAAATGGGCCATAAAAGCACTGGCCGACGAGCTAAAGACAAAAGTCGTATTGCTACCGGACGCTGAAATATTTGGACCGTTGTAAAATACTCCAAGTTTATTGCGACATTGTTACACATCTGCGTATTATTCTTAATCACTAAGTTTTGACAGCGACACAATAGTCATTTCGGCTTCTGTTTCTCGATAATGAGCCAGAAGACCCTTAGTTGCAATGTTTTTAAAGACTATTGTAATTTTATACTTGTTTTGAATTTCAAGCTTTTGTCAGCTCAGCAATAAGATGGTGCAATTAACTGCTGTTGATGGCTACTAACTAAATACTGGCATCAATTTTCGCTCTATTAAAGTTACGACGTTTCTGCTCCGAGATAATACTGTGGCAAGTAATTAAAACTTTGTTTAAAACGTTTAAATGCACCGTTAAAATATTTAGGATGATGTTACACGAGCTATTACGTAAATTAAATAATGAATTGCTTGTATATTTGAAATAAAATTGTGCACCTTATTAATAATATTAAACTTGAACAACATTGGCATATCATAAAATTCCTTACTTTTACATATCTTCATGCAGAATACAATAATAATACACACATGCACACAAGATACGAAAAATCACAAGACACGAAAATAAAAAAAACATCATCAACTTTCAAAATATTCGTAATTTTAAAAAACCTAGGGTAATAAAACAGTATTTTTTAAACCTTAAAATATCTTTGCATTTTCAAAATAATATCACAATTTTATTGATGTGATTCATGTAATACATAACATCTTCAGAAATAATATTCACCAGCTGCTATAATTAAAGATCGTAACTAGTAGTTAATATCGAAGTATTTACAGCTTCCACACTTGAAAGATAGCGGCAGCGATTACGTCACGAAAAAAACTTGAAAAGGGTTATTTTAATCATGTTTTTGTAGTCCACATTACACATTCTGAAGCGGCAGACCAGAACCATGCTCGTTTCGTACATAAAACACATTTTTATTGCGCAGTAGCGATCATCGTGACGTCCTGTTTAGGCAAAATGTCCCCGATCTACCCATCACGCCCAGTAGCGTTCTATCGTCATCCAATGAATTTTAATTCGTCTATTGTTTCAATTTACCCCTTTGTCCTCTACTATTGTAGCTTCTATATTGTTAAGGCTGTATAATAGCAAAACGACTATTTTTCGTTGTGTCATTTAGTTATTTTTATGCATTCGTCATTGACATGAAACCTAGGCCTAAATTATGGTACTGTATATTATTATGGTAATTTGTGAGTTAACGTAATTTTATGTTCACGGAGGCTAATCAATGATGTCCTTGAATAATTGCCATATTTTGTATTATATCATAGTGTTATTAAGTATATTGTTATAGTTTAATTTTATACATATTAGATGTAATATGTAAAGTATAGTTTGTTTTTAATAATAATTATATTAAAAAAGTGAACAAATTGGTTTTTATACGTAAAGTAATTTGTAGAGTAATAAAACTTAAACAGAAAATAATATAAGTAGTTTTTCAGACTTTGCCGCTCGCTGCAACAGTGACGGTTATTTCTGTTTAAATAATAATACGAATCATATGAATTTTTAAAATACTTCCAAACAAGGAAATCACTATTCGTCGTACACATGTTTGTGTCTATTCATAGTAAGTTTATTTGAAAAGTTTGGGGCGATGTGTCCCAGTTTTGTCGTAAATCATTGAAGAACTCCTGTTGCTTGCTACCGAAGTTGGACCGTTCGTTTTATGATTCTTTTGTTTTAAACTTTTATTGGCTCGACCGTTCCAAAAACTAATTTATTCAGGGACCAGAGCGGACGGATCCTTGGAACTTGCGCTGCTTCGGCCAATAATCGTTTTCAATTTAGTCTATACTATTACCTAATACTCCACTGGATATATTTTTACTGTAATACGAGTAGGTATTAACGATGGTACCAGATTAATTTATACAATATATATATGTGATTAAAGGTAATAACTACCTACTATCTAATTTGAATATTATTAATCATGTGGATTAAGTTACTATTAGTCTACTTTGCAACAATAATATGTATGTAGGTATATGTACCTTAAGACATGAGTGGCATCTCCCTCCCTCTGACAATGGAAACATGCACTTACAGTAAATTGAATTATTATCTTCATTGGTTTAATTCCAACAGGAGAATAGATTTTAATCATTGGGTAATACCTATAAATGGATAGAAATGGAGAAACACATAAGTTATGCTATTTGTAACTTCCTTCTATAAATGTACAGACAGATATAATATTATATTCTTATTAGAGACCGACCGAAGGTTCGGTTTCGGTTTCGGTTTCGGCCAGTTTCGGCCAAAAAATCTAGTTTCGGTTTCGGTTTCGGTTTTGGAAAAATTTGGCCGAAACTTTCGGCCAAACCGAAACTCTGTGTTCGTGAATTTTCGTGCGTCGTTCGGTTAAGTTCGTGTTTAACCCGTGGGCGCTGACTTTCCAAGTGAAGTCATTGATTTAACATGTTTATTATATTTGTTCATTAATCTGAAGAGCGTCTGACAGGGTGCTTTGGCGCTTGATTTTAGCCGTTTTTTGCTCGATATTAATAACGGCAACAAGTAAAAAAAGGTCATAATATAGTGTCTAATGCTGTATAGATAATTATTTGGAATTCATATCCAAGCATGGTAATGAAATTGTAACTGGAAGATATTTAAGTAAAACTTTTACTAGGGGTATTAATTAGACGTAATAGATTATATAAAAAGTAGTTTTCGTCTATTTGTTCTGACTACTCTTAGGAACGACATAACAGATTTACCTGCGGTTTCCACTCCCTTATAACTTACAATACATACGTATTGTAGTGAGCTTTGGTTAACATTTAGTGGTTGGTTTATTTCAAACGGTTTACAAATAAATAAATTACGTTATGTCAATTTCACCTATACTTACATTTATTGAGTGAGGGCTTACCGAAAGGTTTACGGAAGCAAAGCGAGGACATTCAGTTGTAGTATTTTTGAAGTCTAAATCCCAAATCATCAATGAAACGGTAACTGATCGATATGTCTGTACATGGAAGATATTTGAGAAAATCTATCACGAGCGGTATTTGTCAACGCAAAAGAGACCATAGCAATTATTTTTAGAATTTTCGTCTGTTTGTGTGTATGTGCGTTTGTTCAGGGTAATTTCTAAATCGGCTAAATCGATTTGCATGCAGTTTTCACTGACGTATTTAGTAAAATGGGGCTAAGATTTAAATGATCTTAAATTAAAATTTTAAAAACCCCCAACAGTTTGATATACACTAAACATAGCTAAGAACACACTCGATTAAGTCACCTTCATGCAAAAAAACTAGATCAAAATTGGTTCCTCCGTTTGGGAGCTACGATGCCACAGACAGACATAAAGATACACAGACACGTCAAACTTATAAAACCCCTCTTTTTTCGTCAGGGGTTAAAAACAGCGTTCATCCATAGGTACCCACATTTTTTCGAATTTTGTCGTTTACGTTTAGATAAGTTTACCGAAATGAAGGCAGTTAATACACATAAAAATATACAAATAAAAATGTGTAAAAAACACGCTAGATTTCAGTACCTATACAGGTTGTCCTGTAAGTAGTGAGTCAACGCTAGGGGACAGATAGCTTGAGGGTTGACCTACCTAACGTCAAAAAATGACCTTTGTAAAATTTTAAAAATTCGGCTCCTTTAACCTACTTTTTTCTGTTGAGTCCACAAATGAGCAACTCAAAAAATACCCTAATGGGGTAGCCAAACGAGCGTAAATCGTAAAATCGCGTAAAATACAAATTTCAAAGAAATGAATTAGAACTTTTGTATGAAATCAGCTCATTTCACGTGACTCACAGCACCAAAAATACGCTCGTTTGGCCTCACCCTAAGTTTCGGTTTCGGTTTCGGTTTCGGCCGAAACTGGACCTAAGGCCGAAGGTTCGGTTTCGGTTTCGGTTTCGGCTGAAAAACCAGTTTCGGTCGGACTCTAATTCTTATTACTTGTAGGTATAAAGCTTCATGCACTGGTAATTTTCTACGTTATGTGCCCATTAAAAATAGTGAGATATTACTTGCTTCGGTGAAGGAAAACATTGTAACCAGCACTCCAAAGAGTTCCACGTAATGCTTTCACAGGTGTGCATAAATAAGAGAATGCAAGCCTGGTTTGGCATAAATAACTCCAAATGTAATTAGTTTACAAATAATTATTACTAGTACCTATGTTGTATGTGGATCTTATGCTGCTGACTTACCTACCTAATAAATAAAGTGTAGACAGTGTAATCAGTATTTGGCCAGCGTGGTCGAATGTGTGCCGCATAGTGATATGAAGTCTGATCTAACATCTATAATGGGAGTTATGGTTTATGGGTAATGCAATGATAATGATGACGGCTGCATATAGAATCTTCAAATTATGTTGACGTAAAAAACGGAAACTTCACAAGAAACTTACAGGACATCTCATACATACAAGATAAATACAACTAACCTATCTCAACGTCTACACAGAACGACATAATGAAGCCAATTGTGTAAGCAAATGAGTTTTTCGAGTTATTAAGGCAAATTACTCGCACGCTCAAGGGGTAATCAATAAGCGTAGCAGCCAGGCGTGTTTTACGATACTTGAGATTAGAGCTACTGTTTGACTGATTTATACTCATTTTTACACTGAAGATGAAGTATTTCACAATGTTGATGTAGTATGTAATTTTTGAAGTGAAAACTTCCTTAGGACGGGGGCGATTTGAAATTCGATGAAACGAAACTGTCCAGTAAAAAGAGACAGACACATAAATTCTAAAGTGAGATAGGAAGCATTTTACAGGGGTAGGGTAGGGGTAGAGGTGGGAAAGGGGAGGGGGAGAGGAGGGGAGGAGAGGGGGAAGGGGAGGGGGAGGGAAGGTGGAGGGGAGGGGAGGGGTAGGGGAGGTGGAGGGGAGGGAAGGGGGAAGGGGAGGGGAGGAGAGGGGGAAAGGGAGGGGAGGGGGAAGGGAAGGGGAGGGGCTGGGAGGGGAGGGTAGAGGGAAGCAAAATTTTTGAAGATTTCACTTCTGCTACGTGTGAATTGCACACATTTTAATTTTTTATACTTTTATCCCTTATCAGCTCCTGATTCACAATGTTGATGACGTAATGTATGTTTATGTGTAGCCTAGCTTAACAAGAACGCTACAGATTCATAGCCCCACTAGGATTCCCTATGTCGCGGGTGCCATGGACAACACACAAAGATAAAAACACACACACACAAAAACCGAGAACAGAAATTCAAACTAATTATGCAAACTGCCTCGCTGGGAATCGAGTCCAGGACCCTTTGGACTACGCCGCAGCGATCCGGAAATCTAACCATTACGCTGCTTTTAATAGAGAATGTTGTGACATAATGATGATAAAGAAAGAAGTCTCTCAAACGCTTAGAGACAGCTTTGTGATAGGTATTTGCGATTGGAGTGATTGCTATCAAACTAGGTAAACACTTGATAAATTGTAATGCTAACTCTACTGTGAAGCCAATTGCTCTAAGACCTTGTAACATGTTGCGATCAGCGTTAAAAAGATAAAGTTCCATTCTTTAGATAAATTTTTAATGGAAAATGTAATGAACAGCCGCAGCAGGTAATATACTAGAGGTCTATTTTCAGTCTTCCGCACGAGAACTCTGCACGCACTATGTAATTTATGTTATCAATTATCACTTGCTTTGGTAACAGTAGATACGGTTACAGCCACACCACATACCCTGTTACAGCTAATCGCTTACCTACTAGCTCTACAACGCGGCTAGCATTCACGGTTGATTCTAAAACTCCTTATGTATGATGGAATGAAAGCCCTCATAGCTGTGTTATTCATTTGTTTTAAAATTACGTAGGTATTACTTTACAAAAAATAATTTGAAAATAAAAAAGGTTGATACTTAGGTACTTGTGTTCGTAGTAAAGTAACATTAAACATTAAAAGTAAGTAAACATTAAAAGTCAGTTTATTAACCGTAAATTATGTACTTAAACAACTGTCAAAAGTGCTAATTTAATATGTCATGTTAGAAGCACTTGATTTCACAATGGTTGATAGTTATAAATAAGGTATGCTTATCAAATCAATATATTAAGGAACTTGTTGATCTTCAAGCGTGCAGCGCATAGCGATTAGAAAAGATTCTCGCTGACAACTTTTATACAAAATATAATACTCTAATAATATACCACTATAAAGCCAGTAACTTACCTAAATAAACTGATTTGATTTTTGTTCTGGTTTTAAATGGCTGCAAAATTCAGGGACTGAGTACAATGTCGGCAAGGGGGACTATGCTTACCGATACGTACTCCGCCTGCTTATACATAGTTCCTGTAGTGAATATACGAGTAATAGATAACCGATTTCGTGGATATCAATTACTAATGGGTAGGTAGGTATATTGATTGAAATTACCAATGTTAAATGTATGTCATGGCATAACATGTAGAAAAATTACTTCTGACAATGTCGAGATCATATTTTTTTGTATTGGATAATGTTATTAAAATATATTTTGATTTGATTAATGAAATATTAAAGCAACTAAATTTTTTTGGTGATTTTTTACTTTTATTTCATTTTAATTTAAACTACTCCCATCTATTTTCTCGCTCGTAGTCATACACATCAGTAAATCTACGTCATGTGTAACCTCTTTCAATTCAATGCTTGATTGAATATGATTGACAGCTCCTCAATTTACTTACCGTTTGTATTCTGAGTATGAAATATTTGGAAGGCATTTACTGATTATTTGAAAATAGGAAATGTTTAATGCTACTAAATTGTATTGTGTTGTTAGTAAATGTAATATTTGAATTGCGTAATAGTATTGAAAATTGCAGATATTGTTAAATATTTCTATAGGTGTCAGCTGGGTATCAATAAACCGCTTTCTGGTTGTCTTAATAATTTGGTTGGTATGGATAATTATGTTTTCCACGAAAATTATACACTGTGATATAACTATGCTAACTTTTACGACATAAATTTAAACCAATCAGTGATGGTTACATAGTCCTTTAATCTAGTTTCTAACGTATTATCAGACATTCAATTTTAAGGTTCTGCGTGCCTATTATGAACTTTTATAAAACCATTCATGTACCAGGCAATTCATTTATGGGGCTTGGAACGACGAATGATTGGCTAAGAAGTTTCACGTGACCGCTTTTTAGCCAATCATACGTCGTTCCAAGCCCGATAAATGAATTGCCTGGAACATGAATGGTTTTATAAAAGTTCATAATAGGCCCGATGTAGACAAAAGTGAACACCTATAGTTTCGTCATAAACGTTCCTTTGTCTGAAACGTTAATTTGTCTGCTTAGTAGGTGCTAGAAAGATGTAATTTTTTCATGTGTGTAGATTTATCAGGCAGACAAACCACAAAATCGCAAAATTCGTAGGTGGGTACAAACGAATTACATTTGTATAACATTTATATTGGTAGTATGTAACGAATTAAAAGGAAATCTATCCTTATGAAGGCTTAACAAAATAATAATCAAACAACTTACAAACTACGGAACCTTATGCTGTACGTAGTCTGACACGCATGTGACCTGTTTTTACAATATAATTATATTCATAAGTTACGTCATTGCTATCATTAATGTTAAAAATTGTTGATCAGTCACCTGAATTAAAAGAGGCTAATTATAATTTTAAATTAATAACCAATTAGAGAACGAACATTTTATAAGTCAGTTACAAACCTACCGAATAATTTAACTTTATTCATAATTCAATGTAATTATTATTATTTAAGCAAAAATGTGCAGAAAGTATGGTATTTCAAAAATACACAAATACAATATCATTTAATCTATCATCTCAATAGTAGGTAAATGTTTTATAGGTTTTATTGATAGGTACTGAAACTTGAAAGTAAGGTAAGATAGGTACTGAAGAAGAACTTAATGATTATGTGATTCTTTGGTATGTTCACTTTTATTTCGTCCGAAAACCAAAAGCACGCATGTTAGGTATCATATGTTATCAAAGTTTTCGATTATCCTACAATCTGTTGTCTAGCATAGCTATAATAATATCATTGATTAAAGAATAGGATCATTCATCAAAGTTAAATGTGTGAAAAATGTAAACGTCATAACGAGTTCCCATCTCGATTATTTATACTACAATCGAGTCGCGGTGAACAAAAAAGCCAAATCAACTTTTATCGATCATTTAGGCGGAGCGGCGCGCCCGAAATGGTTATTTAATGTGAAAAAATTATACAACTCTTTTTATTTTAGAGTTCTGGTTATGACTGTCTTAATTACCGGTTTACTATGATTTATTATATAATGCTGGAATAATTTTTAGTCGGTCCAATGACGTATGAGTGGTCTCGGGAACAGGTCCAGACGCCGCCGCGCCGCCGGCGTTACGAAGTTGCTTAAGAAACAAGCATAGACGCTCATCGGGATAGAAGAGTTTAAAAATAAATATGGCTGAGATAACTTGAAAATTATATGAAAAGGTGTATCAGCCAACTTTAACTACAAAGGGAACTTTGTAACTTTAACTTGAGCTTGAATCATGCACACCACTAATTTCGCTAATTTATGTATGAGAAATTAATTAATTGTTACTTACTTTATATTGATCGCAATAGTGAAGCCATAACAATTGAGAAGAGATTTTAGCCCAGCACTTACTCAGGATACAAAAAAAAATACTTGCTATTATTTGTTACAAAAATTATCCTAACTTTGTTTTCCCATTATGCAAAACGCTAATTTCAACTACATATCTTGTCACTTCTGTAAATTCATTAGCATGTAGCGTAGGCGCATGCAAACCCTACTCCGGTTATAAATAATGCTATAATGACAAGGAATTACCGTGTTCACTACCAGTACTACCACCCTACACGGTCAGGGTTGTCAGGCGAGTACGGCGAAGTAGCCTCGCAAAATGTGATGAGCTGGAAGGCTATTCAGATTTGTAACTTGACAGCGGAGTTTCAAAATTGACGTTCGAGTTCTAGGATCACTTCACTTCGCAAGTGCGTACTAGATGATTAGATAATATCAATACGATGCAAGTACGCTTTTGTTTTGTAACTTGACAGCGGAATACACGATGAGTTTCTAAATTGAAGTAAGAGTTCGAGACTCCCTTCACCACGCAAGTGCGTGCCAGATGATTAGAGAATTACATATCAAGATCTCGGACTCGAACTTCAATTTTGAAACTCATCGCGGATTCCGCTGTCAAGTTACAAAAGTGAATAGTCTTGCTGACCGGTAACTATGTTGATTTATTTATCGTTACTAACGCCCCAACTCAGAATCATTAATAACGGTTACTTATATCGCTCCTTAGTACAGAATTTGTATGGTGATTCTTTACTAAGGAGCGATTAAAGTAACCGTTACTGATTCCGAGTTGGGGCGTTAAAGTTACAAAGTTAGTAGTAAAGTTATGTTAATTAATATTATATTTAATAACATCATCATATTTTAATCAAAGGAAATATTTGTGTTTATAATGTCAATTGCCGATGATATCAGTCTCAAAGAAGCTTTACTTAGCTAGATTTCATTTGATTGCCAGTTTGTTATTTGTATACGAGAGATAAATATGACTATTTATTTTTATAGTCATACCTCTGTCACTATACCTAAATAAACCAATACATCGAAACCGTCGAAATTTGCTGGTAAGCAGGCAAAAAGTTTACATTAACGTAGTCTAGAAACCATGCTCCATACTTATTAGAACACAATTCATCAGTCTTGTTCTAGAAAATATACAAAATACTAGGCCATTAACTCCGCAACGGTAAACTAAATGAGCGTTGTATAAAACTAGAACCTGTAATTTTATGCCAAGTACCTCATTATGGAACCTTGAACTTACGTTACTACATTTTAAATTTTAGTACATACCTACCTACCTAGCTGACTTTATTTATACTTAATGTTTTAATTTTTTTTTATTTAATTTAAATTATTAATGGTTTTATAGTTGAACTGTTTTTAGTAAATCTTTCCTATTTATTTTTTAACCCCCAACGAAAATAGGGGGGCTGTTCAATCATCACATCTATCATCACATCTTATAACCATGTACATGTACATGTATGACTAGTTCATTCGATCATCAAGCGAGGCGCCATCTAGTAACACCAGCGCACAACTCTATACATAACACTGCTAGTTGTGGGTTCCTTTCAAAATTTGAGGGATATGGTGTTGTCCACTCTCACTAATTTCAGACAGGCAGACTACACTTTTGAGAACATTATGGAGAAATGTTAGTTACACGGCCTTTACCATTTTCTCCTTCCCCCTAACTTAACTACCTGTCAAAAATATGATAAAGGTTTATAAATTATAATTATTAGCGTGCAGGACTCGAATGCCTAGGGTTGCCAGATGGTCGGAAATCGTCTGGATTGTCCAGACATTTCACATGATGTCCAGAAAAGTCCCGACAAAATACAAGTACAACGGCCGACAAAATACACAATGTCCCGACAAATCCCGACTTTTTGAAGTTTTGTCCAGATATTTCAATCTTACCAGCTGGCAATCCTAGACTCTACGCTAGAGTACGTCTCTAGACCTTTATTTATCTATACATTGACCTACTTTATCTGTATTACAACAATTTTCCTTCATCTGATTTCATGAATAAATGCAACATTTGAAATAAACTAACAATAAGTGAAAATGGTACGAGTAGGTTCGCAACAAACTCATCTTACGTATCTACTGGTTTTAAGTGTGAGTCGTGGCGACTTATTTAAAATTTTATTACCACTTTTCTTTCAAACGGGTTAGACGTTATGATGGAAACAATTTATGATTAAGTCAAGTGAAAATTGTAACTTGAATAATTATGAATATTCATTAGTATATCTCGACTTTAATGAGCAAGTTGAATAGAAGGTCGTTCTGTGGCTTCGCAGCTTGGCAAATATAATTAGTTTTAATGAATATCGTTTCAGTGACATGAATAAAAACTTCTTGGGAAGCGACCTTCATACATAATTGTAATAAAAATCTGACTTAATAATTAAGTTCATAATTGCTAGCAGAATTTAATTATTATACCAAGTTATTAAACCTTATGAGTGTTCCGTTATTTGTACTGACCAAATTAAAGAAACCAACTACCTAAGTCTTAATTAATTTCGATAATCTAAATTTTACTAACAAAAAATAACCGAATTCAAAGTTTCTCAAAAACTACTTGTCAGATCTCGTTCAAATTTATGTTGAATTACGTGACACGTGACGTACTTTTGATTAAAAAAAGTATCATCGAAATCGGTTGGCGTGATATTGAGTTATTCGTCCATTTGTCGCGTTTCCTTAGTACGTAGTAAGACTTATATGATTTTATCATGGATGCCATTCTCAGATCTCAATAAAATTTATATGGGACTACATGACAGCCACCAGCTTTCGATTAAAGAAAGAATCATCAAAATCGGTTCGCCCAGTCCAAAGTTCTGAGGTAAAGAACATAAAAAAAAGAAAATACAGTCGAATTGAGAACCTCCTGCTTTTTTTGAAGTCGGTAAAAAATTATAGATTACAAACTGTAGATGTTGGGCCAGGAGATAAAGTATATTATGTCAAAGATGTAAACAAGGCGAACAAACTGAGTACACATTTCGCACCTCACACAGTCCAATCACGAGTAGGAGATGTTGAATTAACGAATGACGAAAATGGACAACAAAGTTTTCTTTCTAAACATGTTCAGGTAAATTTTGAAAATGCTTAAGAATTTGCCTTTAAATATTATGTACTAGAAACATTTCCTTCAATTTTCCATCCTAAATATGAACAATACAATTCATATTAGTTTCTCTTAACTGTATAGATTAACCAATACAATAAACCTTCAGCAAACACTTAGGTTATTATTAAGCGAAACTTTCACAGTTTCCAATCACAAACTATCACTAACGCAATGCACAGTGTCAAATTTTGGCTTAGTTGCGGTCATGTATAGTTTATGTGTTTAATTGATAGCTGTAACTATTTTAAAGAATTGACAAAGACACTGAAGCTTTTTTTAAAATTATTTTCTGAGTTTATGTGATTATCGAGAAAAACCCATAGAAATCATAGAAATGCAATATAATTTTTTTTGTACATTATTTGAGGATAAATAAAATATGTTCTCATAAAAGAAGTTCATATCTATAACCTAGCCAAAAACTACAAAAAAAACACGCTAAGTTATGGCACAATTAATGTTTTTACCAAAAATGAAAATTTTTTTTTGTGGGACGGTTTTTTAATGGTCGCATTTTATTTTTGAATGTAAATAATCTACATATAATAACGTATTTGTGTAAAAAATATTGGCTAATAAAAATAAAGGGGTGACAAGATATGAATTTTTGAAAGTTTTGTTAAGGGTTGTCACTTTTCTATGAAAATTTAATTACCATATTGATATTAATTTATATCGTTATTTCGGTATATATTGTAATAATAATAGTAATATGTATAATAATAATATAATAATATTAAAGGTTGATTTTTTTAATCAAAATTTAATATAAAAAAGTCACATTTTTTTGTTTTAAAAACAAAAACTTTGTCTTAAAATTTATGATACGCAATATAACGTTGCGTCAAGTCTTTTCACACGAAAAGATCTTCGATGAAGAACATTGAGTGGTATTGGGAAGGGGTCCGCCCTCGTGAAGCTTACGCTAGAACCCAATATCAGTAGGTACTCAATGTCCGGAGAAGCGGTGGTGAGGCGTCATGGAGCCGGCAAAGACCCATGGCGCTGCTTTGCCTCAGGAGATATTGACCCATTCTCCTGGGGATGTCATATCGGGCCTCGACCGAGTGACTTAATGTTAGAGGGGCATGAGTGCGCCAACCCTCATGTTGGTCAGCGAGTAGCAGAAATAATTAAATTGATTCATCTTGACTTGTTCAAGTTATTGGAAAACAGTGCTCATTTACGAGGACCAAAATAACGACCTCTGGACATTCCCGAAAACGAGAAAACAACAATAGTTTTAAATGCAATTTACCCTAAAGGTAATTGGTAGTTTTTAATAATTTATTTATAAAGTACCTTTTGCCTTTGACTTCGTCCTCGTGGAGTACAATAATTTGACCATTTTAGAAATTTTCACATTTGTGCTGTATCCTTCTCCACAACTCAAACTATCTCCATATCAAACTTCGTCTTAATCGATTCAGCGGTTATTGATGTCCCTTATAAACTTCACCCCCCTTTTCACCCTCCTTAAAGGATGATTTCTGGGATAAAACTATCCCATAAGATAGTTTTATAAAAGACATATCTTTTCCCGGAACTCAAACTGTCTATATACCAAATTTCATCTAAATCGGTTTAGCGGTCTAAGCGTGAAGAGGTAAGACACACATTCTCATTTATAATATACCTAGGATAGCTGACCGACAGATGTTAAGATTTCTGAAATTATCCAAATTTCTGCGTATTTTTTTATTTTTTTCTTTCCGTAAAAAAAGATAAATGAAATTGCTCAAGTCGTTCTCATGTTATGGCGTGACGTGACCAAGTGAAACGAAGATTGTTTATATTTACATAAATTTATTTTTATGATTACTTTTAGCCAACCCTATTTCCATAGAAATTTCTAAAATACTTAGAAACGCTTTATCTCTCTACCCCTTTTATTGTAATTTTTAAAATTTTAGGACATTATAAAGAACAATATTGTGCATATTTATAATGAAGAATAAAATGCGACCGCAACAAGATTAAATTAAAAATCAATAAAAAGTGGAAATAAAAAAATCTTAAATATGTCTTATAATATTACAGCTACATTTCCTATTTTTTTAGTATGAATAGATAATACAATGTTACATTATTTAAGATACTAACAAAAACAAAAACAATTATATTTTAGGAATAAAAAAATAATTAAATTTTCCTTGTGGTCATTGACCTTTCACACAAAAAATTATTTCTCTTAAAGTATACAGAAATTTACTGTAGGAATTTTTATCAATTGTTTGCCACATTAATCTCTTTCGAAAAAACAGATAAACTATACATGACCGCAACTAAGCCAAAATTTGACACTGTGCAATGGTATACAATTATAGATCGATGCTAAGACAAATAATGGGTCAGTTTCAACAACTACGATGTAGGTAAAGATACAATTAAAAGATACGAACCACAATACGTATTTAAGCGTTCATTATAAAGACGCAACAATTACCGATTGTTCGTCCCCGACGTCAGATCGCGTTGCCACACAAGTGGGGATTATTTATTGAAAGTGGACGGTTCATACAACACTGAACAATGTTCATGTAGGAGCACGCGTCGTTAATTACAAACAAACACGGCGCTGGTTATGATGAACCTAATACAGGAGCTGTATCGTCGAAATGCTGAACTGCGATTAGGTACTTTCAATCTGATATTACTCTACTATAATCTAAATTTTACTAACAAAAAATAACCGACTTCAAATTCTCAAAAAGTACTTGTCAGATCTCGTTCAAATTTATGTGGGACCACATGACAAGCACCAGCTTTCTATTAAAAAAAGAATCATCGAAATCGGTTGACGTGATATTGAGTTATTCGTCAATTTGTCGCGCACATCTTAACACAAATTTACGACTTATGTAGTTTTCTCATGGATGCCATTGTCAGATCTCGATAAAATTTATGTGGGACTACATGACAGCCATCAGCTTTCGATTAAAAAAAGAATCATCAAAATCGGTTCGCTCAGTCCAAAGTTCTGAGGTAACAAACATAAAAAAAAAAAAAAAAAACAGTTGAATTGAGAACCTCCTCCTTTTTTTGAAGTCGGTTAAAAAATATTTTTACTGCATTAAAAGTTAACTGTACTATCTTTAAAAGAACAGTTGACTTGTATTTTTCACGATGATGACATTACAAAAAAGTGTCATAAAAAAATAAAAGTGATGATGAAATAAGAAGTGTGACCGATGGTCTGATTAAATAATATTTTAAGCGTGAGTTTCGATGAGTAAAGATAAATTCATCAAATATAGACGTTTTAGTTCCAGTCTGATGATAAGATCTAAGTTTTAGTGAAAATAAAAATAAAATGTTTACTTCCTTACTCATCAAAGTTCATGATCAAGTTGAAACGGGTCGTGTAATTGAGTGATATTTATAATTTGTAGTTTTACTTCACAATTGCATTCACAAGTATCATACAAAGGTGAGTTATAATAAAATAAATAATCGATATTTTATTAATAGGTTTATAAATGCAATTTAAAAGTATTTTTAAATTTCAATCGATATGAAGTTAATTAAAAAATAAAAACTCAATTATCATTTTAAAGGAAGATTCGATACAAACAATATTAAGAACTCTTTTAGATACTGTAGAGTTCAGATTGTATAGGCTTTCATGGAAATGAGGGAGACAGAGGTCGGAGGCTAATAAAAATCAATGGTCTGAAAAGCAGCCTAGCTAGTTTCCTCTATAAAGTAATATTCATTTGCTTTTGTTTAAAACAGCTTTCTCGCTACGTTAAGTAACAACGAAAGTATAAAAAGTTAAGCAAATACCCAATACTTAGTAGGTACCTTATTTACGAAAAATTTAATAAAATTGGTTTCTGTCAAAATAAAACGCACAAAGCTTGTTTTCGTTACAAAAGTAGGAATAAGTATCATCGACATAATTATTTGTTAATTATTTTCTATAATAAAACTGAAATTGAAACTGATGTTTGTTTTAACTATTCTGAGAAACTGATTTTGGAACAATTTTCACTGATGTACATAAGATTGAAGTGAAAGACAAATAAAAATATGCCTACATAAATTAAAAGAATCACGTCTAAACAGTTACGAATTTGAATTATAAGCATTCCAGTCATTACTCTCCTTGCTCCTTTCTCTTCTTCTCTCTCTCCAACCAGCTCCTACAGTTTCCGTTACATTAACTTAGTCTCTCTCTACTATTTAGGTAATTTTGAAACACCAGCTCTCGAGCTAGAATTGCTTTGTCGGTGCTCCTGCATAAGCTGAAAGGGCTATTGTCGAACTGCAATATCGCTCTTTTGTGCATGTGGCTTGTAGCACATCTCCTACTGTTGTGTAGGCTGTAGATTAGTTAACTGCTGTTTATCTTCATTAGTCCTTAGCCTAGTTGTAAGATGTGTATTTTCTTTGTAAATATTTAGACATGCTTTATGTCGGTCATAATTCAAATCCTACACGCAGTGTAGAATCAATAACTTATGAATAGTGTTTTTTTAACTGATCGTATTAACATAACTTAGTAAGCATTATCATAACTTTCTTAATAAATGTCATAAAAGCTTCAAAATTCTTCAAAAGGCTAGTACATAATTTAATAGGTACATATTTTTGCCTTTTAAATGCACAGATCAATACTTCTATATCTGGTTGCAGAGAGGCATAGATTTTGGATACCACTAAATAAGTTACTACCTACGTCAGATTCAATCGGGCAGGAGTCCTAAACCTATTTAATGCCTCTGTTTACTGCCAGAAATCGTTTAACCTTTACTCGCAAACAAATTACATAGGTTAAGCATTTGTCTTACTTTCAACTCATAAGCGATGGCCAATGTGGATGGATAGATAATGGTAATGTCTCTTCCGATGTGTGAAAATAGCACCTATGTTAAAGAAAATCTTTTGATTTCTTTTATGAGAAGAAATATATAGGTTTTGGTTTGTATCAACATTAAGATCGTTAGGGTTGTCAAGTTACAATTGTCGTATTGTAACTTGACAACCCTATAATTAAGTTACTTCTTCTTAACCTTATATTTTTTCTTACTTTGTTTAGGAGGCAAGATTTGAAACAATAAAACTACAGTGTAACCTATAATACTATATTTTAAAAATATAAGAATTTTCGTCGATAAACAAAATAATGTACCTACCGTTATTCGTTATTCACTAAAATCACAGTTACTGTAATGTGTCGTTTACTTCATTTGTACATGGTAATTAATTGTTTTAATGAGAATAGAGAAATATTCAAAGTATTTGATACCATCTCCGTCGTTTCCTAGCACCCGTTAAGGGATATCTTAAGCAACAGTATGGTATTAAGATTCTAGTCCCTGATAGCTTGAATTTTGCATAAAAGGTTATTTCGGCACAAATTTTCATTAATGTACATAATTTATTTATTTACCAGAGGAAGGTTCTGTAAACATAATGAAATAAATTTATTCATGAAAAAGTATCTTTGCTAAAATTTTAAAAACAGTCGATTCCCTAGCCGGCTCATCTTATAGTCTGCCGGCTTCGCTAGATTTAACATGATTGGACTCTGAATATATATGAAGCATAGTATGTTTAAAACAAATGTTTCATTTTTACTCATATGAGGTTGTAACACTACAAATTGAAGCCTAGCAGCAAGCAGCAACGAAATTGAAGCCTAAAATACCCTTAAGTACTTGTTTTACGTCCATATAGGGATAACCTGGTCTAGCGGTGCTACCATTTTGTCAGAAATATAACGCGATAATCTTTTGACTTTGTAACAATTGCGCAATACACATGTAACAATACCTAACATTTCTTCGTTGTTATTTCATTAATAATAATCATGGATACATGACTGTTAAATATAATTAACGAAGATAATTAATAACTCCGCTCCACACAGCAACAGTTTCTGTCAACACATTATTTCATAACTCCATTGTATGTTCTTCACGCTCCGTTGTTCTTACGATTTTTGTGCATTAATTTGTTTGTAGCCTGAAATCCTCATTAATAAAACAATTATCTTCCTAATTGACTAGGTGAATAGATGTTTTGCTAAAGATTTTTATCTTAGTACTTCCTCAATTGAATGCTACACTACTAATGGATTTTTTGTTTCCTTTTTCAATCTGCTTTAATAGAGCTGCCTATTCACTAGGTTTATTTTTATCTCAGGTTCAGTGGAAGAAAAAAAAAAATCGTATTCATCGCTTTAATTAATGGAATCACTAATTCTGATGTGAGCCTTTCAGCAATATTGTATTTTGGTTTTGGAATCTAGTGGAGATGATCATTTTACTTACTTTATAGTGTCTGCGATGGCGTTATTGATGTGCTTTATTTAAATTAATTGACAAATTTAGATCAGCTGTGTGTATTATGTTTTTAACATGTATAGGAATTCTCTTATAACATTTATTTCAACCAAAGGGGTTGCTGTAAAATGATTGAAAATTTTGATTGGGTTACTCGGCTTTTAGTATGCGCTTAATTTTTTTTTGATATAAAACTATCACTAACCAACTACTACACTAACACACTCTACTTAACTAACACTATCTAACTAAGCTTAAGTAAGCTTATATACTGACACTTGATGTATATTAATACCTACATAAATACAACCTGGCATCAGTACTTCTTAGAAAATCCATCAGTATCGCTGTTCAATCAGAAAAATGTTTGCGACGTCTATAAAAGGAAGCTGGCACCCGCGACATAAAGCGAAATTCCGTCCTTAAACGGCTACCTTAACTATTAAATTCTGGCTTTATAGCAGTATCTTCAATACTTGATAGTGTATGAACAAAGATTACTCCTTTGATAAGGCTATTGCGATTCAAACTTGGGTGGATATTATTATATACAATGTATTATTCTTATACACCTTCGTACAATGTTATTTTGTTCAATCGTAGCAGTAGGTATAGAGTTTATTTATACAATAACATTTACTGTCAATTTTTAAAAACGTTAAGTGAAAATTACCTAATTATATAATTAGTTATTAAAATATATATACCTAATACTAGCTGCCCGGACAGACTTCGTTCTGTCAAAAGTTTTTTTGAGATGTAAGCTATCCTATCTTTCAAGTTCAATCAAACTGCATACCTACGGTGTGCAAATTTGATTAAAATCAGTTAAGTAGTTTAGGAGTCTATCGCGGACAAACAACGTGACACGTAATTTATGTATATTAAGATAAAATATAATAAGATTTTAAAAATTAATAGCTAACAACTTCAATCATCTGCGTTTGTAAATAAATTACAATAGCCAAAATGATTTCAAACTCGAAAATTTACTAGCAATCAAACTTAATTCACTACCCAAAACTTGACTCGATAATCCGCTTATTTTGCTAGTAACATGTTACTGTTTCAAAGGATAGAGTTACTCAAATAAGTTTAGAATTACTTAAAGCTAACAATATGAAGATTAAAATGACGCTAGATACGTTTTTAAAAGATTTCTCGTATGATGTTTATAAAATAAATGAGCTAGAACAACTATTTTATTTATTTATGTTAATAACTGTGTAGACAGACACAATTTATAACAAATTTGACTTAATTCATCAAATAACTAAGATGGCGGTAAACTCAGCTCACATTAACATTATTTGTACCAAGTAAAATACGGAGCGAGCAAGGATAATATACGTATAATTTATGTCTAGGAGCTAGACAAGTTAGCTTATTTTAGTTTCATTAACATTCAACCTCAACTTAACAAAATACTAAGCTCCTGAGATGCTTCGAGGCATTATTGCTAAAAATACTTCTAGTTTAATCTGCCTCATCTTAGCTAAAACAATTAAGGACCTCTTCTAATAGATTCGCTATTCATAATTTTACCAACAAAAACTAACCGACTTTAACGAAATAGTTTTCGTAAAAGCAATAGGTAGGTATTAAAATTATCGCCGAACATATAGGTAGATATTATATCAAAACCCTTTACCTATCTTATTTGAGCAGTTACCTTTATTCCTTGTGTATTCCATCACTTTTGATAAATACAGGAATCTGCAAGAAGTGCAGAATTTTGTTTTCAATCAATTTTTACGTGACAACGTCTATTAAAACGATGAACGCCGGTTGCACGCACGAAAAAGCGTGACTCACTGTCACGTTCCGTGACGTCATGTCACGAGCGAGAGCGCGGAGTAAGCGATAGAGAGGCACGATCGGCTACGATCGGCCGAAGCGCTCGGTTCGTGCTGCATGTTTCTCTCTTCCTCTCGATTCCTATACAAAATAATGGTAATTTAATTAAAATGATTCAATTTTATCTATAACAGTATGCAATCATTTCATCAATGTTTTGTCATGACGCGGACGTTGTCACGTTAAACTACCGTCCGTAAACAGACTTTACAGACAACCAATTTTTTTATTGATGGAGTTCTGAACATAAAAAAATACAACAGATTTTTATGAAAAATAATAAACCCTCCACAGACAGACGTTTGGCAACTGAGTTCCATAAGTACGAGCGACGCGTTTTCCACCTCTTATTCTGAGCACTAATAATGCAGGAACATATTTAGTAAAACAAGATTTGCTGTAGTAACATCTAATTGGGAAGAGAAATACTTATACGCAAATATTTCTTCCGTCTCAGAGAATGTCGCGGCGCTTTGAAGATAATCCGTTATGAATAGGGTAACCATGGCATCTTAAACTAAAAATATCTTGGTTTTGTATCAAAAATATTGAAGTATATTACGTCTTAGTCCGGCTAGATATGTTTCGCAGTTTCCTGATGGATCAACTACGTATGCAACACTAGTTGTATGGCACAACTATGTATGTACGCGCGGTTATATCTATTAGGTATTTAATTATCCCTTTTTTATTTCAGTAAGTGCCTAGTTATGATAGAATATTTGATTTTTATTTAGTTTCCTGTATGCTTCAAACCAGGAGTGAAGAAGCTTATAATCATTATTCCTCATTAAAGTGTAAATCCCCAGAACTAAATTTCAGTTAATGTTGATTAACACTCACGGCCGCACTCAGAGTCACTGTATTGTCATTTGTATTGTGATTTAAGTAACCGTTATGTGACTCTGTGTGCCACTGCTAGAGGGGTGGGAGTAGGTACTCCTATTACTAAGTCAAGCACTAACTTATAACACCTTAGTAAAACAAATTAATACAACAAAATACCTACAATGTGTCCTATCTACTTCAGAACTCATGGACATAGTCAGCGTGTACTTGCAGTTCCATGCAATTTGTGCAAGCTCGTTCCACTTATAACGGTGTTATTTGATTTGCTCAAATATACATGCTCTGTATGGGAAGATGTAATACAGTCCATACTAAGGCACTAAAGACAAATAAGTTTTCTACAAAAGGAAATAGAATACTATAGTTTGTCTCATTTACACATTTTAGATGAATAATTAGCCTATTCAAAAAATAGGGAATATTTATAAAATTGGGAAATGGGCAGGATGATGATGATGATGATGATGAATAAGCCTATTTAAGTGTCCTTGCCTGCGAAGCGAGAGCACTTGAGTTCGATTTCTGACTGTTTTCTAAGGCCTTATTTTAATTCGTAAATTATAAAGAATATGATTTTAAACTATCATGGATATGTCTGTCGATATTTTAAACTAGTTTATATACAAATGATCTACGTACATTGATGGTCTTATCCTTGACATATAGATAGGGTTCTTAACAAAATTAGGTAAGTAACATACGGACAGAATTCCTTTGCTACGAGTATAAAGCTATAGCAATGTTTATACGCTGCACGAGAAAGCAGCTTTCATTTCATTTCATTTCCAATGTGAAAGAAACCTACATTTGCTCTATCCATAAACCTTGTCGAACAAACCAAGATACTCATATAATGTACAGTTAATTTTTAGTATCACTTAAGTATCGATATCATCAACCTGTGTGGCCATTGACAACGAGTTATCGAAGAAATGGTAAGTTGATACGGATGCTCGGTTGCCAAATGTGACGGAATGCGATTTAGATAAACTTCAGTCTAAACAAATCGTGGTATGCTTACGTAGAAAGTCAAGAGGCAGTCATTATATACCTACTCGTATTTTATATATTTTATCACTACTTTATATACATATAAAAGTTTAGAATGTAAAGTGCTATAGAAAAGACAAAATTATCAATTCAAAAACGAGAAACAACCACGGCTTGATATCAAATTAAGTGTCGCATACCTAAATGCCCTAGCCGAAAATCGAACCCACGATTCTTAACTCTATGTGCAGGGTAACTGCAATTTGAGCTACATTTGTACGAGTGATATACGTGGTAGGTTTAATAAAACTATGATGTCAATTTGAGTACTTTTTTTGGATACAATAATTCTTTCTTTCGTCCTTTTCTATTCTTTTTTGGCTGATAACACATCGGTTATAACATGAAACGAGTAATGCAAACAAGGCAGAATTCTTTTTTAAGTTTCCCTGCAAGAATATTTTTAGTTCGGAGAACTAGTAATTATTGTTAGGAAATAGTAGTTACACTACTTAAACTATGTTTTTACTTCACCTATCAGATTTGGATTATCATGGTGGCTTGTTTTAAGGCTTCTTATTACGATTGAAGTTTATGGTGGGTCAATAATATAGGTATATTGAAGACAGTCTTTTGAACTATTAATAGTAGATACCAGTATCCTATCCTGCAGCTTGCCTGACTAACTACGAATGTCTTGCTTGAGCCAGCGTCTAAACAACTCTTCGTGTTCCTTTTTTATTTCTCCTTTTTTATCTCATCTCTTCTCTTCCTTGTTTTGAATCGGTGTTCCCTGTAGTGGACGTCCATGGGCGAGCACTTACCACATACAGTATAACTATATTATAGGTACAATCTAACAACACCGCGGAAAAGGTAAAAACATTGAAGTAAATTACAAAACCGAGTCAGCGAGCTTGCGGTCCCAGCGTCAAGGAAATAAGATAAGACTTTAATGCCTTATAATTTCGTAATTACCATAACGATGTAAGCACATTGTATACAAATAAGATAAGCAGCCAGTCAATACTGGCTGCAGGCGCTGTACAACAAACAAGGTACCTAATGCCTAATCATAATGGTCGATTCAGTTTAATGCCTTCATCTAGCACCTGTACCTTTGTGGCGTGTGTTTGGTTTTAGTGGCAGCGTATAGCGAGTAGCGGATGATACCTAATTAATGAAAATATTGTAAGGAAAAACTAACATCCCCGTTTTAGAATTATTTTATTAGATATAAGTTGGATATTGGATAGTATACTATATAAAATGTAAACAAATGAAGATTGTCATGATTAACATACTTCCTTTTTTTTAAATATATTTTAAGGAATTAATTTTGATATGAAAGCAAAAATCATCTACCCATCACAATATCAATTGAGAAGTAATTCCCACTTTTTAATTTTAAGAAGCTTCGAGTACCTTCGCTTAATTGAAAGGTTAAGCGAGGTGTGTAAATAACAAAACTGCCAATAGCGACATGGTCCCCTTTCAATATCTACGCCAAAAAACATGATTGTTTTATGGAATTTAAATTTTCACTCTTTTTATTTTGTAGTTATAGATTCTAATACACATTTCGTATAAAATATTGTATCTACTCGTACATCAGTGCGTGTGTACGTTGCATTTATGATGCAACAACAGCTCGAAGCGCTTCCGCTCAACGCTCTATATGTAGTGCCACCTTAAAATCTTCTGTCAGGTAAACACGGAAGAATCAAAGCGCTACCGATTGATCTGCAACTTGCTACTAGATACTATTCATAAGCTTGCTAAAGGCGCATTCCGTCGTACTGAATATGATTCACATCAGCTGTAGGAGATATACTACAGTCTACATTACTATGAATGCACTCGACTTACGTATTTGTGCTACATTATAATTAACTCACGCCCTGCCCGCGGCTTTTCCTGCATTTTCCAGGATAATAAGTAAGTACTGGATAATAATAAGTCATGGTCTACCTATGAGCTAAATGTTATGAAAATCTGTTTAGTGTTTTTTCGTGGGGAGGTGGAAGGGAGGGGGAGAGGAGGGAGAAGGGAGGAGTGGGGAGGGGAGGGGCAGGGGGTGGTGGAGCGGGAGGAGGAGGGGAGAGGCAGGTTGGGAGGGAGCGGGAATTTAATGGTCTCTGATTATTAGGCGATACGAAGTTTGCCAAGACAGCTAGTGTTAAATATTATTTAATGATGCCAAAAATTTTTATTTTTTGTATTTTTTTAAAGATGTGTTGAAAAGTTTCTTTACGGCTTTTCTTCTCCTCCATGACAAAGCATCTTTTCGAAAAGCTGGTAGATTAAAAAAACGATGACGTAAGTGTATCATACTAGGTATATGAATGAATTATTTTGTCTTTGTCTTTGTCTGAGAGCGAGAGAAAATTAGAATATTCTATCACATTAAAATGTACACTATTATGTGTATGATGTAGGTATACATGCATGCACATAATGCAGGTGAAAGCAATGTAAGAAATGCCGTGTAAAAGTAAAAACAATCAAGATAACTAAGCTAAAATTGATTGGTGCATTTAGTAACAAAACACCGTAGAAAACTTTGTCGAATTCGTTCTCAGAAAATTTATAGTATTGCCGGTTTCCATGGTTTAATAAGACGTTACAAAGAACACTAACACATAAAGGACTTTAATTCAAAATCCATTAGAAACACGTTAAGATTCTTATCGAATGCAGCATGGAATTAAATTCGGGACCACTCTATTAATAACGTATTTGAATGTTCAAAGTAATGGAACTGATGAAATGCATTTGTTGTGTAGAAAATGTTGAATTTAGTTAGTGAGGTAATTAAGTAGTGTTTTGTACCGTTGATTTTTAAGATATGACATGATTGTTTTATTAAATTATTTATTAAATTATTGTTTTCTGTTTATTGAAGCAGAATTTTCACTGTATAAAAACTCTGTACTTCCGTTAACCATCATTAAAAATATTTATGAATTTGGCTCTGAGACTTGCATGTCATTGTTTTTAACTCATAGATGAGAATATATTTTTGGTTGTTAGAACTGCACTAACGAGTTTAATAACCTAACTTTTAGCGACGCATGTCATGGCATCATAGCAATGGGTCCCAGCAGGACACAAGGTATTTGCTATTTGGTTAATAACCCAACAGGTCAGAGTAGTCGCTATTCTTCTAGGATCAACTACTGTTCTAAGCATATTAATTAGTTATAAGACTTTATTTGCAATATCTAATAGTTTTTGTAATATTTTGTAAAGTGGAGGAATAAAAATTGACCTATTTCGATCAAGATTTCGGTAAATCAAAGTTCAATTTAGCTTTTTCTATTCCGATTTATTCAACGGTTAAAAAAATTTTATTTTTGTGTCCCGTGTCGATTATAATATCGATTGACCTCGTTAAAGCACATCTAGTTAATAGTCGGTGATTGGATAGACTTACCCATCCTAATATTCAAATATTTTGAGCGTTAAAATGCTTTAAAGATATCAGCAAGTGAGTTGCATTTAATTGAGTATGCTTGTAAGAGGCATTACCACTTAGTTGTGCCTTGGAGTTCATTGGCACAAGAAGAACCAACGTGGCTGACTACTCCTGTCTACAATGGAGCGGCGCGGGCGTGGGTAAGGTGCCGGGAGTATGTTCCAAACCTCATCAATTACAAAGACCCTTAATTGTTCTGCATTTAAGTTGATCTGATGATAAAATGATTTCAGATCGCAATAATTTTATTTATTTATTTATTTATTTAATCTTTATTGACCACAAAAACACGGTACAATTGGCGAGCTTAATGCTTAAATGCATTCTCTACCAGCTAACCATCAGGCCAAACAGATATGCACGAAGAGCGGTATTAACTATTGTTGGTAAGTTAAAGCGTAAAGCTAAAAAAAAAATGCATAAATAGTGTTCGAATACATTACATATAAAATACATGCTTACACATAAAAAAATATCTACTTATAAACATATATAAATACAACGACATATTGTATATATATTATATATACATAAATAAATAAATAATATACGTACATATATAAATAAATAATATATATATTATATATATATATATATGTAACGTCTGAGATGTTATAAAAATTACAGTTTACAACCAGTTAAGAAAGCTTGTAGTTTTTTCTTGAAGACGAGTTTAGCTCCAGGTCTCCTAAGCTCATCAGGAAGAGCATTCCATAACCGGGCAGCCTGAACCGTAAAGGAGTCTGACACAAACCCAGATCGATGCAACGGGATAGACAGAATATAAGAGTTAGCAGAGCGGAGCTGTCGATCATGGGAAGAGTACAGATATTGAAATTTGGATTTTAAATAGTCTGGAGAATGGGAGTCAAAGAGGACAGAAAACAAAGAACACAGTAGCCTAATTTGCCGTCGCTGGCGGATAGGAAGCCATTTAAGCTTAGAACGGTATGAGGAAATATGGTCAAATCTACGAAGACAGAAAACAAAGCGAACGGCGTTATTTATGAGTCGATCCAGTTTGTCAAGTAGAGCCTCACTAATGTCCAAACAGCAGATATCGCCGTAATCAATAATTATGCATAATCTGTAAATTATTATTTATATTTAATTTATTACAAGATTCTAGCTAGTTGTTAAATTATAAAATTTACTCGTATTTTTAATGGAAATAAAAAAAATCCTAATTAAACGTATTTGGGCCAACACTGCACATAAAATCACTTATTATTCAATAGAGTTTTGAAATTTTGCTAATAATAATGATAAATGACGCTTAACATTCCTTACTCTAAATGCTGGGTTCAAATGTTTGTTTGATAAGAAAATGATTCTAATGCCATTCAGGTGTGAAATTTATACACCGATTTTGCAAATCTCCGATTTACATTACTATAAACCATTAAATTGATACGATAAATCAATTTTATTATAACCGGTATTTTACTAGTTCGTTCACGCCCACTGTTTAAAGGCCTACCTAAAGCCATTTGTCAATGCGGGCATAAAACCGTACCAGTAATGGGCCTAATAAAATCGTGGAATAATACAATATCGGTGATGGTAAAAAACTCTTGGAAATATTGTTCAGACTTTTATTTGAACAATATTACGAGTAATACGTATTATTAGTGTTATGCTAAAAGACAAATGAATAGTCAAACAATAAACTTCTATTGTTTGGATACCACAGAGTCTCATTGCTGGACTCGAGTCTCCTCTCATTACCTAATGTACTACTCCAACTTACAGTCACTAACGGTTACTTTAATCGCTCCTTAGTAAAGAATCATACAAATTCTGTACCAAGGAGAGATTTAAGTATCCGTTGGTGACTCTGAGTTGGGGCGTAAGAGTCGTCACTTGCTAAGTTTGTTTAAGTAGACTTAGAGAAAAACTTGAATGTTTACTATGTTTTCCATTATAGACTCTAGTGATAATTTCTAGCATGCACATAACTCATGAAATAAGGATTTAAACCGTAACGAGTTATTAGGAATGTTCTCTTAAAGCAAGTAAGTATCAAAGTAAGTAAGTAATCAAGTAAGTTAAGTTATGCGTCCACTAGCTGTGATGCATCCGTAGTATCCGTACTTCTCGAAGTTCTACGCCGAAGTTACTCATTCAAGTAGCCTGAGCATATTCATAGCTACACTAATCGCTCAACTTCGGGAGGAACTTAGTACTGTAGATCCTTGGATAACTCCGTCCTTTTGATTCACTTTTAAATCGGCAATAATCGAAAAAGTTCAGTTATTCAGAGTAACTTTTACTTCGTCTTCGCCCAACTTCATGAGTTATGTAGTTTTTTTTACTTTCAATTAGTTTATGTTAATGATTCCTCATAATCTCACAGCTAGCAAGATTTGCTAATCTTGTACTAACTTCATCTTCACTTGCTAGTGGAGATGAAGTTAGTAAAAGCGTTCTACCTACTACCAGCCTTTTCATTTTTACCTTATACCACAGAAGAAATATAAGCTTTACTATAAGTATTATTATTTCTTCTGTGCTTATACTTAGAAAACCTGTCAAAAAGCCCGCCAAAATGCATTGAAGTATTATTATGCCAAAATGTGACAAAATATGTCAGACCACAGACAAAATAGACAAGATAGAATATACTATAAGATGCAACAATCTGAAGCATAACGCTATTTTGAGTAGCTTTCTATACTGCTCTGCTCAGCACAGTCCCAATTTTTTTCTTTAGTATCTACATTGACACTATACAACAGTGTATTTAGTTTTTTAAACTATGTATTAATTTATTTTGAAATAATATTATTATGTTCGGTAGCATCGCATGGGTGGCTTGCGCGCGGCACGCGAGCGATCGCGCGTTGGTCGGGCCCGCCTCCCGTGCAAGACAGAGCAAAGATTATTTACTGTGCCAGAACTGTTTATTGTACTTATAGACGTACAATACGTATTAACAAGCATTTTATAATATTAAAATGACAAAATTAAGTGATTATTATGATGCTATAACAATTATATTTAATGTCAAATACATATTTTTTTACTCTAGAGAAATTTACTTTTTTCGGCTCTTTTGTAGTTATGTTTTCTTAAGCAATATAAGTAAACTCATATACTAGTATGTAGTTACCAATACTATAGTATAAATATAAACGTTGTAATAGTAATTGTTATTCTTGAATTTATGAAGATTTAGAGAAATTCTAACTTTGAGCACGTCAAATAGGCAAACTATATTTTGATATTTTGTTGCTCTTTGCCCTATTATTTAATGATTTTGCCCTATAGTTAAGTATAATAAATGTTAAATAACCTTCTTTACCAGATTGTTACCTCTCATTGCCAAAGTAACATTAGTTTTATACCTACTGTCTCCTCTGACTCATGCTTATTAACCTTGCACTCTCCCCACCAAATGCGCGTGCGCACAGAACTTCATCTACATAATTACTCTAAGCTCATTGGTGACTATTAACCTCATGATAATTCATGAGTCCGCAGCGTTTAATTAATACCGTATCATGTGGGCTGTCAGATAAGACATAATGAAAGTAGTGCTTTCAACGTTTTGAGTAAAATGTTTTTGTTACGGTAACTTTCTTTGAAGTTCAAGGCATCGGGTTCTTTGAAGCTATTAATTTTTATTGATATTATTTTAGATCGTATCAATAAAACAGTTTAGGATTTTTTATCCCTACATTACATGTAATGTAATTCATTTTGTTTGAGTAACTTTGGAGTGTGAGTAAGTTTGGAATGTTTTTGATATATTTACGACAGCTTAAAACATAATGAAGATTGTTTATGTGTGTTATAACACGCATCACTACATGGATCGACTGTTAAGTGTTAACCCTGTCCGTGTGTAAAATCGATTAGGAATGCCCCATCGTGCTTACTGTGTCTAATCTATGTAAATATTGATGTTGTGTGAGATCCTTGTTATTTTATTAAATTATACCGACTGATTTTCTTATAAAAGAAATCATATTATGTATATGCATCTTTACTGCCCTAAACATAAAATGAGATTATTGGAAACATCTGTTTATATATCACGTAAAGAGTAGTTTAACTTGACAAAGTTGTTGCTTAGTTCACTATAGCCTCATAGTGCCAAAAGGTCTCAGGTTCGATTTCATGTAAGAGTAGTCATACACGTGCACTAGATAATGAACACATTCTCGGAGCTACGTACGTCACTATTTATTTACAATTTTCAACAGTTATTTTCATCACATTTTAAACAGTTTAAATCTGTTGAATTAATAAATAACCGATAATTAACCAAACTGTATTGGACAACACTAACAGAATTGTGGGACAACGGAAATGTAATCCGCATTGCTTGTTCGCTACCATTACCGATTTACGCATACACTTTGCATAATGTGTGATTGCGCCAAACATACTGTCAATGTCGGTTATGTGGATTGGATATCTTGTAGGTATTACTTATAGCTTATGTTAAATCTATTGTAAATATTATAATACATATAAAAATACTGGATCATATCGACGGAACCCCGTTGTAAAGGGCGACATACATAAAACACTCATCTCGGTCAATCTACTATTCTCTATTCTCACAAAGATAACCTATCTTTACAAAACAAAATAATTAACGAAACGCCAGATAAGTCACGGACGGGAACTACTCAACAAATATTTTGAACTAAGCTACAAACTGTAGTGTATTCAATGCATTACCGCATTAGGTATACAAGAGACCAGATATGCTGCTCTATATCCGATGTAGTTATTAAAGCAATTGTGGTCTCTATTTCACATCTAAATACGGAATAGTTTGGTGTGCATCGGATTGAGAGCGGGAAGCTACATTTACCGCTCCGGAATATTTGATGTACATACAAACATACTCTGCACACACATCATTAATGCTTCACGGGAAATGAGATGAAACTAAGGTCAACAATAAAAACACTTATGCATTCGAGACTTACCTTATGTAGAATACAATTTGGAATCTTATGATATAGTGAATAGGGTTGTTTTAAAGTTTTGTAGATTATTGAGACTTTTGGCACTAAAAATTTTATATTTGCGGTATGCGTTCAGAGATGAAAAAAAATGACATCCGTATACATTTGTGTGACACCGTATTACCGCACAAAATGCTTTCAGAGTGTTCAAAATGTTGTGAATTCTAGAGCATAAACTACAATTACCATCAGTAAGCTTTATGAAATAAAATATTATAATTTTAAGACCAACAGTGTTACGCCGAGTAATACTGATAAACACTCTACTCAGTAGTCGTTATCGAAGCATACCGAAGCAACTTTGGTACTAAAATCAGGTGTTGTTGTATCAATGAAATTGTATACAAAGCACACCTGTACAAAATATTTACTACCATAATATTATTATCTGCTAAAACAAACAAATAATGGTTCTGTATAAATAACCTGAATCCACGCAAAGGATATCGCATCCACGGTGGGTCCAGTATAAATAAACCACGTGTGAAGTTATTTGATGTTTGCGTGTTAAGTTTGCATTAAATATTTGAGAACATTGATCGCACGTTTATAAGCTGGGGATGGTATAATTAAATGCCGGATTATGTTTTGCATCAGAAAAAAATGTATTTAAAGTTTATTTATTAGCGACTTGTGTTACACGGGTTGCTGATGAGAAGATAATCTCTCGAAAGATTGGTAAAATTATACCAAAGCTTCGTTAATTATAGTAACATTTTATCATGTCACGTAAATTATTATTATTTAAATTGATAAAATCGTTTTTCAATAAAAATACTATTGTAGCATTTGTAGCCCTCATCGGATAAATTCATCGGGTAAGTTAATAACTACTTAAGAACTCATTTTTTATAAATGTAGATTTAATGAAAATCTATAAGCTGTATTAGGATTTTCAAATAATGTGGGCCTGTTAGTATGACACTATCGATAAAGGATGATTTTAATCTAGAAATGAAAAATAAATCAAAAGGCTTATAAAATTTTTAAGCCTCAAAGTCGTTAATCGGATTATATTAAACAGACTTATTTAATTTCCTTAACAAAAAATAATAATGTTTACTGCGACAATTTAAAAGCCCTTAGCGTTAGTCAAATTATGTTTCTCTAAAGGTGGCCTCAAGAATATCAGTCCCTTTGTCGGCTTACAAAACGGCACAGGTTGTAATTTGATAAAGTCGATCCGCCTCCAACACGGACCTTTCTTTGAACGAGGGCCCACGCGGTTCGTGGTCTATTTCCGGTAAGAATTTATCATGGATGCGGTAGTTTTTATGTAGACTTAAATATTTATATATACCAATGGTATATTTGTTTCAGGAGCAATGTATAATTCAAACAATATTTTATACAAATGAAGTAGGAAAATATAAAGGTTATTAAGGTTAAATATAAAAATTTAAAAACTATATTTTTCTCTACTACATAGTGACGCTTCGGTTAGCTATTCAACATTTTCTATATAACAAACGCATTTCATCAGTTCCATTACTTTAAACACTCAAATACGTTATTAACAGAGTGATCTCGAATTTAATTCCACGCTGTTACGCAATATTAAATATATAAATACGTTGCCATTCGTTTTAAGTATTTAAAATATTTATTTTTAAATTATTTTTGTTTTTTTTTACATATTTTTTTTAATTTGTTTTTAATATTTTTATAATTATTTTTTGGAAATGTTTTTTTGTAAACTTTTTTTTAATATTGTTTTTTGAAATATATTTTTTTCTTCTTGAATTTTTTTTGTTATTGCTCTCAAATTTTATAACTTAACTTGGTCAGTCACGAATCACGAATGCAAGATCGATAAGCGCAAATATTCAAAACGCCGCATCCACTTTTATAACTCCAAGTCTCGTCATAGACCGTCCGTATCAAAATTATAAAGGTTTAATTAAATCGACATTAATCCCGAAGAATTTGAGAAGACATCGCTTTATAGACGTCGTTGCTGTCATTATGTCGTTACTAGAATTTGTAGAAGGATTCGAGGCATTCCTGTTCGAATTTACGGATTATCGACACCTTCAAGGTACATTTTTACGATTGGCCATACAAGTATTGACTGTCAATTAAACAATGACTCACTGAAGCTGGATTATGTTATTTGTGACATAAATATAGCTTGACTCAGTGATATACGATTTCGAATTTTCTAATTATTATAGTTGTCATCCTATATCATCCAGCTGGTTATAGGTAATATTGATAATAGTATTAGGATCTTATTTTTGTCTATAGTAGCTAAATAAATAATTATAGTAACAGCTTAAAACTGCAGAGAATTCTCATGGCTTGGGATTGATTCTGCTGACTAGATAAAATAAAATCAATCACTGATTTGAAATTGAAAGCAAAGGCTTTCTAATTAAATACCATTCAATTTTCTTTTATTTGCTAAAATTATATATCACAAAGTTGGCGCCTACAGACAAGCAGGTAAGAAAGGTAAATTGGCTTCGATGAATAAAAACTTTGAAAATCACGAGACTAATTCTTAAATTGGTTTCTGAAGTGTGTTTGCTCAGTAATTATCAGATGACCCTCATTTTCTAATTCCAATACGCCCGTTTATACCTGTTTCAACGTTATTTGCTAATGAGTTACAGGCTAACCTACATTTATCCGTTTTTATACAATCTAAACAAAATCTCCCCAAGTTATCCCGACCTTTGTTATTTTAACGATTAAGGACGCTTTAGTGTTTGCTTTCAAGAAACATGCAGATAAGGGCGGTAGAGACCTCAAGCAAATTAATTCAGTTTATTGTCATGTTAAATTTCGTTACAAATAGAAATACCCTTCGAATACCAAATATAATTTCTCTCATAGCACCGTGCTCCGAATTGAAATAAAAGGCTTTACTTGGGCGAGGATTAAAAATGTTGGCTCGAATTTAATCTTTTCAAAGGAGATTTGTACGCGATGTAAAAGTAACAAGGGTTAAATTCAGTGGTCGTAATGGTTTAAAAATTGCATTATAATTTTACGTCTTAAAGCTTTTGTTATTTATTGCATTAGAGATATACGAGGGAGATTATTATCTAATAAAAATTTGAAGAAGACAGGCATCAAAAAACTATAAATAATCGTATATGAGCAGATGGTTGGGCTGTAAATGTTTTGACAGTTGACAGTTAAGGTTATAGAATACAATACATCTATGCATAATACAATTAGATTTGACGCTTGTTAGTTATCCATATTTTTTCTCATAGAAATTCTGAGGCGTTTATTTTGATTGATTTTACAATGGTAGTACATCATTCGATTTTGTTAACTCTATACCTACCACAAAATAAAACGAGGGCATCCTGGTCTAAAGTTATGAATTCACTTTTGAATTTTATAGAACCGCTCGAGTACATAATTTTATTTTTGTAGTATTTAATTTTGATTTTAAAATTAGATACTCTAATAATAATTAAAATCACCCTAATAATCTTCATGTGGACGATTTTATAGAAATTAATGTTATTAATGCTAATAGAATCAAAACCGGTTTATAAAATTAAATGAAGTTTGTTAAGTAAATGTTAACTTAGATAAGCTTCTCAACCCTACACGTGGATTTACCTTGACATTATTTGCTCTAATCACTGCGAGACAGTCTGACGTAGGCCACAGTCCCGTTTGAGGAGATTAACAAGTCATTTATGGTAAAGTGATATTGTTTGTATAACAAATGAAATGGAAATGAATTTGTATTTTATTCCAAAGATCTTTTAGGATTTACAAGGACTGGGGTCGTTGTAATATGTAATAGATTGTTTGAAAACAATATAATCGTATATGATCAAATATATAACTGAGTAGTAACTTAGCAGGAAAATGAGCATTAAAAGAAATGAGAAGGACCTTTTACTTTACTAAAACTTTTTTCTCATCCTTAAATCATATAATTAATACACGAAATTATTGGAACGAAGTTCCTTATTGCACGTTGCGAAAGGGGGCTACGCGGAAAATTTGGTAACGACACTTTTTGCCCTCGTAGTTTTTACATAGAAAGCAAGCCAGAGCACTAGGATAGCAAAAACATGCAAGCGAGTGTACCAAAACAAATCTGGGGTATTAAATTTCTCATCGGCTTTGTTCACCTAGTAGCAATTCAAAATTACCTTAATTCTAAGTATCGACAACTATCCTTTAATATCTGTTTAAACCTTTTATATCCAGGAAATCCTTATTTGTGATGAAATGTAATAAACCACAAGAACATGCCTTTATTCAATCAATACAGATTTATAGTTTCTCAATGAAATGTAGGCTTGCAAAACCCGTCCTTAGCTTAGCTAGAAAATATGAGGTGCAAATACGAACACCATATTTAGTGTTATCGGAAGACAACCAGTTTTGCGGCCTGAGAAAATCATCTTAGACGCGAGGCTAGGAACTAAATCATACAGATACCGTACATCGCTGAGATCAGATGAACGGAGGCTTAGAAGGAGCAACTACACAGATATAACTGATGACTTACAGCTGGCTACTTGTCTCTGTCAGATTATAGAAGCGTGAGTGAGATGGCCAACGGCGTGATTAGTTAAGAGATAGTTGATAGCTACGCGTTTTCCAACTCTAAACTTGATAAAAACCGAATGACGTCCATGCTACATGCCTGTTCCGAGTGTGATAATATAACACGCACACACTGGAACCTCCACACATTCACATGAGTGCTCTGGGATTAGCTGAGACAACTCGTTTCCTGTTACCTGTTCTGGAGCAAAAAGTAGACGGTTCTCAGTAATTTAAAATTAATTTCACATATTTGGTACAACAGTGATGTGATACTTTTAAATTACGTACGAGATTGATATTGCTTTAACAATGGTTATTTTGGTAATGAAGCTTCTCTGTCTAGCAACGAATCGAAATAAATTGGATACTGTACGATCCCGTAGTAGCTAGCTACTGCTAAGAAGCTAAGGGTTTCTGGTTCAATCCTGTATGCTTATGTATGTGAGATAAGGGATTTACAACGAAAGTCCTTCGACTGAGAGACCAATCATCAAGCTGCACAAATTAGGCAATCGCTTAGGGTAAATACTCAATTATTTCTTAAATTAGTTCACATAACAAAGTAATAAATGTGCTGTAAACCTTAAAATAAGGAAAGAAATTTAGAAACTGTTGAAAGATTTACTTCGAAAAATTGGCTGTTCTATTTTATGTCGGAGATATAAAAACTTTGAATCCGATGAATCTCTCGGGGAAGCTTAACCAGCCAAGCGTATTGAAGACTTTATTTTCTAGTACCAAAAATGTCTGTAACGAATCCGTGCAGCGGATACTATCCACGGACTTAAAACAAACAATTACTTGGGTTTATTTGAAAAGGATAGAAAAAATGTGGAGCAATCAAATTGCTCCAGCTACCATGCGGCAAAAAAGCTCACTATCGACAATGGGCCACAGTATGAAGGTAATAAGTAAGTGCATCTACCTTTTATCTTTAAGCTGTGAAGGTTTCTATACCTACTTATAAACAATTTTAATAAGAATCTGTTGAATATTGCTCAGTTCATATTTACTTAATATGCTTTAAGATCTCCGTAAAATTCATGGATGCTTCTCCATTTTGATTGGTTTGAGGCTAAAAGTTTACGAAAGAAGTTAAAAAATACGGCCATTAACCATGACCAGGTAAATTTTGGATGGAAGGAAACAGAATATTATATTCAGAGGACCCAAGATGTCCTTCTTACAATCTATTTGTATATTCTACGATTATTATCAGTAATTTAAGTGCTATACGATCGTAACTTACGATATTTGCAGCAAATTTGATCATCATAATATAATGTATTAATAGTGGCCCAGCTAGAAGTTAGTGTTAGATTTTTATCCGGTGATAACACCAATAGATAGGGAATTTAAGACGAACACTAACAGGTATATTTGTGAGAATTTATTTAACTTTTAGACATTTCTGAACCGAGGGTTCATAAAAAAACTTGGCATATAAACATTATATCAAAAACAGTCAGCCGCCAAACGACTGGTCTTGTTCCGGCTGGGGGCTTGAGAGTCATTTCTTCTTTCTTTTTCTTCTATCTGTCTGAATCGGCAAGGCATCAGTGATGCCTTGGTGTTGCTGATGTCCATGGGTGACGATAGCCACTTACTATCAGGGGGATCGTCTGCTCGTTTTCCGGCTATTTCCATTAAACCTTATTTTCTCTCATACTTTTTCTAAAAAAATGTGAATAAAAACACTGTAGCACCTTTTCGGTTTGATCTACTTCGTCTGTATGAACTGTGTCCAAAGCAAGCGTACTACGGAAGCCGATAGAGCTTTCACTCAGCATACATCCCACTGAATTACTTCCTTTTGACAATATCTGGAGCATTGATTGAAATTCTAGAAATCTGGGCTGCATTATTCTTCGTAAAATAATGTTTTAGGAAAACGGTTTCATAGCTGTTAAGTAAATCGTTACTTTAAATTATTATTTGTGAATATTACAACTACGATTCAATTGGATTGGATTTAGTAAAAAACATAGTAAATTCTACTCCTTTTAAAATTATGTACCTATATAACCCACAGAAGTAAAATATGGTTAAATAATGAAATAAAATTGATATCATTTTATAAGAATTTCAAGTAAATTTATTCATAATTATATCAGAAGTATAATGAAGAATCTGTAAAAAGATTACTCAATAATTATAACCTTTAACCGCCAGATGGCTCTTCTGCTTTGTTGTCTATTTAAATAAAAATACTTTATAAAAAATCAGGTATTTGCCATAGAGTCAGAATCATATTGTACTGACTAATATAAAACATTTTTTACAAATCTTTGATATGCAAGATATACACTACAAAAGACAGAAACGTTTAGATAGTGTAGGTACACGCATATACAGACTTGTTCCTTATTATATCCAAGAACATAAATTGGCATAATGAAACATCAAACTACGGTTGCAACAGCAAATAGCAATGTAGCAGGAACTACTACACAATTATCAGCTACGGATATGATTAGAGATACCGATATATGTATAGCCTTCGAATTGCCAACCCGAGCTTACAATTTGAGCCACAATCAAAGATCATGTAGTTGAATGCATAACTAATTCTAGGCAAGGTGACACACTTTCGACTGAAATTGACGGTTGTCGGTATCGGCAGAATGACTTTGGATTTTCATAAATAACGTATAAGATCTGAGAATGAATGAAATGATTCGTTTCGCTCAAACCAGCTGCGCTAAGGAGCGCGCTGAATCGCGCGATTTGATACGCGCCTCCATCAACTTGGTCTTTGTCAAAAGCCAGGCTAATAAAGTTTAGCAGATGTGATTTTCTAAACAAGACACTAACAAATGGCAACCAGTTGGATTGCACGATTATACACCGAGCAAACCAACGGCGATTTCAGTATGCTTTATCTACTTCAATGAATTATATAAGAGCTTAATCTTATGTTCTATTTTAAAACTATTCGCATTTTTTATTATTTTAATCTTAAGTTTTTTCTTTTTCAAATCTTATTATACTGGTTTTGGGTTCTGTTTAAAATTGTGATGAATTAAATTAAGTGAACATATAATAAATTATAATGTAGGTATTTGATAATATGAGCACATGCCATTTTTCGTGAACGGGGCGTTTTGCACCTAAACAAACCCATATAGCTGGAAAACATTTTTCTTGGCAAATGTGGCGACCTAACCAGCTAGAACATCTACCCTTAATAGTTTTCATATCTTTGCTGCCAATGTAAAACACATTTTAAACGTAGACCCCTTTTTGCGTAGGTACAACCTACACATTTTCGTAATTCAACCTTTCTTCTCAAAGCAACCAGACTCAGAGTAAATAAATACCTTAATCAAACAAGAAAATGTCTCGAATAATGGTATGCTGTTCACAAATTTGAAATTCAAACATGGATACTCGCATCGGTATGTGAATGATTTAGCAACACAGATTTTGCAAAAACAATTCGGTCACATTTTGTTTGTTCTATCGCCACACGATCGCTATCAACCAGATTTTTTAATGGATGCTGCGATTTGTAGTCCATAGCTTGGATTCTTTAGTTCTACAACATTTTGAATTTGACAAAGAAACTTGGCTGCATCATTAAAACGCATTGTAGCGAATTTAAAATTTTCGAAAAGCGAATTCGTCAATCGTAAAACAATTCGATACGCGTTGGAATTTGTTGTTTGGGCTTCAATTCAATTTCTTCGTCGTCCGAGCCGTTCGCGTGAATTGGGTCGCGTAAACGGGTCCGCCCTTTTGGGACCAAAACGTTATTTTTTTCACACAGATTGCGCGTTCTTTGATCTTCAGAATGTGTGCGTTAAGCGTTTCCTACGCTTTGTGCCGACGCTGTGTGTGTCTTGTACAACCGACAACGCCGTCTCGAACGACACCCAGCGGGAAGTAAAAATGAAGCAAGAACGATTCGTGATGATTTCCCTTTTTTCTTGCGAGTGCTATAAAGAATTTATATATTATTAAGTCTCAAGAGGACTTCATGCGCAGATTTGTCTTGACCTTGTTACTTCTTTGACTGATTCAAAGGGTTCCGCATATTTTGATATATACCAAGGATTAATATAGGGTTGGTGGCATTTTATTCAATTTTATATATCAAGTTTCGTGAATTTAAACATATCTAACTAAGACAGATACTACTAGTTTGACCCTATATCATGTTTTGTTTTTTACTACAGATAAATATCTACTAATTACGAACGTTAAGATCGTGGTTAAGACATATTCATGTGCTGACAAATAACACCAGTAAATAGGTGAAAATAGACTCATTGTGACAGTGGTCACAGCCAAGTTATAAAGCTTTTCCTAGTTCGTACCTAGTTCCAAAAGTTCAAAGTTGCACTTTATAACTGCTCTAGTTGTTAACTCATCAAGTTCTAAACGAGCAAACAGTGCTTCGTGCCAAATATTCCAGGCAGGTGTCTAATCTAGAGAGAGCGTGGCGTGTCGAGTAGACTCTCGTTGGAATCTCGACACAGTGTAGGGCTGTGACGTCACTTCAGCTCAAGTTAGTTGTTTCAAGTTCGTTCTCGTTTTTGCAGAAGTCAGTTATTTTACTTTGAATTCGGTAACTTAAAAACATTACATAAAAATAATAATTCATAAATTAAAATATATTTTATGTAATCATTTTCTTTCATAAACATTCGGTCTAGTTCTTGTAGACAACAAAATAAGTTTGTGAATAGTATGATTGTATATTATGATCTAGTAATGTGTTAGCATAATTGAAAAAATTCAATTGTTTTTATGTAGGTATTAAATTTATCCCTAATTAAGTAGTATTATATTTCAGACTCGATATTTAATTCTGCTCATACAGAAGATAATGCAATTCAATGTAACAAATTACTATCACAACATTATTTTGTATAATATTTCATGCGTTCGAAATCAAAAAGAGTGCTTCTTCTATTGCATTATTTGTAAAATTTTAACTTTGAAAAACGTAACACCTACAATATAATCACAGTATTTTTCATGGTAAATGAACATAATTCACAACGAAGACTAGTTTCCTGTTATTTGGATACGATAATTTAAACTGATCAACAAACTTGCTCTAAGAAACGTTTTGATATGGTTCAAACTTTTTGTCCCACAGTTCATGTCGGGACATTTTTATGCCGGATTAGTTATAGTCTGGCATGAATTGTAGAGGATATTCAAGAATTCGCTTAAGTTTTTACAAACTTTAGATATCGGATAACATTTTTTCTTACAAACAAATTTTTTATAAGTTCTGCATACCGAATAGTAAACTACACATATTTTAAAAGATATTTATTTTCAAAAGAGGTTAACTAGCATGTTTTGAGATTACTAAGCCAAAAATATCATTATCTATTTAGGTATTTGAACGACCTTCAATAATTATAATCTATGAAGCATTTTATTTTAAGGGAAAAGTTGGAGAGCTGGTTGGCTTCAACCATGGCCCATTAATGACGACGGGTCTCTGTTTTTGAAGGGGGCCTAGAGAATATTCCACAAAGATACTAGAATGCGCAACTCTCAAGGGCTAGTTAGTGGCTAAAGTAAGTTCAGGCCTAATCTAAGGCCTCCAACATGGTTCAACGACTGTTATGCTTCGGTCACTAACGTTATAAGTGATCGAAGTTGTTATGATAATAACCAGTGCCAACGGTCCACTGTATACAGTGACTATTTAGGTATATGTTAAGATATAGTCTAGAAACAGTAAAAATCTGATTATTTGTTTACTACTTAAGCTTAATGCAAGTCTGAACAGTGTCCACGAATGCGGTCTAGTAGAATTAAACATTCGTGTACAGAGCTCGTTACTTTTGCAGCAGGAAGGCGTGTGGAAGTGGCACTTCGTAAACTAGCCTTACAGTTCCACGAGCTGTAAATACAGAAAGTTATGCATGCATTCTCACATCGATTAACCAGATAGTTAGTTTTCTAAGCCTTAGCTTATCAACTTCCTGAAAATCAAATTCTTCTTCCACCAGTTTTGGTACACCTAGATCTTATGTAAAATACTAGACTTACACTTCACACTTCTCCTTCTTACCTAAAAGATCGTTTTCAATATTTACACCTTACCCATGATCGGTACCTTCACTCCACCCATAATCTTTTGCTTAGTACTCCTATCCACTCTTCCTCCTTCTACAAGAAATCCTTCTCTGTAACTGCTGTCCGTCTTTGGAATTCCCTTCCCTTAACTATCCGTCGCTCCCAGTCAAGTCAGTAAAATTATTCTACCTTGGTAGTCTTAACAACAACCGTTAATTTGAAATATTTCTTTTAAACTTAAATTCCTAATCTTGTATATTATATTAATATTTGTATTTATTCCTTGTACGTGTAGGTATAATATTATGTAATTATTACTTATGTAGTTTATCTTATTTATTTTATTGTCTGTGCACCCTACCCTTTTCACACTGATTTTTATGTCCTCTGCCCAAAGGTTGTCTGGAAGAGATCGCTCTATAGCGATAAGACCGCCTTTTGTACTACATGTTATTTCTTTTATGTCCTAATGTATTAATTTATTTGGTGTGTACAATAAAGAGTATTCTATTCTATTCTAGACTTCGCTGTCTGTTATGCTGTCAATTCTAACTCAATAGTTGGAAATTTAAAATTTAGTTTTGGAGATCAAATCATCGAAAGAACGGTTGATGAATTTCACCATCTATTCACATATTGAAATTATATTGGATTCAATGTTAAAATTTTAAAAACAGTATTAATTTTAAATAGCGTGAAAGGGACTCGTGCTTCATATCTGTCTGTTTATGTATATCCCTTTACTATACGTTGATTGACCCTTTCTAATAGCGTTGATATCTACGTCAGAGTATGATCCAGTATCTAATTGAAACTTCTTTCAATCCATCATTTAACAGGCTCATCTCCGATAAGTCATCACTCATTCCAATTTTACGTGCTTGTTCTTTCAGGACAGCATGAAATAAAATGACCGATTCTTGTTTGAATTTTGTTTTTTTGATGACATGGAAGTAATAATAGATTTTGTCGTATGGTGTGCTATTGGAACATTATCTGAAATTAGTGTCGCTGTTATAGGATAGGATACAGATGCTTAATGTGTCTATAAAGTATCGTTTAGATTTTTTTTTCTTTGAAGTCTACGCTATTCAGAATAACTTTAAATGCAGCTTAACGGCAGGAAGACCTTTAGTTTACTAATTATATTTTAAGTAGTTTAACTTGCAGCTTTTATAATTTTAAAATGTAATTTTCATATTTTATGTAAATGCATGTCATAAATAATTATTATATTAACTGTTTACATATGATTGTAATCATAATTACTAAAATTATTAATATTTAACAACTTTAGCCAACAGCGGCCACATATTTACTAATAGAAGAAAAAAACTTCGATATGTAAAAATGACTGCTTCTCGTTGAGGTCATAAATAATTGCAGGACCGTCGTATATTCCAACTACAAGACTCACCTCCATACCTCTAACATAAAAAAGCGTTTCTTGGGGGTCCCGTAGCTAGGGTCGAATAATATTTCATTATGTTCTGTGAACGGTTTGTATTGGGAACCATAATACGCATTCCGCGTGGGGTCCTTCGGCTCAGGTGACATAACAGCGTTACTAATTTGGGCATCGATTGTAGGTACTGAACTATACAATGCTAGCGAATAGTGCGTAAAACTCTACAAATAGAATAATGTTAAATTAATTCGATTCGCTCATACCGTGCAAACGGCTGTTCCTTTACATAATTTAGGCTTTTATGTTATCGCAATACCGAATGTGAATGTTGATTTTTTTTCATATACCTATCATTTAAAATTTAAAATTTATGTATTGCTTTATAATCGTAATATCTGATAACATGAATAAGACGTTTTTATGCAGTATCATAATATTCTGAGGTTAAAAAGACCTCAGAGAAGTCTTATTTGTATACTTATTTGATCTTCATCAATTCAGCAGGTATTCTGATTTCAGTATTCTTGTTAAAATTAAGCGTTGTTCACTGATTTTAAAGCTACAAAGGATCTTTTTGCGCTAATGAGTTAAAAAAGATAAATTACCTTTATTAGAGTCACGACGTGAGGTAAAATATCCTGATATCTGTTCAAACGAGAACAAAAGATCAAATCCTGAGGAACATCGCATACTTTTACGTCGGTTGAAGCAATCGTTTAGTTCTTCTCATATCCTTCATCTCATGCCTGACAGCACACATGCTGTGCGCTAATTTTTCGCTCGTATCTTCAACACTTCCAACGCTGGTACACAAAGGATGCACCGTTACGAGTGTCAAAAGTGTAAAAATTGATGACAACAACCTTTTATTGGGGTCTATTGTCTCGAAGAACGTTTCTTTGTCTATTATAGATATAATAATGGCAGTGTTTAGCGTCACAGCTTTTGTTGTTTCCTAAAATGAAAAGACTGAATGGAACGCGTGGCGTGCGCTCCAAGACACTTTTGAACGATTTTCTCGCATGATTCTTGAATTACCTGAGAAAATTTTGAACAATAACATTGTTGCTTATTTCGCTTGTTCTTAAAATAGGCATGCATGTCAGGTACAATGTAATGAATGCTAGTGTTCTGTTCGATGTTTACGGCTCCTTCAAGCATCGTGAGTATAATTGAAATGCTCAAGGGTTATCGACTTAAAAACTCAAAAAACTTATCATAATTATGACGCACAGACAGAAGAGTTTCACTTTCAATAAGTATACAGAAAGATATAAAGATAAAAATGTAGGCAAAGATCCGTACCATAAAAATCAAGTTATATAATAATTATGTCGGTGAGGCCACAAATCTCCAGTGAAGGTCCAGGGACGGACCTCTTTATTCTACAACGCTTGTCCGATGCAGAGGTTGGCATATAATAAAATATATCATATTATATTTAGATGAAGAAATTGTCAATAAGGGAGAACAGATGATTATTGATCACGTAGTGTTCAAGTAGGTACTTTGGAATATTGATGTGAATGTGAGGAGAACTAGAAATATATATATCATGGTGCAAAGTAAAATGAATATTATTGAATAACCAACTCGATAGAATACCCCTTCTGCTTTATACCTATACTTTTGAAGAATATTTATACTGTTTCCATTATTACACTTGGTGTTGCACTAAAGTTTTAAACTACGTACCTAATGCATATTTTCAATTTATCGTCATTTTAAAATATTTTAAGTAGCTTCTTAATAAAACTTTCTTTTAATAACGTTCTTAACTATTTAAAGTAAGTATATCTGGGCAGCATGTAATTTTCTAGTATTATGTCTCATACTCGGTTTATCTGTCCATACTATCGAGATTGTCCACATTTAATGCTTTCGTTATGCTTCTTATAAATCACAGTAGGTACGACTAACTTGAATTGGTAACACTGGGAAGCTAGTTCACACTCAAGTTCTCGAGTTATGAGGAACGAGTTCTTAAGGAAATGCGTGCAGCAAATCATAGGTTACTCTTCAACGCCCCGTGCGAATGTTTGTTTTTGTAGAATGTCGATTCATTTCTTGATGGCAGAATCTGTTTAGAAATATGTACATTTTTAAAGAGAAATAACTTATGTCCATTAAATCAATAAGCACTATTATATTGATAAGTAAAAGATAAGTAATATTAAATAAAAGAGTATACAAAGTGGGTCTTGGAGACAACTACCTACATTTATTACGGGGATTAAAATTAATAATAATGATCACGATAGTTTAAAGTTTTGCGTATACCAAATATTTTTCCTAGCTTCCTACTATAGCCCTCTTACTTGAGTCAGTTGCCAAACGACTAATCGTATTCCGATTGCAATGAGAGCCAGTCCGTTCTTTCTTCCTTCCTTCTGGGCCTGCATTGCATTATCCTTTAGTGTCACTGATGTCCATAGGTGACGATAGCCACTTACCATCAGGTGGATCGTCAGCTCGTTTGTTGGCTATTCTCATGAAAATCAATTAGAATAATTTGATTGAACCACGATAAACCTAATGAAATTATTTGCCAACTGGATACAGTTAGCAATAACTGCCTCCGCTACGATTGCGCAAATGTTAAAATTATACATATTTAACCATATTTAAAACAGAGTTAGACAAAAAATGTGTATGTCAGCTCCAACGCAAGACTGGAGTTTACTCCTTAGTAAGATGGTAATAATCTGGTCAATTTTAAAATTAAGAACACTAATTAACAAATAGGTAGGTACATATAATATAGATTAGTAAATATTAGGTACATCACTTTACATTACCGCTCTCGATTATAGCTACAGATATTTTAATTCCACCAATAAAATATCAATCACGCGCAAAGTATCTCTTTAACAAAGCTGATTACATAGCCATAAATGACTTTTTAGAGAAGCAAGATTGGTCGTTTATTATAAATGATAACAGTAGTAGCACCGAAGATGTTATCAATATTTTTTATTCAATAATTAATCAATTTATACAAATGTATGTCCCACAAGCCCGTTGCCATGGAACTTATGTTTATCCCATTTGGTATAACAGTTCTTTAATTAATCTAATAAAAGAAAAATTTAAAGCTCATAGAAACTGGAAGCTTTATGGTAACCCTAATGATTATGCACACTTTGCAGAGCTTAGGACTAGGCAAAAGAGAATGCAGGACGAGTCCTATAACTCATACATCAAATATTCTCAGCAAAAAATTAAGAGTAACCCAAAATTTTTGTGGTCATATATAAAATCTAAAAGACAAAGTAACTCTGACTATCCTCAACAAATGTCATATGCTCATAATATCCTTAACACGCAATCAGATATTTGCTCGGGGTTTAATAACTTTTTTGAAAGGAACTTCACTAAACCCGCTGATCAGTACCCTCCTAAGTCAGACTACGAGGTTTCTCATAATAATATTATACACGATATTATAGTTTCTAAAGAGGACATATATGAATTAATTAAACTTGTTGACATAAAAAAAGGACCCGGTTGTGATCATCTCCCGCCTGTGTTTTTTGTGAGGTGTGCTCAGTCATTATCACTACCTATTGCCTTAATTTTTAATAGGTGCTTTCGAGAAGGTTATTTCCCTAATATCTGGAAAAAGGCACACATCGTACCAATACATAAAAAGGGTCAAAAAACTGAAATAGAGAACTACCGTCCTATATCTATCTTAAATGTGTTAAGTAAGCTATGTGAGAGGGTTGTTCATGCACGTTTATATCCTATAGTAGCCAAGTCAATTCCTATGGAGCAGCATGGATTTATAAAAGGGAGATCTACAGCTACAAACCTAGGAGTATTCATAGAGCATGTTACTAGCGGTATGGACGGTGGTGCTCAAGTTGATGTGATCTATACGGACTTTGAAAAAGCATTTGACCGTGTAGATCACATCATACTTTTGCGCAAGCTCCATGAATTGGGTATTCGTGGCAATCTCCTGAGATGGATGGAATCCTACTTGCAAAACCGTTCACAAGCTGTAGTTGTAGGTGGCTATCGTTCCAATTTTATTAACGTTCCTTCTGGTGTGCCTCAAGGATCCATTCTAGGACCCCTTCTTTATGCAGCCTATCTGTATGATGTAGGCAAGTGTTTGCACCATGCACGTTTTCTTATGTATGCCGACGACACAAAAATATATATGCAAGTTGCAACTATAGCCGACTGCATGAAACTGCAGGGTGACCTCGACAGATTAGGATGCTACTATATTGACAACCGCATCTCTGTTAATATACATAAATGTTCATTTATTTCCTTCACTAGAAAAAAACAACCAATAAACTATGTATACTCAATTAACAAAATAAAACTAAATAAAGTAAGTAATATTAAAGATCTTGGCATTCTTATGGATTCTAAATTAACTTTTTCGGACCATGTAGATTCAATTGCCAATAAAGCGTACAAAAATCTTGGATTTGTGTTAAGAGTTAGCCGCCCCTTCACTGATATAGGTTGTCTTAAGATTTTATATTACTCATATGTGCGAAGTATCCTAGATTATTGTAGTATTGTTTGGAACCCCCAATACGTAACTTACATTCAAAAACTGGAATATATACAATCTAAATTCATAAAACATTTAAATTTTCGATGGCACCTTAATTTTAATTTTAATTTTAAAGATTATGAGGAGTCATGCTCTCATCATCATCTGATGACTCTTGAAAATCGACGTATTTTGACTGACATGTCCTTTTTGTATTGCGTTTGTAATGGCCTTATAGATTGTCTGGAACTTTCTTCTAAGATACTGTGTTTCAATGTCCCAAAAACTCGTACGAGACATACACGAACAAACCTATTCACCAGTCAACATAAAAATACAAAATATGCTCAAAACTCATTAGTCAATCGACTGCATAGCAAGTACAATAACAGATTTAGTAACATAGACATTTTTCACAATAGCAAAGTAAACTTTAAACAACACGTAGTAGAAGTACTCAACAAAACAATTTAAATTATTATAAATATTATACTGTAGTACATATCAATGTATATGTAGAATATGTACATTCTATATTTGTTTAGCATACACACGCGCACACTATTCACACACGCACCACACACACACACACACACACACACACACACACACACACACACGTACATGCGCGCACACAGACAAGACATACACGCACGCAAATATATTTAGCGACTGTTATTGTAAGTAGTTAATAAGTAAAATGTAAATCCTTAATTGGCTTTCATATTTAACTTACAAGTTTTATATCTGTAAACATATTAAGCTGTGGATTTTGTAAAATAAAAAATAAATAAATAAACAAAATCGGATTGATGATTAGTCCAGTTTTGTTATTTATTGTCCACTTAATATTAAAAGTAATGAAAGTGAGTGGCATGCAATTTTAAGGTTTAAGATCATTTATTTATCAAAAGATTTTACAAATCACTTACTGAGAAACAAGAATTACATTCATTTAGATAATTAACATTTAAAACATTTCGTCTAAAAAATTAGTGTTCTTTATTTTAAAATTGACCATTTAATTTTTGTATTGTTTATTAATTTAACTTCGCATTCCAACAAAAGTTCATAAAAGGATATTAAGCCTCTGTAACGCTTCAAACATTTTTAATATTGAAACACAAATGTGACCGAGATTAAAAATTGTTCATATGAATTCATATTCATACCAACTGTAAAACGAAATTAAAAAATTAATGAGATCAATAAATAACCCAAAGTCCAATGATTCGTGGAAGGCTTTAGCAAAACAAAGATTAGGAATCGAAATACTATTAATGACTAATCGTGGTAAGATTAAAGGAAATATTTGGGTTGCGGGTAAGGATTTAGATTTTAATGATCCTAAATCATCCATTCGATACTAGCTGTCGACATTCTCAGAAACCTACACTAAATTATCATAACGTCTCCATACTACGACCTAAATTATATTTAGACATGACAACGAAATATATTTGCTCTGAGCATCGTAAATTCTGTATGCAAATTTCGCGCATTTTTACAGGTATTCAAGGAATGGTTTCTAAACGAATGTTTGGGACAATCATCAATCGACACGCGAGGTATTCACGTCCAGTCGGAGTCCAGTCTTCGTCTTTAACAGGAAATCATGGCATTTACATAATGCATTCGAATGTCTAACGAAATTAAGTGCAGACGGCCTCAAGATATTTTCGAGCGGCGCCAAGTAGGACAAAAAGTATACATATTTCCTTTTCTCGAGTGCTTGGAGGTAAGCGCTTAATCGTGCTAAATGGCCATCTGGACAAAGAAGCTCAGTAATACTTCCTGTCTAGATAACATTCTGTTAAGATAGAAAAATTCATACATTATGTTATATTCTTGCTTTCGTCAATATAAACGCAAAGTTGAAATAACACTTTTGTGTTTGTTGATGACGATGGTGTCATTTCTGATGCATCTTATGGTTCCAATGGAAATAATGACGATCTAATATTACTTAATAATGAGTGTTTAATCCCAACGCCAAAGACAAACTCCTATAACCCTAAGATACTTCTGCTTTCTCTCGATAAACAAAGTTTCCGAGAATTAAAACGTATTGGAAACATTGGTGAAATAGCAGATTAAAATTTCTACAAAAAAGGTATTATAGCGAATCCGGAACTGACAGCCGCCGCTTCTACAAACAACCTACAAAGTTCTCAGAAATTTAAACATTGAGCCCATGCTTTTTATCGTTGATCGTGAGTTTTGTTCGTTCCTATTTTTCTTGTTGAAAGATAAAAGATAGCATTGGTTTAGGTAGCGGAAAAATGCACCGCTCTTCAAGCGCATAAAATGTGTGAACAAAGATATCTTTATGAAAGATCTCGTTTTGCTAACAAAAAGGTATGGTGAAAATATGATAAAAGTATTTGGTATCGGGGATCGAAAACTTGTTTGGCTCTTAGCCAACTTTAAGTAACAAAATATGTATTGTCCTATACAGAGACGGAAATATGAAAACTTCGAATGATATTATTATGAACACTTGATGCGCATTGTAAGGTTTTTAGCCGTATTGGCCTGGCTTACTACTGGCCCTAATCTCATGTTGGCATACTTGGGCGACGTAAGAGGCGACGGAAGCCAGCCTGCTTACAAATATTAAGATCTTCCAACACTTGGAAGTGAATAATATTATTATTGATTTTTCCATGAAAAAATTTGTTGGAGTAGACTTTTGGGTGCCATAGAACTTCCAACACTTTCATTGGTGAATAAGGAATGGATCGGCTTCAAGTCTTAAACGCACCGGTGTTTAAATTGGTTTAAGGAGAATAAATTGGTTTAAGCATTACTTTTCTCAGGGTTACTTCACCTCTAACTCTAAATGGCCTCGTAACTACACCTCGTAACTCGTAACTACTTCAATTAAATTCCTAAACTTTCAACAGATATTTTTACTATCATTCGAACACATAGTTGTACCCAATTCAATACCGAGTCCTTAAACTTATCCTTTCGTTATCGCGGCATGAGTGGACCGTTATGCAAGGCCACCCACGTTGTGTAAGGTATTGTTCATGTACTGTGGGAAATGTACAAAGGCCAAATGCTTCCCGTCAATGGTCAGTGTTAAGTGATAAGTTCTTGTACGATCCATGTGTTGATAGATGACTCTATATTCCAGATGATAGTGACTTTGTCTGCTGAGGAATCCTGGGTTCGATGGAGGACATTTATGGCTTCAATCATCCGACATGGCCTAACGACTATTATCCTACGATAACAACGACAAGACATTAATAATAATAGATAAATATTTGGTATCGTCTTAAAATGTTGTCAAAAGAGGTAATAAAGTAATTGGTTTCTTCCAGTCTGGTATTGAACCCAAAACTTGGCACAAAATAAAGGGGTCGTTATTCAGTTAAGTTACATTTTTCTATTTGTATTGCCACCAAACTCAAATCGATAAACTCTTAAACGAATTAATTGAATAACTCGTAAATTAGTTAGCTTCAGCTAATTTTTATTACCACCATAAAATCAACAATAGTCCATCTCATCTAATTTATTCCGTCATAAAACAATATCTCTTAATGCAGACGATATCATAGACAGAAATAGAGGCCTATAGTCGCGTACAAAGCAGTCTCGACATTTATTGGTTATAATGAATTACTCATAGTATAGTAAATAAACACATGTCCGTAGTACTTAAGGAACCAGACGTCACGTCAATCTGATGATCCCTCTAAAGTTAAACATATGCTGTGGGCGTGAATATTCGTATTATAACGTAGCCCCTACTATAGTCAACCCGATTATATTTCATTTAATGTAGAAGTTTAACTTACTGATTTTAGTAGGATTTTTAGATGGACTGAAAAGAGAAATATTCTTATGATTTTCTCTATTGTTTATTTAATGCAGGTACGTATATTTCATTCATTTATCCTAGTATTCCAAAATGCAATTCAAAGGATTTTAATGGAATGCATAACATTTCTGATGACGTAGTTTGTCACTGCAGCCTGCTGCAGACACCTGTGTCTGCAACCTATATTTTTTATAAATGATGTAAAAAATAGGATTTGAACTTTTCATAGTAGATTTGTTGACTAATCAAAACATTGCAACAAGGTGCAAACGAAGAAGTTTAATCTATTTAGGTTCGAGAACCCATAGTGTCTGTTAAAATAGAAGGCAGTGTAATTGTGTAACCTATTTATCAAAGCTGAGTTAGTGGGTGACATTGAAGTGTATAACATATGGCATATTATTATTGGTGAAGCTTCGCAAGTGTAGGTTATCATTATAGTTAAATTAGGTGCTAAGTAAATTATTATAATTTGATCACACCTGATGTAAAAACTATTGAAACTGCTTTCTTTGGAGTGAGGCACGTAATCACGCTTCTTAACCACATGTTAATGCTTTTAGAAGAAAAATAAAATATAATGTGTTATTCTTCGAATAAAATTCAACAGAACGAATCTAGTAACAGTTTATATGTACGTATGGTCACCCTTTAGTACTGTTCTGTAAATAAGAGAATGATGTAGAATAATGTACAAGTACTTATATTTACACCATACATTAAATCCCCGACTAACATTAGCTATGAGTAACATAGACAAAAATTATTAAATCATGATGGTTTTAGATAGTCACGATCGGAGTCGAATAGCCATCAAGGCGTCAAGCACATTAATAAGGTATTTGCAACAAATATAAAGAAATAAATAAAACGACGAATATTTCAGTAAAAACATTTATTTCGAAGGCATAAATAAAAGTCTTTTTAACTAATAGAAAAGGGTATAAGTACGCAGTCGTACATGTAATACACAAAATAATTTTATTTTTAGATTTTATTTCCTCTCGATACCTACATTCGGTTATTGGACATATTGGACATCGATACGGTGAACCCACAATTTGTGTTCCCAGCGAATGATTTAGTAAAAAGCATACAAAATCGAATTTATGCCTCTTCGGGGACTCCTCGGTGGTGTCCATTACCCGATATCCTAGTTGATTTATTAACATTGTCTCGGCGCGAATAAGTATATAAAATAATAAATAATACTGTGAGGTCCGAGTTGTAATGAATTGTGGGTGGCAACTCGGGACTCCAATTGTGCTAAGTTTCGTGGAGTGTCCTGATCTTAACAACAGATACCTATTTCAAAAAGTGATGACCTGAAACTGAACAATTAAAGGATCAATTATGGGTGAACGATTTAATTATATTATTTTACTCGTCTAAAGTAATAGAATATTATTTTACAGTTTGTATATATCGCTGATTTCGATGGGCGATGTTAGCTATAGCTATACCATTAGGTGGTTTTCTGGCCATTAATGTTAGTCTTAGTATTTAATATCTTAATGAAATAAATGCATAATTTTCTGAATTGAGCAGCCAATGTAAATTATAAAATAAAACCTACCTGTGTAAATATTTGTGCGAAGAGTAGTTCGTTGTACCTACAAGCAACATTCATAGCACACATTTGCAGCACATTTTTATGCAGCGTCTGTCTTTTGGCAACCCTGTAGCCTAGTTGGTAGACCCTGCCTGCAAAGCGAGGGGTCCCGGGTTCGATTCCCGGCCGGGGCAGATATTTATGTGATAGATAAATATTTGTACTACTCGGGTCATTGATGTTATTGTGATATGTTCTATGTGTAGTCTATGTCACCAACGATACAGGTAAATAACCTTCTGCGGGGGTATGAGTGTGTAGAGATTATTTATTTTACCTTTTACTGCGGAAAACATACCCGACTCATAAGATCTAGATTTCTCATCAATTAATATAAATAAGTTAAAAAGTCCCAAACTGTCCCGTATGGCTTCAAGCACATGGAAATACAAGTTAGCTTTAGGCAGCTTCTACGATAATTCTGCTATCACGCGACTTAAGACTTGCGGCTGTGCCTTATTGGGTGTGCGGCTATCCGCTGAGATATTGCCTTTTTCTTTTTCAAAATGGCAGTCACAATGCTAAGTAGTATCCTTTGTTCCGATATCGAAAGATGATATTGTTGAATTAGTGAATTAGATAGTGGAATGTTTTTTATGCTTAAGATTTTCTGTTTGTTATCGTTCTTGTTGTGGGTACTTAGTACAGTTATTTAGTAACCACATGCTTGTGTTAGTTATACTTTTTCTTCAGATATTTTTTTCCTTCTTATAACAATTCATTCACAAAGGTGGAAAAGAGACAAAATAATATAAAACGTATTTACCTATCATTTTTGGTGAGATCCATAATTTCAATCTCAAACAAATTTTTTAAAAGATCACGTGTCGTGTCTGTAGGAATGTCTTTTCTATTCATTTATTACCGACATCCATTTTTACGTAATTAGTTAAACCTTTTCATAAATCTGAAAATTTATATTTTTACAAAAATAAAGATTAAACCTCAAGCTTTTCAGGTTGAAGAACGATGACAGCATAAGATAAGACATTAAAACATTTTAATTCCTAGATTCATTTGTAACTTTGTAGCATAAATTATGAATAGCTCAACAGTAGAAACGGATTTAAATGGAGCAAACAGTACGAATTCACTTGACATTTAGCAGCGCACATTCATGCAATCATCTGATAAAATTCCGACATTTTCCTAGCACTAAATCCGACCCAGTTTTAAAAATAGCACCCACGCTTGAACTTGTGTCGTGACTGAGATTATGACAACTATGTATCAACCCAAAAGTTCACGGGTTTAAGACATGCGAGCGTGCACCATCCGTCAAAAGGCGACCTTACCCGTGAACTTAGAGCGTCGAAACAAAAGACCACACTTTATAAATGGAAGAAGCAAGAACTCTCGATGTCTGAGCCAAGCGGAACGATGTCGCCGGCTCTCAACGCGGCAAGACAGCTCTTCAGTAACAAAGCATGTTTATTGTCTGAAAACAAAGACGCCGGTTCAAGGCTTAGCGACAGAAAGTTGCATGCGATACAGCTATGCCAATTATCAACGTAACGTTGTTCAAGCACGCCAACGTTCGAGTCAATTTCGTGTCTTGAGAACTTGGCTTCTCTATGTTTATGATTGAGGGTCTAGTCGTTTATCTATGCAACGTACTGCTTCCTCTGTTGCACGTTTCGTTTGATCATATTTATTGTGCCTCCCTACGGTTCCATTACTTAACGGCGTTGTAAAGCCTCGTAGCATCTCATAAAGAAGCTCGTATCAAGAACACTGTGTTGTTCGTATCTAATCTTGCACCCGTCCCTGACAATGTTCTGTTCACTACCTTATATTTAGCGCACAATTAAGTCGATTCAAGTTAGGTTATCATAATTATCGCTTAATATAAACAAGTAATAGAAATTATTGAAGAGGGAAAGGGTCCATCCATGAGTTTAACCCAATCTTCATTAATCCCGATTGATTTTGTTGAATAGCACGAGGTATTAGATACCTCTGGTTCAGGCCCTCTACCACTGACCATGGTAATTCCAAGACATGTGGGCGTGCACCATCTAAATCAAAAGCCCAATTTACTAAGCGTTTAACTTAGCAAAGTTAGACCTTAGCGTCAGCTTTTAACACAGTTTTTACTAAGATAACTATATTGGCTAGATCTGTCCTTTTTCCTACATAAAAAACATGATCAAAATTTTATGATAACGAATAATTTAACCACCAAAATGATATATCTAAATATGCATATTCTTACCAAGCTACTCTTGAACAGCTAATTTACCTTGCCACTACATTAACAAATCGAACGGATGAAACAAAAAACTACCACCTTGAAATAGTTACACGTGAAATGTTCTTTACATTAGCAGGGACACGAATAGGATTTTTTAATGTCTTTATAAGTGCTGTCGGACATAAAGTTAATGAAACAGCCAGTTTTATTGATCTACCTGCACAGTGACACGGAGCTTGCCGCTTCTAACCCTACATTACGTTTTTCTTCAAATTATTTTCTGTCCTTCTTCAACCATCTAATTTACAATGGTGGAACAGAGACAACAGTATAAAAAGCCTAAGGATTAGGAGAAAACATTTCATTTCGAATGGACGACCCCCATCATTTGATAACTTGATGAGGTATTCTTAGCGTTAATCCATTAGGAAACGAAATATTTTCTCTTTTGCTTTAACTCTGAAATAAATTATGTTTTTCTGCTCAAAACGTATTTTGATTTGACCATGTCATTTGATAAAAGTAATCATATGCAACTGGCAGTAAAGCAATACAAATATCAAATAATCACAATTCATTGTCTAAAACTAAATCGATAACAATCAGTGCGCCATTTGGTGTGAATATTATCACGTTGCCCATATGATTAATATTAATATTTAATATAATAGATTTGTCAATTTCATCTCAATTTATATAGGGATCAACAAGCTGTCGCCACCCGCATTCCAGACAATTGACGCAATCATCGTCAATGAGATTTTGGGGTGGGTAAAACGGAATAATAATTGCATTGGCCACAACCAAATTATTGTTATAGTCACTATTCAATGATAATTCCATTTTGAGAGACTGCGGGCAAAGTTCATCCGAATAATTACCATTAGTAAGTCAAAAGCGTTTGCGTTATTGTATACTCGTAAATACATATATAAGGTATTGGTTTCATTAGCGTTTATTTGCTGCTGAAATAGGTATGACTGTTTAGATATATTTAAACACTACACATAGAAAAATCGACTTTTAACAGTAGGTAGGTTCTTTCTCTACTATCAGAACATTGCTGATGCCTTTGTTGATATTAATGTCCATGGGCAATGCTGACAATTTATTAGCATATTTACACAAAAAAATAAACAGATTTGAACTTGGGAGATTTTTTTAATGACATTAGGTATTGATAAAAATTGTACATAAGAATACTATGAACTTGGATGGTAAACAAAAGCTAAAATTGATATATTTATGTCTTCTATCCTAACGATCTCTGATAAAAATTGCTGCCGTAGCATTAAATAAGAACTTCTGAAAAATGGCAAACAGGAAAAAAACGCGCAAAATCGAGCATGAACAGTTTTCAAGGCTTTTTATAGTAATAATCCAACAAAGAACAATCCTTTATTCATCCAGCGATAAAAACGCACGGTTATAAATCAATTACTCATACAGATAAGTAATTTTTATCAAGTGTGAGCGCGCAGCATATAAATCAAACAGCCGTGAAAAGGTTGCGTCTGGTCATGGATGATAAAAAATAGATTACAAGAGCCGTGGATAAAATGAGGCGGTGATTGGGAACGGACTTGTTTGTATTCTTATTAATAAATCATCCAATAGATTTCTCGTACAGTCTATAAACAGCGAGGCAAGTTCAATATTAAATTTATTTCTCAAATTATTGACGTATTATTATCACAACAAAAATATAAAACTTTAAAATATTAAAATGTACTGCAATTGCGGCGATAAGATTATTTATGAATAAATAAAATTTATTTTAATTTAATGTGTAATTATAAAAAAGCAACGGCTAACGTACGTAGCTCAATATTAAAAAATCATATCTAACATTTATAATATATATTAATTAAAAGAGTTGACCCGAGAAAAACAAAAATTATACTTTATAAAAAAAAATCATCCGCTTTGTTTCTAACCTAACGATTACATTTTGTTCAACGGATTTGTCAGTACACCCAACGACATCTCTTAAAACCGAGAGAGTAAACAAAAATAACATTCAAAGGAACGACGATTTATTTGTAGCTAACCCCGAAATGTAGATAGGCTATATTGTCTCCTAAGATTTATACTCGAACACGCCGTAATCTCGTCTCCTGTGGGCGTGGACGCATTTGTTCAACGTGAAGCGCTGTGCAGTATTCACCCTTGTTATATATACATGTATAACAATTTCGGTTAAACATCCATGATAACTCGGGTCGGCCTCTATATCGTCGATAAGCGAAAATATGTTAATTTAACCGCAGCGAACCGTAAGTGATTGGGCTCCAAAGCTTTGACGTGTTTTGAATTCAAGTCATCGAACTCCTCCAAAACATAGAACCAATGTTTACGAATTGCAGACGGTAACAATAATTTACTAGAAACTCCCAATTGAGATATTCGTTTAGTCTGAAAGCAATAAGATTTGGAGAATTCATAACATCACGCGATTACCAAGAATTTACCCACGCTGGCAAGGTTATTTGCATTATTAGGGTTAAGGTGTATAAAGTACAGCTAGGAAAGTAGCAGCGTTGCTAAATATAAAAACCAGGTCAAATTATTCCTTAATTAAATACACTTTAAGATGCAAAATATAAGCTGGAATGAATGCCTTTCTTCACAATATGGCGCCACTAGAATTTCCATCTTTAATGAAATATTAAGGTTAACGTCGGCTATTTCATAAAACCTAATTTTTAATTAAAAAATAAGCAAACGGTAATTAATTTCATCTTCAGTGGCTACAATTACTTAAAAGTGAAATGGTTCGTAACAAAATTCTTGGATAAATGATTTTGTGGTTTTTGCTTAAACAGTTGCGTCAACTCATCTTTAATCACAACGTCGTCAAAATTGTACGCTTGTTTTAGCGATAATAATTAATAACGAAGATAGATGCGTGTTTTTTAATAGCCATCCAGATAAATTTAATTTGGATTTTCATTTGCATGCTTTTAAATATCAATCAAACTTAAAATAATGATAAGAATAATGATAAGAAAACAACTGGACTTAAAAAGAGAAATCCTCGTAATCGCTTACCTCTTAATAGCAGAGAGGTAAGCCCCATAGTGATAGCCTAGCGGTAGAACGTTGGTCTCCCGAACGAAGGGGCCCGAGTTCAAACCCTGGCACGCACCTCTAATTTTTCAAATATTATGTGCGTATTACAAGTTAATTATCACTTGCTTCGGTGAAGGAAAACATCGTGAGGAAACCTGCACACAGGAGAGTTCTCCATAAAGTTCTCGAAGGTGTGTGAAGTCTACCAATCCGCACTTGGCCAGCGTGGTAGACTATGGCCTAATACCCCTCACATTGTGAGAGGAGACCCCGAGCCCAGCAGTGGGACAATTATGGGTTGTTGCAAGCCCCATCAGACCGCTTTGACATTTCGATGAAACTAATTTAGGATAATGTTTAAAATGGCTTAATTTCCAAACGCCTTAGGCGTGTTGTTTTATTAGTGTATCGTTCGAGAATAATGAGAATGAGAATTTATAGTTGTCATTGGCGTGGCGTGATTTAATGTCTACGAAACTTGTGCATCCGCATTATGTTAATAGAACAATCAGGTCATTGGTTTGTTTTATGAGTTGAAAAGGGTATGTGGATGATGTGTCTAATAGGATTTTATTACTTTTTAGAGATATCTCCTGTTATAAAAGCCTTATAATATAAGCTTATTAGTGAGCTTGTACTCCTTGTTTCGAAAAAAGAAGGGTGTTATGAGTTTGACGTGTCTTTGTATCTGTATGTCTATCTGTGGCATCGTAGCTCCCAAACGGATGAACTGATTTTGATTAGGTTTTTTGATGTATGAAAGGTAACATTTGTAATTTAGAGTATTCTTAGCTATGTTTAGTGTAAATCAAAATGTCGGAGGTTTTTTAAATTTTAAATTTAAGAGTATAGACGAGTCTTATTTGATCAACAATCTTGGCATCATTTTTGTCTTTTGAAAAAACTGATATTTCTATTTTTGAACACAATTTGGAATTCAAATTATAAATAAATAACGCTTCACAGTTCACACTCATAGCCCCATACCAGGATTCCCTGTATCGTGGGTGCTATGGACAACAAACAGAGATAAGAGTAGATACTCACACCCAGACCGACAACAGAAATTCTAACTCATCATTCAAATTTCCGACTCGCAGAGAATCGAACCCAGGACCCTTGGCGCGGCGGTCCGGCACGTTACATGTCGTCAAATTACGACAAAAGATTCTGTAAGATATTTTACTGAATAAGATTCGTCTAAAAATTAACTATAAAGCCTCTAGCTTTGCTTCGCGAAACCTGTGTAATATGTCAGCTCACTCTGTCCTTGAAACACTTTCGATATAATCAGGCTAGAACATCGAAAGCCGTAATTATATACCTGGCTATTACCATCTGATAACCTATTCTAGTAATAGATACTTATAGCGTAACTATTATTAGACATGTTTTAAGCTAATTATACCAGCTTTCAACCTAATCGCTACTTTCATAAACAAACGGTGAATATTTTATGGAATCAATAGCGTTTCAGGCCGCATGAAGCGTTTTACGATAAAAATAAAATGATTACGTTCTATTCGGTCATTACTTTATTACTAAATATATATTTTTAGGTCAACAAGGAATGTAATGCTTCGCATTATATTTAGAATTATTATAGATTTTAAACTTAAGATTTTATTAATCAAATACTAATGCTATCAACGTGGCAAAATCCATGTCAAATACACAATAGCTTTATATAAAAAGTAAACAAATGAAACTATGTGTATTCAGTTAGTCAATTATTCTGAAATTTTTAGCTTAAAATTGTCTCTACTTAAATGATATCGGAAAGCGAAAATATTGCGCTGCTAAGGCAAAGATACTCGTACGAGTCATATGAGGTGGCAAAGTTGAAATTCGGAAATTTGTTTCTCCACTTGGTACCTACCCATTAACAACTCCACTTGGTACCTACCCATTAACAAAATATTCCAACGACACAGGAGGTTTTAAGAATAGTTTACGAATATTAATAGTGAATAGCTAAGGTTTTGATGTGACTATTGTGATACTAACACCTCGAAATATTGATGTTGCTGATAAGAACTGAAGATAGGAAAATTTTACTCATATTTTTAATCAAAAACCAATTATTCATAATTGCAATGCCACAATAATTGCCAGCTAAGGTTTTGATGTGACTATTGTGATACTAACACCTCGAAATATTGATGTTGCTGATAAGAACTGAAGGCAGGAAAATTTTACTCATATTTTTAATCAAAAACAAATTATTCATAATTTCAATGCCACAATAATTGCCAAAACGACATTTAAATTTATATACAAGCAGCTATTTTTGGTTCCAACGTATATCAGTAACCCGATCTTACGTTTAAGGCTGGTCTGTGCACCTGGGAAAAAGTGTACACATTTACATTCTCCCCGATCCAAGCCTGAGGCACTCTAGACGGTAGGAATGAGTAATGGCCATAATCCGCTTGTGGCGAGTCTTAAGCGAAGGGTTAAGGCTCCCGCTAGCTATAACTTTTATATTTATTACGCACCAACTCGCACGGACCCTGTAAATCCGCCATCCGGCCGAGAAATAATAAAATTCGACATCGCAGTGCGGTGCTTTGGGCTTGTTATCACACGCACACGTGGAAAATGATTAAGGTTGTCCCCTCATTTGTCGATACTACATCGGCTAAAAACGGCCGGTAAAATTAATTTCGATGAATTTGAAAATTTTATCAAAATAAAAATAAAAATGTAATTTTAGTGTAACTTTAGATGTAGTTGTTGTAAATGCATATGCTGAAAATGTTGAATTATAGAACCGCTTGCAATTTAAAGATTAATAACACAAATGTTATCAAAGTATCTCTCTCAAGAAACTTACATTCTAACCTAAACACCACACCGCTCATTTGTTGAAAAGGCAGTGATAATATCGTCTTTCGTTATTCCAATCGAGTTAATTTTATCCGAAATAGGGCCCTAAAGGAAGTTGTTTCACTATAGACGTCAAGCGATCACATAAAGAGTTGGTGCTACGAATATTCTAACGCTAGATTTTTTACAAATTTTACCACTTGATATTATTAAAACTTACCAGTTAGGATTTACAATAGAGTTACAATAAAATTTAGCTTCGTTGAAATAATTAAAAATATTTTGTATGTTAGAAAAAATTTACGAATACCATAGTAAGAGATATGAGTAAGTATTTAAAAAAAATTATCAATTGAGATACATAGTACTAACTATATCTACTTACGAGTATGTGAATCCTTATCTTAACTTTCCGTATCTTAACTTTTTTATGTTACACGACCCTGTAGCCTAGTTGGTACTACCAACTTGGTAGCGACCCTGCCTGCAAAGCGAGGGGTCCGGGTTCGATTCCCGGATTTATGTATTATGTGTGTCATCCATGCCACCCGCGACACAAGTAAAAACGTACTGTTGGGCTATGAGTGTGAAAGCGTTTTTTTTATTTTCCTTGGCATTAGATTTTTAGCTGCCACTCTTCTAAAATGCATCGATTTAAACATCTGTTTCAAGGTTAAGCATAAAAATATCTTTTATCGCTTCCAAGGTATCAGTTTGACAGATTAGTAATAAATATAGGGACTGGAAGCGACATTTGTCATTTTGAAAGATTGCGATCTGATTCAGTAGTTCCGGAGTTGAAGATACCAGCAAACTATAGACGGAGCTTTCCTTTTAACTTCAACGTGTTTGAGATAAAAATCGTTTATACTGGGGAAACAATACGTCAACACTAATTAGATTCTCTTAGTAGTTATTATTAAATGATCTAAACATTTTATTGATGTTAGAGAATGAACAGCTAAGAAGAGATGTCACGAAAGTGTAGCTTTTTTATTGTACTCACACCTTGAAAGTGAATATTTGAAGTATTCGAGAAGAAGTTACTTTGTGTTGAGATTTATGTTTAAAATAAAAATAGACGTCAAAGTTAAAAGTTTTGGGGAATTGTTAGGACTATGGTCGATTTGTGGTATTGACCTAAATTTTACATTGCAATAATATCAAGTTTCTATCGCAATATATGCCACCTAGTTAAATTCTTGTCAGCGATGTTAAGTATGAAGAATGTTAAAAATATGACTTAGAAAAAAAAATGGCCGTAAATTTAGACATAAAAATAACTTGAAAAAAAAAACGGATGAACCCCGTTCGAAGTGTCCTGGGTTCGATTCCCAGCGAGGCAGAAATTTAAATGATGAGTTTGAATTTATATTCGCGGTCTGGGTGTGTGTGCTTGTCTTTGCGTGTTTGTCCATGCCGTGGACACAGGGAATCCTAGCGTGAGGAATACGTTTATACTTATAAAAACTTTTCTCAATAATTCCTATATCTATATGTACGTGAGTTGTTTAAAAATATTTGGAGAGCCATCTATATATATAAAATTGAAAAGCGACACACCGCTGATTAAACAAAAAATCTCAGAAACTACCGAACCGATTAAGATGACATTTGGCAGGGAGATAGTTTATGCTAAGAAGACGTCCACTAAGAACGGATTTTTGGAAATTCTAACCCTACCCTAAGGGGTAAAAAAGGGGTACAAATAAGGGTTAGAAGACACTTTCATACAAACCAACTTTCTTAGTTTTAGATTTATACATTTGAAAATTTTTATGTAGGTTTATAGTAATAAACAAAAGTTAACTTTAATATATTTTTTTGGAAAATCATCCCTTAAAGGGTTAACTTACTGAATTGAACTTAGTAGGCAACTTCGTCATTTTTGAAGTTAAAAACATGAAAATTTACATAGTAGCTCCAGATTAGAAACAAAATTTGTAAGTATTATGTTTTTTTGGAAAATCATCCCCTAAAGGGTTAACTTAGAGTGTGCGAGTTAGTATGCCAACTTCGTCAGTTTTGAAGAGGGAGATAGAGAGGGACAGGGAGCGGGAGAGGGAGTGGGAGCGGGCGGGAGAGGGACTGGGAGTGATAGAGGAAGAGGGAGAGGGATATGAAGTGGGAGAAGGACCTTGAGCGGGAAAGGGAGAGGGATATGTGGTGGGAGAAGGACCTCGAGAGGAAAAGGGACAGGAAGCGGGAGAGGAAGAGGGCAAGGGGAGAGAGGGAGATGGAGAGAGAGAGGGAGAGGGAAAAGAAAAAAAAATGTTAATGTTGTTTACTATTCCAAACCCGCTCCCGGAGAAATGATCTGTGATTGTATCGTAAGTTTCAGTATGTAAATTCAACATAAATGAACCTGTTTTTAAAATTTTCTTTTGTAAGGGATACTAAATAATATGATAAGCATAAATTCCGCGAGCGAAGCTGCGGGCAACAGCTAGTTTTTAATAAACGAATATAAATTCAGCAATTCCACAAAATTCTCAACTGCGGCATGCGGTAAATACATATTTATTCAACACATTTAAACCTAAGTACAAGTATTAGGATCAGCATATTTCGGTAAGTCAAGATTCTCATTCACAATATTACCAAATCATTTCAAGTAATCGGCCACCATTGAAGTAAGACTTAACCACTTGTACTGTATATAAATTATTCGATTTCCATACACGATCCGTATCGTAGAGATTAAGTTATAAACATTTATAATGTATTCAAGGTATTTGTGTGGGCTGTGCGTATGGTACCTACATATTTTCATAATATGAAAATTCTATTTTTAGTATATTTGTTTAAAAATTCATAGAACAATCGGTGTCTGATAACGACTTCATATTTTTTTCTTAGTCGTCTTAATTTTTTTAAGTTGAATAACTAAATTGCAGTCATGAAGTATAATTCGTTTAGTAGAGATATTATATCATCACTAGACATCGGATCATATGCATTTGCATGTTTGCTTATGCAAATGTATAGAACGCAATTTTTTTGCGTTATTGTATATTTGAGTACTTTTTCACTGATAGTGCTTATTCACTATCGGAAAAGGTCCGTGGAAATCAAATGCTGTTCTATATAAGAACCCGGACCTTGAAAATATAGTAAAGAAAGTTAACGCAATCATCAACTGCACTGACGAGACTCTACCTGAAGAGGTTTCTGCAGAAATGGTGCCATATTTCAAGTTCTGCCCACTAACGCCAGTTGATGTAGTCTTTTTCAGCCTAAAAATTAATATTAAGTAACAAAGGTCATAAAGCTGTAGAAAATTTAGAAAAAATATGTTATCAAAATGATGATGAAAGGTGGAGACCACGCCTCGGAAAAGGAGCACAGGACGCCCACCGACCAGGTCTACTGACGACCTGAAGAAGACAGCGGGTATCCGCTGGATTCAGGAGGCTCAGGATCGGTCAGATTGGTGCTTGTAAGGAGAGGCATCTAGTCTGGCTGAATGTCTAGCAGCGGACTTCCAAAGGCTGATGGATGGATGGATGTTATCAAAAGAATTAAAATCACAAGAATTAGTATTTTGACTGTGCATATTTTGTGCATATCATATTTGCATGCATATTTTGCCATTTTGATAGGGCGTATTATCGGATGTCTAATCATCGCCATGTTTGAATCCGTCAGATATAACTTAAATAATTATATACCTAATTATACATTTACATAAATCATTAATTAAGTATTAATTATATTAAGAACAATCATTAAAATGATAAAATTTCGTATCAAATATAAAAACACGTAGTGCGTAAATGACATTAAAATTACATTGCTGATGATTATAATGTGATATTTTACAATATTATTTTGGTTTCACGTTGTCTCAGTTTTATTATAATGCGAAACAGGACTACTGCATACATCAAAATAATTACTACGCCCAACGCCGATATCGCGGTCCCACCTAAAACGAGTAACTAATTTAAAACTGTCCCAGGGAACAAGCGATATAAATGTGCGAAATTTATCCTTAAGTAGTCTATTCTCAATTACTTACAAAAAGTGACTTAAGTTGTTTATTTTTAAACCGATTTAAAGAAGTGGTAGTTCTCAGTTCAGTAACCTCAGCACATTTATGAACCAATTTGGATTTTTTTGGAGTTTTGTTTTTGGAGTCCTTCAGAATTGATTTTCATATTTAAGCCCGCGGTATGAAATTTATGAGGAGTAAAATCAAACTTTCTCCGTTACGTTATGTAATTCGTAACACAGAATCTAGATGGCGTTGGATGGCTGATCAGTAACAACGCCATCTAATGATAATAATAATCTTGGTACATCCTATTCTGATGATGTGAATAATCATCATCATAATTGTCATCGTCATCATCATCATCGTCATCATCATCATCATCCGTTGTTACTGATTTGACGAATGCAAACTAAATGGCGTTAAACTCCAGTCATGCGTCGGGTCGGAGCTGACACACACATCTTTTTTTGAAAGGACATATATTTTCAATTTTATAAAAATTCAGTCGTGATACTGTAATCCGTGACGAATTGAGGAAACTTCTCAAAGGTACACAAGGTGATTTTGATATAGGCTATATGATATTTGATATATCTATAACTATAATAATATCTTTACTAGCTTTCTGTTAGTCAAACGCCTAACTTAGATTACAGGGCGATTCGTTTTAGTTATTTATTGATTTAATTTACCATTATTCAATGCCTGAATACTATTAAGACCTGAATTCTCTTAACATATCCAGATGTAGGGTTATATACGGAGACTAGTAATAACTAGTCTAAATCTAGATCAGCGTAATGGTTTATTAAGGGGAAATTTTATCGTTTACTGGCATGACCGAGATTGTAAATAATCATAATAAATAACATACTGTATATACAGTTACTCACTTACACATACACGCATTCATACATACATACCTACTAGGGCTTGAATATCGGAATCTCGGAATCTCGAAATATCGGAATCTCGGACCGTGAAACCCGTAATTACAATTCCGATACTGAGTGATTCGATATCGTAATATCGGAATCAGTAATTTTTTTATTTTAATTTAAAAAAAATGATTTTAATGCGTGCCACAAGGTATATTGGCCACTAGGTCATAAAATTGAGCAAGTAAGTATAAATGTTTTGGCTGTGTAGGGAGGTAGAGTTAATATCGTTCACCGTATTAATGTTGTAAGTCTGCTTAGTCTACTGCACGAATAATGCGATACGGAAAAAATCTATTCCAAACATAATTTATCTCCTTAATCTCGGTATACCTAAGTTAATATTTTCATCATCTTCTGCAGATCATCTGTACGAATCTCTAGTTGCTGAGAATTCGCATCTAACTGTTAATGGCCATTCACCGCAGTTACCTCATTGACCATTGTATATCGGAGTTTCACATCTACAACAAAGGTTTTTAAAACCTTACGATGTCTAGACGTGAACAAAGCTACTGGACCAGATGGTATTCCAGCTCTCTCCAGTTATCTACTGTTTTGCCAAGCTTGGTTCGTCTCTCAATTAAGACGAGCATAGTGCCTCAGGCGTCGAAGCTTGTCAACGTGCAGTCCGTGCCCAAGAATGGCAATTGAGCTGACTCTGCTAATTAACGGCCAATTTCAATTACCAACATACTCAGGAAGATTATTATTGAACATTCGCCTCGTGGCATACCTAGAACACAATGATCACACACTCGTATCTGGGGCGAGGACCTTTAGAATGATGTAGAGGCGGTTGCCTTTATCCCTTGACATCTCGAAGGCCTTCGATACGGTTTAGCATGTTAGCCTATTGATCATGCTTCCTGCGTATGTCCTATTCCCTGGCCTGATCAGCTGGGTTAAAGACTTTCTGAGTGAACGTTCATTTAGAGTCGTTATCAAAGATTATTCGTCCCAAGCAACCTTACATCACATATTACAAACAATGCCGGACCTTCTCAGAGATCTTTTATCTCCAGAGCTCTATTCCTGCTGCATACCAACGATCTGGTCGAGCGATACCTGGCAAGCTTCCGACCAGTAACGACCAAAATACAGTCTGAAGAGAGGCCCGGGTTGAAAGAGTGAATCACTGCCTGAAGTCACCGAATAGGGCGACGCCAACCTTGTGAAATTCAACGCCACCAAAACAGAAGCATTTGTTTTGGCCCTACTTTTCAGAATGTATCCTTGAAATACTCCCACCACAAGAAATTGAGATATCCTTGAACCTTAAATTTGAGCGGTTTATTGAATCCAAAGTTAAGGCAGCTGCCAGGAAACTAGGCATCCTAGCAAATGTGTTGCGATATTTCAAGTCACTTCAGCTTTTATCCTTTTATAAAGCATAGCTTCTGCCGTACAGCTGTCACATTTGGTGTAGCTAAATTTCATCTATCAGTAAAAACTATTTTGCGATTCAAAAATCCTAAAAAAAATTAAAGTAGTGAATTTTTAACGCGAAAACCAAACCGAATTGAATAGATTTAGGTGATATTTGCAACGAACGGGAATAAAACAGTATTAAAGACGTTATTATTTCATTACTCTATTGATTAAAAACCTTTTTGCTATCCAATACGTCCTACTTTACAATATAAAATTAAATTTAAATTATTAAAAAAAATATTGTATAATTCCGATATTGATATCGGAATTCCGATATTAGCATCAAATATCGAAAATCAATATCGATATTGAAAACCTTCCGATATTACAAGCCCTAATACCTACACAAGTACAAATTCTTCCCCTCCCCACACAAGCTTTTTTTAATTCTATATATATTGTAGTTGTTGTAGTTTTATTGTAGTACTCTGAAAGAACATTTTAGATTCAAAAGGCATGCAATGCTGATTTTGATATAATATGTATGTGCTAATGTTTACTTTTGAAACTTGATTAAATTTTTATGCAAATATTTTTGACGTGATAACGTCTATTAAAACGATGAGCGCCGGGCGCATCTATGAAAAAATGTAGCGTTCCGCGAGCGAGAGAGCGGCAAAAGCGAGAGAGAGGCACTATCGGCTACGATTGGCGTATTGTAGCCGATGCCGTAGGCGATCGTGGTTGAGTGGAGCGGAGTGGGGCGGGGTGGAGCGGAGCGGAGCGGGGCGGATCGGAGCTTTGTCATGATGTTGTCACGTTAAACTACCGTCCGTAAACCGACTTTACAGACAACCATTTTTTATTTACACAGACACATAAAAAAAACTCTATGATCGAGTTTGCATAATAAAATAACGCAGTTTCACAGGATGCAAATCTTTTGAGATCGAATTTGATTGAATATTTACAATTTCCTAAGAGCCAAAACAGGTACCTTCAACTAAGCTCAGTCGATACATAGAAAGTTTATTAATATTTAGCTGACCTATTTTACCTACAATCGTAGAAATGTTCACTGGGGCAAATACACTGAGCAAACGATTCGGGAACTTTTATTGATACACGGAACACTCTCTTATATTGGCACTAAAAGCGAATAAAACGAAATGTGTGTAAAGGGTTTATTTGCCATTTGATTGTTTGCGATACGTTACCTTTGATAGGTTATCAGAATGCTCGTTGTTAAGTTACTATGAGTGGGTAACCTTAACTCAGATATTTATGAGTTTGATTACTTTTGGTAAATATTAGGGGAATCGTGTAGTTTAGTCATGATAAAATATTGAGCAGTCTCGTCATTTCCTATGGCTTTAATTGAGCAATGGGCTCATAGGGCACGAGTCTCTCATCATAACTGAGGCATCTTTTGTATTACAATATTGTTATATTGTCACTACATGAAAAAAAATTGGTCTGCAGTTTTATTTTCCAAAACTATATCTTAACTACTATTGTTATGAATATTATTTATTAATTGCTACAATGTAAACTAATTACTTTATAATGTCACGGATTATAATGAAGTATGTAATAAATAGGATCATCATTATCATACACAATCACTTGGATTGGTCATTGACCTCTCCACCATCCGTCCTGGAGCAGAGTGGTAGAGTAAGTTCCAGGCCTCCTATTACAAGGAAAGAATAACACCCTGTATTGAGCGAGTAATAAATTAAAGCTAGCAATACGATAGTGTAATTTATTTACCTTAAAAAGAACAACTGTTTGAAAATAATTGCATTGCATGTACCGTAGAAAATGTAGGCGGAAAAAATTCAGAAACTACAAACAGTCGATGGAGTTTCTGCCGGCGAAAATTTCGCTTAAGTGCTGTATTCGTTTCTCGCTTTTAATGTAAAGTTCTCATAACAGCCATATTATTATTTCTATGATATAAAGTGGTTTTAATAAGGGTAGTAGGAAATACTGGCGACACAGGTGTTTTAAAATTGTCTTTTAAAGCTGTTTCTATGTGCAAAATTAAATGAAAACTTCGTGAAACCAGAGGTTTTAGTAAACAAGCGAAGATGGAAGTGAAGGACAGTGTAAAATTCAACGAAATATTTGAGAAAAAGTGAACTGACTAGACGAACATCACTCATTCAAATGAAGAATACTCTCGATTAAGTCACTTTTCAAAACAAAAAAAAAATATAGATCAAAATCACTTCATCTGTTTGGTAGCTGCGATGCCACAGAAATAAAGATAAATAAAGATAAAGATAAACATGAAGATCCACAGATACATAGACACGTCAAACTTATAACACCCCTCTGTTTGCGTCGGGGGTTAAAAACTACTTAGGCCCGGATTAATAAACTAATCTTGGCTTAAGACCGCGATCTCAGATCTTACTTTCACTTTTAAGTTTACGATGATTACTGATGACGTATATGAGCATAAAATAAAACATGAGTTTGCAGAGATCTTTATTGGTTTATTAATACGGGCCTTATGTTACCCGCCTAATAATAATAATCTTTCTTATTTGTGTGGCATGTTCAAAAGTTAGACTACAGATTAACGATGTTTATTCAGTGGAAAGAAAAACACAAAAGAATGTCATCGACAATCTCTTTGTTCACTAAAGAGTCATAGCATTGGCAACTTTGACAAGGATTTTGAGTTAACAAAAGGATGTCTAATCCTTTCGCACAGTTCGCTGATTTATAGTAAAAAGTAAATATGAAACTTACTGTTTGGTATTTAAGGTTCATTACAGTTTGTTGAGTCCTTTATTTATATTTCCTATTGCAAGGATAACTTAACTTGTTTAAATAGCTGTTCTCAACTTTTCAATAAACAATGATACTTAGTTTAAAAGTATTAGGGTCCTGTAAGAATTTGTTATTATGTAACGTTTATATATTCCAAATATGCTATTTAAAGCATAAGTTACAATTTTTCCATAAGAAGTACCTATCAAGTAAAATCACACCAAATTACAGAGAGACACTTATTTTTCGAAACAAAATATCCCTAAGGAACTCTTTTGGTATGGAACCCTAAAAAAATAGATTAAATGTTAAGTTGAAGACTTTTCAATATCCTAGTGAGTCCCGTTAAAATTCGTTCAGTAATTTCAGAGATTTGCGGAGACAAACAAGTCTGTTTGTTTGTCAACCAACAGACAGACAAAAATTTATAAAAACTCATTTTTCGGTGTTGGTATCGTACAAGTAACGATTTGCAACTTGAAAAAATCATTTATGTATTTCGAAATCACAGGCAGACTCTTCAGTTTTGTTATATGTAGAGATATGTACTGATATGTATAGATATTCAACGTCAATTATCTCTACACCGCATACGCGAAAAAGAATTTGTTACATCGACAAGTTTTTCAATGTTTGTTAACGGCTCTGATATAGTTAATAATTTTCTAACCACTGCATATAGAGGTTTAAAATTTAGATCTAATTTGCGATAGAATTGTTCTACAACCTTCATTTTGTCTGTTGGCTGTTTCTGTGTTGTCCAAAGTGTATCGATTTTCGATTGGCACTGGTACTTGGTATCGAATATGCTTAGGTAGATACTTGTATTTAAGAGGGTTCTAAATTATAATCTTAAAAGATGAAACTATTCTGAATTGAATCTTAAATCGAAATCGATTGAATCTTAAATCGAAATATGAGCTTAAAATAGACATGAAACAGCAAGTATATATTACAATATTTTTTTCCTTTAATATTATTTGCAATTAAGTAGGTACCTACTACATTCCATATTTATTTACCTACACAACTGTTAAATCAATTGTATAACTGTTAACGGCGTTCTGTGACAGTTTTCGTATAAGAGTTCTTATTGCTGTTGAATAAAGATCAAAACACTTACAAGAATGATTACTCGGAATTGTAATGTTATTGTTTAAAACTTAAGTTTGAAATAACAATTATGTTTTCTTTGTGTATGTCTTTGAAGAAGATATCAAACAGTGCGTGAGTCTTCAGATGATTTGTTCTTGGGTCGATTTTGAATAAGTGAATCTCAGAAATTGTTGACTTTAATAAAATACTTTTACTTAAGTTAATTTAATACTTAAGTTATATTTCTAATGATGTCGTAATATACTCAATTGCTTATTCATGGATTACAGCTTTCTTGAATTATGTACTTTACCTTTAGAAGTTCGTTGTAAATTAAATATGGTATTAAGATATTTGTCGGTCCCTCTTGTTGAGACATGCATGCTTTTCATCGCTGACTTTACAGCACACATGATATACGAGTAGTGTGACATCCCCTGTTCCTACACGCAATATTCTGTAAATCAAAGGAAACAATATGATTTATAGACTTGTTTTGCAGTATTTTTACGACGGGTTTCAGCGTATTGTTATTTTACTCCACTGGTTCTTAACTCCGTAACTTATCTGTCTACTAGCTGTTCGCACGCGAAAATTATGCTTACCATATTTATCCCCTATTTAACCCCCTTGGGGGTTGAATTTTGAAAAATCCTTCTTTAGTAGATGCATACTTTATAAGTGGAATACGTGTGCGAAATTTTAAGTTTCAGGCCCTAAGGGTTTGGCCTGGGCGTTGATACATCAGTCAAACACTTTTATTTTGTGTCTTATTCGTGTTCTTTTGTGGATTGGAGTCCTGTCTATTAAATGAAATAAAAACAGAAATAAATATTCATAGCTTAATATAATACGCACAGTTCGCTAAAATACGATACATATTAATCAGAATATAAAATTCATAAAATAAAAATGCATATTAATCACAAAATAATAATATAAAATACATGCCAGGGGCCATCCGACTACGACCAGTTATTAAAAGGCCACGCTGTTATTATTCTAGAAACAACAAAAAAGGAGGAGTGAATCGTAACAGGCGTGCCACATATCATCGGTGGAACTGGCATTTAAGGGAGCGATCACACTTTACGACTGCGATTCCCGGAGGAAAAAGACTAAAATATGCATAGACTCTGCGGAGATAAAAGGCAAACATGTATAATCAGAATATTACAAAAATAACACACATCAAAGAAATATTTTCAAAAGAACCGCTAAAATTAATATCGCTTAACGTATAAACTAACCAAATGTATAATGTGTATGAATTATATTTCATAAATCGGAATGAATTCTAACATTATGGGAAATCCAATCATTTCAGACAAAAAATAATTTTCCGAATTAGTTGATACCTAAATGACACAGCAAACTTAAAAAAACCCTCTTCATTTAAATGTATGTCGGTAAAATTGTGAATTGTTAAATTGTAAATTTTATAAGTAAAATTGTGCTTCGTAGAAAATAAGCAAGTCATTTGTTTAGCAATTTGTCCACAAAATATTACACGATACCTATTTATACAAGCAGATAGAAAGAACATTGCTCGCAAAATTTTGAAATACTATGATATATTATGTTTATGCTTAACTATTTTATACATAGAAATATTGTATAGAAATACTCGGTATCTACTAGAACCTTCTTAATTATCCTGGACTTACAAGCAAGAGAAGTTTCCTTGGACTCCAAAATTAAAAGACTTCTTAGCCTAAGCGTTATTAGAATGTAAGTTTTAAATGACTTGGCTATTGACAATTCGTATTTTTTTGTAACGGAGATTTCCATTATAAAGACAATACGCAATATCCGATAACTGTTATCTTACCATCGTGATCGTAAGTGAAAAATTCTTTGCGCGCATAGTGTCTATCGTAAATCAAAGATATTAAACGGTATGGCGGAACCTCTTTCGAGTTCACAGTATAAATCACTGAGGCGCAAGAGACCTTTCCTACCACCATACCTTTGCATACGCCGTCTTTATAAATCTTCACTAACAAAAAATATCATGACATCCACATATATTTCTCACGGCGATAGTTTATGAACCTTGAGGAAATGCTGACGCGTACCAAAGCACCTTTAGGCTTTATTCAGCCGTTTGCGAAATATTTGGCCTACAAATCCACTTTATAATCTTACTGTATCTTGGTGGTTTTCAAATGTCTATGTTACTGAAATTCAAGTAAGTAAACATCTGTTTTTAGGGTTCCGAAGAAAAATTGGAACCCTTATAGTTTTGTCATGTCCATCCCTCATAGAAAGCTGTAATTTGGCATAAATATAGGTACATATTTATTAAAACTCCACAATTGTAGAATAAAATATTGAAAAACTTATTTTTTCAGGGTACCTCCCCTACAGGTAACTTGAGGATGAATTATTTATTCGTCACACACCCCATAGTGTTGGGTATCGTTGAAAAGGTCTTTCAAAAATATGGGTCTTCTAAGACCATTTTTGGAATTAGGGGTCCGTTTGCGAAATATTTGGCTTTAAAGTGCTAAATTTGCTTAGTTAAATTAGTCAAGTGTTCCTGCTGGCTATAAACGGTTGGTGTTGGATCAGTTGGACATGTGAAAAAATTCTCAAAAATAGGTTATACTACGATGAATTTACAAGGTAAATTAACACGGTTATGTCAGCATAAGCAGATAATGAGTAATAGTCGATAAACTTACTACTTCGGAACCCTACATTGCGCGTGACCTGACACGCACTTGCCCAGTTTTTCTTAGAATTACTTATGTTTCTATTACACTAGATGATTTATTAAAATAATTACAGTAAAATCGAAATTAATTATACTTACATGTGTATTCAGAAGGGGAAACCATTATGGATTTTTAAATCCTAACCACGTAATAAACCGTATTATGTAAAATTTATAAGAAAAAGGTTAATGGGAAATATTCAATTACCTAAGTAAGAATTACCACTACATCTTGTGTGACATCACATCAATATACACGATTGCCACCTTTATCTACCGAATTCTTTTTAGTTTATTATTAAGATGCATAATTAGAAGTTATATATATATATGTATATGTATTTATCAACCTCAGATCTTGCCGTATGATAGACGGTTACTTACATTTAACGATGTAATTAATTCACACACAAATTAGCAGCTGCTATTTTATAGCAACTACATCCAATAAATGTATAATTATACACGATCCTTAATTACTTGTAAAGTTCGCTTGTGGCTGTGGCCGGCAAAGTTCCTAACTGTCATACATACGGAACTTTATGAAAAGTTTTCTCGGTAGTTTAACTACTTTAAACGAGCTTTTCAAAGTAGAAACTAGTTAAAACATGTTCTAGTAGCTTTGATTTTACTGAAAATAGCTGTGTGAAATAGGTATCTTAAATTAGGTATTTATGAATGAACTATCAAACCTAATTTAAAAAGCATTATTTTAATACGATAATGCGATATAAGAAGATCATTCACGTTAGAAGTTCAATAATGGTGAAATATTTTTAAACATACTAAAATAACAAGCAAGAGCAATAGTAATAATGGGTAAGTATACTGATTGAATAATGCTTACAAGTTTATAATCCATACCAAAGTTACCTTACCTATCATAGCTTTGGTATGCTAGCCATATCATTAAAAGTTCTTTCGCTTAGGGCATCCACAATGATTAACCTAGGTCCTAGACTATAATGTACAATATTATATAGGTGGATAGATATTTAATCTTACAGGACATGATAATTGCAACTTAACTGTTCAACTAAGTTTAGTGCATCAATCAATCAGTTCAACATCAATTATTTAGTGCGGAAATTGAGGCCAGTTTTTCATGTCCTGTTGATACTATTCATTATGATAAACATAGAGTGAAAATAACAGCATATAACATAAATCTTGAACGTTACAATGTAACCTTTCTGTAATTTTCCAAGTAAAATACGTATGATATGGAAATAGAGATTTTTTTAATACAAGTTAACACTTTCTAAAATTATCGTAAAATATTTTGACATGTTTAGTTTGTGTCTGTAAGCCTAATGATAAGGAATAAAAACAACACCAAACAATACTTGGATATATTGGACTATAGTCTATAAGTCACACGGAGTCATATTAACAATCGAGGCACGGTCGCTCCCCAGGCATAATCACCAAGCCTAAAGGAGATCTTCCTTTACTAAAATAAAATTCAATACAACCACTAATCTTCAAATTTATGATCAACAAAGCATTTGCACCAAAAGTGTAAACTTGTAAAAAGCATAACTTTCTCCAACCGCAAGCTCCCGCTACGTGATCGCTCTAACAATTCCAATTTAAAATTCTTCAATGACTGGTCCCATTGACTTTCGGTTTCGGTTTACAATGTTTCTCGTGAAATTGCTTTCTTCGCGAACCCAGATACACATAAAGATAATCTTACGTTAAATTCACTTTCTTCCCGCTTTTGAAAGACGCTAGTTACAAGTTTACTATAAAGATTTGTTTATAAATATTGTGTTAGAAAAACCTATCAATGTTTCTATCAGTGATCTTGAAATGCTCCAAATAAAATTTTCATTAATATTTGTTAAAATTTTGTTAATATTTGTTTGTATTTGTAAAGCCGTGTCGGTTTAAAAGATAGACTTTAGAAGGTAGCTAAAGCTAAAACAAATAATTAGAAAAAAAATTCGTGATAGTATCTCTCTCATGTATCGCAATTTTTATGATTTTTATACCTACTCTCACACGCAGAGTTTGTTGCTGTCTCTATAATCTTAGCTGTCGCTTTTGCAAATCAAAAGCGAGTCGAGTAAGTGAGCCATCGTCAGCTTTACGTGCTCTCCAAAGCACGGAAACGCTCAAAAAATCGTGTAAGTGAGCCATCGTCAGCTTTATGTGCTCTCCAAAGCACGGAAACGCTCAAAGATTTTTTACTACTAGCAGTCACTCATGCAACTACATACCGACCGCACCCACTGTAGTTTAACTTTGTCGATCACTGTTCTAAGTTGTCGGCCTATGAGCACTTCTTACAAACTTAATAAATCATTACGCATGTACCTATGTGTATTATCTGTTAAACACTTATTTGAAACACATTGTTGATTATACGTTTTTATGGTCAAGAATAAGTTCATAGACACTAGAGCGATGCCGCAGCTCAGGTCAGCCATGATAAGCAAACCGTATCATAACTAATATCTTACGAATCAGCCGAGTCATTCCCTATTATGAAGTGAAGCTGTGTGAGTTACTGTTTTTATATAAACGTCTCGTTAGAATCGTGAGATGATGTTAGATAAGGAACTCAAATAGCTTTCAGTGGACGCCGATAAATATTTATTGTGTAAGTACAAAGGGATAAAAAGTATTGTTTCTAGATACATTCAGCTTATATAAATAAATGTTCTCTATCGTTCTTGTAATCATCGTGATAATATCAAATAATTCATTATTGTAATCAAATTGTACCAATAGTATGTGTTTAACCTCACTTTGTTTTGGAAAATCCTTTGTGATGGACAAGAAACCGAAAAAGAAATGCCTCTGAATGTCTTTTTAAAAATCATAATATTTTTAACAGATAAATGTCTCATCTCGGGTAATTTCATTGAATTTGTTTTTGTTTGACTTGTGTATATCCCACCCTAAATATAGGGAATCCTAAAGCAATTGTATGCGTATGTGAGAACCATTATCAGAAATAAAAAACATGCAAGAACAAATATTTATTTATATATAATGTATAATACCATAATTATATTATTATACTACCACTAGTTTGGCAGAAAACCAACGGAGTTGTAGGACTCTCTCTCAGCTTTAGAGACTAGAAATTATGTTTTTAAAATAGAACCCAAAGATAGAAACTATGAAGCCAAAGAAAAGTTCTTATTTAGCTAAAAGGATTTTATTCCTTTCAAGGAGCAACGGAACATTAACGCTTATGTGTGTAAGTCCTCATGTAGAAACGACTGCCTATTTGAGTAAACTGCGCCATTGAAGAGCCATTTGTGTAAATCCCTTAGGGCTAGGCAGACCACTGCGTCATGCACGAATAGAAACGTTCAAACAACCATTCAGCAGCGTCGAGAAAACAGCGGGGAAAATTAAACATCCTTTTATAAGGATTTCTTTGCAGGACATATTGTAGAGGTTTTTTGTGCCCGACAAATAAGCAGTGGCAAGTCGCAACCATGGAAATTGGTCAACGTCGCCAATGGACAGGTGACAGCGGTAATTTTGCATGGTGCTAAAGTGCAAGGTGCTTTTTGAGTTCGATTATATTCCGATTTGGAGTAAGAGGATTTTTATCGTACATTTAGGATTTTTATGGTAAAAGTATACTCGTATACTTTTAAATTTAATTCTTGACTACGATCTCACCTAATGGCAAGTGGCAAAGTTTATAAGTTCGAAAAAAGAGAATAGGTATTTGATTTGATGAGTCTGGTCGCAAATACCTACTGTGATCATCATCACTCAGATCAGTAAAGAAGCAGTGACTCTGTTGTTAAACTTTGCAATCACCACAAGTAATAAAATAATGGTAACGCATCAAATAGTCCATTCCAACCGCAATGATCCCTTTAACGTTATCGCAATTCCTATCTATAATATCTAATTTATTTTCCTAGAATTGCAGCTCACCAAAAACATAAACGTACAGCAGTATATCATAGATTTTTTACCGAAACTGTTACTAGATACCTAAACGTATCGCCATTGATATTAATCAAGTTGTATTCATAACTTCATAACACAAATACAAGTAACGCTTTAAAGTTCAAACTACGGTTACGTATTATTCAGTTAGAAAGTAAATCACCATAATATAGATTTCTTTAAAGGATTATGATGCCTTTCAAAGAAAGTGAAGGCAAATCTCTTTTCTTTAGCAACACATTAGTACTGTGGACTGCTTCGAATGAAAACATTCTCATACAACTGTTAACGACTTGTTAGACTGAGGAGTGAAACCGAGAAACATATATTTTCATAATAAAACATATTGAAGTAACCAAAAATATTAAGCACCGTCTGATTTTCATTAGTTAGCTACCAACAAACAAAATTATAGAAAAGTAACATTGGTATTAGGTATAATATCAACCTAACAGACTTAACGAAGATAATTATACAAATATTATATAGCCTATAGGCATATGATATAGGTATATGAAAACTAGCCAAGTCAAATGTAGAGCTTGAATTACATGTTGTTGTGACTAACAGTTAGGATTTTCTATACAGAACTTAGCAACCATTATCTCAATTATTATTTTTTAACTTGGCTCTTATTTTACATCAATGTTTTTGATAACAATAACAATAACATTTATTTCAAGATAAACAAATATGTTACAAACATTTTGCCAAACTTAGGTGGTACATACAATATTTAAGGACATTTATACATTTTGTGTGGGTGGTCGGTAATGATTTCCTCCTCCGTACTAGTTTGCACTGTATGACGGCAGGGTGAGATAATATTTTAGAGAATAAAGTTCAATTACCTATGGAAATAATAATATAATGAAGTTTGGGTTATAAGATATAGGGCAGGGTAAGCCGCAGGAAGAACGTTAGCACCCCATATTTGTATTTGGTAACTTGTTGCTTTTCAAAAACACCAAGGTACACAAACACTTCACCGATGCTTAGAAAATAGGTTAATAAACACTCGCTGTACTCCATCGATACAACACGTTCTTTATGCACGTTTCGAAACATACAGGCGTTTTCATAAAGCTTCTTTAGCGAACATAAACACTCTAAGAAAGTCCTCGAGAGAGGAGTGAAAAACTCTTTAAGAAAATACACCGAGAAAAGGTGGCCTACTTAATGCAAAATTCTGGTATGAATAAACAAAAATACGATTTATGTAAGAGGTTGGTTAGTGAATAAATTTTTAATACCTACTACTGTATTAAATATGGACGACTCAGTAGCTTCTTTTTAGTGACTATATATTTGAAAAGTGTTCCGGGTTGTGTCCTGGGTTCGATTCCCGGATCAGAAATGTTTGTTCCAAATAAATATTAATTCTTGAATCCTGGGTGTTAGTGAAGTTTTATTTGTGTCATCTTTTCCATTCGCACCTTTTTCAATCGCATATTGCATCTTAATTAAATTAAACAAAATGCTATTTCTATGCATCTTTTATTCAATGTGATTTAATTAAATCATTAGATTTTGTTTGTTATCATATAAATCGAATACTATCTCTCGAACAGATTCACTGACTTACTCCATTTTAGTACAAAGACATCCAGTGTTACAAAGTAGGTTGTCTTCTCGAATCCCGCACAAAGCGTTATTTATAACCAAGCCGTTCGATCACGTTCGTAAATTGAAAAGTATGTAAACGAGCTCAATGTTCGATGTGTCAATATTAAAGGCCTTGTGAAACATGACGCTGTCATTTTTAACGCGCGATAAATGGTGAATGATGCTGATTTACATTAAAGAAAGTCAGTTTAAATTGGTAAAGTTTTTTTGTGGGGAATGCCTGTTAATTGTAAACAGTTTTCTTTTCGCAACCTTGTGATTTAGTTGAAAGGCTATTGGGGTTTCTTAAGTAATTAATGAAGCGTTTCACCTCATTACTTAGGTAAAGGTAAGTAAAGGTAGGTAAAAAGGTAGGTAGACCTCTGTATCTTCGAATTTAGATTCTCTGCATTGCAGCCAGCAATAGCCATTACTTTATATAATATTATCATTCGGATGTCAACCCGGATGACACCCCTCGGATGAAAACCCTCAATTCGCCGGTAGTATCACAACGAAACTAACAGGGCTATGGGATCGTAAACCTTATTAAGTTTATCCTATGTTTTCTTCTACTGGTATTGCATATTGACTTCTAAAATACTATTTAACTTGCATCAAATGTATTTTTGGGTGAAGAAAGATAGTTTATTGCTCCATTTAGCAAGAAAATGTCTTCGCTTATCGTTTGCCCATTTAAGGTATGGAGGACGTTAAATCAGTTAGAAATCTTCCCGCTTCATTGCTTTCCTTAAAAACCTTGGAGGTGAAATCAGGTAAGGATAAAGGTGAATTTTGTCTGTGTGCAAATCATCTACAGCTATATGTACAGTTTTATATGAAGTAAGCATATTAATGTAGTGATATCAATATTTTAAAAATAACCTCATAAGTGCTAACAAGATACGATTATCTGCTGACAATCATGTAGATACGGTCCATTAGACAACCGTGCTACTTCTATAATAATATTTCTTTAATCCTCTAATAGTAGAGGAAATAGTGATCTGAGTGTTAGAAGTGCCAGCCGGTGCGATGATGATGCCTGCAATGATGATGATGCCCCGGAACCGCAACATCGTAATGTAAACGTAAAAGCACTTAACAATCATTGTGACATTAGTGATTATATAAATTAATTGTTTTAAGCATTTTAATTGCACCGTGTAATTAAACAACGACCCAAAAATTCTATTACAAAAATTATCTATTTTGATTTATTTTTCCCTTTTTTATGTATTTTGTTTTTAAGTAGATATTTAACCATACATGTTTGAATGAATATTATTCGCACGCTTGTTATGAATTTGAATTAATAAAATTGATCATAGAAATTCATAAAATTCATCATGCACATATTATGATACACGAACGTTCAATTCTGTTCGCTTATTGGTAATGAAATTATAATAAACCTCCAAATATTTCATTTTTGGATAGTATTGAAATAAGATCTAAGTTTGACTTTAAACTGTCGCGTATAATAGAAAAATGTGTTACAATGGTCGCTCATGTGAATGCAATCACCGTTACCTAGATTAATGTGCGTGCCAACGCATGTGAAGAAAGATCTTTGTGGGAACCGCTTTTGGAAATTGAGTGTTTGTGACACATTGCTGATTGGTTTGAACAGCTATATTTTGTTCATTGGCGCATGGTTGGATTATGGAATTGATTAAGTATTTCTGTATTTTTTTATTAAATATTTACAAGTGTTTAATAATATGTACCTATATTTTTTGAAAACTGTAGTGATTAGAATATTGATTTTAATAATGGTATTAAAATCAATTACAATCTAAGTAAAAAATGAAAAGATCAAAATTACATAACATGTTAAATATGAATAAACATAAAATTTTAACTAATATTAATGCTCATTGTATTAAAGTTCGAATATTACCGCCTTAATAGCTAAGAAAGTGATAACGTAGTCGTAGAGGATTTTATAGTTTCACGCTGGCAAATGGCAAAAAGTATTAAGCGAGTCACAATTGATAAGATATCAAGCTTCTTTTCAAATTAGCATTAATTTAATTATTATATCCTGTTCACTTTTTAAACAAGTTGCTAAAGATCTTATCTTTCGTTTCTTAATAGCTACTTTACTTTAAAGTAGATAACTTTAAGAACTTTCTGAATAGGGTGTAGTAAGGTACCTCAAAGTAAGTTGTAAGTTGAACAGCCAACACGCAAGCTTAAATTAGAAAATAGCTTGCAATAAAACCGCAACAGCCGTATGTATCTGAACCATGGCGTCACGCCGTAGTCCTTTTGTCTCTGACACTCCCTTACTATTTGATTTATAGATTTGTTCGTTGACTGCTTGTCTTTCGAGTCTTATTAATGAATTTATTTAAACTCTAATGAACAACTTACGTTGAGGACAAGTGAAGCCAATTAATCTGGATCTAGGGTGGAACGATATTTTAAGATCGTAATTAATTTTAGACTCATTGCATATAATATTTTGTACTTCGATGTTTTTAAAGGTGATTGCAACAAAGTAATAATATTTAAATTTAATTTTTTGATGAGTAAAATTACACGATTCAATCGGTGTATGCTAAAACGATTGAATAAAATAAAATTAAGTCTACATTTCTTACATGTTGCAATTGCAGTTGCTTACATTTACAAAATTTGATAACCTTGGTACCATTCACTAAAATAACTACACTAAAATACCTAATTAATAAATTTTCATCATTTAAAAATTAACTTTATATTATACTTTACCCTGAATTACATTTTTGTTACTTTTCAGTAATACATTGCTCTATATTCCTTCCAGATAAAACACCAGAAAAAACAAAAAACATTCTAAGAAAGCAAACGAAATTTCCAATTACATTCTGAAATGCACATCTCAATTTTAAATCGGCGAGTCCAGATGTTCATGAGCAAATAACTCCGCCGACTAAAACGAGTTGCAAATCTCCTGGCGATGGTTTCGCGCCCGGAATTGAATGGCTGCGTTCTCCGTTCCTACGTTCCTACCGTAATACGGTTTTACAAAAATGTTCTGAAATAACATTTTACAGCGAATTTTATTAAGTTCTGAAAACTTATTTTCTCAAAACAAACAAAACGATTAGTAATAACGTGAAGCCTTACCACCAAGCGGGCCGTCTTCTGTCGCTTTTTATGGCACCCTAGTTTGCCGGCGTTTGAAGCGTAGCCCGGCGGCTTGCGTCGATCCTATGCGATCGACAAAGTTAAGCAACAGCGGGCGCGGTCGGTGGTTGGATGGGTGACCGCTAGTGGTAAAAAAATTCTTGAGCGTTTCCGTGCTTCGGAGGGCACGTAAAGCCGTCGGTCCCGGTTGTTATCATAAGAGAACAGTCGTTAAGCCATGTCGGAGGCCCTCGGGCGGTTTGAAAACTTCCGACACTCGGGTTGGCCACTAACCCCTCCACCAATCCGCACTGGAGCAGCGTGGTGGGGTATGATCTAGGCCTCCTCAAGTGGAGAGACCCGTGCCCAGTAGTGAGCCATTAATGGGTTGAAGTTGAAGCCAGTTTGTCGGCATGTGATCGTTGTCAGTAGTGTAACGCCCCAATTCAGAGTCACTAAAAGTTATTTAAATCGCTACTTAGTACAGAATGTTTACGATGATACTTTACGCGATTTAAATAACCGTTAGTGACTCTGAGTTGGGGCGTAAGCCCAATGCAGCTAAATACCAGGCGGGTATACACACAATAATCACACGTGAGTACTGTGGGGATTAAACTAGATGGCTTGTTAGCTTATTAAAACATAGTACGTATAATTTTCGTTCATATACAATATTTTTTGTATTTAATGGAGGCCATACACGATCAAGTATACTTGTCAAGTTTGCAGCGGACTTGACAGTATACGTGATCGTGTATGGCCACAGTGTAGCTATCTGGGCATATAGCTGTCTCATGCCCACTGGATGCCGCGTCAAATCAAACGGCTTTGACAAGTCAAACTGCTTTGACAAGTACACTTGATCGTTTATTGCCTCCATTAGACAATAGTTTCCTAATTCATAATTATTCCCACATGAGATACAGAACTTCATATGGTAAAGGAGTTCTTTCAGCAGCTTTTTGTTAAAGCTTTCAGGAGCTTAATTAACATTCTCCTCATTGAACAGACGAAGCTTAATTAGTTCCAGTATGAGAGACTGTGACCATAAATTTTGACCTAAACCGTTTATAAAGGCTTTTTCAAATGAAATATTTAGTGATAATTTTATTAATTCAATTATGTAATTTGGATATTCTTTGGTAACGGTAAACATGTTGTGACACAGGCTTGAGACGAGGGGAGTCTATTTTTTTTAATTGGGGACTTTTTAAACAATATGTTAGTCTTTTAAGAAATAATTAATCATTAAACATGTTTGATTTTATGTATCCTAATATATTGTGTGATAATATTAAAATTATCTAAGGGAGAAGGATTTCAATTCAAAATCTATCCATAAAACTGCTCGTCTACGACGATACTAAATAAATATTTTGATATTATTGTATGGTAATCCAACTAGGTAATAGAAATGGCTTCGAGATGATATATTGTGACCAACCCCAAATTAAATTAAGTCTAATCCTACATCAACAATGACACCATGACGATTTCTATCAAAACTTATATTGATGCTCATAGAGGTCTTGATTCAATAGTAATTGACCGAGTTAAAAATATCAACGCGGTTGGTTCGGTGGGTGAATGCTTGAATAGGGAAACTTTTGAGAAAATTTCTCCTTCGTGGGTTTGTAAGCAACCGGTTGTTATTATAAGGCGACCTATTTGAATTAAATTATACTTTACCAGAAGCCCGGATTTAGTCACCTCTTACGACACCCATCCATTATTACAATATGTACAGCGTGTTGGGGTTACTATTATAAGCCACCTCATAATGGCTTATACTTTAAAATCGATTTTATGTAAATAAAAAAACGAGCTAACGATGCATTTCATGGTATTTGGCCACCGTCTGCCATATACACCAGCATCTTATCTTCCGAAACACGAAAACGCTCAACGTTACCAAGTTTCTAGTGTAGTAAAATAGTTTAGAAATTATGTCCTGTAATAATGTATGCAAGAGTTGGTTACAGTAGTGAAGCCCTGTATAGTTGGATCATGGTATTGAAATGACTGAAGGCTTGCTACAGTGAGCAAGTTGCTTCATAAGTACGGACTTAACATGAGTAGCTCGATCGTCGCTACGTGAAACATACCTATCACATAATCATCAAATTCGGTTACTAGCACTTAAACAGACAACTGTCAACAGACTAAAACCGGCCAAGTGCGAGTCGGACTCGCGCACGAAGTCTTCCGTACCATCTTAATATATATAAATTATGTGTCACGTTGTTTGTCCGCGATGAACTCCTAAACTACTTAACCGATTTTAATCAAATTTGCACACCGTGTGCAGTTTGATCCAACTTGAAAGATAGGATAGCTTACATCTCGAAATAAAAAACTTTTGACAGAACGAAGTCTGTCCGGGCTGCTAGTCTATACTAATATTATAAAGAGGAAAGCTTTGTATTTTTGTATGTTTGCAACGAATAAACTCAAAAACTACTGAACCGATTTAAAAAATTCTTTCACCATTAGAATGCTACATTATTCAGAAGTAACATAGGCTATATTTATTACTAGAAAAAATTAGGGATCCTTGCTAAAACATCAGTAACGTGAACCAAGGTGTGAAAAAATTTGCTTAAAAATTTCTTTCATCGCATACGCTGCGGAAACTATTGACGATAGAACAAAAAAATGTTCTACAATATTAGAGAACATATCAATATCTACAAAAAACCTCGCGATACTACATATATGTCCAACTATTGTCGTTATGTCACTATAACCACTTTTTACATTTTTAAAGTTAATAAAAAAGATGACCAAAATCAGAGCATGAAAATCATACCTTCGTATTAATCCTTATCCAAATAAATCATTTCATATTCAAAACTGTTTCATATAGATAGATAACTTTTTGAATTACTCAAATCAGACATTCCGTTCAGAAGATAATACGAATTAAGGAAAATAAACACCGCCGCGCCGCCGCGGCACCAGCAATGACCAGTGTAGCCCCACGCAAAGCAGCTTAGCGTAGGCCTTTATGGCTGGCTTCAACCCATTAATGGCCCACTACTGGGCACGAGTCTCTCCTCTTGAGGAGGCCTAGAGCATACTCCACCACGCTGCTCCAGTGCGGATTGGTGGAGGGGTTAGTGGCCAACCCGAGTGTTGGAAGTTTTCAAACCGCCCGAGGGCCTCCGACATGGCTTTACGACTGTTATCTTATGATAACAACCGGGACCGACGGCTTTACGTGCCCTCCGAAGCACGGAAACGCTCAAGAAATTTTTGCCACTAGCGGTCACCCATCCAACTACCGACCGCGCACGCTGTTGCTTAACTTTGTCGATCACATAGGATCGACGCAAGCCGCCGGGCTATGAGCGCTTCAGGCAGTTCGTAGGTCTTTATACTTAACCAATAAAATGTAAATAGATGTATGTATGTACAAAAACGTAAATAGAGGAATGTAAAAAAAATGTTCAAGTAAAAAAATAAACACATTACGAATAAATTACTTGAGTACATAAAACTTAAAAAACAATTTTGATAAAAATGTATAAAAATATAATAAATAAAAACAAATAATAAATAATAACGTTTCACACTCATAGCCCCCACACTAGGATTCCCTGTGTCGTGGGTGCCATGGATAACACACTAGACAAGGACATTCACACCCAGACCGAGAACAGAAATTCAAACTCATCATTCAAATTTCCGCTTCGCTGGGAATCGAACCCAGGCCCCTTGGCGCGGCGATCCGGCATGGTAGCCATTGCGCCACACGGGTTGTCAAAACATAAAATCTATAAGTACTATAATAAAACTCAAAGGGCAAATTTTCTGTACATTGAATATTTTTTAAAAATTTCGATTATTGAAGTACGTCTTAGAGCACAATTTTTTTTTATTATAGTCTGTCTGTCCGGGCATCACATGAAAACCCTTGAACGGATTTCGATGAAAATTGGTAAAGTTATTTTATTACTAATACTCCGGGTCATATTTTAGGATAATTTTTATCCCGGAAAATTAAAAGTTTTCCCCGGGAAACGGAATGAAAGTTTGTATGGAATATTTTTAAAACATCAACTGATTCTTTGCAACAAATGTTCCTTGCTTAAATTCATGGAACATGTATTCTTCAGTTTTTCAAAATTTTGCAAAAAAAGAAAAAAATAATAATGTGAATATTGCTTATTTTCCATAACCCGCTCCTGGTCCGCTCCGCTTCATATCCCTTGTGATTTTATGGTGGAGTTTAGTATTAAGTTAATGAATATAAGTACTTATATTATATTCACCGTTTTTTAAATTTTCTTCTGCAAGAGATATAAATAAGGTAAAACATAATTTCCGTCTGCGAAGCTGCGGGCAACAGCTAGTTATCTATAAAACATTAGACACTAGGTATACTCTAACCTTTTTTTTATCTTCCCCTGTCCCGGTGTAAATAAAAATATTTTAGTAGGTATTTATTGTTATTGCGGCAATAGAAAGACATCATCTGTGATCAACTGTCTAGCTATCACGGTTCATGAGATACTGCCTGGAGACAGACAGACGAACAGTGGAGTCTTAGTAATAGAGTCCCGTTTTTACTCTTTGGGTACGGAACCCTAAAAATACCACCGAAGCGTTGCCGCAGGAGTGTGTTAACTCTTCTTATTGGCCTTCTGAAATGAAACTGTGACAATTGAACAGACGAGCCACTGTACGGAGAGTGGACCCCGCCGTCAGTAACGCTAAAGGCATTACAGATTTGGAGCCTGGCAAACTCCAACAGAAATCTGACTTATTATCTGTTCTACAGGATGCACCACAAATACGTTATGATACGATATTTACAAATAAATATTTTTGTAAAGTAGTAAACATTTTGCTATGAAAAGCAAACGAAAAGTATTCCCTCAGTAGAATAAATTTCAACGCGAACTCATATTAGTTCCCCATTTCAACTAATATCTATGAAACAGCCAAGTAAATAAATATAGATTCTATCAGCTGTAGTCCAGTCACCTAATAAATTATACTCAGTCACAATATTTACTTGAAAGTGTTAGGTGGTTCAAATATGATTTAATATTCAATTCTGCCTCCTTCCTTTCATTATATGCAAAGCGTTCGGCCACGCGTTTATTATTTCTAACTTCAGGTTTGACATTCTGATCCTTGAGTGCATGTTTCCAAGACCGGTGAAGTTATTTGATTTAAATAAACATATATTTTTTTAATTAATTTAAACAAACTTATTTTTTTAATTAAATATTCACCTGTTTAAGAAGAGACACTACATTATAACGTTTACAAAGTCTAAACTTTTGGAGTAATTATCTAAGTATAGATTGCTTTAGAAAAAACAACAGGTTTAATCTAGTTGTTTAAACGGGCACGTAAGTTTGAATCCTGCACCAGTATTAATTTTTCAACTTTATGTCTGTATCAGATTAAAATTAATTTTATTTTAGTATGTTTTGGAGTAGGAAAGATTAGAAAACATACATAATGTATTACCCACTATGTTACCAATTGTGTATTTGCAATTCATTTGGACACAACGAGTTTCTGTAGCTTCATGAAAAAATACTCCCCCACACATTACAAGAAACAACATCTATTGCCATAACCTGTTACTAGGCAACATTACATCATAGCCCAAAATACTTATTTAATAAAGTAGATCATGGAAACATACATTTATTTACGCAACAAGCGCGATAACTCAACTCGCACATAAATTCTTATAAGAGACGTAAATAGTAGCAATTCAAGCAATAAGGGGAAACATCAAAGGGTTCTTTCGGAGAAGTTCCCGTTGAACGATGAACGAAGTCAAGATCTGTTGTGGGGTTCCGCTGGGAAACTTGAATTCACTGACATCTTTGAAACACTGGTTTGATAAGAATTTCTGACGTAAATAAGATATCTGATTTAAGATATTTTTGAGAAAAGTAATGAATGAAATAAATAAACGCTGCGTCCTCGGACTAGGATAAAATTGTGTCGATGGTGGCATGGATGACACAGAATTAACACATTACAAATATCCTCCCACCATGACCCGAGATCAAAATATATTTATTTGTCACATAAATATCTGCTCCAACCGAGAATGGAACCCAGGACCCCTTTCTCCGCAGCCAGGGTCACTACCAAGTAGGCTACTGGGTCGTCAATATAATAATTGATACAAACTCTTTTTCTTGTCTAATAACAAATGCTTATATAAATGATGTTATAGAAAACATATTTGGATTGTTTTGTTAGACAACAAACATAGTCAAAATCTACGATTTCAAAGTGAAATTGTGTTCAAAGTTTAAATCTTGTGTCTTTTCTTAACTTTTACAATGAAGCTAAGTTCAAAAACATACAAACTAGCTTAGTTGCAATCTATTAGCGGTCGACTAGGACATTTGAGAATTAAAAAAATTACAGTGGAATTAATTAATATAGTTTTATTTTTTATGAAAAGTAAACCGTTGATTAAGCCTTATTAAAATGATGAAAAAATTCAACATAAAACTGTGCTGCTTATATAAATAAAATATGAAAAGCAAAAACGCTATTGTCTTCACAAAAACGTTACAATTCTTTTTCGAAACTCAACGTCACAATTTGCGTGGCCGACTCATTTTACTGTCCCGAGGATATTTTTCCGTTTTTCCAAGCATTCCTTCCTCCTCGCCTCACGATTAATTAAAAATTCAATAGAGCACTAATAGTCACATTGTGATAAGTTGAATAGCGTTTAATGAATTGCCGTTCTGCAGTAGGTCGAGGAAGAGAAGTAATTGCGAGTCAGGATCGGTGGCCGCGGGAACTCGACAATTTCAGCTTTATTGTTTCGGTAATTGCTCCTGGGAAATCTGTGGTTCCGTCGACTTCACTAACTTACGTTAGATCTCTTCGGATGGTTCGCTGAAACACTCAGCAGCATTGGTTGCTGCAGCCACGTTATACGTAGGTAATACGTACTAAGTAGTTCTTACAGACAAGATAAATATATTTCTTAAATAGACGAAAAGTAGATATAAAGTTTCCTGGTAAAAAGTTCACAAAAGGTTTTTTCTTTTTTTATATTTTAAGGCGCTCCACCCACTGCACCGCGTCCCGCCGCGGTGCGCGGGATGGCAGATTTTACCATTGTATGCAAGTATCTCAATTTATATAGAAATCACGCCTAGCACAACACACTGCCGACGCGGAAACGCGCGGGAAATTGCCCCGCGCGCAGTTGCGTTATCCGTCGCTCTGCGCACCGTGGCGGGACGCGTCTTCAGTGGGTGGAGCCTCTATCATTATTTTAATCTATTTTTAAGGTTTGTGACTCATTTATTTAACATTAAAAATAAGTACATATCAGATTAATCGAAGTTTAGCATTTTCTGTTTCGAGAGAAACTTCATACTCACACATTTTTTTTAATTATCTGGCTATCAGCATAACATCAGTCAGTGTTAAGATCGCTGATAATATTATTTTATAACTTGAAATATGACATTCTATTTATTTAACTAACTGTTTACAATACACATAAAAATCGTTGCGTAACAAAGTACAGACACTGAAAGATTAATCACGATCTCTGACCCTCTTTTCCGTATTAAAAAATTACAATTTGGCTTCGAAGCAGCTAATACGTTAAAGCTCGTTACGTTGACTAATGTTTTCATACGCTTACCTTTGGATTACTGTTACACCATTTAACCGAGTGGGCACACTATCACAAACTTCAACATTAAGACGAAAAGTCGATAAATCGTGTCCACTTAATATCTCAGCGAGATCGTTCATTATAGACGCATTACCTTAATATATTTCCTTTGATGAGACATCTTTAGAGATTTTAGTCTGCTAGATTAGGGATACCCACCCACGTACTTTATCAATAATCCATTATGTATACGGCAAACAATAAGTGTTATCAGTAGGTACCATATCGAATGATGAATGACTGGACGGTACATTAGAAAATGTCAATAAATAAAAACTGAATATCTGGTCGATCGCTCTCGAGGTAACTTAAGATGAAACGATGTTGTCTGTACAAGTACAGTCCGGTACAAAAGTGTAGTTGTAACGCTGAGTGCTTGCTTTGTCACCACTTGTTCTTTTGTAGACCGTTGGTCGAGAGCGCTTTGTAACACTTTTAGAATTGGTGTGCTGGTATTCTCAGACGTAATAGACGCCCAGCTTGAATAAATTTGATTCACTGGTTACATTTATACGTGAATAATAAGACACAAAGAATCAAATAAGACTCAACAATCAAAATTAAAAATACCGAAAATATTTACTTACTACCAAAGTAGATTGTACTTCAAAACGTTTTAATATGAGCCACTTGATAGAAAAAATCATCATTTGTCTCACCCAATTTGCTGCCATTGGATTGGGGTTATAGGTCGCGAAATTAAAACCAAAAGATAAACGACTGCAGATAAAACTACAAAATGGAAAGTAGTCTTACACAAATATCTGGGAACCTAATAAGTATTATACACCAACTACTATGTTACGAAATAAAGTAATATGGAATTTAAATAGCACATAATTATGATTATCGGCTTAATACTTTTAATATACGTAGGCTTAAAAACTCTGAGAATAAAAAATAATGCAACTGTTATGAAAAAAGCATTCAGTTTCGTTACAAATTTCCTCATTTTATACAATATATCATTTTAAGTCAGATTTATTGGCGTAATCAGGGACATTTCAATAAAAAGCGAATTTTGCTCAGAATCTTATGCGGATAAAATACGGTTGCTCGCTGCGCAATAAAAATGAAGATATTACTGATTAATGTGGACAAATACTTTAAAATATAATTTCTAGGAAATCTGGAAACAAAATCTCTTTAATGGATATTTCAGCGTAAGAGATAGACTAATTTAACTTCAGCATTCTTCGTCCATTATAAAAACTTCCGTATGTTTGTGGCCACAAAATGTATAATACATCTTTATATATTGTATTTTTTCATATATCTGAAACCAATCAATGCTCTGACTTGGGACATTGAATATAAACTGAAAAACGTACTGCCAACTGATAATAATACTTATTATTGATTTAGTAATAGAAAAATGGTCAACGTCATTTCTGTTCTACGAGTATATAGGTACTTGTGACAGCGACTGTATCAACGATGGAGACTATTAACGTTGTGATAAACAACAATATCTCATTGATAATTAAAAAGAATGATCTGACTAAAGTAATGAGCTGCTTGGGACTTCGGAACCGGTAGCGAGTGTGAGATAAGTATTGTGGACGTATCAGAAGACATCGTGCACGCTATTTTGAACTCTAAAATTATATCCCGAGTATTCAGTTTCAGCAATGCGTCAACTTAAAGGACTCTTATAGATAAATGCTTATATTTTTATGACGTCAAAACTCAAAGTAATTTAGTTCCATTTTTTAAGGATTTGACGCATATAAAGAACTTTTTGATGATGATTTTTTTCTATGGAATTTAGATTTTAGGTCCTATGTTACCTTCAGCATCATCGTGAGCTGAAACTATCTCGCCACTGGGATTTGAATCTCTATTCACTATGTGAGTGCTATAGGCCATAGCTTAATCTTAGCTTCAGATACCCAGAAAAATTTTAGAGAGAGAGAGAGAGAGAATGTACATCGACGGTCCCTACGTACAAATGGACATGTCGCTTTATAGATATGTAGGGACCGTCGACATATTCTCTAACATACTTAAATTAACATTTAAAATGCTTACTTTACCGAAGGAAGTAATATTTAATTTTGAAATAAGATTTTCTGTGTTACTTATAAGTAATTTTATAGTCCACTTCTCAGCTGCATTCATGTCAACCCTTAATAATTCTTTTGTTTCACGCCTTCAGTGAAAGTACAAGATCAATTCTTATTTCCACTATTTCAACACATTTATTTTAAAAAAATGACCAATAACACGCTTAGCGACATTAGTCACATTAGCTGCAGTTGACTGCAAGTCATCTGGTTGACTAATATTTACAGTGACTGCTCAACATTGCCGTTACACGTTCGCTTCGGCCGTGCGTGAAGCGTGCGAGGTGACAGCCTGCGCTAATTGGCCACGTAGGGTGTGGAGTGTGGACTGTGGCCCGTAGTCTTAGGGAAACCACTTCCTGCTAATTTAAATAAACTAAATAATCGACTAAATAATGGAAATATTAGCATAAAAATAAGTAATAAAATAATCGATCGCTTTGGAATAAATAATTTGCCTATGACTCGTTTATTTGAGACAAATTGTGACAATTGTAACATGTTTTTTGGATGAATATGAACATCTTGATATCATGTAAAAAGTAAAAATTACCAGTAAACTGAAAATTAAACATTTGATATAAAATAATTATTTCCTTCGTCCGTGATAGAAATAATTATAACCCTCTTTGAGTATCATAGTCTTAAAGACTATTACTGCCGAAGAGCTCATGACGTATATGACGTATAATTGGTTTAGAGTACAGTCCAACAATGTTAAGTAAGTATTGTAAAAAGAATAGATAAATATACGCCCTAACAATCATACTAGGAATGCATGAAAACGCGAAAGGGATGAACATGCACGAATAACACAAATCACAAACACCATTATCCCTGGCTTTGACTTTTTTTGTCACACAAATGTCTGCCCCGAAAAACAAACTCGGAACCACCTCGCTCAGCAAGACAGCTTGGCTACTGTGACGTTAATTTAAATTATAAAAAAATATTATTTTCCGTAAAATGTTTCAGATGACTGAATAAATTAAATGGAGACAAAACGGGCGTCTACATAAACGTCTAGTTAATTATTCAAGATGTCACGTACAAACTTTAAAAAACTCTCCGTAAAGAAAATGTTATGGTGAATCAAGACATCCGCTTAAACTGTAAATAATTAAGTAGGATGTACCACGAACCTGTTCCGGTCCAGTGAGCTTTGTTCCTTAAGAACAAGTAAATAAGTATCTGTTTTGTTTTCTCTAAACGAAGGAAAGAATAGGCTCATTATGGAGGGAAAGATCTATGCCGCGTAATTACCAAGAAAAATATATGCAAAGTTGTAAAATCTTTGCACGGTTCAGCTGGAATACTAACATCATTTTCATGTCGAAAAGCTATTACGTGTTACAATTAACTCAGGATCATAAGACTTTTAAAATAAACTTTTGATATTATTACAGCAGTACAGATACAGATATTATACTGTTTAAGATAATTTATAATATGAAGTCTAACGTTAGCGACTGAAATCTAACGTTAGTTGTATGCTATTTAAATATAAAAATATGCCCATCGGAACATTCATAGTCATACTACATTAAAATTTTACTTTATTATTATGTTAGGCCAAAAGAAACGGAATCTCAAACAAAAGCTTTATAAATAATACCTATGTGCTTCTAAAACTGGTGACACTTTAAAATATCCAAATATGAAAAGATGAAAAGGTAAGTAGTATTTTTAGTAGTTCCAATGTAATGTGAAAAAATCAATAGATTGCGCTACCACAATGAGGGATCGAAAAACCGCGTACGCTCAATATTACTTTATAGATGACTGCTATAACCTTATCTCTCAAATCTCGATATGAAGAATGCCTACCTACCCTTCCATGTCACGTCGTTAAGATTTTATCCCCATTCTGACGAGAACTAATCTATAGTACAAGCCAAGTAACAATAGTAGAGTGGAATAATAGGACGAGTTTTAGTATTTTATTAGTGTGAAACCTCGAGAGACGTGACAGATCGGCCTCTTACAAATGTAGGAAAAAACTCGATGCAGTAGCGTATTTTATAATGTTTGTAGTGTGTGGGAATTTATGACGTATGTATTGATAAAAAACTAACACATTTATTTTCCAGATATGCAGGTAGTGTTTGTAACACTTATCATAAATACTAAGATGATTTGTTAATGTAATGTGAATTTCTCAGACTTTTTTCTACAAGATTATAATATTAAACTAAAATTTAAAAAAACCCCTGACAGTTTGATTTAGGTACATTAAACATAGCCAAAAACACTCTCGATTAAGTCAGCTTTCATAAAAAAAAACTTGAGAGGTGTCAAGGGACACCCGGATGGAACGAAGTTCCTTGCAGTCCGTACTAATACCTTAGATTTGTTTTGGCACACTTGCTGCATGTTTTTGCTATCCTAGTACTCTGGCTTGCTTTCTATGTAAAAAAAAACAACGACGGTAAAAAGTGTCCTTACCGGCAAAAAGTGTCGTTACCAAATTTTCCGCCTAGCCCCCTTTCGCAACGCGCGATAAGGAAATTCGTTCCAAAAACTAAATCAAAATCGGTTCATCCATTTGGGAACTACGAATAAAATTGTTTGTTAGTTTCACTCAGTAAATAATTATATTAAAAGATTTTGGAGGCATTTTATGCAAATATTTAATCTTGGCAACCTATGCTACACCTAGGTTATAACCTATGCTATAAACAGAACAAATGCGAAACTTCTTAAAAATACTAACGAAATATTTTGTTTCCGTTTCTCTAAACTTCAGAAATGTAATTAACTTAACATCAATCGTATCGAATAAGACTCTTACCCGTATTTGATGAAGTGTCTATATAAACGATATCACGGTTACTTGTTTATAGATACCACACACAGCCTTACCGTTCCTACCATGAGATCTGTTTACGACACGGCCGTAGCTAATTTAGGTAGCATTGTGAACCTTTGAATAAGATTAACATGACTAAAACCCGTTGGGAGTCATCGTTCATAAATCATAGCCCATAAAATACCTCTGACAATAACCTCCTTCTTTCTCATCACTTCCTATACGCATATATCGCAGGGAAATATATACTTTGCTGTATAAAATGAAGGTATACATTCGATTGATGATAATGTGGATTGTGTGACGAAGCGAGAGAACATCGTTAAAGTGACAGGCGAACTTAATATTCCGTTTGATCGGACCAATTGTTAGTATTGTGCTTACCATCGATTTTTAGTAGGCAAAAAGGATAAGAATGCAAAAGGACAAGTATCAATCATATCAGCTTTTGGATATACATATGTATTTGAAATATCTAATCTTAAAATGCCTGGATGTTAGTCAGGGACTACAAGTATTACGTACAAATTCGCTATTTCTTTTAATGTGACTTATTTAATTCCATATAATTTCAATTCAATCAATCGTCACCCTGAAATAGAATAAGTAATAATTAGATCAGCTAGTAAGTAAAACGTATGAACGCTTATTAGATTAGGTACTGATGTCCATGAGGGATCACATACCATCACGTTGCTTATATTTTGCTCGTTTGTTGGTTCTTTTCATTATGAGTATTTTTTGTTTGAATATTTTTTTCCGAGATAGATGAAGCATGTTTTGCTACAGTGTTTTTGTCTTAAATCAAAAATATATCTTAGTTATACAAATGAAAAGAGACAAGAAATATTATCATAAGATTCTCATCGGTATGTTTTGGCATGCAAATTAGATTCGCGACCAATGGATTACCAGAAGACATTTTTTATTCCATGCTTAATTTTGTAATCTATCTTAGACAAAAAAATGTTGTAAGAAGCAAATATTTTAAATGATGCGTTTGGTTGAAGTAGCAATAGGTTTATTCAAATTAAATCTGGTTTATCAATTATTGGAACTTGGTACAAAGCTTGATGTTTATCAACACGTAATATTAATAGTATTATGCAAATTGATATTTTATTCAATATCTTTAGTCATAACTAAACTTTTAAACTTTTGAACATTTGTTAACGTTACAGTACAATATGGATGACTAATAATATATCATTGTTTGTAATTATGTGTAAAGAAGAAGCGATCATAACGTTACGGTTAAAATTGGCAAGATTTGGTGCTGCTGAGGAAAGTAAAGAAAAAGATCTCAGTGTTAACAAAACAGTAACAGTGCTTTCACATCCATAGATTGACCATGTGTATGTTATCATTGTTGATCTTGATTTTGGTCATCTTTCGTACTAAATTCGAGTTGACTACCAAGTAAAACAAACATGAGCGTGGTGAAGTGTGCTAAAAGTTTCTGATTACTAAAAATAATCTCAATCATTATTCGTATAACTACTTTAAGTTCGGTAACTTTATTAAACTAGGTTTTATTTCACTTTCTTTTCAATTGTGAATCAGCGCACACCATTAAGCTTCACAACAATGTATTCAGACAACACGAGCCACGACAATCAGATAACTCCCGATCGAAAATCTTGCATCCAGTGTGCCAACTAAATTGGAATCCGTCTGCGTTATTGTGGCCAAGGGAATTAGATCTGCCGCATTCAAAACACCGGCTATCGTATTGAGACCTCTCGGAAGGGAACTGGATCTGATAAGGCAGATCGACGATAGGGTCCCTTTTTCTTAACGCGACACCTTTGTCATTACAAAAGGGCTGTTTGGGCTCAACTATGGCATGTGAATGGGCTCGCAATAACGCGTCCTGGTCTGAAGCCCGCGAGATCGGTCTCAGATATACGCACTAAAGATTTATTAATCTCTCCCGTGGAACAATGAACGCTTTTGGTAAGCACCTGGCAGTTTTTTCTCATCGCTAAGTATGCTCGAAGCGTGTATTCAGTTTTTGCGGTAAGTACGGTTGGAGTCGTTGCTTCAAGGACTAAGAGTAGCGGTGAGAGTAAAGTTATTTAATAGTAGGTAAATAAAATTGATATAGGGAGATTAAAATTTAATCCATTGGGTCAAGCAATTAAAGGACAGTTAACATTTAATTTGTATGTAGTTATTGTCCCGAATTAAGAATTGAATTAGAAAAATTCCATATTAATTCAAGCTAATTCACGATACATTAGTTAAGTTCTTTGACAACGTTATAACAGTAAACAGTATCATAAATAAAAACAAAATTTATGTACAAAACGACCTTTCTTTATGGAATAAATTCCACTTATCTGTACCTACTGGTTAAGTTACAAAAAAAAATATTACCTTCCAAGAATTATATAAAGCGTGGTTTCTAATATTTCTAAGCCTGTGTGATCAAGTTACTTTAATTTGTCTAGATCGCGTGCGATGGTACAGGTGTAATAAATATTGTTTGTTATCTCAACATCACGAGCGGTAAGAATTCTTACACGTCTCAGTTGAAGCTTAAGCTTTATTAACTTAACTTTTATCTCACGTATGGCGTAAATTTTGATGCTTGTAATTAACGTTCATGCGGTACCTTGGATCTTAGGTAGACAGTTGATATGTTTTCGTATTTTGATACTTGCTAGATGAGTTATACGAAAACATATTAGGTATTATTATTGCATAAAATGATATAATATTTACATATAATGTATTTGATAAAAATAAAAAGATAAATGGCAGCATTTAAATGATTAAGGATTTGTAGAATCAGTAATTTAATAGCAGAATTTCTTGTTTCCCTGTATACCTACTATATTTTATTAAATAACTTTCTGAATGTTATAAAATTTAACAATAAGTAATTTTTTTTCAAGTTAATTTTAAAATATTACATTCAATTTATACGATTGACCCTATTTTTATGACTTTAAAAGGACAATCATATTAAAACATTCTAGCCCCCAGTACTGACAATAATAAATTGGATGGTATTGTACTTCATAACATTGAAAACAACCGGTGGATGAACGAAAATATAGTTATACAGTCAGCTGGCATTATTGTCGATACCACATCTTGATAAGACACCCGCATTTTGGCAAATAAACCACAGCGGGAAGCCGTCAAAATATTTTACTATACGACTGTATCTATGTGGTCTCACATTGACATTTTTTGCCTGCTAGAAGGACCTATAAATAATGGCCAGGCAAAAATTATTGTCCTCAATCATTATCAGATTCTCTATTGATAAGTTTGAAATTAAAGCATTGACAAGTTCTACATCTCATTACTGTGTCTGCCGCTGTAAAAGCTGATTATATAAAAAGGTAAAGGATTGATTATATTTATTTGCAAGCTTCTTTAGATGTTAAAGATAAGGTAGGTACTGTTATTTTGTGAAGAATGAAAACTTGATGTATTTAGTATTAAAATTAAATACATATTACCAATATTGTAATTTATAAATTCAAACAATCCAATAAATTTTACCGATTCATTTTCAACGAGATTATAATCTAGGCATTATACCACAGAAGCTTCGATAGTTTAACTTATTCCGAAATTCTTAAATCATAAATTTTGCTACCAACTAAACTTTTCGTATTTTGATCACTCCC